>CM076992.1:74542722-75742722 GCA_039090855.1 Macrothele yani
GCACAAACATAGAGATTTCGAATAGTATGACAAAAAAAGGAGGGGAAAGCCGAATTGATGAAGATCAGCAGGTAGGCAGGAGTGGTTAATAGAATCAAAAGCCTGATGCTGATCGATGTTTAAAATGGCCAAAGGTTCAGAAATACGATGTGCTGGGAAAAAGAGGTTACGAATAGTATGAATGTTATGAGTGATCGATCGGTTAGGAATGGTGTAAGTTTGGTCGTGGTGAATTAAGTGCAGAAGAATAGGGTTAAGTCGAAGAGAGAGGATTTTCGTAAAGAGTTTGTAGTTCGTGTGGCTCGAAGGACAAATACTAAAGTACCAGTGTGCCCGTAAGTCAGATGTTTTACTGTTATATTCAATTCTATAGCATCTGCATTTAAACCCTCTAGAAGGGAAATTGTACATCGGGAAAAGGTCTACCATCGTTTTCACATCCCAGGATTTCCAATGCAAAAATCCAAAAATCAAATCTGACTAATAGGTCCATAGATATGGTGTCCTAAGACGGATATAGTGGTAGCCCGTCCTTGTTCCCAAAGGCGTTTTAATAAACTGGGTAACGAGTGCTTATTATGCACAACCGCAATTTACGTAGCTTATGAACTGGAAAAATTACTCTAAAGTACCAGAGGTTCTAAAGGTGTTCGTCATAAGCTGACAATTGGTACGATGATATCAAAATCTGTTCTCTATTTCAAAGTTTGCAACGACTCTTTCGTCGAGTAATGCTGAGCAAGTGACGCATAAAAGAGTATGTATTATGTAAAAGTTCGTGATGAAGCACATTCTGAATTCAAGTCCTTAGGCTTTCTTTTAACTATGCAGAACTGATATTTGTAAATTACCACTTCAGCACATCACGTGAATTCATGTTCTTAGGCTTTCTTTAACTACGCAGAACTGATATTTGTAAATTACCACTTCAGCACACCACGTACATATCTAGCGGTATCGAAGCCGCAGTGAATGTTGGAATTTTAAGAGCATTTCTCGCCGAGAAAATTAATTCTTACCACAGCATATGTCCCTAAAAGTAATCAGATGATGACCATGTACTTTCAGGAAATATTCTACTCCTTTTCCTTCTGACAGATGAAAGCCTTTGGACTTAAAGAGGAGAGAACTCAATTCCACCCCGTGTACTTCCCCCTTCGCGTCACACATCTCGCCCGTAGTAGAGCTACTATCGTCCCAGCTTCCTTTACCTCACCTCGTGCGTCAACCCTTTTCCTCGTTCCTTCTTTTTCCCCCGTATTTTCTCTTTCTTTTTTCATTTCCTATTTCCCATCCTCTCGACATCATCCCAGCGGCCAGTCATCGAAGCTGGACTTTAAGAAGCTGCGAGGGATGATGGAGATCAGGGATGTCAAGTTGATGGAGTTTCCCTTCTTCACTGCCACCGGGAGATTTCTCCGTGATAACCGCACGGATGGGAACATGCCCAGCAATCAGGATTCCTTTTCTTTCTGTTGTTCGCGAAGAGTCTAGTAGCCGGCACTTTTGAAGAGCAAAGATAAAGTTTGAGTTTTGGAGATAGAGCACGAAAGAAGAATGATGCTTTAAAGATTTTAAATAAAGTTTAGCATCGATTTTTTTGCCAATAGGCTCAGAATCATCGAGTTGTTAATTATTTGACACTTGGAACACAGCTGAATAAATATCATGAATTAAAATGAGAAATCTAATTGGCGTGCACTTGTTGTATCAAGTCGATTTTCACAGAACTGGTTTTTTCCTCTGTGGCTTTGCTCTACGAGGAAATTTATTTGGCACATAGTTGCATTAAAAATTCGATTTGATTCCACTCAGAGGATTTTGATTGCAGTTGTGTAAAATCAATGCACGTTTTCCTTATTACGAGGATTTGTAGTCGACTTGCACGTGAGTATTGATATTTCGTCGTTATTTCGGTGAATTAAAATCATACATAGTGGAAAACTTGAAAGTTCTTAAGCATTTTATATTTCAGTAATAGCATGGGAACGATAGAAGCAGAAAGCGCAAAATACCATTGCAACTTTTCTCAGTAGCCCTATCATAAAAATGCGAATTAATAAAATTGAATGCAGGGTCAACGTGCTGCGGAAATATCTGGATATTCAGCATAAACAATATTCAACCGTAAATATACATATACACTCTCCTGGCATTAATATGGGGACACTTGCGTGTTTACTAATAATATCTTCTTCTTCCAACCCATTTTTACGCTTTCCAACCGTAGGTTGAAGAAGCGTATATGCTCCAGCTTCGTCCGTTTGCCTCTCCGTACAATAACTCGCGTAAAAATGGTTTGATTCCGATGAAATTTTAGTATGTGGTAGGGGAAAACCTGGGGACGAACCTTACTGAAAATGGACGAAATGGGGTCAAAGGTCACGACATAGGAGTGAAATCCATTCCATTGTCCTTATAGTTCATAACTTGCGTAAACATGTTTCGATATCGATGAAATTTTAGTATGTGCTATGGGATCACCTGCGGTCACATTTTGTTGACAATGGACGAAATGGTGTCAAAGATTAGGACATAGGAGCGGGATCCATTTTATTGCCCTTATGCATCATAACTTACGTACAAATGCATCAATTGCGACAAAACTTTATCATGTTGTTCCAGAGGTACCCTGAACCGGTTCTGTTGAATCTAATCGAAATGGGGGCAAAGGTCAGGACACAGGAGCGAGATTTATTCCATAGCTGTTATCCTAATAACGGGACTAAAAATGCTTCTATTGCGACAAAACGTTATCATGTTGTTCCGGAGGTATACTGAATCGTTTCAATTCAATATCATCAAAATGGGGTCAAAGGTCAGGACACAGGTGCGATATCTATTCCACGGCCATAATCCTCATAACTTGAGCAATGCTTTCTGGTATGTTGGAAAGCGTATCATAATCAATGCATTGCATGATTTTACTAACTGGTTATAGCCAATTGAGGATATAGGTTTTCCCTCATCTCTTTCCAAATGTTCCTGTGTTGGGCTTGTCTATTCCACAACTTTCTTGCCGTTTTGCTTATATCATCCATCCATCTTCGCTCTGGTCTTCCCACTCTTCTCTTTCCTTTGTATGGTATCCATTATTTTACTATTTTAGTCAATCTATTATTTTCCATTCTCGCTATATGGCCAGCCCATTTCCATTTTAAATAGAGTAGCTTTTAACCTATGTCTAGAAATTTTGTTCTGGCGATCTGTATTCCTTATTTTATATTGAAGACTTATATTTAGTAGAGATCTTTCCATTTTACGTTGTGTGTTTTGCAATTTGTCTAACATGTTGTTCTTGTTAGGCAAGGTTTCAGCGCCATATGTCATAATGGGTATCTCTATTTGCATAAAATTTAATAATGTGCTTACTGAAATGTTTATGGTCGTTATGACGAACCCTAGTCTTTACAGAATACTCACCGTCAGTTTTATATATATATCCATTGAAGTGTTCCGCCAGTCGGCCATAAATGCAGTGACAGGCTCTGCTTTGTTGAGTTGTCTCTTCTACCATGCACCAGACGATCCAATTGGCCTCACAGATTTTCAATAGTGTTCGGGTCAGACATTTGGCCTGGCTAGTCCATTTTTCCTAAGCCCATGTCCTCAAAATAATCTGCAACAGGCGGGGTAGTATGACACCGTGCGTTGTCTTGCTGAAAGAGGTATTGGTCTTCCCCCAATGTGCTGCTACAATGTCTGTAGTGAATAATTGTTCAGGACGTCTAAGAAGAGCCCAGCATTCATGGAGTTCGACAAAACGACTAATGGGCCGAAGCGGAACTAAGATAAACAGAGGGAAATCCAGGAGCCTTGAGGTGGATCCTCCTAAAATCTTTGCCTTGTATTTGCAATGGGCAAACTTCTGTATGCATTTTCTTTACAATTAATGCGTTTCCAAGGATAACAATTTAAACATCGATTAAAATCACTTTATATTACAGTCTAGTATACTTAATATTTTCTAAATCTTAACTATAATACTATTAAAAATCAATACCTTTCCTTTGATGGTGTTGAGCCCAGAAAATAGATGGCGGAACCTGTACATTGATGACGTCAGTAGTCAAACAAATTTGGATTACTTAATTGTGGTTAAATTTTAGAAAATATTAAGTATACTAGGCTATAATATAGTGCGTTGCATAAATATAAAGACAGAACAAATTCTCGAATAAAACAGAAACAACAACGAGCTGAAATGTATACTCATATTTATAGCAAAGGTAGCATAGGACACGCATCTGCACACTAGTTTGACGGAAACATAACAATTCCAACGCCAAGTACAAGAAAAAAACAGAAATACGCTGTCTTAAAAATATAAAGACTTATTAGTTATGAGCACCTCCGGTACGAATAGTGAAGCCGTTGTTCCGAATAACACTGAAAACCTGATTGGGCATGCTGTCCACCAAGTGATGTAAGTGTTTTGGACGGAGTGCTTACCAGCTTCGTTCAATCTGATCTTTCAATACCACAACACATGAGAACTGCCGTCCATTCACATAAACGTCACGAGTGAGAATACCCCAGAGGTTCTCGATAGGGTTCAGATCTAATCTGACAGCTGACCAACCTATTGCGGTCACATGGTGAGTGGTTAACCAGCTTTTCGTTGATGCAGACCGATGTATAGAGGCATTGTCTTGCTGGAACAGATAATCAACACCCGCTAGAGTTTCGGCAAACGGTAGACGGTGGCTGCTGAGTATGTCCTGATACGTTTTGGAGTTTTGCCTGCCTTGCAGAAAAGCGATATCCGTTGTCCCATTGAACGCAAAAGCTCCCCAGACAATCACAAATCCCCCTCCTTTCTGTCAGCTGAAGAAGGTGCGTGGCTCGCGTCATGAATTATGCCAATAACAGTTCCAACCGTCAGGGCCGTACAGGAGGTTGAACTTTTTCTCATCGAGGAAAATAGTTGTGATCCACTCGTCCGTCCAGTGCATGTGGCTGCTTGCCTATAACAATCTAGCTTCCTTGTGGCGCCGCGTGAAGTGTGGCAGACGGCGCATTTTACGGAGCACAATGTTGCGACTTCCCTTGATTCGTCGACGAACTGTATCCTTTGATACGGTGACACCAACAGTCCGTAGTGATAACCTTTGGGATGAAACTAAAGGCATGCTGGCACGATCATCTCGTTTCGTTGTTATTCGAGGCCTTCCAGGCCGTTTTCTGGTAGTTAACGCACCGCGTTTCGATAAAGTCTTATAAATGACTGCCCAACTTCTCCTCATGGCTTTACAAATTTTGGCTACAGGCAATCCATTTGCTCTCAGTCTCCTTTCTATATAGGTGGGTTCATTCATAAAACAAATTCCGGCTTGGAAATTTTATGCGTGAAAATCTTCCAAATACGTGGAGACAATGCAATTAGACTGAGTCATCGCTCTTTCGACGTTTTTCTTTAATTGCACCTCCTCACCAGAAAGTTGACTGTTGCGTGGCATTTCGGCAAATGAATGTCTGACTTGCAGGTCCGCTGTCTTTTGTAGGCTGGACCGAATTACGGCCCATGCGCGTGCGTACAACATGCTAATTTGTACATCTCATTTGCGTGTGGCTACTTTACATAGTTGTCTTTATATTTATGAGACACTTAAAATTACACTATTTCACTTTGTGGTGTTCTTTTCACACAATCCGGTCATCTAGACGGATCGAAACGTTTGTTGTAGGGTTATATCTAATTAGGTACCACCTCAGCTTCCTACCTATATTCGCATTGCGTACACGGCGCAAAGTAGACTGTCTCTCTATATATGCGACGCACCTTATGAAGTTATTTTTATCGGTGTTCAAATTTTCATCCTTGGGAACCCATTAGTTGGGAAGAAAATTGCCTACAGAACTTTGCCCATTAGAAATACAAGGCAAAGATTTAAGGTGGATCCACCTTAAAGGGAAAGTTGCTCCGGTTTAAAAAAAGAGAGAGAGACTTTATGAAGGGTACACAACATGAACTTGCAAATCTGCCTCTTCCTGGCATTGCAAGAGTTTTTATGTTCCGTTAAAATAATTTCGTCAAAATATTTTTAATCACAAACTGCGAACAAGAATAAAAAATTCGCGCTAGTTGTACTGCGATCGAATGGATAAAATCTTTCAAAATAAATTTTGATTCTTTTTATATAGGTGGGTTCATTCATAAAACAAGTTCCGGCTTGGAAAGTTTTATGCGTGAAAATCTTCCAAATACTTGGCGACAATGCAGTTAGACTGAGTCATCGTTCTTTCCACGTTTTCTTTAATCAATACACAGCAACCAAAATATTGTATTCCGACACCGCTGGGATCGAATCCCAGATCTCTCGATAACTAGCCGAGTGCAAGGCTAGTTATCGAAAGATCTGGGGTTCGATCCCAGCGGTGCCGGAATACAATTTTTCGGTTGATGTGTGTTAATTAAAGAAAAACGTAGAAAGAGCGATGACTTTGTTTATTTTAATTTATTTTTCTTATGGGTTTTCTTTATAGGCCAATCGAGGTACGTTCTTCCGCTCCATAACTCACACTTTCACACACACACACACACACACACACACACACATACACACACACACACACACACACACACACACACACATTCCCAAGTCTACCCCGCCCGGTGACTTTCTCTGCTTGCAATTACTAGTGACATTAGTAAGCTCATCGCCAAGGGGTTGCTACCCACCCTAAATTTTTTCTTGCCCCCCTGCCGCCCACCCAATTCCAGATGTACCATATTTCAATTTTTTAAACTTTAATACATAATCTAGACTTTGCTTGTGACCGGCCACCTCGTATTTTTGTCGTGTAGCCCTATGTACACTGAAGTGCCAGAAAAACTGGTACAGACAAGCTTATGCAAAATACATAGCAGCGACACCTCTGCGCGTACTCGGTTGCATCCACCAGAGCGTATATAAAGCGATAGACATTCTTGCCAGCTGACAGAGCTGTTTTTGGCATGAGAATGACAAGTAATAACGATTTAAGCGATTTTCAAGGCGGTGTCATAGTTGGCGCTTGTGAGATGGGCCATAGTATTTTGAAGTTAGTACCGAAGTTCGGATTTTCACAGACGACCATTGCAAGGGTGTACCATGACTACAAGAATTCCGGCAAAACCTCCTACCTACGATACCAGCGTGGCCGTAAAAGGACATTGGGTGAACGTAACCATCGTCGGCTGTCAAGAATCGTTTCACGTGATAGACGTGCAACACTCTCGCAGGTATCATCGAATTCAATGCTGGAGCCTCAACAAGCATTAGCGTTCGGACTGTGTAACGTACCCTGCACGGTATGGGCTTTGGGAGCCGACGCCCAACTCGAGTCCCCTTGATGGATGCTCGACACAGAGCTATGTGCCTCGCTTGGGCACGGCAATACCGCCACTGGACACTTGATGACTGGAAACAAGTAGCCTGGTATGACGAGTCGCGTTTCCAACTGTATCGGGCAGATGTAAGGATTCGTGTGTAGCGTAAACCCCATGAAGCCATGGATCCTGCCTGTCAACAAGGAACTGGACCGGCTGGTGGGGGGTCCGTAATGGTGTGGGGTAGTTGACGGCTGTTGTAGAAGGCATGATATGAAAGACAAGGTTGTTGACTTGCTGGAAGGGATTCAAGGAGGCGAAGTGCATTGTGTTTGAGTGTCCTTGCTTTACCTCAATCTTTATCGATGAAAACATTTGCTTTCAGAACATCTTCCTACACATATAATTTCCTTTTAATAAGTGCGTAGTGGAGATAGCAGGGTGTCTTATTAGTTATACGGTTATGTAACTTTTCAGGTTTTTCTAATTGTTTTTTAAAAATGGATGGACGGAACATTAGCGGAAACAAAATTCCAACTTTGGATGATTTCGTATTCCAAAACTTCAAAGCAGTTTCAAAATTAATGGGTACTTATCCGGTGGGAGTGGGATTGCACGAATTTCTTTGCAGTCTGGAGTAAAGAGAATTAAAATTTCTGTCTTTCAGTGTTTCGTAAATAAAATGTGAAAGCTCAAATTTGTCCGGGCCCGCCTCACTCCGGAGTAAGTTCCTCTCCCAACTAGGCTACACCGACAGAATGTATTGCTGCAGATGTGTCGTCTTGACACGTGCTTTACCTGTGTAGTACGTCACAAAATTTGCTATTAAACTTGCGCCAGCAGAAATAATGCTCGCTCACTCGTTGCCCACCCTGAGTTCGTAGTTTAGCGACGTCTCCGGGTATCAGGAAATACTATAGAACAGAACAAAACACACCCATTGCGTTTCAATATCAGTCAAAATCTCTTTTCCCTTTTGCTCATAGCTTTCAGTGTTTCTGAACCATCAGCTATTTTGTTCTACTCAAGATAAAACAGAACATTTTATCTCCAATTTTACAGCAGATGTTTGTTGTTATGAAAACATTTACGAAAATCGGTGCATTTATTACTACAATTTCACAAAAATTACGAATATTGGCCATTTACAAACGCAAAATCTACTTTAGGTGAGGGAAGATCGTGCCAGTCGCCCCCAGCTGGATCAGCTCCTGGCGATAAATAACTGCATACCTTCACGCTGGCTCCAGAAAGCTTCATTGTCGTTACAATAAAATCCGGAAGACGCCTTTCCACCACACGCAGGAGTATCCATAAGATCCGGAAGACGCCTTTCCACCATACTCAGGAGTAACCATGAAACTGGTGAACTGTGTACCCAGGCAGCACAAAGCCTTGCAATTTAGTGTAGACCCAACAATCAGCCACCGTCATTTATTCCTAAAAGAATATGGCCCAGTGTTGTGCCTAAGTTAAATCGCAAGGCGATACCTGGGTACTGTGAATCGTCAGTACAAAGCACAATTTCTCATTAGCTTTACAGTCCAAGACCGACGATTCTTTCACCATGGTAAAAGGCATGTGTCATTACTCGAGGTGATTAGACGCTCGTGGATGGCACCTCGACCGTGGTAACCATTGTCGTGAAACGTCTTTCGCATTGTACTGGTGCTAACATCAGTTACAATAGTATCACATATGATTTTCGTGATTCCATCACGCTCCGTTTGTTGTAGAGGTTTATCTGGTCGTTTCAAGGCAGCTTCAACCCCTGGCCGCTTTCATTTGCATATCACAGGTCACAAAAAACATAGGAATATTGAGGTTTTGAAGAGAAAACGTGGCGATGTGCAAATTTAGCGATTACTGGAGGTACGTTATCATCGTGGGTAGCTAAGTCATATGAAAATTAGCACCTTAACAACACAGCCCTTGGCGTGCGAGCCCTGATAAAAGTACCCTGCGAGAAATGGAAAACGGGTCTTTTCAGGGCTTGGTCTAGAAGTTTTCTGAATGTATTGCCTTCAGTGTGAGGTTAACATGAAATGATATCCAGACGAGGTTTAAGCACTGACAACATAAATAGCGCTGTTAACATGTTACAGTACGGCAGATCGAATTGGCTGTTGCTTTAGGAGTTTCGCAAAGTGTAGTAAGTCGGCTACATACAAGGTTTCTACGGCATGGAAATGAAGCAGAGTGACCCAGGTGTAGTCGCTAGAGGATAACCACCAGGAAGTGGGATCGCTACCTGACAGTAAGCGGTCGGAAAAGGCCTTACAATTACCAGTAGCCAACTCCGTGAATTACTTCGAGCTGCTTCTGGTGTCACAGTACGTATTCAGACGATACGGAACTGTCTTCATGAGTACGGGAAGAGCAAGAAAGCTGCTGAGATGTATAGCATTGACATCAGCTCACCATCGTTAAAGATGCACGTGGGTCCGACAGTAAATGTCATAAAATACAGAGCGGCACCATCCACGTTTCACAGGCGAATCCCACTTCGCTCTTTAACCTGACACTCGACAAGGATACGTGTGGAAGAGATCCGGCATACCAACGCAAACACATCACGTACAGTCCTTCAAACCTTACCAGCGACAGTCAGTTCTTGTCAGGGTAGGAGTGTGTTTTAATTGCCGTAATTCGCTGAATGTTTGTCAAGGCAACGTGGATTCCTGCGTTTACCGAAACGAGATCATTGTGCCCATTGTGACAGTGGTTGACGCTGTTATTGGCCATGCATTTAGTTTTCTCAATGATTTTACAACCAATCCCCATGACTGGAGTGTGCTTCAGGAGCTGTAAAATCAGGGGATTCAATCGTTACAGCTGTTTCCGAAGTCTCCTCACCTGAATCCTATTGAGAACAGTTGGGACGCTGTACCAGCGACGTCTAGATATCCACGTTTCATACACCAGTTCACTGGCAGACCTCGATAACGTGTTGTCCGTAGTAGGGGACAAATTGCCTAAGACACTCATCAGTAATGTCATTGTAAATATGCCGCGTAGGTGTCAAGACGTTATTCCACACAGAGGTGGTGTTACCTGGTACTGAAGTCCATAGGTATGGATTTTTCTGAATTTTCCATTTGGTCTATTTTGCCGTGCTACTTTGTTGGGTACAGAACTTGCACGATAAATTGTTTTTGTAAGCACACTCTTTATCGTTTGTGTTACGTAGCGTCACTGATGTTATTTGAAAGCCTGTTACTTCAGCCAGATATTTATATCCTTCATTTTGTGCAATATCCCAAATGTTTTGTCACCAACAAAAAAAGTGTAACGTTGCCAAGCGTCGACCTGGGGATCTTTAACCCTTTAACTGGCTGGAACGTATTATTTCGGGGTCAGACAAATGTGCTAAATCTGCTCGAACGAACAAATTTGCTGTCTGAGAAGTGGGCTCACCGTAGCTGAAACGAGTGAACGTCTGCATCATAATATTTTGCTCCCTATTAGCTTTGTTATTCAAGTGGTCATTTAGAGGGATAATCGGCACGAAACATTTCTGACTGATGATCTGCTAAAAAGGCTGTAACAATGGTGACGACCCTAGGAAAGGGAGAGAGATGTCTAAGCCACTTGTTTCTACTCAGTGGCATGATGTTCGTCTCAGTAGGACTAGTCCTTCGCTTGGAGGCCTTGCCTAACTTATGCCCAGTTTTTCTTGCATATGCAAGTCCTTCTGACGTGAGAGAAGAACGACTAGTCCTCGTCTCGTGTGAGCTGGCAAGACGTTTGGTCATACGTATATAAACTACATTGACAAACGTCACCGGACACCTGGACGAGAAACACAACATAGCATTTATTGACATACATTAGTACGGTGTCGGCCCACCTTTGGCCTTAATGCATGCACTGACCCTTCGAGACGTGCTTTCGACAAAGTTTTGGAACACAGCGATAAGCATGCGCTTCCATTCAGTACATAATGCTGCCGCTAACTGTTGATTAGTAGTAGGCCTTGGTTCCAAACTTCTTGTGCGGCGCTGTAATTCATCCCATAGGTGCTCTATAGGATTAAGATCAGGGCTCTGTGCTGGCCAGTCCACACACGATACGGAATTTTCATCAAAACATGCCGTAACAGTCCTTGCTTTATGGCTCGGTTTATTACCCTGTTAGTACCAACAAGGCCTGGTTCCCTAGTATTGCCACAGAGTTGGTAGGGCATAGTTGTCCATAATATCGAGGTAGACGTACTGGTTAACAGGTTTGTCCACGATAACCATTGGGCCGGGACCATACCACAAAAAACACCACCACACGAGTACACTGCCAGCTCCAAACTTGGCCGTAGGAACAGTACAGTGTGGTGAATAGCGTTTCCCCGGCTGCCGCCATACCCAGAAACGGCCATCAGACTGATTGATCGTGTATCTGGATTCATTAGTCCATAGGACCCGTTTCCGTTGATCTACGGTCCACGGTAAGTGTTCTTTACACCATGCTAAACGAAGAGTAGTATTCCGAGTGGAGATGAAAGGCTTATGAGCAGCCGCACGACCACGGTAACCCATAGAATGAAGTTCTCTGCGAATGGTACGTGTACATACCGAGGTTCCAGTATTTTTACTCACCTGTACACTGAGGTATTGTGCAGTACTTCGTCGATTAGCTGTAACGACTCTCCTGAGGCTTCGACGTCCTCTATCACTGATTTTCTTTGGTCTGCAAGTACGTTTCGCTGCTTTAGGCACACCATGTGTCTTCCACTTATTCAGTATATCCAAAACATTTGACTTGGGTATGTTTAAACGCCTCTCGGTTTCTCTGATGGACAACCCACTAATATAACACCCAACAATCTTTCCTTTGTCAAAGTTAGTTCTCTCCCGCCGCTACACTTTCAGTGAACCTTACTGTCAGCTCCAAGTTTGTTTTTATACAATTTGCAGCTGTACTGCGCATGTTAAAAACGCAGCGGATCCGTAGGGATCCGTTCATTTGCTTTTGAAGTGGTGTTCGGTGACTTTTGTCAATATAGTGTATATCGGAAAGCCAATCTAGCGTTTTCCCACTGCCGAGCTCACCAGCACTGTCTCGTAGTCGTTGTTGTAAGCGGATGATGCGCTATATGATGCAGCCGCGTAACTCCGAAACGGCGTAAGTCGGGGACTAACTGTATCTGTAATGCTGCTTAAAATCTTTTCATATGAATCTGCACACAGTGTGTTTCACAAAGAGTGTTCGAAAGGAATAGGAAATTAAAGGTTGGTCGCAGAAATAAAGTGAAAAATGCAAAATACGCAGCAAACAGAGGGCAATTCAGCTAAGATAGTTGCATCCCTCGGAATAGTTAATTTCCAAAAAATACAAAAATTAAATATGTATACGTCCCCGGACGGAAACCAAAGTCAATTAGTAAAAAACGCGACGCACCGAATTAGAGGGAAGGAAATTTACCCGGACGCTGTAGGGGAATACACTGACGGAAACAAAAACCCAACACCACGTAAAAATAGTTGTAGAGGAATGAAATGGCGGCAATACTTTTGTATAGGTAACATATTTAATCGATTAAGGTTTCAAGATCACAGCTTAATAAAAGCGTGAGATGGGCCATTTTAAATGTGAAATGCTGGTACATTAATAACCGGTGTAACCGCTAGAATGTTGAATGCAAGCATGCAAACGTTCATGCATTGTGTCGTAGAGGTGCTGGATATCAGTTTGTCTGATGGAGTTCCATGCCTGTTGCACTTGGTCGGTCAATACAGGGACGGTTAATGCTGGTTGGGGGTGACGTTAGAGTTGACGTCCAAGGATGTCCCATACGTGCTAGATTGGTGAAAGATCTGGTGATCTAGCAGGCCACTGCAACATGTCGACACTCTGTAGAACATGTTGGGTTACAACAGCGGTATGCGGGCGAGCGTTGTCCGGTTGGAAAACACACCCTGGAATGCTGTTCAGGAATGGCAGCACAACAGGTTGAATCACCAGACCGACGTACAACTGTGCCGTCAGGGTGCGTGGGATAACCACGAGAGTGCTCCTGCTGTCATAGGAAAATGCTCCCCAGACCATAACTCCAGGTGTTGGTGCAGTGTGTCTCGGCCGCAGAAAGGTTGGTTGCAGGCGCTCACCTGGCCCCCTTCTAACCAACACACGGCCATCACTGGCACCCAGGCAGAACCGGCTTTCATCAGAAAACACAACAGATCTCCACTCCGTCCTCCAATTAGCTCTAACTTGACACCACTGACGTCGCAAACGGCAGTGGCTTGGAGTAAATGGAATGCACGCTACAGGGCGTCTGGCTCGGAGCTGTCCTTCAAGTAACCAATTTGTAACAGTTCGTTGTGTCACTGTGGTGGCAACTGCAGCTCGAATTGCTGCCGCAGACGCAGTATGATGCGCCACGGCCATACGCCGTACACGGCGGTCTTCCCTCTCAGTAGTGCCACGTGGCCGGTCGGAACCCGGTCATCTTGAGGCAGTACCTTCCCTTGACCACCGCTGCCAACAATCATGCACAGTGGCTACATTCCTGCCAAGTCGTTTTGCAATATTGCGGAAATAAAATCCACCTTCTCGTAGCCCTATTACACGACCTCGTTCAAACTCCGTGAGCTGTTGATAATGGCTTCTTCGTCTTCTTAAAGGCATTCTTGACTAACATCAACACTTTACGTCGAATCTCAACGATAACTAACGCTCACGAACGTTACAGCGCGTATTTACAGCAAACCGGCTTTGCATGTTCCGAGGGGCGCTACTAGCGCTACATGTATGCGCCGAGGGCGAAATTTGCATAGACGTCATATTACAGATGTACTCTCACCGCCTACCAACTGTCGTTTATCTAACACAACCCCTTCTTGGTGTTGGGATTTTTTTCCGTCAGTGTATTTCGATGAAATATCGATAGTTTAAATTATGTTTGTACGCTGGCCTACCTGTAGAGACCATATGCAGTGTTAACGTCCGCGAATAGTGCATATGGGAAACATCTGCAAATTTATTTAAAAAAAGACAACGGACATGTTGTCTGTTCAGACATTAGAGGCGTTCGATGTGATTTTGAGACAGACAACATGTCGGTTGTTCTTTTTCAAATAGATCTGCAGATGTATTCCATATGTACTATTGTGACGTACTACAGATGTAAAGCAGATGTCAAGACGAGAAATCTGCAGCCGCACATTTCGCTTGTGTAGCTTTGTCGGTTAGAGCAACTCCCTCCGGAGCGAGGTTTCGATCACCGTCACCGAGAAATTCCTCTTTTAACATTGGCGCCCGAAGGTAATAATGTGCATACTGCCCGTTGGGTTTTTCGAAAAATGTGTGATTTTCGTTCCATACGTCGTCGGAAATTAATTAAAGGCTCCCACTTCACTTCACAAAAAATTAAAAAGAAGATGATGTGAAGTACTACAATGGTATAACACGTGTCAAGACGACAAATCTGCAACAGTACATTTCATCGGTGTAGCTCAGTCGGTTAGAGCAACTCACTCCGGAGCAAGGAAACGCAGTTTTAGTCCCCGTCACCGACAAATTCCTGTTTTCACTCTACACTGCCGGAAAGTGAAAAAAGAACACCAAGAAGGAATTGTCGGACGATCATGAAATTTACATATGTTAATGGGGTCGAGTTTACGTAGGTGTGATGTGAATTTCGGGACCAACCGGTGAGCGCTTACGCCACAGCACGGCATAATATGCAAAGTGTCGTCGGTGGTATTTAAGGAGTACGGCGAAGTGAATGTAATCAGTTGTCGGCGTACGGACACGTGCGAAGTCCCTGAAGAACCTGCAATGCCAGGACATGGAAGACGTGTACGATTTCAGCAATTATCGGACTTTCAGCGAGGTCGTCTCGTCTGACTCCGCGAGGCAGGGTGGTCGTATCGTCGTATTGCGGAGCGAATTGGACGGGAAGTATCGGTGGTGGTACGAAGGTGGTGTAGATGGTCCATGGAACATTCCCACCCGAGAAGACGTAGAACCGGGAGTCGCAGACGGACTGATGAGCGGACCGATCGACGCATGAGAAGAGCGGCGTTGTCAAGCAGAACATCCACTGCGACGCAAATCCGAGCTGCCGTTGCACCTGAGGTGACTGTACGAACAATCCGCAACCGTCTACTGGATGCAGGACTACGTGCACGTGTGCCTCTGGCATGTGTACCTCTAACTCCAGCCCCAGGTGAGGAACGGGAACGGTTGCAGTGGTGTCGTCAACGTCTAAACTGGAGAACGCAATGGCGATGTGTCGTGTTCAGCGATGAAAGCAGATTCTGCTTGGGAGCCTCCGATAGCGGTATGCGTGTTCTCAGACGCACAGGGGAGCGTCTCCAGCCTTTTTGCATCCGCCAGCGACACACAGGGCCTACACCTGGTTTCCTGGAATTGGGAGCGATCAGCTATCACTCCCGTACACAACTAGTGTTTGTACCGGGTACGTTAAACAGCACCTCCTACATCAATAATATCATTCAGCCCGTTGTTGTGCCATTTGTAAGGTCGGTCCATCGTGGTGTTTTCCAGCAAGATAACGCACGCCCACACACGGCACGTGCAACACAACATGCACTTCAAGGTGTGAGACAACTTCTAAGGCCTGCACGTTCATCGGATTTGTCCCCCATTGAGCACGTGTTGGATTTTATGGGACAACGACTTATCCAGTCTCCACGGCCAGCCACGACCATCCCCGATTTACGCGTCCAGGTTGAGGATGCTTGGAAACTCAATACCCCAAACTTACATCCGACATCTGTACGACAGACCCCATGCCAGAATTGCACAGTGTGACGCAGTTCATGGCGGTTCAACCTCGTACTAACCATGTTACATGGAAATGTTATTTTTCAGTTTACCAGCAAATACAGCTGTATTTTGCCATAATGTTTTGATCACGTTATCCTCTGTATTCCGTTATTATGCTGTATAAATTTCGTTGGTACTACTTCTTGGTGTTCTTTTTTCACTTTCCGCCAGTGTATTTGCGGACCTTAACGCTGCGCGTGTTGACTGCAGATAAGCTAGCATATGTCCAGAATTTCCACCATCGATATCTTAGTGAAATATTCCTCTAAATCTCTTTCCCTCTTATTCGGCGCGGCGCATTTTTTGCTAATTTACTTTGGTTTCGCTGGGGGGACTTATAAATATTTAATTTTTGCATTTTCCGGAAATAATCTATTCGGGAGGGTGGGGTCAATTATCATTGCTGAATTGTCCTCTATTTGCTGCGTATTTTACATTTTTTACTTTACTGCTATGACCAACCGTTACTTTCCTATTGCTTTCGGACACTCTTCTTTAAGCACTGTGTACGCTTTTGACGTCTTAGTTAGGCCCAGGGTCGAGTCGTTGACGAAGCACGGGTGGTGTTTGTCTTACACCGCTCCCTTTATCCATTCCCTGGAGCCAGTGACCAAAACTTAGGGACAAGTAACTTCTTACAGACCTTAAAGTTTCTCATAGTGGTCGTAAACACACTGCTAGGGTATTCTTGCAAAAATGGTGATGTTAACAACATTGTAATTTTTGCAAGTACACCCTTTAAAGCTACAATGTATGATCCAGCAACCTGCAAGTGGATTTAAAATGAGACACAATGCTTTTACAAAAACTGAAGATTTGGAAACTTGATGGGGGCAAATGTAGAACTTACCGATGCCTGTATTTACCTTGGGTATCAGATATTAATCGACAGCCATATACACTGACGGAAAAAATCCCAACACCAAGAAGGGGTTGTGTTAGATAAACGACAGTTGGTAGGCAGTGAGTGTACATCTGTAAGATGACGTCTATGCAAATTTCGCGCTCGGCGCATACGTGTGGCAAGAGTAGCGCCCCTCGGAACATGCAAAGCAGGTTTGCTGTAAATACGCGCTGTAACGTTCGTGAGCGTTAGTTATCGTTGAGATTCGACGTAAGGTGTTGATGTTAGTTAAGAACGCTTTTAAGAAGACGAAGAAGCCTTTATCAACAGCTCACGGAGTTTGAACGAGGTCGTGTAATAGGGCTACGAGAAGGTGGATTTTCTTTCCGCAATATTGCAGAACGACTTGGCAGGAATGTAGCCACTGTGCATGATTGTTGGCAGCGGTGGTCAAGGAAGGTACTGCCTCAAGAAGACCGGGTTCCGGCCGGCCACGTGGCACTACTGAGAGGGAAGACTGCCATGTACGGCGTATGGACGTGGCACATCGTACCGCGTCTGCGGCAGCAATTCGAGCTGCAGTTGCCACCACAGTGACACAACGAACTGTTACAAATCGGTTACTTGAAGGACAGCTCGGAGTCAGACGCCCTGTAGCGTGCATTCCACTTACTCCAAACCACTGCCGTTTGCGACGTCATTAGAGGACGGAGTGGAAATCTGTTGTGTTTTCTGATGAAAGCCGGTTCTGCCTGGCTGCCAGTGATGGCCGTGTGTTGGTTAGAAGGAGGCCAGGTGAGCGTCTGCAACCAACCTGTCTGCAGCCGAGACACACTGGACCTACACCTGGATTTATGGTCTGGGGAGCAATTTCTTATGACAGCAGGAGCACTCTCTGGATTATCCCACGCACCCTGACGGCACAGTTGTACGTGGGTCAACCTGTTGTGCTGCCATTCATGAACAGCATTCCAGGGGGTGTATTCCAACCGGATAACGCTCGCCCGCATACCGCTGTTGTAACCCAACATGCTCTACAGAGTGTCGACATGTTGCCGTGGCCTGCTAGATCACCAGATCTTTCACCAATCGAGCACGTATGGGACATCATTGGATGACAACTTCAGCGTCACCCCAAGCAGCATTAACCGTCCCTGTATTGACCGACCAAGTGCAACAGGCATGGAACTCCATCCCACAAACTGACATCCAGCACCTGTACGACACAATGCATGAAGTTTGCGTGCTTGCATTCAACATTCTGGCGGTTACACCGGTTATTAGTGTACCAGCATTTCACATTTAAAATGGCTCTTCTCGCGCTTACAATAAGCTGTGATCTTGAAACCTTAATCGATTAAATATGTTACCTATACAAATGTATTGCCGCCATTTCATTCCTCTACAACTATTGTTTTAGTGGTGTTGGGATTTTTTCCGTCCGTGTAGAAGATCAAAGTGAGTATGTGTGGAGAGTTGTTGGAAGAAGCAGTACAATTTTGAAGAGCAATTTGCCATTGTGAATGAAAAGAAAAGTGTTTAATCTATGCGCGCTTCCACTTCTTATTTATGGATTCTTGGACAGTCTTGGACCTAAATTACAAAAAAGCTGTTGGAGTTAGAAAAGATAGAGAGCTGTTGGAATTAGAAAAGGCATACAAATGCTGCTGACAATTCAAAGATGCGACGAGACATGCATGCATGCATGATGTAACCAAAAAATATAGGAAATATGGCTCATGTATTATGGAAATGACAAGAGTTGATTACATCATGACCAAATTGAAGATCTTCAAATGTCGGTCGGTTGGACGTACTGCCAGAGAACTGACCACCGTTGAATAAATACTATATTGGATACCAAGGAAATAGTGAAAGACCCAGAAAAAGGCGACGTTCGAAATGGATTGATGAAATTTGAAAGCATGATGCATTGACTACTAACGGACTGACTCAAGATAGTAAGTTCTAGAAGAGACTTAGCACTGGATCGACCTTTATCCAGCACTGGATCGATAATCGTTGTTGATGATGAGATATACACTGCTTTCCATCCAAAATGCAGCACCAAGAAGGAAGCATCCGATTGGCCTGAAATTCGCAGCATTCATCGCCCGCGAGAGGGCATGAAAACGATTAGCATTGCAGGGCATATGCAAATAATGTGCGCCCGGCACGCAACCGAAAAACCCTATAAGAAGGGTGCACAGAAGGCGTGGTGTAAGTAGTGGAAGTGTGTTGTGCTGCCGTACCTGTGCGTGGGAAGCTTCCTGATGCCACGTCGCAGAATACGGCAGTCATTCCAGCACGTTTCAGAGTTCGACAGAGGACGAATAGTGACTTATCGCGACAGCGGTTTATCGTACCGAGACATCAGCACCCGTGTGGGACGACATCCAGCCACATTGAAGCGAGTATGGATTCGGTGGGTGTAGGATGGACGGACTGACGTGAGCGATTGCGGCAGCCGCGGCACACCACCAAACGAGAGGACCGGCATGTTGTGCGGCGGGCATTGACGGCTCGCACCGCCACATCACGAACGTTAGCGAAGGAATTAGGGTGTGTTGCGCAACAACCTGTGTCAGCACGTACCATTCGATGTCGTCTACGGGAGAGGGGAATTATCGCTCGGCGCCCATTGCTCCGATTACCATTGACGTTACACCACCGGCGAATGCGGCGGCAGTGGGCCGTTGAACGCCGCACCTGGACTTCGGAATGGAACGATATTGTCTTCTCCGACGAATCCCGCTTCTGCCTGCAACACCACGATGGTCAGACCCGCGTGTGGCGACACCGCGGCGACAGACTGTATGGCGCCTGCATTATGCATCGCCATTCCGGTCTGCGGCCTGGCGTTATGGTTTGGGGCGCAATTGGATATGACACCCGAACCCTTCTGGTACGCATCACCGGTACACTCAACAGCCACCGCTACATCTCCGACGTTTTGGAGCCTATAGTCCTCCCTTACCTGCAGGTCCAGCCAGCGGCCACGTTTCAACAGGACAATGCGCGCCCGGACGTGACACGCATCGTGCAACAATTCTTCACGGCCCACCAGGTGTCACTGCTGCCGTGGCCAGCCTGTTCTCCCGATATGTCGCCCATCGAAAACGTCTGCTCTGTGATCGGCAACCGAGTGGCCTGGCAAGCACCACGCGCTGCTACGCCTGGTGAACTATGGCAACGTGTGGAAGCAGCTTGGACCGACATACCCCAAGCCCTCATCCAAAGCCTTCCTCGTTCGATGCCGCCGCGTGTAGGGGCCGTTATTGCCAGCCATGGGGGCCACACAAACTATTGATGTCTGCGTGTTCCGCAAGTCGCACGGGGCTGTAAACTCAATCGTTTCATCTTTGTATCTGTTGCTATGTGTCCAGTAAATCTGACTTTGCTATCTCTTGTCCTTCTTGGTGTTGCATTTTGGGTGGCCAGCAGTGTACTTTTTGTTTCGCGATTTATTGATCACCGTGTGTTACACTTTGCGCTATAAGCAGTCCCCAGTCTCCAATTTAAAACCACAGGTTCCGAGGTGTGGCAGAGTTAGTGCTACCAAACAAACGTGTTTCCAGGAGGCTCGTCGACGGCTGCACGCTACAGAGATGACAGGTTTTCAGCAGAGATGTTGGGTCAGTCCTTTTTGTGAACAATAACGCCCTTACCCATAGGCTTCGGCTAGTCAACGAATAATTTGAGAATAAGGATATCTGCAGGATGCAGTGGCCGGCGAGATCTCCGGACCTGAAACCCGATAGGACTAGCAGGAGATGCCCTGGAAGAGCATTTGAAAGCGTGCAACCCCCTTCCAGAATGCTCCCGGGATTCCGAAGTGCTTTGGTGGAGGAGTGGCACTTATTGCCCCAAAGTCTCATCCTCCCTCTTTTAAACAACGGTGAGTACTCATTGAGCGGGCTGCGTTGCTGTTCGGGGTAATCGCACTCCTTATTAGCTCATAGAAAACCATGCCACTTGCTGCATCTATTTTGGACTGTCATGCTGTTACGCGCATGCTTTCTGCTCATGCGATTATTGCATTCTTTTTCTGTTGTGTGTCACTACATTATCGATATATCTTCTAGGGGTGTTCAAATGAAAAGGTACGAAACGTCATAAGAACGTAATCGTTAACATATTTGCCTATGCCGCTATGGGAGAACGTAGCGACACATCTAGGGATGCGATTGGAGTCGCCGGCGTGGATCGGAGCATGCGCGGGCACCCGCATGCGCAGGAGAGAGCAGAGGCTCTTATAAAGAGCGCCGTCCAATTGACGTGGCAGTGCGTGTGAGGACAGGATGGCGTTCACATTGCAAAATTCGACGATTGAGGGGAAGCGAGGCGTTATCCGATTTCTTACAGCGGAAGGTGTTAAACCGGCCGCTATTCATCGCGGAGGGTGTGGTTCTGCTCCATGATAACGCGCGTCTACACGTCTCCAGGGTCACACACGCGGAACTGGCAAAGTTCCATTGGGAGCAGCTTGACCATCCGCCCTACAGCCCGGACATGTCGCCCTGCGATTTTCATGTGTTTGGTACCCTGAAAAAACATCTGAAAGGGAAGCGCTTCCACTCAGACGACGAACTCAAGGACGCTGTGCAGGACTGGGTCTCGTCACGGCCACAGGAATTCTGGAAACAAGGAATCCTTCGGCTCGTTAATCAATGGATCGTTGTGCTACGGCCTATGGTGTATACTTTGAATAAAGTCTTCATTTATACCCACAGTGTCGTTTCGTACCTTTTCATTTGAACACTCCTTGTATGTCCGTACCAAATGTAATTAAATTCTGTCGTAGGGATTTTGCGTTGTTCATGATTTTGCCATTTGTCTCGTTCATTTTGCACACAGTGCGTATTTCTTTATACAAAATCTATGATTCTTTATTTTTAAACATCACTCTCAGTTGTGCTGATTGCGATAGCTGAAAGATTACTATTGGATAAACCATGGATTACTGCCATGCCAAATGCAAACTGTGCTGGTAATCAAAGATCAAGCTGGGATGCTCTTAGCGATTAAATGGCACCCTGGATGAAATTTAAAAATAGCAGCTAATGAACATTGCCTGTGAAAGAGGTTGGAGGATCAACGAAACATTCGAAACCTGTTCTTGACTGCTTCGTGACACTAATACTTGTCGGCATGGTATTTCCGTCAAAGGCATAGCCATTAAGTCCTTATGTTACTGAGATATCTCCAGAAGGCAATAATCTGCTTTTCGAAAGGCTGTCAGTCTAGTGTCGTCGCGTTGAAGGATAATGTGGATCCATGAAGCAATCTGTCACAGGTTTTATTTCGTGCAGCTGTTTATTACGTAGTACAGATAGTTTGGGAGGAAAGTAAAAGTAATCCTAACTAGAAGCAGAAGTGTTGTTTGCAATCGCTAATCTCAGCGAATGCGTGAAAACTGGAGACCAAAGATGTCAAAAACTAGTGCGCTTCTTATCGCATCATTTGAAAAAAAAGTACGTGCTTAAAATGCCACTTTGTCCACCCACATGTCTGTTCACCCATCTGTATAGAAACTGCATCTCTTGAGCTATTATTCCGATTCAGAAAACTTTCTTTGCATTGGAAGCCCGAATTGTTGTACCGATGATCTCTGCTTTCCGCTGCTTTTTCCATGCATATCTTTGCCGTTAGAGCATGTAAATGCAGATGCTATCGAAATAATACATTTCATTTCATATTACTGTTTCTAAAAAAACCGATTGAAAATTTTCCCTTTCGTTCAGTACCATTTATAACGAAGACTATTGTAAGTAGAGTTTCTTTTTCGACTGATTCACATTTTTTCCACTAGGGGCCCTCAGACCACTTTTTTGGAGGTACTAACCACGTCTGACCGTGAACACGCCACAAGCTTTGCCGTTTCGCAAATGCTCTGATCCAGGCGTATGGCCATTAAAATTTGGCCTTTGTCAAACTCGCTTAAATCACCTGCCTTTCCCATTTGAGGAACAAGAGTAACACTGATTAACCGAACTCACTATGACGTCATATATTCATACAGCATGTCAAATGTCAAATGTCATCTAGCTGCTAAATTATTCACGCGCTATTTAGACATAATCTATACTTAATAATTTTTATTTCATCAAACTTTGGGTATTGCTTTTGTTCAATACAGTACTGGACGAATGCAGTTTTTGCTTCTTTTTTCTGCATAGTGCTTCCTATATATGATACTGTAGGATTGTTACTTATACGAATTTCGTAAACGCCAGCTCTGTCCAAGCAATTCTTGTTTTCTTTCGTATCGATTACAAAATTTTTAATAGTATGCACTTTATTGCCCAATTGTAAATTATACCTATTACGCAATTTATTAATTTCGGCTGAAATTCCTTTTAGGTACGGAAACGATCCAATATATTTAATCTGCTTATTATTATTATTTCTTCTTATGTTTGAGGAATTAATACAATTGTTCTGCACTTCCTAAAAGATTTTGGGAATAAAGGTAAGTAACCTCAAAATATAAATTATCACTATGACGTGTTATTTATACCGGTTTTTTTTTACTTCAAGTGCGCTATTGTTTACCTGCACTTGCTTCTATTAGCGTAAAGGCGCGTTGTCATAATGTTTTACCTCTTCGCGGTATAATTCTAGCTACAAACAGTATTCGTCGATGAATATACATTTGCAATAAGCTCCAACCTCTTTCGCTCTTCTAATTATCCACTATCTCCACTCTTTTTCATTCAGCCTAGTCTGTTTTGCTCCTGACTGACCGTCAGTGTTGCCAAAATAAACAAGCTGCTCGGAGAAGTAATGTGCCGTTCAGTAAGAAAATCCTTATATAATCTTATATATTTTTATATACATGAGAAAACAGAAATGCAAAGGGAAAATAAAATAAAAGTTATGATGAGTACTAGAACCCAGCAAAAACACAAGTGTTGGGAAACTGCTTGCCACCAGCTGGCAGTGATGGGTCACTGCTGGCTGAAATCTACCGCTCACGGAACGGTAGCGGTCGGTTGGTGTCAGTGTAATCATTTGGCAGCCATTGGGGGCCCTGCAGCATCGCCGTGAATTGCAGGCCTTCAAGCAAGTGCAACTAGTTTCCCGTAGCTGGTAACCAATGCAACCCCAACACGAGGTGGAAGCAACTGGACTGCGCATGCGCAGAAGCAACACGTGCTTTGTCTCTCGTGGTACCAGATAGTTCAAGACGACGCTATCGCCACTGTGTTATTTTAGTGGATGTTAAGAAGAAGAAAAAGCCATATGTAGAGAGCCGAATTAATTTCCTATAATGAAATGCCACGTCGATGAAGAGATATCAGATTAAGCCATGAAATACATCCACTCCATTCCAATGAATAACAAGATATAATTTCTGTGTAATCTTTCGTTTTAACATATACACTAAACCCCTTGGAACAAAAGCGCTGGAAAAACATTAAAAAAAAGTTTTGTTGGAAAAAAACAAAAGAAGAATTATACGCGTACAAAATGTATCAATCATTTGAAAAAATTAAAAACATAGAAAGCAACGCTAATATCTTTCCTCTTTAAAACAAATGTAGCTTCGGATAGCGGAAAGGAAAGATACAACGCTAAAAATGTAACAGAATGTGACATGAACGGGTAAATATATTAATTCAACAATCGCCTTTCAAGACTACATGGGCAGCACGAAACTTTGAAAAGTGCCTTTAAGTTGGCACACTCGATGAAAATGAGTTAAGTTCCCTTAAGGTAAAAAAAAAAACCATCTTTAAGTTGAAAAAATAAATTTATGAATTATATGGAACTGACATTTATGAAAAATACCTCGCAATATTGTAAAATTAAAAAGAGAATTATTCCTTACACATTCCACAGGAAAGAAGCTCAGCTTCAAGCAAATGCTCGTGCGTGGCAATCAGTCCAGTTGCTAGACCGCCCGCTTCGTACGTAGACAGTCCTTGATTCGTTTCCACCCAGATCCAAACGGGCTTTTTTCAGGACCTGTTGACAAAATTTCCCCAGTGCAGTGCTATGATACAGAAGTTTCGTAAGTGGAAAAAAAGGAGTTGTAGCTTTGCGAAACTGCGGTTATCCTTTAATTATTTTTTTTTTTTTTATGGCTACAACTGGGAAATTGGCGGACAAAATTCGGCAAGTCATCAGATACGTCACGTGATTGCCGGCTGACACTGCCAGGAATTTAGCGGACCCCATTAAGCTAGCCATCATTTATGGCACGTGCTTTAAAGGCCACGTGTGGCAGCTACTGCCTGTGATGGATAACTAACGGTCCTGTTCTGGCATATGACAACTGATGGGGGTGCTACTGTTATCCCGCTGCTGGCCCGAACTGCTGGCCCATGTGGTGGCCACCGGGACATTTTATTAACGGTTGGGAGGCGGCAACATAGTACTGGCCCACCGCTGGCAGTGCTGGTCCATCAAGACTGTTTTTGCTGGGTAATTTCCCTTTCATTTTTATTTGCCTTTCTTTATGTAAATTTTGTATTTGTTCTCGTTTAGTGTTTTAACGTTCACGTTATACTTTCTCTCACGCTGAATGTAATCTGGCAACAGTCTTGAGGTCAAAGATGAATGACATATATATGGCTGACAAGCAAGATTGCTGCACATACTGGTACAGTATGTTAAGCTACCATCTGTACGTGGTGCGTTAGCAGTAGTCGTGGAGGCTGTCCTAAACAGTAAGCGATATATTTTTATTGGGGGTTTAACGACCACCATGAGCAACTCATTGGGCTGTAATCAGTCGTCGGTCCCTAATTGAGGGCCACCGGTTCCAGGGAAGGGAGAGAGAGCCAGTGCCGTAAGACAAGTACTACATCCATGCCTCACCGGTGTTCTAACCCTGACTCATCTTGGACGAATGGTCAGAAGCCTTTCTATTCTATGCATTCGCAACGGATACGGTTGCGGTTACTGACTTTTGGGATGTCTAAATGACAATACCCTAATTTTTTTAGGGTCACTGTAACAAGCGCCATGAAAAACGGTAAATCGCGTTGAAATCGTATCTCCAGACCGAAAGGTAAACGAAATATCGTCAAATAAAGGACGGCATGCGAAGTGCGGAATTACGACGACAAACAGCGCTGCGGTCGGATGAACACATGAGATGATGTCAGTATGCAGCGATAAAAAACTGAGATGATGTCACATGAAACACTGTTTAAATGCAGCGTGCTACCGACAACCAGAAACAGTCGAGATGCCACTCTCAGGAAAGCTACGGGCTAAACTCGTGAAATGTTGTTACCTGAAAGAGTTGCAATGTTGCAACTACGTTACGTGTCTTACGCAGGAACCCTCATTTGCGCTGAGATCCGTGCTATACTCAAGCTGTCCGGGACTTGATTCGGAAGTTTGAAGACACAAGATGCACGTGTGACAGATCTTGATCTTGACGACATGCAACTCCTGTGGAAACTGTAGCTGAAATCCACTACGCCATCCATGAAGATGCAAGTGTAAACATAACAGGTGTTGCACTGACGCTGGATATACCCAAGAGTACCGTGAAAATGGTTCTCCGATCAGTCCCTCACATGTTCCCGTCCCGTTTTCACCGCGTGCACATGTTACAGGACGGACACTGTGAACACCGTTTAGACTTCGCAAATGAATTTCTCATACGGTAAGATGCCGATGACAGCTGGCCACTGCGCATTCTTTGGACAGATAAAGCGCATTTTACCTTACCAGGGCGAGTGAACTCAAGAAACTGTGTGCACTTATATTTTTGAGGAAGTTACCCATCAAGAACTACGGATAGGCAGTGTAACAGGGGTCCGCTATGCCGCATTGCTGACAAACAATGCCATTCCGCATCTGCATCAACGCATCGGAGAATGTTATTTAGATGCAAGATGGTGCTCCCCCACATGTAACCACTAGCGTGAATGGCGTGTTGCGACAGCATTTCTCTGAACGAATCACATGTCACTTTCCTTTTCCACGGCCTGCACGTTTTCCTGATTTAACTGTGATGGATTTTTGGTACTGGGGTTATCTGAAGTCCAAAGTGTACGGAGTCCAATTTCTTACACTACGAGAACTGAAATAAACCATACCACGCACCATTTCGGACCTGTCACCGAATTCACTACATGCTGCTGTAATACCTGTCGCTAGCCGTATGCTGTGTGTCATTGTTGCTGATGGCTGACATACTGAGCATTTGTAATTACCAGTTAAACGTCTAAACGGTGAGTGTTACTTCTTTGTCGTTTTCTTTAGTCTGTTTTTTCTCGCATTTATGCAGGCATTCCTATACTCTCCTTAGGTAAAACTGTGTCGTATGTCGTGCTGATTTCGTGCTTCGCATGCCGTCCTTTATTTGACGATATCTTGTTCACTTTTCGGTCTAGTGACACCATCTCAACGCTATTTACCGTTTTTCATGGCGCTTGTTACAGTGACGTTAAAAAAATTAGGTGTTTCCATTCAAACATTCGGAAAGTCGGTAACCGTAACCGTGACAGCTTGCACGATTTTTCCTTTGTGCATCGCCAACGCATGTTACATAATATCTACAACGGCCTTCCATAAAAACTGAGAGTAAAATCACACAAAATAAAGAAATATAGGTTCCACAAAACAAATTTCATTCTTTCTCAAAGTATTCTTCCTCGGATGACATGCAACTGTCCCATCTTTCAGTCCACTTTTCAAAGCATGTGGCGAAAGCATTTTGTGGAAGCTCCTTTAGCAACCCCTGTACAGCTTGAATAACGTCAGCATCTGTGTTGAATGTTGCGCCACGGAACTTCTTCTTCATTGGAAACAACCAGCAATCGAACAAGGCGCGGTCAGGACTGTAGACAGGCTGTGGCATGATTTTAGTACTGCATTTCGTAAGAAACTGTTGAACACAAACAGTCACACGCGAACGGGCGTTATCATGGTGTTGGGTCCACTTGTCTACCATTTCCAGTCGCTTAATCGATACGTGTCGTCGCAGAAGCTTCAAGACTGAAATGTAATACTCAGCATTGACAGTAACTTGTGGAGGAACGGCGTGCTGGTAGTTTACACCTTTATGATCAAAGAAACTTATCATCATCACCTTACCAGCTGATTTCATTTTGCGGACTTTTCTCGGAGCGGAAGAACCTTTGTGTTTCCACACATGCGTTGCGCGCTTCGTGAGGGGTTCGAAATAGTGGGCCCATGTTTTATCGGTAGTTATTACTGTGCTTAGAAAGTCTGGATCCTTTGGATACATTTGTTTCCATCCATGACACACCTGAACTCTGGCTAGCAATTGTTCTCTCGTCAGGGGATGAGATACCCATCTGGAACACACACACGATGCAGCAGTAATTTGTCGCGTAGAATGCGGAATGCCAACATTTTCGAACTATTAGTTGACGCGGCTATGTCTTCACACTCATTCGTCGATCTTCTTGCAGGATTGCCCAAACAGCGTTAACAATACGCTCCGTAACAACACTTTCAGGTCGAGCAGAACTAAGAGCGAGTTCTGCCGACAAACGCCCTTTTTTGAAATCATGGTGCCAACTACAAATCGTTGAGTCATTTAAACATTTATCTTTGTAAGCCTTTTTCATTAAATCAACTGTTTCTGGAGCCGTTTTACCCAAACGATAGCAATATTTTATCGCGCAACGCATTTCGCTTCTTAACTCTGAATCCCTCACCTCTATAGGTGTATGGCGAAATGCAGACGTGCCATAAACAACTGCGCAAAACAAAACCAGAATCGTCTGCCACGGCTAAGAACTGTTACCATTGGTACTTCCTTAATTCAGTTAGACGTCCGCGTGGTTATTTTTCCCCTTTGCACTTTTTCCCTTTCGCACATTCCATCCATCAATTACAGCCATCCCTGGAGTCCGTTCAGTTGGCAAGGTAACTTTTTGGCTTCCATATATGGCATCATAGAACACCGGTGAGGCATGGATGTTGTACTTGTCTTACGGCACTGGCTCTCTCTCCCTTCCCTGGAACCGGTGGCCCTAAATTAGGGACCGGCGACTGATTACAGCCCAATGAGTTGTTCATGGTGGTCGTTAAACCCCCAATAAAAGATATCTCGCTTACTGTTTAGGACAGCCTCCACGACTACGGCTAACGCACCACATACAGATGGTAGCTTAACATACTGTACCAGTATATGCAGCAATCTTGAATCTCGTTTCTGCCTAAGAGCCAAATAATCGCCGGACATATGTATGTGGATAACGTGGTAAATGAACCGCTTCAGGAATCAGGCTCTGGGTACTGAGAGGGCTATCTTAACATTTTGAAGTCACAGTTATGTTCATAGAATTATTATGTGACAATCTGTACCTTGTGACATAGTGTATCATCCTGCTGGGAGTAGCTATCTCTATGAGGAAATGCAATACACATTGGTGGACTATTACAGAGCCTCCACCAATTTGTACCGTTAACGCCAAGCAGCTGGGGCCCATCGATTTGTGTGTCTGAAGTCCCATTCTGGCTCGTCCATTGGTGTGTATTGACTGAAAACGGTGATCCATCTGTCCTGGCATCCTCTTCCTAGTACTCAAGGGTCCAGTTTTAGTGTTCCATGCTCACTTCAGACGACTTTTTTGGTTTTTAGCTGAAACGAGTGGCACAGAAATGTGACGTCTGCTGTTACAGCCCATTCTCGCCAATATGCGGTGTGCCGTGTGCCATGAAATTCTCCTTTCGATACCGCGCGGTTACATGACTAAATGAACCCCGTCTGTTACGTCACGCAATCCTTTCCAACAGCCGTTTCCCTGCTGAGTTCTTGTTTTGATGCTTGTGTGCCACTCATTGTACGCTCTCGATACAATTTTCTTTCGCATAGCTCAGGAGGTTTGTCCTTTCTGTAATGTTTATATCTGCACGCCTACCATCCACTACCATGCCTCTTTCAAAATCACTTAAAACAGAAGTCCTCATATGGCTGCTATTACGAGGGTCGTAATAAAACTTCTGCATACTCTCCATTTTTGAGAAAAGTATGCAGTAACGGAGAAAACCTACCTTGCTGCCGTTCAATGTATTCCTCTCCGATGCTAATGACAGCTTCCCAGCTGTGAGGTAGGTCCTGGATGTCTCGTAGTATCCCATCTTTGTTCAGCTGTAGTATTACTCGGGTCACGTCCAATGACAGTTCATCCAGCAATTCGTAGCAGATGCCACGGAGCCGATTTTGTAACTTTGGGGAAAGATCAAAATCGGGTGGTTTGAAATCAGGGCGGTATGGTGGATAGGATATAGTTTCCCAGCCATATTTCGACAAAAGGTCCCGTTCCAACGGTGTACCATGACAGAATGTGTTGTCATGCAGCAAGATCGCTCACGCTTCCAACAATTTAAGGCGATTTTGACGACTTTTCGGTCTCAACTTTTTCCTCAAAAAGCCACGATAATATTGTGCATTGACATTTTGCTCTACCAGCACTCGATCAGAGACCACAACACCCTGGGCATCGTACGCAAGAATCATCATTTCCTTCCCTTTGGAATGTTGCCGAGGACACTTTGAGGCGCGTGGGAAACTTGAATGCCTCCATTCCGCTGATTGTGACTTCAGTTCCGGCTCAGAATCACGGGTCCAAGTCTTATCAATTGCAACAATTCAGTTCAGAAGGTGTTGCCCTCTCTTTAGAACTTGTGTAGGTGATCATGTGAGAATTCTCACTCTGGCTGCCTTCTGCTCGGGGATGAGTTGTTGGGGCACCCAGCGCGCGGCGATTTTTCTTTTCCCCAGTGAGTCGGTCAAAATCCGGTTAACAGACATGGTGGACAAATTCGCTTGATGGGCAATCTTCTAGACTGTCAAATGGCGATTCTCTTCGAGAAGCATTGCAACAATGGTGACAGATGTTTTGTTGGTCGCCGTTTGAGGTCGGTCTAAGCGGTGATCATCTTCGATGCTGCTTTGGCCCTCCAGAATGTACGATGTCCAGCGAGAAATTGTGCTTCGATCAAGAGTTCCTTCCCCACATACTTCTTGCAAAGCAGTGTGGATCTATGTCGGAGTTTTCCCCCGCAAGAGTTTTGTGACGTGCCTGCCCGCAGGAGGCACACGACATAAAGGAAGATAGCAGCGATAACGAACGTCCGCGTAGCTCAGTTGGTAGAGCGACTTGTTCCGGAATGAGGGCACCCGGGTTCGAACCCCGGCGCGGAAAAAATGACTGATAAATTTACTTCGTTATAATGGCGCCCTAAATTTCCTGATGGCCCGGCCGTTCAAGATCTTGCAATGGTGTGATGTTCTTTCCACACCCCAAAATAGGAAAAATAAGAGAATCCCTTCTCCAGCGCTTCAAAAAATAAAAGCGTGTGATGTTGCATTCCACACACTAGATTGACTGGGAGTTCTCTTGTGCACATTCTGCAGAGGATGGCTGCCTGCAACGGTTCATGGTCACGGCTGACCCGTGGGCCATGCCCCTGGCCCTCTTTCGGGGGGAGGGGAAGGTGTGACGTGCCTGCCCGCAGGACGCATACGACGTAAAGGCAGATAGCAGCGATAAGGAACGTCCGCGTATCTCAATTGGTAGAGCGACTTATTCCGGAATGAGGGGATCCGGGTTCGAACCCCGGCGTGGACAAAATTGACGGAGAAATGTACTTCGTTATAGTTTCTATTTTCACGTACGAGCTCTGGTCTAAAGGCGTGAATCGACATGAGCAGCTTCACGCTTCCACTTCCAAACCCTCCCACGTCCACACAGCAAATGATTACGCGTCTTTCTGACAGCACTGCGTTTCTGAGAGTCCGACCTTCCCATGATGAAATCATCTTCCCACTTGTATCATCGGTTTCCTTTTAAGATTAACGTATGCAGAACGTTTGTTATGACCTTTGTATGTATATGCTTCGTACACGTCTGAATCGTTTGTAGTTATGTCAAATGCCCAGCATTTAACGGATCAAACCGATCAGGAGGGAAGGGCACAAGACTCCTGTTGGATAAAAATCTCCACGGGAATCACCACCAGCCCTGACCCAACAATGAGCTTGGAGGAGAGGTTTTACCGTTTTAAAACCACAGAGACGGGTTTAGGATGGACTAGTAGGCGTGCTTTTGAACCGAGGCTTGTTATCTCACGTATATAAATTATTAACAAGAATCATTACAAACAGATCAGAAGGCAAATTTGATTTCACACAAATCCCTGAAAATGCTGGCTTTGGAAAAAGTTTAGTACAATAAATCATATACAAACAATAAGCGTTCTTATTAAAAAATGCAACGAATACAACATCCCTTTACATTTGGCATTTATAGACTTTAAAAAAGCTTTTAATAGCATAAAAATATCATCAATAATAGACGCCCTGAAAAAGTATGGCATTGAACAAACTTATATGAATGTTATCAAGTATGAGAATCAAAGTGAAAATCCTCCAAAGTCAGTGTATAAACAAAGACATCGCTCTTTCCACGTTTTAGCAACACATAGCAACCGAAAAATTGTTATTCGGTCACCGCTGGGGATCCGAATCCCAGATCTCTCGATATCTAACCGAACACGTTAGCCTTACACCACTGTGTCCAACAATCCACGGCGCTATGTGTGTTTTCCTGTCAGCTTCTGACATCGTAAATCCGCAAGATGGGCTCAACTACTAAGACGTCTCCATCTGGTGGACATTAACGGCACTGGCTATATATTAATTATAGCAGATAAATCCAAAAGGCGAGATCCAAAGTGAAAATCTTCAAAAAATACGTGGCGTCAGTGAATAAACAAAGACATCGCTCTTTCTACGTTTTAGCAACAGATAGCAACCGAATTTTTTTATTTATCTGCTATAATTATTATATAGCTAGTGCCGTTAAAGCCCACCAGATGGAGACGTCACAACAGCTGAGCCCATCTTACGGATTTATGATGTTAGAAGCTGACAGAAAAACACACATAGCGCCGTGGATTGTTGGCCACCGTGGTGTAAGGCTAACGCGCTCGGCTGGATATCGAGAGATCTGGAATTCGGATCACCAGCGGTGAACGAATAACAATTTTTCGGTTGTTATGTGTTGCTAAAATGTGGAAAGAGCGATGTCTCTGTTTAATCTTATCAAGTATATATACCAGAATGCAACATCTAATATTATCCTAAGTGAAAAATGTGGAGAGTTTAAAATAAATAGTGGAATAAGACAAGAAACCCCTAACTCGCCAAAGCTATTTACATTAACCCCGGAACACATAATTAACAAATTAATTTGGTTAGGAAAGGGGATCAACATAAATCAAGCAAGGTTGAACAATTTGGTTAGGAAAGGGGATCAACATAAATCAAGCAAGGTTGAACAATTTGGTTAGGAAAGGGGATCAACATAAATCAAGCAAGATTGAACAATTTGGTTAGGAAAGGGGATCAACATAAATCAAGCAAGGTTGAACAATTTGGTTAGGAAAGGGGACCAACATAAATCAAGCAAGGTTGAACAATTTCAGATTTGCAGATGACATAGTCCTCATTTTAGAAAATAGAAACTGTTTAAAAGTTATGATAGAAGAACTTACAGATTTATCAAAAGAAATATGATTAGAAATCAATATTGATAAAACAAAAATAATGTCAAACCAACTTAATAATAGCGAAGCACAAAAAAAAATATTAGAATAAATGAGAAAGAAACAGAATGTGTGGAAGAATACATATACCTAATAAAACTTATTGTCACAAAGAAATAGGGAATTATGGAAGAAATTGAGTGAGGAATAAAAATGGGGTGAAGTGTTTTTGGGAAGTTAAAGAAGATTCTACGTACTAAAATAAAGCCGGAAAAGAGCAAGGCTTTTCAATTAATTTATAATACCCATTATGACATATGGCGCTGAAACCTTGCGTATCAAGAAAAACATCTTAGACAGATTGAAAAAAGCACAACGTAAGATGGAAAGATCTTTACTTCAACATAAAGTAAAGAATACAGATATAAGATACAGAACACAATTTTTAGACATAGGGGAACAGGTACTCAATTTAAAATGGAAATGGGCTGGCCATATAGCAAGAATGGAAACTAATAGATGGACTAAAATAGCAACAGGATGGATACCATATAAAAGAAAGAGAAGAGTAGGAAGACCAGAGGGAAGATGAATGGATGATATAAACAAAACTGTAGGAAAGCTGTGGTGTAGACAACCCCAAGACAGGAACATTTGGAAAGAGAAGAGGGAAACTTGTAGCATCAATTGGCTATAAAAAGAGTTAGAAGAAGGAAACAGAAGAACATTAAATGGCATCTAGAGGCTCGCGACAGGAAAGTTGGTTGACAGAAATCAGTAGATATAGCCACTTGCGTGCGTCGCAGGAGCGACTGACATCCTTTTTTTTTCATTTTAATGGAGGTTCAACGAAACGCGTGAGCAACTTGATAGGCTACAAGCAGTCCCCCGTCCCTAATTTAGGGCCACTGGTTCCAGGGAAGGGAGAGAGCCAATGCTGTAAGACAAACATAACATCTGTGCCTCACCGGGATTCGAGCCCATACCCATCTCAGGTGAATGGTCATAAGCCGTCGCTTAGACTTCTACGCCGCAGGGGCGGCCGACTGACTTCACACGATGTTAAAATACACACTAGTTGTAGGGAACAAGGGGAAAGGGACCGGAGGAGGATTAGACGGACTCATTTTTAACCGCGGATTTGTAGTGTGCTGTTCATAAAACCATGTCAGCGTATAATTGCGTAGGATGGCGCGTTTGAGATTGCTATTTTGTGTTCCTAATAATAATTTGTTATTTTAAGCTGTAATGCGTTGCTGTGTGCAGTACCAACTCTGAAGGTTTTACGTCGTGCATATATCCCCCATGAAATCATATGTTCGCCTAATTAAAATTCTTCATTTGCGCTAAGAATGTTATCATGTCTTCTTTACTTCCTAAGCTGATTATCTCCTCGCCCCCTTCAGATTCTGTTCAATTGCCCTACCGCGTTTTGGTGTTTGATTCTTATTATCACAGAACATACAGGGTGTCTCATAATTATGGAACACATTTTATTTTTAATTTACAGGAGCGTGAGCACTCACCCATCTTTAAAATGTATCGTATTTCAAATTCTGACCTTGGGAGTTAATGTTGGTCTCCTTTCAAGATCATTGATTTTTAATGATGCCGCAGTGGACGCCAACAGAAATATGTTAAACAGAAGTCATCGCTCTTTACACGTTTATAAGTGAGTCACGGAAAAATTCTCATTGGCTGCCACCGGGAATCGAACCCAGAGTCTTCCAGTTACGCGCCGGACATGCTTCCACTGAACCACAGCGGCCTCGAATTCCTCCAGACTCACATACACTAACTGCAAAGCCACTTGGCAGGTTGCTTCTTGGAGCCCCGCACAATGCTGGGGATTCACCAAAGATGGTAAGCCGCAACTGAACAAATGACTAGGAGGCAAATTAATAATTAATACAGAAAATTAACGTGGATTAGGAAAATCAAACAGAAGTCATCATTATTCATTAGCCTCCTAGTTATTTGTTCAGTTGCTGCTTACCATCTTTGGTGAATCTCTGGGCTCCAAGAAGCAACCTGCCAAGTGGCTTGGAAGTTAGTCTTATGTGAGTCTGGAGTTTTTCGAAGCCCCTGTGGTGTAGGGCATGTCCGGCACATAACTTGAAGACCCTGGGTTCGATTCCCGGTGGTGGCCAATTAGAATTTTTCCGTGACTCACTTATAAACGTGGAAAGAGCGATGATTTTTGCTTAATGTTCCTGGTCCACGTCAAATGTCTGTATTAATCTGAAATACTTTGTGGGAGCATACTTCACCAGTGGGAGCTGCATCGGCATATCACAAAGGCGATTCCGACAACATTTCGGTATGCGTGAAGCACCTCCCCGGAAGGTGATCCTGCGCGCTGTAAATAACTTCCGTGAGACAAGGAATGCCAACAAGAAACTATCCCCAGGACGACCTTGAACGTCTCGCAGTGCAGAGAACATTGAACGTGTGACGTATGCCATTGAGCAAAGTCCCAAGAAGTCTACCCGTCGATTGGCCCAACAGGTGAACGTTACTCGTACCAGTGTTCACAGGATTTTGAAAAATGACCTGCAACTATATCCTTATAAGGTACAGTTGGTGCAGCAATTGATGACGGTAGATAGGGTTCACAGAGTGACGTTCAATGAATGGTTTGTCAACAAGTACAGGAAGGAAAACGATTTTGTGCAGCACCTGATCACATCAGATGAAGCTCATTTTCACCTACCTGAGGTTATGTCAATAAATAACTGTTCGTTTTGGCGTAAATAAAACCCACAAGCCTTACATGACAAACCCTTGCACAGTGTCAAGGTCACAGTGTGTTTGTGGGCAGTGACGCGCTAGGGTGGGGATGACAGAGAGAGCCCGAGAATGCTCTCTTCTAGGTGGCAACAATCTAAGGAATGTTATATTCCAATTTTCAGCAGTGCTATGAACTCCTTTATCTTGGTTATGTATAACAAATAGTCCTTAATAAACGTGCTTGTTCCACTCCTAGATACTTGTGTTTAAAATGCGTCCCATTATTATGAGACATCCTACACTGGTGTGCAAAAATTAAGGACGAAGAGGAGAAATTAGCATAACAGCAGAACGAGCAGGTAGAACGGACCGAAAGACCACTCAGGAGATAGACTAAGGTCCGGTACGGTAGGGCATGCGCATGTATGCAGTATGACGGGGGAGTCTCGGAAGGCTATAAAGCACACGGGTGGTGTACGCTCAGCAATTCGGTGAAAGCTATTGCACAGTGTACATCGATTTGAACGACGTCAAGTTGCTGCCACCGTGTGATATGACCAACAGGCATTCCAGTAGACGACATCTGGATGACTTTACCCAAGGTCGCGTCATTGGGAAGTTAGAAGAAGGTCGAAGTGTGACTAGTGTGGCCGAGGAGTTCGGGATCACTCACAGCACCGTTTCACCAGCTTGGAGAGCATTTCAAACGACAGGAACAGCTGTCCGAGAGTTTAGCAGTGGTCGTCCACGAGCAACCACGGCGGCGGACGACCGGTATATTGTCCTACAGGCGAGAAGAGACAGACAGCGGGATAAATCGCAAGGCACATGCAACAGACAACTGGACGTCCGTTATCGAGTTTTACCGTGGCCAGGAGGCTGCACAAAGGTGGTCTATTTGCACGACGACAAGTATGGTGTGTGCCATTAACGCCTGCTCGTCGGAGACGGCGGTTTCTGTAGTGCCAGGAACACACGAACTGGACACATCAGCAATGGGGTCGAGTTCTCTTTACGGATGAGAGCCGATTTAGTCTGACGAGCGATTCTGGACGAATACACATCTGGAGAGAGCAGGGAACACACAATCACACCTCCAACATCATCGCAAAGCACCGGTATGGAGGTGGCGGAGTTTTCGTTTGGGGCGGTATCTTGCTTGGTAGCCGTACTGACTTCCACATCTTCTAAGGAGGTTCAGTCACCGGTGTCCGCTATTAGACCGAGGTTCTCCTGCCTCTCGTGCGCCTGTTTAGAGGTGCTGTGGGTCCTGATTTCCTCTTCATGGACGACAACGCTACAGCTCATGGTACAGTGGCTGTCGCAGAGCTGTTGGAGAGTGAAGATATTCAACGCATGGATTGGCCCGCAAGGTCCCCGGACCTAAATCCAATCGAACACGTGTGGGACCTTCTCGGGAGACGCTTGGCAGCACGTCACCAGCCACCAGCAACGATTCCGTAGCTGCGATTGGCGCTACAAGAGGATTGGGCCGCGATGCATCAACAGCTCCTTGACAACCTCGTCCTCAGCATGGACAGACTTTGTAAATCCTGCAACGCAGTCAGGGGTGATCATATCCTCTACTAAAGACTGGATTTTTCTTGGAAGCCGCCTGTCACATGGACGTTTCTGTCTTCTGTCCAGTTGTGCTCGAAGCTACCTTTTCAATAAAGTGCCTTTGTGTCCTTTGGATTCCTTGTTTGGACGGTTTTGCTCACTTGTCCCATATTCTTACATCTTGAGGATCTTATGGTATGATTTGAATCGATGTGGAGCACTTTTGCACTACGTGACATTCGACAAACCGTCTCGTCCCTAATTTTTGCACGCCAGTGTATATATGAGATACAGCGAGATTTTCAATGTACCTGAGTGAAAAGTAACTCTAGTATTTTGGCCAACATTGATATCTAAATATGATATATTTAAGTTTAATTTCAAGAAGGAATTAATTCATTTAGAATGAGTCATACATTTTAAATTGGAGGCGCTTGGAACAGTCTTCAGCCGTAAAAATTTAACATCAGGTTGGAAAATATGTACAAAGAAGGATGTGATCTCCATTACATACCGCAGAATGAGACAACTTATTCCCATAATGAGACACTTATTCGGATTTATTTAGTGAGAGCCAGCAAATGCGTGCCTTTGAAAAAGATGTAAACAAAGATAGAAATGTGCTTTTATTGAGCCCAGAGAAATCGTGTTCCTAATAAAAGGTCTCTAGTATTTTCTCGGAGATTATAAAGTACTGCAGAATGGAGATTTGCCCTTTTCTTTTTACATACTTTAGTGGATATTCAATTCATGCAAGAAAAGATAGATAGCATTGTCTAAGGCGCATCGTCATGCGGAAAGAAATAATCATATGCCTGCAATAACCTAAATTAGGACACAAGAATAGCGCATTTCTCTTTGTACCATCAGCGTCATTTGAATCTCTTGCTCGTCTGCAAACGGACTGCATCCCGTATGGATGAGAAACTTCGCCTTCACGTGCAAGAGCAATCTGGCTAGAAGCCAGCAGGGTTTGATCGCACATCGGCGTTAATAAATATATCGGCAAATACGGACATGTCTTGTTTCGGGCTCGGCCATTTAGCGAAATTGCCCTGGAGTCTTTCTACCCATAATGGCGGAAAGAGATATGTATCTCACCGGGCTGTTGGTAGAGCGCTTCGATGTTGCTAATCTCATTTTGTTGCCTCCTCCTCCCTCCCTCCCTCCCTCCCTCCCTATTCACTTCCAACTTTGGCTTCTAGGCTTTCCGAAAGAACGCGCTGGTCTCCTCTTGCGCTTTATGAAGAATCAGTTGCCCATTATTTTATTGCTGAATCTTGCTCAACAGTGCCTGGTTTAAGTCATTAATTGTCGGCTGTAATATTTCAGGTTTACACACCAAGCTGCCAACAGAAAATAAAACGGAATAATAGGGCGTTCGCGTAATTCCTGGGTAAATTCACAATTTTATAGAGCTTAGAAGGATTCATGTAGAAAAAAAGGAAGAAGGAATTCGTCTCTCGCTTCTGTATTTTTTAAATGTATTCAACCAAAACTATTGTGGCCGCTTAGTAAGAAAAGTAAAATTGACGTATATCTTAAACCTTCCATTTTTAGTTTCTGTTCGGTAAGAATTTAATGTTTTGTTACTGTGGAAATATGAAGTGTGAAAACACAAGTGTGTCCCCTCACTCCGGAGTAAGTCGCTCTACCAACTGAGCTGCGCGGACAGAATGTCTCGCTGCAGATTTGTCGTATTGACACACGTTTTCACTTCTGTAGTACGTCACAGAAGATTTTAGGTACCTGTTGAAACTTAAAGGTGCCTCCCCGGTGGCACAGTGGTCTAAGCGATGTGGCCTCTAATCATTCGTCTGAACGGGGTCCGCGTTCGAATCCCGGTGAGGCATGGATGTTGTGTTTGTCTTACGGCACTGGCTCTCTCCCTTCCCTAGAACCAGTGACCCTAAATTAGGGACGGGCGACTGCTTATAGCCCATTGAGTTGCTCACGGTGGTCGTTAAACCTCCAATAAAAAAAAATAATAAAACTTAAAGATTTAGCAATTAATAAACAGGAACTGTACACCAACTACACTCAAAAGAGTATAACTATACTAGTGATTCAAATTTATTGGCGCAGAACAAAAAACAAAGTTTCCTAGCTTTCGCACATCAGCCAGATGACTCCTTCTAGGAAGGCGGACAGCAAACTGGATAATAGAACTCTTCAACAATTTGAAAGCGGTGACTGAGGGGGAGAAAACGCAGCATTATTTGACAAATGGTTCCAAACTCGAGCAATTCCAGAGAGACGCTATCATTCTAAGCCTCACAGTTGGTAATGATATCTAAGGTTTCGCAAAAGGCAGTAGATTTAGGCGTGTAGTAGAAAGTTAATTTCTTTATACACTATCTACCAACAATTAATTGGACACATGTGATAGCAAAGGAAAACAAAGTTTATTCAAATTCAATAGTTGGTGGAGCCTCCACGAGCGGCGATTACAGCTGCGACCCTCCGGGGGCATAATCTCAACTAAACGTTGTACGACGGCTAGCGGTATTTTCTTCCTCTCAGCTTGGAGAAGACAGGTCAGTTCCTTCACCGATTTCGGACGGTGGGGGCACCCCTTAAGTCGACGCTCCAACTCGTCCCAGAGGTACTCGATAGATTCAAGGTCCGGGCTGTGCGCAGGCCAGTCCATTCGATTAACCCCATTGTCACCATACCACGCCATGGTGGACCTCGCAACATGACAGGTTACATTGTCATCCTGAAAGTAACATGGGTCCACCCCGTAAAACTGCCACAACGTAGGAAGCACATGGTCATCCAAAATGGTGCAGTAGGTCTCGGCGTTGAGTCTACCAGGAATTGCGACAAAGGGTCCCGTACCCTACCAGGAGAAACACCCCCATAGCATAATTCCACCACCGCCGAACTTCACAGTTGGCACAATACATTCCAGCAGGAGGCGTTCTCCAGGCAGACGCCAAACCCAGATCCTGCCATCCAAACGGTAGAGAGTGAACCTAGATTCGTCGCTCCAGAGAACCTGTTTCCACTGTTCCACTGTTGACGTTCTTTGCACCACTTTAGCCGAGCAGCGCTATTGGGCTTGGTGATCAAAGACTTGTAGGTGGTGCCACGTCCATGATAACCGAGCAGATGGGCTTCCTTACGGATGGTATTCATCGAAAGAACACTCCCGGATGCCTGTTGAAACTCCTCGCAAATGTGGCCCATCGATTTGATGCGGTGCTTCCGAATTTCTCTGTCCAGCACCCGTCGGTCTCAAACTCCCAGCTTTGTGGGTCTGCCGGGTCGGGGCACATTCCGACAGTCACCTCTCGTCTTCCACTTGCCAATCACGTAGGCCACTGTCGATTTTGGGTACTTCAACTAGCTGGATATGTAACGTATGGATCGGCCATTTCTGTGATACCCGACGATTACCCCTTTCTCGAAATCAGAGAGCTCCGAACTGCGTGGCATCTTGCATGCGACTAGTTGCGTTATTGTTTCCCACTCGATATTTAACTGCGGTGGCCGTGACGTGTATCAGGACCGCAGATATCGTCGATTGCAGGGGTGTCCAATTACTTGTTGGTAGATAGTGTATATGTATGTCACACAAAGGATCAGCGTACTTGAACTTGACTTCTCTGGACAAGGTAGTGGTTACTTTTTCGTCCCTTGTGTCTCTTTTATTTTCGTTGAGTCTAATTCTAAACGTACGCTTAGTCATTCCGATGTAGAATCGCTTAGAGCTGTCCGGATATTTTAGTGGGATGGCATGAACACCTGCCTCGTTGTGAAGAGGGGGTTTGTCAATATTTCTCTTAAGTTTGGTTTATAAAGAAACCGGAGATCTTATAAGCCGACACCGAAGTTTATCCTCATGAGGGCGTTCTTGAGTTGATAGGAAACACTTGGCATGTAGGGAATTGAGCCAGGCACCTTAGTTGCGGCACAGAAAAAATAACACGGTACGGCGTGCCCAAACAATATGACGCCTCATTTCTATGAATAAATTATTACATTCGCATTTATTCATTTATTGTCTAGTCAAGTCACCGCATTCAAATCGCTGAAGTGTTCTATTATTCAGTTAGATGCCTGCCTTCCTTGAAAGAGCTATCTCTGGTTGATGTGCAAAATCTTGCACACTTTTATTTCTACTCTACGCAAAAAAATTCGGATTATTAGTATAGCTATACTACAGTATTTTAAAAGTTTAGTTTAACTCTTACTCGTAGAAGTTGAAAGCTCTAAGATTCCAAGTTTAACTATGTACTTACAGTACAGATTCGGCAAATGTGATTCCGTTTATTGGTGTAAATATGACATGGATATTAGGTCAGATAATATCCGAAAAAAATTCTTTAGATATATCTGACTTAACATCCATGTCATATTTACACCAATAAACGGATTCACATCTTCAAAATTTGTATCGTGCAATGGTGTAATCCCGTATTTCATTCATTGATATGTACTTGCAACTGTCATTAACACTCTACGCACTTACAATTGCCATCTATTGTCATTCTTCAACATAGAATATCATTGAAAGATCTAGAGTCAATGAATCAGCCAACACGTATTGCATAAAAAGCCCACATTTGCCGGTGATGGATTCGAACCCTCATCTTCCATTTCCGGAGTCGGACATTCTACCTCTTCAACTACACCGCTGAAAGCGTATCGGTGCAGCTGTTAGTTTTGGTATGTGCGTCATCTATGAGGTAGGTACGTCGCACATATCCCCACAAAAAAGGAGGGTGCACGCAATCGCAGGTTATTTCGGTTCAGCCGATTAACCATACCTGAAGGAATTCCCTGTAGAAGAAGAAATTCTCTTCTTCGCGACGTGTGAAAGAAGCATCATACATTTTTCGAGCATCATACATTTTTCGAGCGCAGAAGAAGGAATTCTCATTAATTCCAGAAGATGTGTGGGCGAACCATCACCCATTGTTTGGCTCCTCAGGTGGCGCAGTTGTCCGGCTTCTGACCATTCATACGAGATGGGTCCGGGTTCGAATCCCGATGAGTCATGGATATTGTGTTTGGCTTACATAACTGGCGCTGTCCCTTTCCTGGAACCAGTGACCCTAAATTAGGGACGTGACCGTTTATGGCTCATCGAGTCGCTCACGGTGGTCGTTAACCCTTTAACGACCATTACCCTAAACACTGGTATCACTCTAAATATGCCCAAAACAGCCTTTTGTTTCACTTGTTTGTTTAGTAACAACAATGGTGACTGATAGTAACTCCTGCTGATCCCAGATAGGTCGTGCAAATTTATAGAACAGATAAGGGTAGGAAATCTGATTCACTCTAGATAGGCGTTTCAGACTGATATGGTCGTTTGAATGTACGAGCGTTTTGGGCGTTATGGTCGTTAAAGGGTAAAATCTTCAAAGAGAACGAAACAAAAAGAGAGAAACACATTTTTGTCGAACCTCACGACCAGAAGATTCATTTTACGTTCGGGAGCCAAAACAGCGTAAAAGCCCGAATTGGCAGGTAATGGGATCCGAAATCAAAGCATCCTTCTCCGGAGACGGATATTCTGAGTCTTCAATTACACCGAAGAAGGTTTATCGTTGCAAATTGCCGTTTTGATGTGTGTGTCACTTCCGAGGTAAGCACATCACACACTACTTACAATTTCAAAGTCCCAGTTTTATTCCTCTTACTGGCACATCATTGCAGAACAATGTTGGAATTCAATCACTTCATAATAACAAATGCCGCTATCAACAATCACTGCTAACTACTAAATCTCTGTCTTCAAAGCACGCAATATGAAGCCATTATCTCAATCACGTTCAACAATAAATTATCTTAACTCTGCTCGTAACAAATCGTTACCATCACCAAGCTTGTGATTTGCAAATCATTAAGGCCATAAATCTGCTCCTAACTCTACACCCCTTATCATTAACAACCATATACATAACAAGGAACTGTACACCAATAACACTCTAAAATATCATAACTATACTAACAATCCGAATTTATTGGCGTAGAATATAAATCAAAGTTTCCAAGCTTTCGCACATCATGGCTTTTCAAGGAAGTTAGACAGCTAACTGCAAACTCGATAATATAGAGCAATTGGTCAAGATGTCCAAGGTTTCGCGAATGGCAATAGATTTGGGTGTGGAGTATGAAGGTAATTTATTTATATTATTCCAGATAGGATCCGCGGATTTGAACTTGACTTCTCTTGATACGTGGTCATTTTCCCGTCTTTTGTATTCCTTTAATGTTCGTTGATTCTAATTCTAAACGAACGTTTGGTCATTCCGATCTAGTAACACCTGGAGCTGTCCGTATATCGTAGTGGGATGGCATAAACATCTGGCCTCATTGAGAAGAAGGGTTTTGTCAATATTTCTTTTAACCATCGTATATAAAGATGCCGGAGACATTATGCTGACACCGAAGTTCATCCTCCTGAGCGCGTTTTTGAATTGATACATAGCAAATGTTTCCAATCATCTCAAAAACGCGCTCAGAGGATGAACTTCGGTGTCAGCATAATGTCTCCGGCATCTTTATATACGATGGTTAAAAGAAATATTGACAAAACCCTTCTTCTCAATGAGGCAGGTGTTTATGCCATCCCACTACAATATACGGACAGCTCCAGGTGATACTAGATGGGAATGACCAAACGTTCGTTTGGAATTAGAATCAACGAACATTAAAGGTATACAAAAGGCGGGAAATGACCAGGTATTAAGAGAAGTTAAGTTCAAATCCACGGATCCCATCTGGAATAATATAAAGAAATTAGCTTGAAAAGCCATGATGTGCGAAAGCTTGAAAACTTTGATTTATATTCTACGCCAAGAAATTCGGATTACCAGTATAGTTATACTCTTTTTAGGAATATACATATTGCTTACATTTCGCAGTCGCACTGTTTTGACCTCTGACACACAATAGAGAACCCAACTGAGAAAACTCGTCGGGGAAAATAATGTGCCGCTAAGTCAGAAAGCGTTTAACGAGAAGAAACCAAATTTACATCAGGACACAGAAACTCAAAATGAAAGTTAAATTAGTGGTTATTTATTTAAATTAATGGTAAATATACAATTCTTACGTAAATTATGTTACGCCTCCGTTAAATTCATTTCTGAAAACTTTGCCAACCTCTCCGAATTTTCTTACTTAAGGTGGAGTGGTACACACACACACACACGCACACACGCACACATTACTACGCTGTTTTCTGAGATTCAGATGCTCCTCGAGGAAAGCTTATCTGCCAGATTAAACTTTGAAACTGATGGAATTAGATTTTACATAATGTTGATGCATCAAACATTTCAATTTACAGCGATCTCGGCACACAACTCGAGCTTCACTGATATTCATCACACATCTAGCACAAGACCTTTCGTGCGACCATCGGTTTTGATAAGTGCTTTCCACGCTCTTGATAGATATATCTGTTGAGTCGTCCGTTCCTAATATCTATCGAGCGCGTAGAAAGCACTCATCAAATACCGAAGGCCGTACGGGACGTTTGACACGTGAAACTGGTAACATCGTCAAACGCAAGAAATGAAAACGCTTAGGCCTGATGAAGCTGGACCATAGTTTCCTCCGAAACTATAGAAGAATTTTAAGTTATAAATATTGCATTCATAAATGCTGTTTTCTGAATCAAATGGAATATTCGTTGTTTTCCTATAATTTTTAATATGCTTCCACAGTTTGTGTATACAACCAGGAAAACGACAACGGATGAATGCACGAACGAAAGCCTATTTACAAACTTCTGTTCGTAACTATTGTTGCTTATGACGTGTACATCAAATTTAACCTGTCTTTTCAGTCTTTTGAGTTCTTGTATGCTTGTGTAAATTTATTTATTTTTTCGTCAAATACACTCATCGTCAAAACAATATTTGCACCCAGAAAGAAGCAACCGACAGGAATGAATCTTAGGGTAGGTACATCGTGAGACATGCAAATGATTCAAGTATCGCCGCCCCGGTGGCGCAGTGCTCTAAGCGATGGCCTCTGATCATTCGTCTTAACGGGGTCCGGGTTCGAATCCCGGTGAGGCATGGATGTTGTGTTTGTCTTACGGCACTGGCTCTCTCCCTTCCCTGGAACCAGTGACTCTAAATTAGGGACGGGCGACCGCTTATAGCCCATTGAGTTGCTCACGGTGGTCGTTAAACCTCCAATAAAAAAAAAAAAAAAAAAGATTCAAGTATCACGCTCGGCCGTGCATGTTACGCCAGCAAGGAAGGGTCGTAGCGCTGTGCCTGACCGGCTATATAAGGTCGTCCCGTTGCGCGTGATTGCCATTCTGACCCATGCTGTTGCGTTGGTTGCATCCTTTGCAAGTGAAGTATGCCCCGGAAAAAAGGTTGGAAGCAATTCGAGCAGTTAAAGGAGTTCAAGAGGGGCTGCAACGACGGGATCCGGGGAGCGGGATGGTCTTATCGCCGTATTGCCCGCCAATCCGGTCGTTCGGATATCACCATAGCATGCTATTGGCGGCAGTGTATAGAAAAAGGCATGCAGCAGTGATAGCAAGGGGTCTGGGAGACCTAGACGAACCACGGAGAAAAAGGACCGACGGGTTGTCCGATTAGTACCAGCACCATTGGTTGACGGCTGCACGATGTAGGACTACACGCACGCAGGCCGTTACGACGACTGCCCTTAACACCATTGCATCGTAGCCAAAGACTGCAATTGTGTCGTGCCAGGCTGTCATGGAGCCACTCAGAATGGTTGTGGGTGATCTTGAGTGACGATTTCCGCTTTTGTCTTGGACGAGACTACCAACGAATCTGTGTGTGGAGGCACTGTGATCAGCGCCAAGATGAACGGTGTGTTGTCGGACTTTACACGTCCAGAAGGCCTGGTGTCATGGTCTGGTAGATGTCAGATCACCTTTGGTGTTCATTACAGTCACTCTGACAGCCAAACGTTACGTTAATGAGGTCCTTCAACCAATGGCCCTACCTTTTCTAAACGCTCACTCCGGGGCGATTTTCCAACCGGCCAACGCTCGTCCGCATACAGCTACTGTCTCTAGAGCTTTCCTTCAAGGCACTGACATTCTGCCATGGCCAGCCGCATCGCCAGACCTATCGCCGATCGAAAATGTGTGAGATGCTATTGAACAGCCTATCCACACTCCACCCCAACCGCACAATCTGCAGGAACTGCGTGAGAAGATTCAAGCTACATGGGATGGCTTCTCGCAGGACACCATTAGGAACCTGTACAACTCCATGCTGAGACGTCTAGCACGCTGTGTGAGCAAACATGGCGGCCCTATGCCATACTGAGAGGCCTTACTTATTGGCGTGTAGCTCAATAAATATTACCCATATCAGTCTCAATGTTTAATCATTTATTGTCCCCGGTAACCTTTACCTTCCTCAAGAATAACATTGCAATCGGACACGTTCTTCTGGGTGCAACTATTTTTTTGACGATGAGTGCATTTCTCTGATTCAACGCAAAAGATTCCCTCTCAAGATATTTTAAATTGGGAACAACCTGACAGCGTAAACATTCAAATCATTGTGACACCATCAGAATTCTGATGGTCTTTCAAGCGCGTGGAAACAACACACCAAGATCCGTTGCCGTCAGAATTCTTGATGATGTCACAAAATGATTTGAATGTTTACGATCCTTTCGTCCTGAGGAAGCCGAGCCAAACGCTCTGAGAAACTATAGTCGATGTATAATAAACATTTTGTTGTGCGACACGTTGTTATTATTTTTATTCTAACACCTCCTTACTTCGCACGATGAAGAAGTTAGTGTCTAGCAGGACTTTTAAAGTCTTTAAGAGTGGGGTCATGCACCGAAGAGACAAAACATTATGACTACCTGCCAAATATGATGTTGGTCCACCACGTGCTGCCAAAACAACTCTTATCCAACGAGGCATAGATGTTACAAGAATTTTAAAGGTGTCTTGTGATATCGAGTACGAAAAAGGTTACAAGAAAATTCTTTAATTCTGGAAGTTACTTGGTTGAGCTTCAGCAGATCGGATTTGCTTTTCCAAGGCTAGCAGAGACGCTCGATTGGATTGATGTCTGGGGAATTTAGAAGCCAGGGCGATATCAGGAACTCATCCTCATGCTCTGCGAACCATTCGCGAAAAATCCGGGCAGTGTGGAATGGAGCATTATCTACTTAAGATATCCCACTACGTTGGGGGCACTTTTTTTTTAAAAATGCAAGAATTGGTAATTGTTTTTTGGGAAGGCTAACAGACAAAAACACATAATCGTTGAAAAGTTATTATATCAAAATAAATTTTCACGAAATTGGGAAATTTGTGAAAAAATTTAAAGAAATATGTCGTTTACGGTAAACATTCTAAAGAAAAGCGTTACAAATATGTGGTAGCATTTTTTGCATCAGTATATGCGCATGACTATTATCTATGCAGTGAGCTAAAAGGTAAGTGACGTTCCTAAACACTGCTTAGATACACTCATTCCTACTCGCATAGTGTGAATGTTTGACAAATTTCTTCACTAAGTTGAATGTAAATAACTATTACCTAACTTTGAACTGACAAACAGCAGAATGTTTAGTTCACTGCGTACACAACATTGTAAGAAAGATGTATACCATGTTTAATCAATTAATTTACATACCTTTGCAGTTATCAGGTTTTCCGTAAAGAGTTTGGGATGAAAAGCTGATCCTGAAAAAACGCATTTCAAGTGTCACTTCCCGTTCGTTTGACACCTGGGTTTAGATATTCCAAATGCTATAACTCTGTGTGTATTCGTCGTAGTCAAGAAACAAGGGCACTTTTGGAATCCTAAATAATGGTTCTTTAAAATGAACGCATGTTTACAAAATGTGAAATTTGACCCAAAACGACCTTTTCAACGTAGTGAAAAGGTCGTTTTGGGCCAAATTTAAACCTTAATGTCGTCATTACCAGAGGGGAATACCGTTGCCATGAAGCCTGGTCTGCAATTATGTTTAGGTAGGCGGTAGACGTCCTGCTTTCTTACTCATGAAAGATTATACACAGAATTTCCCAGTAGAACATTACCGAGAGCATTACGCTTTCTCCTCCGGTTTGTTTTCGTCCCACGCTGCATCCTGTTGCAAACACTTCCCCAGGTAAACGGCACACATGTCCACAGGATGCAACAGGAAAGCAGATTCATCGAACCAAACGACCTTTTTCAAATAATTCAAGGTCCAAGTCTCGATGCTTGCGTGCCCACTGTGGGCGCTTTCGACTGTGAATTGAGGTTGGACACTCGAAGCGGCCTACGTCTACACAGCCACATTTTCACCAAGTTCTGATGTATTGTGTGTTGTGACTCATTACTCCCGTCACCAGCATTCAAATTACATTCGAGTTACGCTGCTGTATCTCTTCTGTTGGCTCATACCATACGGGATAGCCTCACCTTGTCTCTAGTATCGACGAGCTGTGGTTGGCGCACTCATTGGCTGTGGTTAGTGATTTACCTTCCTCGGACCACTAACAATTTTTCGGTTGCCATGTGTTGTTAAAAACGTGGAAAGAGCGATGTCTTTGTTTATTCACTGACGCCACGTATTTGGAGGATTTTTACTTTGGATCTCCCCATTTGGATTAAACTGCTATAATTAATGTATAGCCAGTGCCATTAATGCAAACCAGATGAAGACGTCTCAGCAGCTGAGCCCATCTTACGGATTTATGATGACAGAAGCTGACATAAAAACACACATAGCGCCGTGGATTGTTGTTCACCGTGGTGTAAGCCTAACGTGCTCGGCTAGATATCGAGAGATCTGGAATTCGGATCCCTAGCGGTGGCCGAATAACAATTTTTTGGTTGCTATGTGTTGTTAAAAAAGTGGAAACAGCGATGTCTAATTATTCGGACCACTCTTTGAAGGCGCTAAATACGGATGACCTTGAGCAGCCCACAAGCCTTTTTTTATTGGAGGTTTAACGACCACCGTGAGCAATTCAATGGGCTATAACTAGTCGCCCGTCCCAAATTTAGGGTCACTGGTTCCAGGGAAGGGAGACAGCTAGTGCCGTAAGACAAACACGACATCCATGCCTCACGGGATTCGAACTAGGACCCTTTTCGGACATATTATTAGAGGCCATCGCTTAGACCACTGCGCCACCGGGACGGCCTATAAGCCTTATCGTCTCGGAAATGCTGTGATGATCAACTGTAATGATCAGTCGTCTGATCATTACAGTTTGGCAGTTGTCAAACACGCTTAAGTCCGCTGGCTTTCTCATTTAAGAACAAGAATAGCCCTGATTAACACAACACATCAGATGTTATTCATACTGTTTCGTAAATTTCCCACACGCTCTCGTTTACATACAGTTGCTTCTATTTGCATAAAGACGCGCTGGTCATAATGTTTTGTCTCTTCGGCGTGCATTTGAAATAGAGAATTAGGGAAAATATAAGAAAGTTAATTCATTTGAAATATTCGTAATGCGCAAGATTAATAAGTAGAATTACTTGTTCGTTGAATGTATAGTACATTTAGTGAACAAGTATCTTGAACCTTTCAGTGGTTTTGCTCATGAACTTATTTTTTGTAAAGTTAAAATCTTGAACTTTTATTTAACTCGAAAATAAATAATTACAAGGCACCCTTATTCGCAGCACGGTAACATTCCCTGATATTCAAGACACAATCTTGCTTGCTAAAAATACCGCTCACATTTCCCAGGTAGAAAGAAAAAAATCGATATGAGAGCAAATAAATGTGAACAGAAATAAGAAATAATTATCTGCTTCTTACACATGAAAGTAGATACCTTTTTGAATGTTTTTAAATTTAATTAGCATCCCGCACGCGCTGCAACTGCCTTCATCGCTTGCACACACACACACACACACAGGTGTAATTATTTTAATGGGCATCTGAGCAATTACCATCGTCTCGTTCAGTCAGTCCTTTGAGGTTTATGTAGTCAATCCATCGCGTTTGAATTGGATAATAGCTGTCATTCGGAGCAGCTGGTAAACCACCATTTAAAGATCGAGTGAGTTACGATTTTCGACAGCAGTGAGAGATAATTCTTTGGAAACACTAAATCATTTCCTGTTTTAGCATATTGAATAGCTGTTTGCACGTCATTCAGCACAGAACTGTGCCTATATTATGCCTGCTAGTCAAAATTAGACAGGAGTAGAAAACAATCAATCACATGTGTGCTTAATTTACTTAAAGGTAGTCCGATAGTAACACTTTTGCATTATTAAATTAAAATTAATCACGTTGCTTCTAAACTAGGTTCTTCAGTCGCTTATTACTCAGTAGTACACTTCAAAAATGTTTCTTCCGCGTTTTAAGATGCTTAAAATAACAAACTTTTACGGCAAAACCACAAAATAGCGGGCATCTTTCGACTTCAATATTTGACAGTGATTGGGAAGTGTTCGCTACTTTAGAGGTTAACTGCTATTGCTTCACAGAGAAAAACAATACTTACGATTACATATAGTAGATACACAGTATTTTCATTTTAAAATACAGTACATACAATCTGCGTATTTCGATGTATGTTTAAATATACACTATATTGACAAACGTCACCGGACACCTAGAAGAGAAACACAACATAGCATTTATTGACATACATTAGTACGGTATCAATCCATTTTGGCCTTAATGCATGCCCTGACCCTTCGAGATATGCTTTCGACAAGGGTTTGATACATAGCGATAGGTATGCGCTTCCATTCAAGTCATAATGCTAACGCTAACTGTTACTTAATAGTGGGCCTTGGTTCCAAACTTCTTATGCGGCGCTCTAATTCATCCCATAGGTGCTGTATGGGATTACGATCAAGGTTCTGTGCTGGCCAGTCCACACACGATACGGAATTGTCGTCAAACCACGCCGTAACAGTCCTAGCTTTATGGATCGGTGCATTATCCTGCTGTTACCAACAAGGCACGGTTCCATAGTATTGCCACAGAGTTGGTAGGGCATAATTGTCCAGAGCATCGAGGGAGACGTGCTTTTTAACAGGTTTGTCCACGAATCCCAATGGGCTGGGACCATACCACAAAAAATACCCCCGCACGAGTACACTGCCAGCTCCAAACTTGACTGTAGAAACAGTGCACTGTGGTAAATAGCGTTTCCCCGGTTCCCAATATAGCCACACACAGCCATCAGACTAATGGACCGTGTATCTGGATTCATCAGTCCATAGGACCCGTTTACATTGATCTATGGTCCACGATAAATGTTGTTTGCACCATGCTAAACGCCGAGTAGCATTCCGAGTGGAGATGAAAGTCTTATGAGCAGCCGCACGACCACGGTAACCCATGGAATGAAGTTCTCTGCGAATGGTACGTGTACAATACCGATGCTCCCCAGCATTTTTACTCACCTGTATACTGACCCAGCAAAAACCCAAGTGCTGGGAAACTGCTGGTCACCAGCTGGCAGTGATGGGTCACTGCTGGCTGAAATCTGCCGCTCACGGCCCGGTAGTGGTCCGTTGGTGGCAGTGCTATCAGTTGGCGAGCCATTGATGGCCCTGCAGCATCGCCGTGAATTGTGGGCCTCCAAGCAAGTGCCACTAGTGGCCCGCTGCTGGCAACCAATGCAACCCCCAACAGCAGGTGGAAGCATCGGGACTGCGCATGCGCAGAAGCAACACTTGCTGTGTCTCTCATGGTACCAGTTAGTTGAAGACGACGCTATCACCATCGTGTTATTTTAGTGGATGTTAAGAAAAAATCCATATGTGGAGAGGCGAATTAATTTCCTAATGAAATTTTACGTCGACGAAGATATCAGATTAAGCCGTGAAGTACTAGATTGCAGCCATGAAATACACCCACTCCATTCCCATGAATAACAATTCATAGAATGGAGTGGATGAATAACAAGAAAAAATTTGAAACCGCTTGAAACACATATCCTGGAAAACCATTGAAACAGCGTTTGTTAGGAAAAAAAAAGAATTATACGCGTACAAAATTTATTAATTATTTGAAAGAAAAAAAAAGCAACGCTATGTGGTGTACTCATCCATGGGTTGAATACACAAGACTGGGAGGAATTCGCTTCTAAAAATAACGAGAAGTAAAATAAAATATATTTTACTCTTTAAAACAAATGTAACTTCGGACAACGGAAGGGAAAGACACAACGTTAAAAATGTAACAGAATGTGACATGAACCCGGGTAAATATATATTTATTCAACAATCTCTTTTCAAGACGGCAAGGACAGTACAAAACTTTGGAAAGCGACTCTAAGTATGTACACGCCTTGAAAATGAGTGAAGTTCCCTTAAGGTAAAAAAAAAAAAAACTATCGTTACGTTGAAAAAATTAATTTATCAATTATATGAAACTGACTTTTATGACGAAAAATACCTCGCAATATTATAAAATGAAAGAAGGAAGCATTCGATTACAAATTGCATACCAAACAGATAGCTTCCAGCACGCACCCGAGCGACGTGAATTAGTCCGGTCGGTAGCGAGCGCGGCTTCCACGTAAACGGCCTAGGATCGAATCTAGTAAGATGCGAACGGCGTTTTTCCGGTCTGTTGAGAAAATTTCCCCAGCGCAGTGCGTTAATTCAGAAGCTTCGTAAGGGTAGGAAAAAATTGTATCTTTAGGAAACTGCGGTTACCCTTGCTTTTTCTTTTTTTATTATTATTGCTACTACTGGGAAATTGGCGGACAAGATTCGGCAAGCCACTAGTTACGTCACGTGGTTGCTGGCTGCCACTAGCGGACCACATTAGGCTAGCCATCATTTCTGGCAAGTACTTGCAGGGCCACTGAAGGGCTTTTGTGGCAGCTACTGCCTGTGATGGACCACTGATGGCCCTGTTGTGGCATATGACAACTGATCGGGTGCCAACTGTTGGCCAGCTGTTGGCCTGAACTGCTGGCCCTTCTGTTGGCCGCCCGGACATTTTATTGACGGTTCGGCAGCGGCGACATAGTGCTGGGCCATTGCTGGCAGTGCTGGCTGCGAGCAATGGCCCACTGCTGGCCCAGGAATACTGTTTTTGCTGGGGAGGTCTTGTGCAGTACTCCGTCGATTTGCTATAACGACTCTCCTGAGGCTTCGACGTCCTCTATCACTGAAATTCTTTGGTCTGCCGGTACGTTTTGCTGCTTCAGGCACGCCATTGTCTTCCACTTATTCAGTACATCCAAAACATTTGACTTGGGTATGTTTAAACGCCTCTAGGTTTCTCTTATGGACAACCCACTAATATAACACCCAACAATCTTTGCTTTCTCAAAGTCAGTTCTCTCCCGCGGCGACATTTGCACTCAACCTCACAGTGCGATATGTTCGCAGTCAGCTGCGAACTTGTTTTTATACTGTTTGCATCTGTACCGTGCATCTTAACAACGCAGCGAATCTGGTCATTTGCTTTTGAAGGGTTGTACGGTGACTTTTGTCAATATAGTGTGCTTACTAACAATAAAATATGTTACACAATGAACTTTAAAACGCACGTATGTCATAATTTATTTAAATCAGTCAGCAGTTTTTGCTGCAAAAAATTCTCATAAAACGGTGCTTTTTCTGTGATTCGTACCTAATTTTCCAATTGTACCTATAAATTCCTCAATAGTGCTAATCTCTACCTGTATCCCCTGTTTTTACAAAAAATCTTTGGTAACTCTTCATTACATTTCATAGTGTTTTTTAAATACGAGCACCTCTTCTTTAACTGCTTCAGATGCTTCCCCAATGAAATCAATTTTTTCCAATATCTTCAAAGCAAGGAACTTGCGCACGTTGTTCGTTGCCTCTTTGGTACACACATATATATAGACACTAATAAAATCTTTTGCATTTCACTCTGTCTTTCCTTACGCAATTGGTTCGAAAATGCAGTCTGAATTTTCTTCTTCTGCATTGGCAACGAATACCCCTATTTTTTTAGAAAGAAGCTGTTTTATCCACTTCTAGGAAAGGATAGGCCATACATTGAAAACATACACCGTCTTTGCACAATAATTTAATTTAAAAGATGATAGATATTTACATAGTTAAAAAGTTTAAAAAACCCACAAGCACTTTCGGGCCGACAGTCGCACCCGTCTTCAGATGGAGAAGAGCAATTGCTGCCAGTGTGTTCCCATACACACTGAAGAGCAATTGAATTAGAGACAGCTGGCGTTATGCAAATGAGGCGCTGTGCACGGCCCCGTAAACGGAAACGACATGACATGTGCAGCGATCCGACAATATAAGGAGTGATGCGACGGAAATCTGTAAGAGTCGGACGCAGTATGGGTAAGACGAAGGATCGAAGCGCATTTGATCGTGGGAAAATTGTCGGAGCCCGACGAATGGGTCACTCCATTTCGTAAGTCGTGCAGGCACTGGGATTTTCACGAGACACTGTGTCACGGGTGTACCGTGAGTACATCGAATCTGGTAAAACCTTCCCTGCAATGGCCAACTGACGTAGACAACAGCGTGTGGATGAGCGGCGTCATCGTCGGTTAGCTCGCATTGTAACAGCGGATAGACGGGCCACAGTGCAAGAAATCACTCGGCAACTTAACGCTGGTGCACAAAAACGTGTAAGCAGCCACACCATCCAGAACCATCTCCTCTCTAAGGGGTACAGAAGCCACCGTCCCACGAGGGTACCGCTGCTGACCGCTCATGACAGGGTGCAAAGATTAGCATGGACGCGGGAACATCGCAACTGGACCCTAGACATGTGGGAAAATGTTTTCTGGACTGATGAGTCAAGATTCACGTTGGTACATGCGGATGGCAGGATACGAGTACGACGCAAACCACATGAAGGGATGGATCCTTCTTGCCAGCATGGTACTCTTCAAGCTGGTGGGGGTGGCATTTATTCTCGTCTGGGGGCTGTTTACGTGGACTGAAATGGGACCCCTGGTGCGTGTGACATCGTTCCTCACAGGTCATCGTTACCTGGATATCCTGGACGACCATTTGTTCCCGTTTCTGCGTCGTCAACATCTCACTGGGGACCTCATCCTGCAACAAGACAATGCACCGTGCCATCGCTCCCGAATTGTATCCGAATGGTTGGATGAACACTCCAACGACGTGACCTCGCTTCCTTGGCGAGCTAGGTCACCTGACCTCAATCCCATCGATCACATCTGGGATGCCATCGAGAGAGATGTTCGAGGCTCTGATCCCCTCCCATCAAATCTTCGTGAACTGTGGGAGCTTGTTCTGGGGTCGTGGATCCGTATGGCTTCCCAACGCTTCCGGTGTCTTGTCGAGTCCATGCCGAGACGAATCGCTGCCGTCATCAGGGCGAAAGGTGGTGCTACACTTTACTAGACAGGTATCTCTAATCCAATTCCTCTTCAGTGTATATACGTCTGGGTGTGATGACGTGCGAAGTGTGGAGCAGCGTCGCAAGGGAATCATAGTGTTGCCATCACATCATGGCTAAATCGCAAATCAGACCAGCTCCATGTGGGAATATGGTAACCAGGGTGCAAAAATATACAGAACATAAATAATTGTCATAGTACACATGGTTAACATGCAATATTATTGTGCAAGTTCATAGCTGTAATACGTCGTTTCCAAATCCTGGGTAAGTCAACTGGGGAGTTGTCGTTACAGCAACCGTCCCGAAGGCTTCGATGTATAAGCTTTCAGTTATATGCAACGAGTATATTTTTGCGGGGGTATGTAACAACTTAATGTTGTTCCAGTCTGGTTGAACAGTTCCTTGTGCTACATTTCTGGTGAGTGCTGTATTACTGTGGATTTTGGTGCAATTATGTGGATACGCCATATTAAAAGCCCAGACCAGCAGTTTTGGAAATGGGAATCTGGAAGGCAAAGATTGCCCTGTTTCCGTCCAAAGAAGCTAAACAACGTCTTGGCGGCAAAAATTCTGCAACATTTTCCCCTTGAACGTTCCTGTTTTTATTTGTATTATGACCAAAATCCCTGTCCATTATAAAGAGGATCCGCTATTAGGAGGTAAATATACAGAAACGTATATACTTCATGACCGGGAATCACAAGCCTGCCCGCTAAATGGCAATGTCTGTTATTCGCGAGTGTCCGTTAAGGTGGATTTACTATATAGTGAAATGCCAAACGTCATGGAATACGTACTTAGTATCATGTAGGACCTTCGCTAGCCAGGCGAAATGGAGCACCTCGACGTGGTATCGATTCCACAACTGGCCGGAATACTTCTGAAGAGATGCTGAGCCATGCCATCGGCACAGCGTCCCACAGTTCCTTGGTATTTGTAGGTGCATGATCTTGGGTGCAAATGGACGTTTCCGCCACGTCCGATAAGTGCTGTGTTGGGTTCATGCTGGGCGAACTTGGTGGCCACACCATCCGTTCGAACTATCCAGCTCGAACCAATTTTGGACAACTTGGGGCCCGATGAGACGGTACATTGTACGCCTGGAAAATCCCATCGTTGTTGGGGTACATGAAGTCCATAAAGGTCTGCCAATGGTCACCCAGGAGAGCAACAATTAATGACGTATTTACGAGGACCAAAGAAACCAAACCGTGCAAGGTAAAGACACCACATACACTTGTGCAGCCACCATCAGCTTGCACAGTACCTTGTTGACAGCTTGGTTCCACGTCCTCATGGGGTTTGCTCTACACCCGAACCCTACCATCAGCTCGTAAAAACGGGTAGCGTGACTCACCGGACCTCGCCACATGTTGCCAGTCTTCCAGAGCCCAATTACCATGTTATGAGGTGTTCTCGATACACACGTGACACCGTGGATCGAGGAACGTTGAATGTTCACACAACTTCAGAAATTGAATGTCCCAACGTCTGTCTCATACTACACTGCCGGACAATTGCTAACGACGGATGACAATAGCAACGATAGCAACCAGAAAATGGAAGGCAGGAAAATGTGGAAATTAGCATAAGTGCGGAATACAGTACGACGTGTTGTGCGTATGCAAATTTTGGACTGCCGAACTTGTTCGTGACGTCATAGCGCTGACAAGAGATATAAAGGATTTGACGCGTATTGACCGTTGTTGTTCAAACGCAAAGTTGAAAGGGAAAGAATCAATTGACGAACTTGCAATTTTCAGTATGTCTTCCCGACATCACCTAGATGATTTTACGCGTGGCCGTATTATTGGCAAGATTGAAGAAGGGCGAAAAATAACAGATGTTGCCAGGGAGTTCGACGTCAGCCACAGTGATGTTTCAAGGCTTTGGAAATCATTTCATACAAATGAAGAGTGTAGCAAACGTCACGGGGGAGGTCGTGTTCGCAGTACGACACCTGCAGAAGATCGGTACATAGTGCTATCAACAAAAAGACACCGGCGCAGCACAGCTAGTGAGGTAGCAAATCAGTTGATGGCTGCTACTGGCAAGCGGATCTCCCGAAAAACTCGCCAGACGTTTGCATGAAGGAGGACTATACGCCCGCCGTCCTGTTGTGTGCATCCCATTGTCCAGAAGTCACCATACTGCCCGTTTGCAATGGTGCCATCAACATCACAATTGGACTGATTACGACTGGTCTGCTGTCCTCTTCTCAGATGAGAGTAGATACAGTCTATCGTCTGATTGTCGACGACAACTGATCTGGCGTGATAGTGGTACTGCATATTGTCCAGCAAACATACAGGTAAGGGACCGATATTCGACATGTAGTGGCATGGTATGGGCTGGCATCATGATCAATGGCCGTACGTCCCTCTATGTGCTTCCAACTGGGACTATGACTGGCCAACGATACATTAATGATGTTGTGCAACCTCATGTTTGCGTGTTACGTGGTGCTGTCGGTGATAGATTCATTTACATGGACGACAACGCAACATGTCATCGAACAGTCGCTGTCCAGCAGTGTCTTGAGAGCGAGGGTATTCAACGCCTCGTATGGCCAGCACGTTCTCCATATCTGAATCCCATTGAAAATGTGTGGGATGCTTTGGGGATGAGTCTTGCTGGTCGCCAATGCCCTCCAATAAACAAGGACACCCTCATCCGTTCACTGACAGAAGAATTGGATAAGTTACCCCAACAGCTGCTTGATAATGATGTGCAAAGCGCGACACGAAATGTGGAATCTTGCATCGCCCTCCATGGTGGCCATATCCCGTATTGACATCTTACGCCGGAACGCCTGCGGATGGTAATTGCATTTTTCACGTTTACGTATTCTGCACAAAATGGCCTGTTTGTCCCTTGAACACGTTCCAAAGCCTTCTGAATTTCAGAGCACAATAAATTGTCTTTCTTGTAAAGTCCTGGCATTCTGACATTATTTTATTTCACTTGGTATCCAACCACACTTACTTTTTCATGCGCTATTTAGCCGTTTATGATCCGTCCTTAGCAATTGTCCAGCAGTGTATTATGCCTCATTCAAACTACGATAGTTCACGTCGGCTTGCCATAAAATTCTACTGGCGGTTGTTCAGCCTGACTCACAATATTACACCTCGCAACTGATAAAAATCGTGGCGTGCGTCGAAGCATTTTTATACGATGGCAGCGCCGTTAAACGATGTGCGTACTTTTATGTCCCATGACTTTTGGCACTTCAGTGCAGTATGTGCTTTTGAAAACGCCGATTATTCTGAACAAAGATTCACTGGGAAATTTTTCATGAAGGATTACATCCAAACTTCGTGTTTGATTGTATCGTCACCCTGTTTCACAGTAGCATTTTCCCTCTGCTTATTGAAGATGGTACATTAAAGTAAAAACATTTATATGTAAAAGAAGAAATAGATTTCTTATCTCATTATTTTTGCTGATGTGGTTTCGGAGGTTTACGACCTCAATGAGTTAAAAATATGGAAAGTCACCTGTCCCTAAATTGTGTTCAATAATTCTAGGGTAGACGAATGGTTACGCCGTCGGGCAGGCACAGTGCCAGTATCTCATAAAGATTAGTCAGAAGCTACTGCCTCTGATATCTTGTCCACCAGGGCATCCTTTATCTGGTTACGATATCTAACTTTAATGGGGAAAATATTAACACTTGAATGACCATTCCGCTTAAAACGCCTGTACCTACAGACGACCACTGCAGCCCAAATCTCCCGTTTACACTCGGAGTAATTTTAAACTGCTGACATAGTGGAAATGTCGCACAGCCTTTTCACGGGAAATATATCTTACCTTTTTACGTATTTCTCGCCACAAATCCCACTCATCGCTCACCCTTTTCTCAGTAATTTCACCTCCAGAAAGAAAGTAACAACGCCTAGTGACCAAACGTTCAATTATCCTCCCACCTGCAGTAAATATCCTCCGGATGTAGTTTATACTGTATAACGCATGTGGCAGACAGACAGAAGTCAAAGTCGCTTCAATCACGAGTATTTCTCATATTAGAGCTAGCAACGCTTCGTGCGTGTCCGAATCGTTAGAGCTGTTTATGAAGCCATCTCAACGTCATGGTTGTTGTTGTTGTTTTTTATTGGAGGTTCAACGACCACCGTGAGCAACTCAGTGGGCTATAAACAGTCGCCCGTCCCTAATTTAGGGCCGCTGGTGTCAGGGAAGGGAGAGAGTCAGTGCCGTAAGACAAACACAACATCCATGCCTCAATGGGATTCGAACCCGGACTCATTTCGGACGAATGATCAGAAGCAATCGCTTAGACCACTGCGCCACCGGGGAGGCAACGTCATGTTTGCGTAAATGAGTATGACACGTTTCTGATTGCTACTAGGTGTTACTAATCATTTTTACTGCAGTGTTTATTATACACTGGAAATGCACATTTGTACTCTCCACTGCATAATCCTACCCTTACAAGTTCTTTTCATTTGCACGGCATCTACGGGAATAGCAGAAGTCAGTCTGAGACACCAATGATGTCACTAAATAAAAAGTGAACGAGGAGTCGGCTTCTCCAGGAGCGATATCAGTCGGGTTTCTCAATAATTCAGAGCCCTAGGCCCGACGCAGGAAAGTAATTAGGCAGGAGTTTAACTACCAAAGTACACAACAAGGGCACATGCAATTTTAGGTCTTACAGCAACACAATTTCGTATTTCATACATAAGATGTTTCCTTACTAATTAAAAATATTTCTCTTTGCACAAAAGCGTGCGTTTCATCAACGATTACCTAAAATTCTGTTACACTAATCCGAGACCTGCATGTCTACAAATAATCTCTATTTACACATAATGGAACATTGTGTGTTGCAAAATTTCGCCCTCATGACATCCATCCTCTAGTCTTCATGGAATACTTTCCACCACATTTTTGCAAATGCTCGTCTATGTGTTCGGCCATTCAGCGTTCAAAGCTGTGACCGGCTCAAATTTGTTCATTGGGAGATCTCTTCCCATACGAAACCAACGATCCAATTCGTCCAAGTGGTTCTCTATAGGATTTAGGTCAGGTCTCTGGGCTGGCAAATCGAAATTTTCGACACCCATGTCCTAAAAGCAATCTGTAACAACTCGACATGGTGCATTGTCCCTCTGACACAGGTATGGGGTTTCCCCAGGGTACTACCAGAACATTGGTAGTGCATAACTGGCACGCGCTCTATTTAGAGCTCATCATCCACTTCGTCCCCAAAACATCTAATGGCCCCACGACGACCCACGCAAAACAACTATATACCATTACACTCCCTCTACCAAACTTCATTCTCGGAACGTTACAGTCAGGAAGGTATCCTATCCACGGACGAACATCAGGCTTATAGGCTGCGTACTGGGACTCGTCGGTTCAAAGCACAGTTTTTTTCTATGCATCTTTCCCGACAGTTGTAAAGTAAAATCCTAAGTAAGTAACGAAAATGGGTAGCGGAAGTAGTCAAAACGATTGTTGAAATCTAATTTTTGAACGCTGTCTCATGAAATGATGCAACGGTAGCTAATTTCAGTGTTATTCCACAATTTAGTTTATTAAACTTTCACCGAATATTATTTCAGCACGTTTTACATAAACGTGACAATATCTTATTGCAATCTGTGTAAATTACGAGAACCTCATGCTCAAAGTGATAAAATCCATTACAAGTCAGATTTTAGCTTGCGCATGCGCAAATGGGCTTTCGTAGCTACGATACATTTCATCGGTGTGAGGGACGTTTCTTACGTACGTCTGAACCTGAATAACAATAAGGTCTCTCTCTCTCTCTCTCTCTCTCGTCTGTCCACGACGGGTTGAGCTCCGCAAAAACGATTACGCGCCTTTGAGGATTACTGGCAAATTAATGCAGCTGGCTTGCCATTCCTCTGCTGCATGTGGGTAAGGGGTAAAGCGCGTCCGGGGCCGACTTCACAGTGAACCATCTACGAATTCCCGTCACTGAACCCAAGGAGTCAGCGGAAAACCCACTGACTAGATGGCCGGCAGGACCGGGATTCGAACACGGGAGAGAAACGTCCGTCTCCTACACTGCATACAGAACATTAACCAGCTGCACCATGCCAGTGGTATAATAATAACTAGACGAAACCCGTCGGAATCGATGGTTAGTTTTTTTTTTGTTTTTGTTTTTATTTTTGAAAAAAAATAGACTCATATGAAACAACAAATGTAAACTTTATTTGATTGACAAATTCATTCAACCATTTCAGTAAAGGCAATAGTCCAGGTTCGTGATTTTTTTTTTTTTTTGGACTGAAGGTTTAACGACCACCGTGAGCAACTCAATGGGCTATAAGCAGTCTCCCGTAATATTTTCACTAACAATGATCAAAGGAATGTTTATTTACATCTTTACATAGTGGGAAACCTGTTACCTACGTGAATAAACTGGATCGAATGAATGTTAAATTGTATACATACATCACACAGTCCAACGGCATAACGCAATCATGTCTTCGAGAGTGTTCGCTGTTCCGATGAAAATAACTTTGATACGAATGCCTTCTAGCGTTGCTTTGCGCAATGGTTCGCTCAGAAAAGGGAAGACTTCGGACTATCTCAGTACCTCCATACTGCCGACCCGGTGGCGCAGTGGTCTAAGGCGCTGGCCTCTGATCATTCGTCCGTAAGGGGTCCGGGTTCGAATCCCGGTCAGGCATGGATGTTGTGTTTGTCTTACGGCACTGGCTCTCTCCTTTCCCTGGAACCAGTGATCCTAAATTTGGGACGGGCGACTGCTTATAGCCCATTGAGTTGCTCACGGTGGTCGTTAAACCTCCAATCAAAAAAAAAACCTCCATACTTCCGCCTTCAGCAGCGCATGTGTCAACCGCAGGCGATCGAATGTCAATCGCACGCTTCTCCCATAGACTTTACATGGGAAATGTGCGGCCACACAGCGCCTGAACCGTTGTCCCAGTCTCATTTTTCTCTTTGACTGGCACATCTACATGGTTAGACCTTTATTTTGATACCTTCTCCATATCTTTACGTTCAGCTGTTCTCTCAAAATAGGGCTCACAGTAAGAAACCTTATATAATTAATATATAGACTAGCGACCCGGCCCGGCTTCGCACGGCATCAATTTAGAATTTATGGCGAATCTAAAGAAAGACGATTATTACGTTCAACAGGAGACTGTCTTTCACTTTGAAAAGTCATTCTTTGTCTGTCATTTGCCAATCGAGATTATGTTTCTTGGAAAGTTTCATTATGACGGGATAAACAAATGCTTTTAGCGTCCGATGTACTAGGACCTATATTCGATTTTCGTCTCGGCATAATGTTAATACAATATTTAAATTTTAATTAAAGAACTACTCAAAGAGATGCATACGTATGGATGAAAACAACTGCACATTTAGTCTCTGGGAGCACCAATAAACCTATTATCTTTCAGCGTGCGACGTAACTACGCATTTCACACCCAAACCTACTGCCATTCGCAAAACCTTGAAAATCTTGACCAGCAGCGAGGCTTGCAACAGTTTGCAAAGCTCTATCACAACTGGAATACAGAGAACTGGAAATACGTCATCTGGTCTGACGATCATGGTTTCTACTCTATCATGCAGATAGGAAGGTGTATGTCTCGCGTAAACCACGTTAGAGGAAGGAACCAGCTTGTCAAGTTGGGCTCATATAGACAGGTAGAGGTGACGCACCAATTTGGGGTGTGTTTATATCGGCTTCCGTTGGGCTCGACGAGCCCCAAGGAAGCCAACAGCCTCACGCCCCATATGTCCCGATTGGCGACCAATTGGTTTCAGTAGCATTCAAGCGAGTTTATCACACTCGAATGGCCATCTCAATCGTCGGACCTCAACCCCATTGAGAATTTGGTGAAAGAATCGGAAAGACGTGTGCGAGCCCGCCAATCCCACCGGCAGCTGTGTTTCCTGTACGACAGGCGATCCTTGCTTTATGGCAAAAATACCACCTCGGTGTGGGTGTCCTTAGCAAGATGCCTCGCTGCTGCTTTCTTTTATCGTGTGTATTGGGGGTGAGAATCAACAACCACCGTAAACAATTCAATGGGCTGTAATAACTCGCCTGTCCCTAATTTAAGGCCACTTGCTTCAGCAAAAGGGTAGAGTAAGTGCGGTAAGACAAACACTACATCCATGCCTCACAAGGATTTCAAGCCACACCCAGCCACCGCTTAGAGCACTGGTCCTCCGAGGCGGCAAGGCTGCTGTGAGGGCAAAAAAAGGGAGTAATATGGAGCAATACGTCATTAGGTAGGTGTGTAGAATATTTTCCCAATCTATTATAATAATTTGATTTGCAAGTAACATGGCAGGAAAAAGGAACGAGCAATAACAAAACTTTTTATTATAAGAAATGTCATACGATGACTCACTATTCCCATTTCTGTCATTTTTCAACTGAAACAAGAAACATATTATCTAAACTGTTTCTCGTGAGTTTCTTAAAACCCTCTTTACCAACATCTCCGTTGAAAGTTTGTGACGTATATTCTAAATGAAATTTCATTTTTAGTTTCTTTCCCTATGTAAATATTGTGTTTGTTCACCGTTATACTTCCAAACTTAACGTGACATCTTCTCTCTCACGGGAATACTGTTGGGAACACAACTGAGGTCAGAGTGAACGCGATGTATGAATGTATGAGATAATAACGATAGATAAAAGGACGAGATAACAGTTGCTGGTGTGGATATGTGGTGAATATGATAGACCTTGATTGTTAAGTAAAATGTGAAAGTGCCATGTAAGATGTTCTATGACTAAGTGCTGGAATAAAAAAACGTATTATGACTAAATGCTGGAATAAAAAGTATTATGACTAAGTGCTGGAATAGAAAGTATTTCCGTAAGTTGACTTCTGTTTTATGATTCGTCTGGCCGTAATAATTCAATTACGAACTGTTGTATCGTATTCTTATCTAGTGGTTTAAACATAACGTAAGAACGACAATATTTCAGCATGAAAAGAAATGACGTTATAAGCTACCTTCATCTTATGCTCAGTGAATCTGAATACCTTTAAATATTATCTAGCATCGTAGTCAAACAAACGTTTCGCTGCGGAATATTTTAACGAATGTTTTAAGGTTGAATATCCATAAATGATATCATTGCTTTATTTTGTAAAAAGAAATAATTGCTCCATATTTGTGAACCTAGAATTCATACGCGCCACGCACTACTTAACTGTGAAGAATCATCATTTGCGAGAGGATGCTAATTTTCATGCACACAATGTTTCGCAGTCAGAGTTTCCAATTGATGTTTTTCATCCTTCACCAATTCAAGAAAACATCAAAGGATCTAGTACCTACGATGGTCTCTAAAACCCACGCATTGGTTCATATTTGTTCATCACCAACATAAAATGAGAATCAAGAATAATAAATTCCATGAGGAAAAAGAACATTAACTTACAAAGAGAAACAAATATGGAATAGTTTTCCGCACTGAAGCTCTTAGTCCTTAATTCGCTTTCCTAAGCTTGTTTTTAAAGAACTCAAAGGTTCACCATAGTTCAACTGTTAGCATGATTGAACATCACGTAAACAAATAGTGCAGAACGTTGCCTTTAAATCTTTTTGACGCCCTGTTATGAAAGGTAATCCATCAAAGAAGTTGTTTCTCTAAATGCATTTGCAATGAATGAATTTCTCATACTAATTAAAATTTCTAAAATACAACACCATTTTGAATCTGATACAGAGAATCAAGTTTAAAAATGTTTAATGATGATTTAATTGAACATCAAATAACGAGCACGACGTATTCGTTCCAAACTTCATGTGAGCACTGAATGGCCTCCCCGGTGGCGCAGTGGTCTAAGCGCTGGCTTATGATCATTCGTCGAGAAAGGGTCCGGGTTCAAATCCCGGTGAGGCATAGATGTTGTGTTTGTCTTACGGCACTGGATCTCTCCATTCCCTGGAACCAGTGGCGCTAATTTAGGGACGGGCAACTGCTTATAACCCATTGAGTTGCTTAAGGTGGTCGTTCAAACTTCAATCACACACACAAAAAAAGCACTGAATGCTTACTGACTTACAACAACCCCTATGCAAATTTAGTTACATACGGAAGTCAACAGCTCCTTCCGTTTTGAGCTGCAAATAATATTGGGTCGCCATTTCTGGGCAAAACGCCCGCCAGCGTCGACTGGGAACGGCGGTGACGTAAAAACACGAGGCTGAGGACGCGCATTTGGCACGGTGCCACCTTGCATTATTAAGGAACACAGAATGCAAATCTATAACCGTACTGTTCGGGTACTCCTAGGATATTTTGTTACAAAAAAAGGCTAAACGCAGCAACAGAGAGAGACATTTGTGTAGTTAAAGGAGAGGAGGCAGTGTACACCAGTACTGCACGAAAATGATACCGAAGTTTCAACGGAGGTCTGAAAGACAATCAGAAGTCAGAATGTCCAACGACATCCCCCACTGACAATCTGGTTGCAGCTGTGACAGCGAACCTCGGAACAAGGACACGACAATTGGCAGCTAAGGTAAGGTCTTCCCAATGCGCGATCGTTTTTCCCCCGCTTGGATTCTCCTCCAGGTGTTATCGAACGTTTCCACAAGACGTCACACGCCAACTGGTGGAACAACTTGTCGCTCTTTATAGCGCATTGCTGTCGAATCAACAGAACGATAGAGCTTGGCATTGTGTCGTCAGAGGAGAAGAAAAGTGGATATCCCTCGTGACGTATACTCTAATTTAACTTTCATTTTTGGTTCCTTTTTCTATTGGGTTATCGGAAAAGTCATGACGTATTTTGGCAGCCGATGGCGGTTGGGCAGTTTTGGAAGGACTAGAGACATGCGCAGCTCTGTTATCGCTATGCTATTCGACAGGTGCCAATTCTAGATGCAGTCTAAGAGGAATAGTGAGCGATTTGGTTGATTTGCGGAGATTTGACATCAAATTGAAGATGGAACACCAAACTGTGCATTTTCGCCATACCCCCGTAAATGGAAGAACGCGCGTCAAGCGTGTGAAAAGTTGCGTAAAGTGTACGGTGATAATGCTCCACAAGAACGTCAGTGCCAGCGGTGGTTCGCAAAATTTCGTGCTGGTGATTTTGACCTCAACGATGCCCCTCGGCCCGGGAGGCCCACCGAGGTTGATGACGATCAAATCAAGGCATTGATCGAGTGAAACCCACGTTACACGACACGAGAGATTGCAGACACATTGCACATCCATCATTCAAGCATTCACGACTACCTGAAGAAGATGGGATACGTAAGCAAGCTCGATGTGTGGGTTCCTCATGAACTCAAAGAAGCTCAATTGACGGAGCATATAAACATCTGCGATATGCTCATTAAACGGAAAACGATCCTTTTTTGAAGCGACTGATAACTGGTGACGAAAAGTGGATTGTGTACAACAATGTGCTCCGACGCGCTGCTTCGCCTCAAACGACATCCAAAGCAAACATTCATCAGCGGAAGGTTCTGGTCTCAATGTGGTGGAATTTTAAAGGTGTCATGTTTTTCGAGCTCCTACCACGGAACCAAACAATCAGTTCTAATGTGTACTGTCGGCAATTAGACAGTTTGAACGAATCCATCATCCAGAAACGTCCGGAACTCGTTCATCGTAAAGGTGTTGTGTTCCATCACGACAAAGCGAGACCACACACAAGTTTGATCACCCGCCACAAATTATTGGAGCTTGGGTGGGATGTGTTGCCACACCCAGCCTACCCGCCTGACTTGCGCCGTCAGACTTCTATTTGTTTCGCTCTCTTCAACAGTCCTTTCGTGGTATAACGTTCAATTCAGATGAGGCTGTAAATCAGCACCTTGTACAGTTTTTCGTCATGAAAGACAGGTTCTTCTATGAACGAGGCATTCTGCAGCTCACTGAAAGATGGCAAAAGGTTATCAAACAAAACGGGCATTATATCATTGACTAATCTTTGTTCTTTCTATCAATAAATGACCTTTGCAAAACATGGCTAAAATACGTCATGACTTTTCCGACAATCCAATACATAAATTTGAGTTGGTTCTCTTTCGTACCCGTCAACCTTAACGTGATATCTTCTCTCTCACACGAATACGGTTGGCAACACTTGAAGTCTGTGAGAGTGACCTACACTTGTTATGATAAGAACAAGACGAGAGATATACGCAGTCGAGTCACATTATTGTGACCACCTCCTACTTTTGACGTCAACAGCGCGTAGCCAATGAAAGAAGGTACGTGTATCAGCTGGTTTGGAGGGTATATAAGGTGTGCTGTAAGCAATCTGAAAACACATCACTCGCTGCTGTCATGGATAAAAGGAGTGATTTATCAGATTTGCAAACAGGGATGATTATCGGCTTTCGGGCCAAGGGTGGCAGCATTTCTGAAATAGCGCAGTTTGTGAACTGTTCGCGCAGTTTGTGAACTGAAACAGCGCAGTTTGTGAACTGTTTTAAAGTGTATCGTGATTGGAGGAATGGCACCATTGCGAATAAGCAACGTGCAAACGGCAGAGCACCGCGTGTCACTAATGTGAGAGGTAAATGTCGGCTTCGAAGGTGTGTGAGGGCCGATCGACACGCTACAGTGGAGCAACTCACAGGCCGAATGAATAACGGGGCTACCTTTAAAGTGTGTCTAAAACGACAGTCCAGCAAACCCTGCTGCGTATGGGGCTCCGATGCAGAGGAATGGTCACTCCACCTATGCTAATGAAGGTGCATCGGCAGCAAAGGCTTGCATTTGCACGGCAGTAGCGGAATGGACCTCCGCTGATTGGCAAAGGATTTCCTTCTCCGATGAGTTACGTTTTCTGCTTCATCGAACGGATGGACGTTGGCGTATAAGTCGAGAAACATCGGAGAACATACGCTCTTCAATCATTGCATGAAGAACACAAGATGGTGAGGGCAGCGTTATGGTCTGGGGAATGTTTTCGTTGCATTATTTGGGTCCACTTATACCTGTGGAAGGTGCTATGAACCGAATTCACTTTGAACGCATCCTTGCAGACCACGTACACTCATACATGCTGATTGTATTCCATGGGGCGTGTTGGATCTTCCAGTACGACAGTGCGACGTGTCACACAGCTGGTAATGTCCGAGAGTGGTTGAAAGAGCACGGTGAAGATTTGAAAGTACTTCCCTGGCCCCTAACCTAAGTCCCCAGACCTATACCCAATTGAGCATCCGTGGGACCACCTGGATCATTTGTTCGCTCTATAGATCCTCCACCATGCACCGTCCAGCAGCTGTAAGATACACTGCAGTCAACATGGCTCCACATACCTTATGAACACCTTCCAGCACGTTATTGAGTCACTCCTAGTACGTCAAGCAGCTGTCAGCGCTGCACACGGCGTCTACGCTGGATATTAGCTGGTGGTCACAATAATGTGATTCGACCGTGTATAATGGCTACGCAGCAACTGTGTGGGTATGTATATGACGGGATTACGACGAGATAATTTGATTTACGAACGCTAAAGTATGTGGAGTTGTAACCTATTGATTTCTTCATAAGTAACAATTGGAGTTTGCGCTGTGCTATTTATAGTTACAAGTTACGACTAACGTTGTTTGGATATTACATGTTGCTATAAGAAGTGTTGGCTGAAATGAAAGATAGATTAGTAAGTAACCTTTTGAAGTTATTTGAGTGACTGCTGTTTCACTATTGGTGAAGTGCTGACAACTGATACATGTAGTGGTTAGGAAGTTCAGATACACCCTAACGCTACACCCTACGTTATCCAACTACCAGTTACCAGTGTTTGTGCCCACGCCAAGAAGTACAGCCTGTGGTTTAAAGTTGGCATTCCAAAGTCATGTTTTGCATTTGGTGGAACTCGTACCTGATGATCAGGCTGTGAACGGCAACCTTTATGCTGGATAACAGCAGCGTGTTGTCAATGCTGTGCGCCATGCCTACCCAGAGCTCATCAATAGGAACTGCGTGTTGGTTCAAGAGGATAACAGCCCTAGTCAACCCTCTATAATGGTCCTCCAGAAACCTTGGAAGGAGTTAATATCCTGCCCCATTCTCCATACAGTACTGAGCGTTTCCCTTCCGACCACTACCTGTTTTGCTCTATGAGCCATTTCATAATGTGCGGAACTTTGCTTCTGTGGTAGATGTGAAATCTGGCATCAGAGAGTTTCTGTCCTCCAAACCTGCTGGGTGATACCGCCGTGGGATCGTACCTCTCGTGGAACGCGAGATTCCCATCTGTAGCGCCATCAGATGCTTGTCTGACGGCGCAAGCTCAGTTCCTTGCTTGGAACTCGTGGCCCTAAATCAGAAACATGCGACTCCTTATATAGGCTTAAGAGCTGCTCACCGTGATACATGCACCTTGGAAAGTGTCCCAGGTGGCGGAGTGGTACGTGGTGTTGGCCTACAAGGATTTATCTAAGATGGCCTGTAATCCTGGTTAAGGCAGGGATGTTTGTTTTACGACACTGTCTCTGTCTCCTTCCTTGAATCAGTGAGATAAATTACGGGCGGAAGGCTGCTAATTGGCCTTAGATTTGCTCATGGTGGAAGTTAGATCCCGAAACAAGAATTCAAAGGGTAACAGTAGCAACTGTGCAGCAACCTACAACGTAGAACTACTTCAACTGGCATTCTTTCATGGCACTATCTCACTAGTTCTACGTCCCTAAAGTATTCAGCGAAGGACAGTTTATGTAGACCTACGTTGTAGGTTACGGCACAGTTGTTACTGTACCCCTTTGATTTTTTCAGATATAAAATTAAGAAATAAAAGGAAAGAAACGTTTTACTTTATTTACTTAAAAGCAACTTATACTGCAATTCATAGTAACTTATGCTGATTATAAATTAATGTTAATAGAAGTAGAAGGCGTAGTATCATCGTTGTCAGTAGTTATTGCTGAAATTGTTTCTGAAGAAATCGTCCTTCAGAAACAATTTTTCAAACACTTTAGTTGCCTTGTTAAAAATTTGGCGTTACGTCTCGGGCTTAATGTACTTTTCTTGCTGTTCCTCTTTTTTTTGTCTAGATTCAGAATGCATCGGGTGTGTAAAGGTTGAGACGTAACACATTCATTATCCATCGAAGTTGTGAAGACTGGCGATGTACATTGGTATTCCATGCCCGGTGTGAACATTTGAAAATTTGGATTGATGACATCAATCTCCATCTGTTCTTGCTGTTCAGGCTCAATTTGTGCTGTTGAAGTGGAAGGTTGTGGCTCTAGAATCGAACTCGGGTGAAACGCATCCTGGCGCGCGTACTTTTGACGTTCCCTACATTCCCGTTCCCTTTGGGTTGATGACTTAACCGGCCTTTTCGGGTTCTTCTAGTTCTTCTCTAGCTGTTTCTTGAACTTTCGTCAGTTCTTATAGTAATTTTCTCCGGATTTTCGTGGCATTTCTAAATTTTCGTCACCAAATATTTTATCTAAAAATAAATAAATTTTAAATACTGCACTTTATTTCTATTTATCACATGCGTCCGTTAGCTCTGACTGTCGTCTACGAAATGTGGGGCTGAGGTAATCGCTATCATTATATATTCACTAGTTATCAACCTTAAAACGGCGTGCGCCGAAGCAAAATCACCTGAAATTTAGCTTAATTTTCTAGCACCACTGTTTTCTTTTTTTTTTTTTGATTGGAGGTTTAACGACCACCGTGAGCAACTCAATGGGCTATAAGCAGTCGCCCGTCCCTAATTTAGGGTCACTGGTTCCAGGGAAGGAAAAGAGCCAGTGCCGTAAGACAAACACAACATCCATGCCTGACCGGGATTCGAACCCGGACCCCTTACGGACGAATGATCAGAGGCCAACGCCTTAGACCACTGCGCTACTGTATTAAAGGTTTAAGGGGTGGAGGGTTGAAATATGTTTTGTTATAAATGGAAGCTCGCTAAATTATCTAATGCGGTATTATTTACTACTCTACGATTATTAGTTTCGAATATATACTTTAAGAGTTCAAAGTGTGACGTGTTTCGTTGCATCCGTGCTCCCGATGCTACCCCATACCCAGTGCGGAGAAAGACGTAGTTCTACGTCCAAAAAATAAGAAAGAGATCCCGGGAGGATAGACAGCAAGCGCCACCGGACAGGCACATCACCAATGCCTTCCCTGGACCCAAACTCCGTCTCATCTTGGACGAAGCAGTTCCTCAGACCACCAGGCCACTGGCAAGGCAACCGTACTTTCGTAAAACGCTTAAAGTTTAAACTACGTATATTAAACGCATATTTGAAAATTCTTTGAACGCACCACTAAACATCGTGAACATGAAATTGCTGATGACTTCACACGCATCATCAGAATTGTAGTGAATTACAGTCTTAGAAGTAACTTGCTATTTTTTGGGACAAAAGATTCAAATAATGATGCAGACAGTATTAAAACTGTTTTTGAATATCAGCTTTTTCGTTTCCGGGTTTACCCACAACCATGAGCAGCTGTAATTGCTAAAAGCAGTTGCCTGTTTTCTCTCTAGTGGCGCAGTGGTCTAAACCCTAGCTTTTGATTATTCTTCCTGGATGGGTCGCAGTTCGAATTCCGGTGAGGCATGGAAGTTGTGTTTATCTTACGGCCTTTGCCGTAAGATAAACACAACATCCATGCCTCAGGAACCTGTAGCCCTAATTTAAAGACGGCCGACTTCTTATAGCCAATCGAGTTCCTCAATGTGGTTTTTAAATCCCCAAACAAAAAAATGTTGCCTGTTCACCATTTACGGCCTCTGGATCCAAGGAAGGGGGTGAGGGAGTGCCGTAAGACAAACGCTCCACTCATTCTTTGTCCAGGACTGGAACCTGGGTCCACTAAGACGTACGGTCAGAAGCCAGCACTCTGACCAATGCACCATCGGGATTACCCTCGGAATAAATTATTACTTTTTGAAGTAGTTATTGATCATACACTACTGGCCACCTAAAATGCAACACCAAGAAGAAAGCATCCGATTGGCCTGAAATTCGCAGCATGCGTCGCCAGCGAGAGGACATGCAAACGATTAGCATTGCAGAGCATATGCAAATCATGGGCGCCTGGCACGCCACCGAGAAGCAGTACAAGAAGGGTGCACAGAAGACGGGGTGTGCCGCCCCGGTGGCGCAGTGGTCTAAGCGATGGCCTCTGATCATTCGTCCAGAAGAGGTCCGGGTTCGAATCCCGGTGAGGCATGGATGTTGTGTTTGTCTTATGGCACTGGCTCTCTCCCTTCCCTGGAACCAGTGACCCTAAATTAGGGACGGGTGACTGCTTATAGCCCATTGAGTTGCTCACGGTGGTCGTTAAACCTCCAATCAAAAAAAAAAAAAGGCGGGGTGTAAGTAGTGGAAGTGTTTTGTGATGCCGGACCTGAGCGTGGGAAGCTTCATAATGCCTCGTCGCGGAATACGGCAGTCATTCCAACACGTTTCGGACTTCGACAGAGGACGAATAGTGGCTTATCGCGACAGCGTTTTATCGTACCGAGACATCGGCGCCCGTGCGGGGTGACATCCAGCCACAGTGAGGCGAGCATGGATTTGGTGGGTGCAGGAGAGACGGACGGACCGACGTGAGCGATTGCTGCAGAAGTGGAACACCACCGAACGAGAGGACCGGCATGTTGTGCGGCGGGAATTGTCGGCTCGCTCCGCCACATCACGAACGTTAGCGCAGGAATTAGGGTGTGTTGCGCAACAACATGTGTCAGCACGTACCGTTCGACGTCGTCTGCAAGAGCGGGAACTTGTCGCACGGCGTCCATTGCTCCGATTACCATTGGCGTTACACCACCGGCGAGTGCGGCGGCAGTGGGCCATTGAACACCGCACCTGGCGGAATGGCATGACATTGTCTTTTCCGACGAATCCCGCTTCTGCCTGCAACACCACGGTGGTCGGATCCGCGTGTGGCGTCACCGCGGCGAGAGACTGTATGACGCCAGCATTATCCATCGCCATACCGGTCCGTCGCCTAGCGTTATGGTTTGGGGCGCAATTGGATATGACACCCGCACCCCTCTGGTATGTATCGCCGGTAAACTCAACAGCCACCGCACCATCTCCGACGTTTTGGAGCCTATAGTCCTCCCTTACCTGCAGGACCTGCCAGCGGCCACGTTTCAAAAGGACAATGCGCACCCGCACGTGGCACGCATCGTGCAACTATTCTTAACGGCCCACCAGGTGTCACTGCTGCCGTGGCCCGCCTGTTCTTCCGATATGTCGCCCATCTAACACGTCTGGTCGCTGATCGGCAACGGAGTGGCCCGGCAAAGAACCACCCGTGGCTACGCCTGATGAACTGTGGCAACGTGTGGAAGCAGCCTGGACCGACATACCCCAAGCCCACATCCAAAGCCTCCTTTGTTCGATGCCGCGGCGAGTAGCGGCCGTTATTGCCAGCCATGGGAGCCACACAAACTATTGATGTCTGCGTATTCCGCAAGTCGCACGGGCCTGTCAGCTCAATCGTTTCATCTTTGTATCTGTTGTTATGTGTCCAGTAAATCTGGCTTTACTATCTCGCGTCCTTCTTGGTGTTGCATTTTGGGTGACCAGCAGTGTAGAAAGCTACTACCAACAAATTTTTGTGGTGACTGAGATTTTATCGTCACCCTCGGCCGGTGTACTTACCCTTCAGTCCTTTACCCCTGGATCATGATTTATTGCCACACAATATTAATCACGCAGCACCGGTGTTAGGATTCCACGTCTTAGAAAAAATAAGAACGGTCTTATAAAATTAAGGACATTAAAGAATAACTTGCATTTTTTAAAGCGATCGTATACGCTTAATTTTGAATAGCTTAGGATTCATAACATAAAGCAGTCATGGAATCTGGACTCATCATACGCTTTGCCAACTTCTTTCCAATTGGGTATTGTCGTGCCCGCTCACAACTTCTTTGCCGGATTGCTGCCGGCAGTGTTATTGGACGCAATGGACTTGTCGATCATGGACCTTTCTTCTACAACGTAGAACTACTTCAACGTAGAACTACTTCCGCGAAGCAAGGAGCACTTCACAGAACTTCTCTAATGTAATGCTAGAACACTGTGAAGATTTTGCGAACGCTACTTTTGAGATACTGACCTCGCCGAGCCTCTTCTTGATCGTTCTGTGACATCACTTTGATCCCAAATTGTTAAAATAAGAGTTATCACACTTTGAGATGATGGAAACGTTATTGCAACATTAGTCTGAGCCAGGATTGCAGCGCACCAATGATGCATCTGGGTTCTCCAACTAACAAATCCATCTTCTGCATTGTTCACATCATTTTTGGAGCGCAATGTTAAGACACGCCTTAGCACAATGTGACGTACAACTGAGAGGACGCAAGAGTCAAAACTGCAGGTAAAAGCGATAAGCTCTGCCAGCACAATTCAGTCGGTAGAATGTCCGGCACCGGAGAAGGAAGACATGGTTTCAACATACACCACCGGCAAGAAGAGCTAAATTCCCAATAGCATGAAGTGCATCAAAGTTTAGTTAGCCTTGATACATTTGCCTGGTGCCTCTGCTTGAGTGACAGGAAAGAATAACCCCAAATTTATATATTGTTGTGTTTCGGAGCTACCATTTTGATTTGATTACATTTGCATAAACACGTGCCTGGATTTCAGAGTTGTAATATCCAGAACTTTGGTAACTTCTCATCTCCTACAATTCCGCCCATGTGGAGCAGTGGTCTTAGAGCTGTCTTCTAACCACTCTTCCGGGATGGATACGGGTAAGGCATGGGAAATGTGTTTGTCTTACAGCACTGGCTCGCTAACTTCCCTGGAACCAGTTGCACCAAACTATTAACAGGCGGCTGCTTATATCCCATAGACTTGCTCGCAGTGGTCGTTAAACACCGAAGTAAAAAGATATCTTCTTCACCTTGCGTGCAGATTGCTTTAATTGTTTTTCCTTTGTTTTGGGGGTTTAACGAAATGCGCTTAAGTTTGCTTACATTTTGTCGCTTAACAAATAAGTAAAGCTGGCGTTGTAACTCTTATGCCAATGAGCAGTAGCCCGTCCCTAATTTAGTGCCGCTAGTTATAGGAAAGGGGAAACAGACAGTGTCCGAAAGACAAGCACACCATCCTTGCGCACCCAGGATTCGAACCATTCTCAGGAGAATGATTACAGGCCAACACTTCGAACCACTCGGCCACCGGAGTGGCGTTTTGGGATTCAACCCTTTAACGACCATAACTTCCAAAACGTCCTTCCTTCCAAACTATCATGGCCGCCGAAAAGCGCATGTCTACAGTACAATTTCCTAACCCATCTGGTTTTTGATTTTACACGGCTGTTAAGGGATTAGCAGAACTCCCTCTCAGTCACTATTGTTGTCGCTTAGCAAATGAGTAAAGCTCGCGTTGGTATCTCTCGGAGCGATGTTATTCATGACATTGCATGCTTTCTCTGTGGAACAATGCAGTGATCTTCCACGGCAAAATTCTGACGGTCAATGCACATCAAGACTACAGATCCTAATTTCCGTGTTGTGACCGAGCACTAATCATTCTTTTGTTAACTTGTAAAGGGAAGGAGAGAAATTCTGAAAGGGGCAACAGATAGTTTCGGGCGTTATGGCATTCTGAGCGAAACAAGACTTCAGGGTCCTGATCGTTAAAGGGTTAATGTCCATGAGAAACTCTTAGGCCTATAAGCTCCTTCTTGGTTATTTTCAGGAAATCAACACTGATTTTCGATTTGAGAAGATACGAGTTGTGAAAAACTGAGGTTTGAAGTTGGGTTTCGGGGGTTTGTTGGGGGTCGATGAATTTTTGGGGTGAGGGGTGGGTAGGAAGTAAAAAATGAAAAATGTAGTTGGGCTAAAATTAAGGGTTCTGGATTTTAGTAAAAATTAGTTGGGTTGTATTGGAAGATAGGTGTGTAGGTCGGGTAGTTGGAAAAAAGAGATAAATATTCTCAACATGTGAACAAGTGTTATGAATAAGTGTTTCGAAGAATGTGTCGAATTCTTTCATAATGGGTAGTTGAAAAAAATAAAAAAAGAGAAATATTCTCAACACGTGAACAAGGTTTATGGGTTAGAAGCATGTGTATGTTTGGAAGTATGTGTTGATCAGGTAGTTGAAAAAATATTCTCAACAAGTGTTATGAGATGGAAGCATGTGGTTGGGTGACTGAAAATATTCTCAAACACGTGAACAAATGTCATGATACGGAAGCATGTGGTGAATCAGATCGGGCAGTTGAAAAAAAAAGAGAAATATTCTCAATACGTGAACAAGTGTTATGAATACGTGTTTGGCAGCATGTGTGGAATTCTTACAGATTGGGTAGTTGAAAAAAAATTAAAAAAAGGGAAATATTCTCAACACGTGAACAAGTGTTATGGGTTGGAAGTATGTGTTGATCGGGTAGTTGAAAACCATTCTCAACACGTGAACAAGTGTCATGACACGTGTTGATTGTGTGTGTTTGGAAGCATGTGGTGAATATTGGGTGATTGAAAAAAAGAAGTATTTTTAACCAGTGGCGGTCATAATGTCGACGATCAAAATGTCGACAATCAAACTGTCAGCACCATAATGTCGACGATCAAAATGTCGACAGTCAAACTCTCGGCACCATAATGTCGACAGGGTCATAATGTCGACAGTCATAATGTCGACAGTCAAAATCTCGACACGGTCATAATGTCGACACAGTCATAATATTGACAGTCAAAATGTCGATATGATCATAATGTCGACAGGGTCCAGAAAATGACAGCATGGTAATCTAACTTAGACCGTATACGGTTTTTGGAAGGGGTCCGGGCCCGGTGTCAAAAGGCCCCCATACAAAATTTTCCTAAAATCTACAGTTTTCAATTTAGGATCACCAAATTTGGAATACTATCTCATGGTGCTCTAAATTGGACGGTTTTTGGAAGGGGTCGGAGCCCGGTGTCGAGGGCCCTCCATACAAAATTTTCGTAAAATCTACAGTTTTCAATTTAGAACCACCAAATTTGGTGTAATATCTCATGGTACTCTAACTTAGTCTGTAGAGGTTTTTTTGGGGGGGAAGCAGTCGGGGCCCGGGGTAAAGGGGCCCCAACACAACATTTTACTTAAAATCTACAGTTTTCAATTGAAAACCATAATATTTGGTTACACCATCTCATGGTACTTTGATTTAGACGGTAGATGGTTTTTCGAACGGGTCGGGGCCCGGGGTGAAGGGTCGACGACCCGTTCGAAAAACCATCTCTCCATACAAAATTTTCGTAAAATCTACAGTTTTCAATTCAGAACAACCAAATTTGGTATACTATCTCATGGTACTCTTCCTTAGTCCGTAGGCGGTTTTTGGAAGGGGTCCGGGCCCGGGGTCAAGAAACCCCCAGAAAATTAAATGTTTTCCTAAAATCTACAGTTTTCAATTTAGAACCACCACATTTGGTACACTATCTCATAGTACTCTGACTTAGTCCGTAGACGGTGTTTAGAAGGGGTCGGGGCACAGGCTCAAGGGGCCCCCAAACAAAATTTTCCTAAAATCTACAGTTTTCAATTTAGAACCACCAAAATTGATATACTATCTCATGGTACTGTAACTTAGACGGTAGATGGTTTTTGGAACGGGTCGGGGACCGGAGTCATGGGCCCCCATACAAAATTGGAAGCAGAAGCAACCATCCGAGCAGAAGCCTTCCGCTTTTCCCACCAACAATTTGGTTAGTAAGTGAAAACAATTAACTTAGCTGTCCCAGAACTCAAAACAAACTTGAAGGATGACACAGACGCTGAAATACAATTCTGAGAGAGAAAAAAACTGGGATTGTATAAAATAATCAGGGAAATTGCGAAAGAGCAGAGAACAACTATGGCTAAAATTGAAAGAGTGATAGCACAGATTCCAACAAATCCACCCAGAAGAAAAACGCTACCAAGAGAAAAAGGAATTCAAAGTTATTTGGCGCACAGAGACAATGTTAACGTGCTAGAATTTTTAAGAGGAAATGCTTATAATTCTACCCTTAACTAAAATGTGCTGGTAGTTTTCACTAATTGAATTTTAATTTTTACTAACTTGTATTTGAATTTTTCAAGAATGTAATTCTGCCGAAGACGCAAGAATGCAAAACACAACACAAAATTTAAAAAGACAAACTTTTTTGAAATAGCATGTCAAAATGTAATCAAAAATGCAAAACAAATGAAAATTCAAAATGCAGTCACAAAGACACAAGCATAACCAAAATGCGAAACGCTATGAAACAAGTACAACATAAAATAAAACAAATGCCAAAACGTTAAAAAAAATGCACACCTTATGTAAAATGTACTAAATAAAATAAATGCCAAAACAAAATATACAAGCTATGTAAAATGTAAAATACAAAATAAAATAAATGCCATATTCATAAGGATTGCATGACAAGACAAGTTAACAAAGCACTTTTACTTAGGCTTTAAACTATAATTATTAGAGCGTATACCTTTTTAAAAATATTTAATAATCACAACATTATTAACCTGACCTGTCATCAAACCTTATCAATATGATTATGGCATACAATTACTTAACAGACTTGTGCCTAATCCTAGGGGCTATTTAAAGTTGTGTACTCGAGTAAAAGCTCAACACAATAAACTTGACTTTCTGTGAAGATTTTATGCATATGAGCCTGGTTGATTGAAAACTGATAAAAGCGCTTAAGGCCTGTTTATTGACTTTTGTGCCTGTGTAAAAACGCAGTACCATAACATTGGCATATTATCGAAACCTTATGAATACGTCAGACAAAGAATTTCTAAAAAAAGGCTAGGCGGACAAAAAAATTCCTAAAAAAGGTCTTATAATTAAGGTTTTGTGTGACAGAGTAAAAGTGCAACATTAATAACTTGACATGTTATGTTAACGTTGTGAATATGAGCACGTCAGATTAAAAATTTCAAGAAATAACCTTTGTGATTAATATGTTGTAACTGAGTAAAACTGTAACATTTTCTTTATTTTGTATATAAACTATACTGCGTGCTGAAATGGCCCAGCTATAAATACACTGCCGGAAAGTGAAAAAAGAACACCAAGAAGGAATTGGCGGACGATCATGAAATTTACATATGTTAATGGGGTCGAGCTTACGTAGGTGTGATGTTAATTTCGGGACAAACCGGTGTGCGCTTACGCCACAGCACGGCATAATATGCAAATTATCGTCGGTGGTATTTAAGGAGTACGGCGAAGTGAATGTAATCAATCGTTGGCGTACGGACGCGTGCGAAGACCCTGAAGAAGCTGCAATACATGGACATGGAAGATGTGTATGATTTCAGCAGTTATCGGACTTTGAGCGAGGTCGTCTAGTCGGACTCCGCGAGGCCGGGTGGTCGTATCGTCATATTGCGGAGCGAATTGGACGGGAAGTATCGGTGGTGGTACGATGGTGGCATAGATGGTCCGAGGAACATTCTCACACGAGAAGACGTGGAACCGGGAGTCACAGATGGACTGATGAGCGGACCGCTCGACGCATAAGAAGAGCGGCCTTGTCAAGCAGAACATCGACTGCGACGCAAATCCGAGCTGCCGTTACACCTGAGGTGAGTGTGTGAACAATCCGCAACCGTCTACTGGATGCAGGACTACGTGCACGTGTGCCTCTGGCATGTGTACCTCTGACTCCAGCCCACCGTCAGGAACGGCTGCAGTGGTGTCGCCAACGTCTGCACTGGAGAACGCAGTGGCGATCTGTCGTGTTCAGCGATGAAAGCATATTCTGCTTGGGAGCCTCCGATATCCGTATGCGTGTTCGCAGACGCATAGGGGAGCGTCTTCACCCTTCTTGCATCCGCCAGCGACACACAGGGCCTACACCTGGTCTCCTGTTGTGGGGAGCGATCAACTATCACTCCCGTACACAAATAGAGTTTGTACCGGGTACGTGAAACAGCACCTGCTACATCAACAACATCATTCAGCCCGTTGTTGTGCCATTTGTAAGGTCGGTCCATCGTGGTGTTTTCCAGCAAGATAACGAAAACCCACAAACGGCACGTGCAACGCAACATGCACTTCAGGTTGTGAGACAACTTCCATGGCCTGCACGTTCACCGGATTTGTCCCCCATTGAGCACGTGTGGGATTTTATGTTACAACGATTTATTTGGTCTCCACGGCCAGCCACGACCATCCCCGATTTACGCGTCTAGGTTGAGGATGCTTGGAACTCAATACCCCAAACTTACATCCAACATCTGTACGACAGACTCCATGCTTGAATTGCACAGTGTGACGCAGTTCATGGCGGTTCAACCTCGTACTAACCATGTTACATGGAAATGTTAATTTTCAGTTTACCAGCAAATACAGCTGTATTTTGCCATAATGTTTTGATCACGTTATCCTCTGTATTCCGTTATTATGCTGTATAAATTTCGTTGGTATCAGACGTCTCCTTCTTGGTGTTCTTTTTTCATTTTCCGCCAGTGCACGTATATTTCAGCCATATAACGAAGCGCGGACAAAATGAAAACAAAAGTGCAATTTTCTACGGTCTCCTAACATTTTGTGGCCAGCCTACATGGAAGTGGACACGTTGATATAAAAAACGTACTTTTCATACGGCTCCATAACAAATAGCAATTTACACGTCGCAATCTTTTTTTCTTTTTTTTAGTTGGGGGTTTAACGACCACCGTGATCAATTCAGTGGGCTATAAGCAGTCGGCCGTTCCTAATTTTGGGCCACTGGTTCCAGAGATGGGAGACAGCCATTGCCGGAAGACAAACACAACGTACATGCGTCATCGGGATTTGAACCCGGACCCATCTTGGACGAATGGTTAGCAGTCATCGCTTAGAACACTGCGCCACCGTAAAAATCTCAAATGTATTTTTCATACGGCTCCAAACGCTCTCATGGACATACTAGATGTAACTGAACGCAAAGAAATCATTAATGTAATTTGTACTAGCTGGGGTACCCGGTATTTCCCGGGTACATATTACTATTTGTGGAATCAGCAAGTTCAGCGGGTGAAAGTTAATGAAAGAAAAAGATATTTCCGTAATTTTCCAGTAAACTTATTTTAAATGTTTTGATTTAGGTAATTTAGTTGTATGCAACAAAAAAGAAAGGAGAGGAATGGAAATATTACTTATCTTCGAGGAGACATCTATGGAACTGCCGTGCATCTGGCGTGTGCTTCTGAGAATCCCGCGACACTGAAATGCAATGTACCTATGTGATGTCGTGTGCATGCGACTTGACATTGACATTCATCGTCATTTTTTTACCGTTTTGAATTTTGACTATCTGGAACTCTATATTTACATTACATTGTATTTTCGACTGATAAGCCGCCCGTTGGTAGTAAAAGCTAAACTTTATTAATTTGTGCTTTGAATACACCGTTAACCGGATATTTTTGCACTTTATTGTTATCTACGGTCTCTAACTTAGACCGTAGGTTGGTTAGTTGGTTTGTTGGTGATTTTTGGCGAAAGGCCAAAGAGCGCCTGAAACCGTGGGTCGGGCATTGGAGTGCTGAATTGTATTGCAGATCTTAAGAGTAACAAATGGAAATTATTACGAAAATTTTGTATTACTGCCACTTGACTCCGGGTCCCGACAACTTCCAAAAACTGCATACGGTCTAAGTTAGAGTTCCATGAGATGGTATAACAAGTTTGGTGGTTGTAAATTGAAAACTGGAGATTTTACAAATTTTGTATGAGGACTCCGGACCCAACCCCTTCCAAAAACCGCATACGGTCTAAGTTAGAGTTAAATAAAATATTATAACAAAGTTGGTGGTTTTAAATTGAAAACTGTAGATTTTACGAAATTATATATGGAGGGGCATTGACCACAGTCCCCGACCCCTTCCAATAACCGTCTACCGTCTAAGTTAGAGTACCATGCGATAGTATACCACATTTAGTGGTCATAAATTGAAAACTGCAGATTTTACGAAATTATATATGGAAGGGCATTGACCCCAAGCCCCGACCCCTTCCAATAACAGTATACCGTCTAAGTTAGAGTACCATGCGATAGTATACGAAATTTGGTGGTCCTAAATTAAAAACTGTTGATTTTACGAAATTTTTGTATGGGGCACTCTAATCCCGGGCCCCGAGCCCTTCCGAAAATCGTCTACGGGCTAAGTGAAAGTACCATGAGATAGTATACCAAATTTAGTGGTTCTAAATTGGAAAATTTTGTAGGGGGGCACCTTGACCCCTGGGCCTGACCCCTTACAAAAACCGTCTATGGAGTAAGTAAGAGTACCATGAGGTAGTATACCAAATCTGGTGGTTCTGAATTGAAAACTGTAGACTTTAAGAAAATTTTGAATGGGGGCTCCGACCCCTTCCCAAAACCGTCTGAGTTAGAGTACCGTGAGATAGTATACCAAATTTCGTGGTTCTAAATTGAAAACTGTAGACTTCGCGAAAATTTTGTGTGGGGCTACATTTGACCCCGGGCCCCGACCCATTCCAAAAACCATCTACCATCTAAATTGGAGTAGCATAAGATAGTATACCAAATTTTGTTGTTGTAAATTGAAAACTGTAGGTTTAACGAAAATTTTGTATAGGGGCCCTGTAACGTACCAGGAGATGTGACGTGCCTGCCAGAAGGACGCACACGACATAAAGGCAGATAGGAATCAGAATAAAACGTCCGCGTAGCTTAATTGGTAGAGCAACTTATTCCGGAGTGAGTGGACCCGGGTTCGAATCCTGGCGCGGATAAAAATGACGGAGAAATTTACTTCGTTATAATGGCGCCCGAACTATCCGGATGACCCGACCGTTCAAAATCTCGCATTGGTGTGATGTTATTTCCACACCGCGAGATAGGAAAAATAAGAGAATCCTTTCTCCAGCACGTCCAAAAAAAAAAAAAAAAAAAAAAAAGAAAAGAAAAAATAAGGGGGAGATGATGTAACGTACCAGGAGATGTGACGTACCTGCCAGAAGGACGCACACGACATAAAGGCAGATAGGAATCAGAATAAAACGTCCGCGTAGCTTAATTGGTAGAGCAACTTATTCCGGAGTGAGTGGACCCGGGTTCGAATCCTGGCGCGGATAAAAATGACGGAGAAATTTACTTCGTTATAGCCCTTCGACTCCTGGCTGCGACCCCTTGCAAAAAACCGTGTACCGTCTAAGTCAGAGTATCGTAAGATAGTATACCAAATTTGGTGGTTCTAAATTGAAAACTGTAGATTTTAGGAAATATTTTTATGGAAGCACCTTGACCCCGGGCCCAGAGCCATTCCAAAAGCAGCCTACGGACTAAGTTAGAGTGTCATGAGATAGTATACCAAATTCGGTGGTCTAAAATTGAAAACTGTTGATTTTACGAAATTTTTGTATGGGGGCAACTTGATCCCGTCCCCGGACCTATTCCGAAAACCATCTACGGACTAAGTTAAAGTACCATGAGATAGTATACCAAACTTAGTGGTTCCAAATTGGAAACTGTAGATTTTAGGAAAACTTTGTTTGTGGACACCTTTAACCCCGGGCTCCGGCCCCTTACAAAAACCGTCTATGGACTAAGTAAGAGTACCAAGAGGTAGTATACCAAATCTGGTGGTTCTAAATAGAAAACTGTAGAATTTACGAAAATGTTGTATGCCCCCCCCCCACTTGACCTCGGTCCCCGGGCCTTGACACGTTCCCAAAACCATCTAGTGTTTAAGTTAGAGTACCATGAGATAGTATACTAAATTTCGTGGTTCTAAATTGAAAACTGCAGATTTTAGGAATAATTTGTATGGGGGCACCTCGACCCCGGGCCCCGACCCATTCCAAAAACCATCTATCGTCTAAATTAGAGTACCATGATATAGTATATCAAATTTGGTGGTTCTAAATTGAAAACTGTAGATTTTGCGAAAATGTTGTATGCCCCCCCCTGACCTTGGACCCGGGGCCCCACCCATTCCGAAAACCACCTACCCTCTAAGTTAGAGTACCATGAGATAGTATACTAAATTTGGTGGTTGTAAATTGAAAACTGTAGATTTTATGAAAATGATGTATGGGGGCCCCTTGACCCCAGACCCCGACCCCTCCAATAACCGTCTATCGTCTAAGGTAGAGTAGCATAAGATAGTATGCCAAATTTGGTTGTTCTAAATTGAAAATTGTAGATTTAGCGAAACTTTTGTATGGAGGGCCTTCGACCCCTGGCTCCGACACCTTCCAAAAACCGTGTATGGTCTAAGTTAGAGTACAATGCGGACATTTTCTGAACCCTGTTGAGGTTTTGACTGTTGACATTTTGACCCTGTCGATATTATGACCGTGTCGACATTTTAACAGTCTACATTTTGATTGTCGACATTTTGATCCTGTCGACATTATGGCCGTGTCGACATTTTGACTCTGTCGACATTTTGTCTGTTGACATTTTGAACTTGTCGCATTTTGACTGCCGACATTCGACCCTGTCGACATTTTGACCGTTAATATTTTGTACCACGCTCTTTTAGCAAATTGGTGTTGAAAATAGGTTTGAGAAATTTGTACAAAAAGGTATACATGTGCAATTTACTCAGTTCCAGAATGGCCGATCTGATATATATCGGTTTGTCAAGAAACATACTTTTATAACGCATTTGGATAGCCACAAGAGTTTTATCAAGATAAGTTGCGGAATGGAAATTAGTGGAAACTGTAAGTTTCAGGAACTTTCCCTTATTGTTTACGAGTTTTACGTTCATTCGGTTTCGTTTATTTTCTAATGTTTTTCCATGTACAGAATTATTCACAAGTTTAAAGAAATCTTTGTGGAAGGTGATCGTAGCTTGTTTTCTGTTCTCGGTATTAAATACGTTATACGGTTTTAACCATGGTTTTTGGCCAAATTCTAATATTCTATGAATTGTAGTAACTTTCAGTCCTAATTCAACGTACAGTTTCAAAAGCCTGTAATGAACGATGTAATTAGATTTATTGAACACATTTGGAATGCAAAACGAGTTAATACGTGCTGGTGCTAAAGGATAGGAATTATGTAAGTCGTGAAAGTATACAGGGTACTTACTACAAATCGACTTCCACAACACACCCCTGGCTGCTGTCATTTGGTACTGGTAGTACGTCAATATTTTCAATCCATACTCAAGAGACGCAAATAGCGTATTAAATCCATTTATTTTTGTGGCGTAGTAAGTATATAAAGACACTATGTTGAAACTTCCGATTATATCACTATCAAGTATATTCAAGTTTCTTGCGCGCTCCACAAATTCTTTTGTTGACTTGATTACGTAATCGAAGTTTTTTAACCGTTCAGAGAAGAATTTGGCTAGTGATTTTTCTAATATGTACGTAGGAGATTTGTTCTTTGCTACAATAGGTCTAAGGGCAGATCCAGGTTTATGATTCTTTAGTCGTCCAAAGAGTGGTAGAATTGTAGGGCCCAGAGGAAGCTTCGCTGACATCCTAATAGTCTCCGGTAGATCTTTGTCCCTGGCTAGAGCTTAAACTTTCCTGTGTAGAGGATTCCTTGACTACAGAATTGAGTCCGATTGATCTGCAAATTCTTCAAGTTTACTAATCTACTCAGACCTGTTCATAATGGCAGTCTGATTCGATTTTTCGGTTAGGGTAATCGATATTCTAGGATCATTACGCAGGTTCCCTAAAATTTTCTTCATCTGAGTGTTACTTTTCTTAATGCTCCTTTCCGCAATATCACTCCTTTTAAAATTCACTACATATCCCTAAAATTCACTACATTTTATATCGCTAAACATCTGGTTATATCACGATCTTCTGCTGAAACTTGGGAAAGTATACTTTCTACCTCCGATATTATTTGTTTTATTCTGGGCTTCGATGGAGGGCAATATTTTGGTTCCCGCTCCAAAACTTTCACTTGTTCTTCCGTCATTCTTACTGCCGATTCATTTATGAAGGGGACTTTATAGTTATTGGTTCGGATCTGAATTGATCGAAGAATCTGTAGTTTTATGATATTTCTTACTCAGGATATCTTCCTCCCTTGAAATTAGGATACTGACTTTTCGGAGAAGTATGTCAAATAAAATGGGTGGAGCTATCATCTCTAACTCCTGGTAATGTCTGAAAGTTCTAGAATGCAATTTCACTACCAGAATTCGTTTTTCCCTCACTACCCAGAAAAAACAGTCTTGCTGGGCCAGCAGTGCCAGCAATGGCCCATCACTATGTTGCCGCTGCCGAACCATCAATAAAATATCCGGGCGGCCAACAGAAAGGCCAGCAGTTCAGGCCAACAGCTGGCCAACAGGTGGCACCCCATCAGTTGTCATATGACACAACAGGGCCATCAGTTGTCCATCACAGGCAGTAGCTGCCACAAGTGGCCCTTCAGCGGCCATGCAAGCACGTGCCAGAAATTATGGCTAGCCTAATGTGGTCCGCTAGTGTGCCGGTAGTGGCAGCAGCCGGCAACCACGTGACGTAACTGGTGGCTTGCCGAATCTTGTCCGCCAATTTCCAGTAGTAAACATAAAAAAAAAATCTAAGATAACCGCTGTTCCCCGAAGCTGCAATTTTTTTTGTGACCTTACGAAACCTGTGAATTTTAGCACGGCGCTGGGGAAATTTTCTCAACAGACCGGAAAAATGCCTATTTGAATCTGAGTGGATACGAACCGGTCAGTGTGAGCTGACTCTCTACCGACCGGACTCATTTGCCACGCACTTTCCCACGCACGCGCATGTACTTGAAGCTGTCTGTTTTGTGCGGAATATGTAACAGAATGATTCCCTCTTTCATTTTACAATGTTGCGAGGTATTTTTCATAAAAGTCAGTTTCATATAATTCATAAATTTATTTTTTCAACGTAACGATAGATTTTTTTTACCTTATGGGAACTTCACTCATTTTCAAGGAGTGTACATACTTAGAGTCACTTTCCAAAGTTTTGTACTGTCCTTGTAGTCTTGAAAGGAGATTGTTGAATTAATATATATTTACCCGGGTTCATGTCACATTCTGTTACATTTTAACGCTGTATCTTTCCTTTCCGTTGTCCGGAGTTACATTTGTTTTAAAGAGGAAAGCTATTTTATTTTACTTCTCCTTATTTTTAGAAGCGAATTCCTCCCAGTCTTGTGTATTCAACCCATGGATCAGTACATTATATGCACATAGCGTTGCTTTTTTTTTTCTTTCAAATAATTAATAAATTTTGTACGCGTATAATTCTTTTATTTTTCCAAGAAACGTTTTTTTTAATGGTTTTCCGAGACATTCGTTTCAAGCGGTTTCAATTTTTTCTTATTATTCACCCACTCCATTCCCATGAGTAATTCGTGGGAATGGAGTGGGTGTATTTCATGGCTTAATCTGATATCTTCATCGACGTTTAATTTCATTAGGAAATTAATTCGCCTCTCTACATATGGATTTTTTTTCTTAACATCCACTAAAATAACACGATGGCGATAGCGTCGTCTTCAACTAACTGGTACCATGAGAGAGACAGCAAGTGTTGCTTCTGCGCATGCGCAGTCCAGTTGCTCCCAACTGCTGTTGGGGTTGCTTTGTTGCCAGCAACGGGCCACTAGTAGCCCTTGCTTGAAGGCCCACAATTCACGGCGAAGCTGCAAGGCCATCACTGGCTCGCCAACTGATAGCGCTGCCACCAACGGATCACTACCGGGCCGTGAGCGGCAGATTTCAGCCAGCAGGGACCCATCACTGCCAGCTGGTGGCCAGCAGTTTCCCAGCACTTGTGTTTTAGCTGGGTATGTGCGACAATGTTCTTTCGAGCAGTTCTTTTTTACGTCGCTGGAACCAGTTGTTATTCAGTACTAACTTAAATTGCAAAAACTTCGGTATGAATTTGTTCCCTTTTGCAGGACATCAAGAACTCCAGGTTTGCAGTTTCTCTCGTTAATACTAATCGGGACTTTCGGAAAATTTTAAAAATCGATGACTCCATTTTCGGATATAGCATCGGTAACGTAATTATAAAAATACCACACTGTGAATTCTCAAGAGACTCAAACATCATATTAAACCGGTTTATTTTTGTGGCGTAGTAAGTACAAAGATTCGCCAAGCTTTCGCACTCCACTGGGAGGCTTTATCAAGGCAATGGGGCCGCCCCGGTGGCGCAGTGGTCTAAGGCGCTGGCCTCTGATCATTCGTCCGTAAGGGGTCCGGGTTCGAATCCCGGTCAGGCATGGATGTTGTGTTTGTCTTACGGCACTGGCTCTCTCCTTCCCTGGAACCAGTGACCCTAAATTAGGGACGGGCGACTGCTTATAGCCCATTGAGTTGCTCACGGTGGTCGTTAAACCTCCAATCAAAAAAAAAAAAAAAAAAAAAAAAAAGGCAATGGGAGGCCTAAATATGCAGGGAATTGGAACACATAAGGAACAAAGATAATTTTTTGAAAATAACGCGGGTGACATCACGAGCGTATTACACGAATTTTTATCACGCAATTATACGGTGTGTCGCGATGTGTTTCCATCTTTTAATAACGCATGCCAAGCTCTTGGTAGTTCAGTAGAAACTATATCATTGCACGCTAGTTTGCTGGATAGGATTTCGACTGTTTCCCTGATGGCAGTCTCTTTAAAGTTCGTGTATGGGGCAAATTCTACTAATACTATTCCACAGAGGAGCGGTCGATGAATGCATGACTTCTCTGGCGAATACTGTATTCTGCATGTCCTGATTGACACTTCGCACGTGCTCTTTACATCAAGTATCCAAGGATCGCTTTGTCATTCCGATATATACAGTATCTTTTCCGTGTTGTCAGGATATATCAACGGTATACCGTACATACCTGCCTTTTCTTTCTCACACTGTCTCTCCTTGCAACTTGACATCATATGTAATAACGGGGTAGGGGACTTCAGTGCTATCAATATGTTGTGTTTACGTAATAAATTCTTTAACCAATATGTAAAGCCTAGAACATATGTGATGGATCCTGCGAATCTCACAGTCTTACTAGGTCATTTAGTTATTGTTGACATTATACGATTTCTTACAGTTCTATGTATTCTGCCTATGTCATCTTTCTTATATCCAGCCTTTAGAATTTGCTATAAATGTTATCAGTTTCCTTATTATTTAGGTAGTCGGGTTTGCATACGTTCTATGCTCTATAGAACCATGCTTTAAACGCAGAAAGTTTGTACTCTTTTGGGCAGAGCGAATCAGGTGGAACAAGGTTCGGTACTACGGTCAGTTTATAATAAACGTCCAAATCGAAGCTGGATGTTCTGTTTCTTCTGAGCGTGACGTCAACATAATTCCACGCTCCATGGTGAACTTTATCGTATTGTGTTATTTGTTTATCTTGTGCATGAAATCATTTAATTCATCTGCTCCGTATTTCCATATGAAGAATATGTCGTCAGCGTAGCAGATCCACACCCGGGGTTGCTTGATACAATTTAGAAAGATGAGATCTTCTAGCGCTCTAAGTACTGCTTTTGCAAGGACTTACTACGCCACAGAAATAAACCGATTTAATACGCTATTTGCGTCTCTTGAATATTCAAAGTGTGGTGCTTTTATAATTACGTATTTTCAATCCATTTAAAGACTCCGAACGGCAGAGGTTGCATCATAGCATACCGGTATAGGTTTGTCGCATCGACATATATTATAGAGTTATCAGAAGTGCTTTGGGCATATCTTTTAGCAATGAGGTTAATTCCGCCTCGAATGCTACGTTCAATGAATAAATGTATATCGATTTCTTTGCTATATTCTAATTTTATGGAGGTCATTTTCATGCATGCACTAGAACTCAATCCAGGAGCACGAAAATAATGTCAAGTGTCTAATTTATATATCATTATGCACATTGCTCTGAAATTCTCAAAGATGTCCACCAATAACAGGACATCAGTTGGAATGTTCAAGCGCAAATAGTCCAATAAGTTCTTGACGCCAAATGCGTTCCATAATTTCTGAGCTTTTTCATATTCCTCATGAGTTTTAAACAAAATTTCAGCAGGTAGACATGTTTGGCTCAGGCAAGTTCGGTGGGTGAGGTACTTATAAGGAAACGCTGCTTTCGTCTTCAGAAGCTCTATCTCTCATCCGTTGTAATACTGTTATAAAATGCTGTGCGCTTCTACTGGTAATGAATCTAATGCACGGTTTAAGAACATGTATGAATCCAGAAATCTTATGTTCCCAAATGTGATGCTAACGTATCTATTTTCTGGAATACAAGAAATGCGACGATTGGGGAACTTTTCCAATTCTTTTACGATAAAATCCTTTGAGATTGTGAAACAAGACTGAATGTACGGCGCATATTTGTAATTTGAGTTGCAATCTGAATGAGCGGAATTTCTGAAATGTTTAGTGATGTAGTCATGCTCACGCACTTTTTCTTCTTGTGGCTTATCTCATATGAGACAAGTAACAGCACTGTTAAAACTTTTATTAGTATCATCATTCCTTTCAAAGGGTATATTTAAACTTTTTAATTTCCAAATTTCCATTTCACATTCTTCCATATCTTTTAAGAAATGATACATTGGTTCTTTGTCACAATAAAACTTACTTTTAATTATTTTGCCTTCATAGTCCACAATCACATAGGCATAAGCGCATACTGTGAAAGGGTTAGTTGCGAAACATTCGAAATCGGCATAAATGACGTAGGGATGTTTAATACCATGATGATATTGAACAAAATCAAAGCTGTCTCTATTTGGAAATCTGCATGGCTGATAATTATTTTCTTTGAAAAATTACACATGGTTATTTTTCGTGGATTCGCGGGCAAACCTGTGCAGGCAGTAAGGACACACAAAAGATTTTTACTTATGTTTTGTAGTATGGTATATCCCTCGGCTGAAGTCTTGTATCTAACAGTAATGATTATGTTCACCATTCCGAATGAGTAAAAGTTGAATGGAAACCATAGACCGACTTTCTGTCATGTATAAGCAATCAAGCTCTTTTTGGATTTCATGATAAGTGAAGACATTAATGGCAAGATGGTTTAATTCTTCAAATGTTGAAATTTGGCCAATTGAAACTGGATATTTTAAACTGCTTGTGTTAAGTTCGTTTTCATAAGCCGTGTAGTGTGATGCCCTTTCCGTAATTTGTTGCACTGGGTGCAGTGCAGACAAGATGGCTCACAGAAAGCATTTTTCGTCACTATTTTGTACATTTACGATTCCTTTAGTTGCGCATAACCCATCAGGAGTTGGAGTATAACAGCTTCCTCCAAAAGGTCTGTAGATCGACTTTACAAATTTAAAGGATTCTATTTTAACGAAAACCCAAACACTTTCTTTTCTAAGAAAGTGTTCTACACTTTCATTAATCTTTGCATACGCATGCAAAAACCTATCTATCTGATTTTCATTACGCAGTATGTTGCTAACAGAAAGGAAATCCTTCATATTGAGTTTCGCCGTCTTTCAATTTTGCAAATGTGATATTAAGAACAGTTTGATTCCTCATAAGCAGCTCTTTTGATAATAATATATACCTCTTCATTTTAGGGAAGTTACCTTTCCAGAAATGAAGCAGGTCTTCGGCAATGTTTAAATTCTTGATCTCGTTAATGTGCAAACCATTATCAAATGCAAAACGTTCAATATTGTGAACATTTCTGTTATGTTTTAAGAGATTATCATTGCGATTAAAAGTTTTATCACAATATTCACACTTCACGAACACAATAGGCACCGTACAACTGTAGTTTTCATGCCTTTTTAAGTTCTTTCTTGACATAAATTTCAAGCAGACATGGCATTGCTCCATCCTTTATTTAAATATGTCTTTCTCTGAAACCCATGAATTGAACGTACTGTCGTGGCCAAGCCCCTTTACGAAATACTATTTCTGTTCATTTTTCACACGCGTTCTTGAATTGCGTTCTACTTTGTAAATATCGTCGAGTTTTTTTTTTTTGTATTTTACTAATTCTTGCGTATAAAAGCTTCCAGTAATATTTTCTTCCTTGAAGTCCCTTATTTTATAAGTAATGGGGGGGGCGTTCTAACACTTTAGAAATGGTAAAGATTTCTTTCGTAAAATTAGGAAGGTAACATTTTGTGAAGGGTGTTCTGTATTTCGCTATTCTTGCTTTATCTCCAACTTTAAATCGCTCCTGTTTGTCTACTTTGTCTTCGTGGCCATACAGGTTAAAGTGAACTACATTTCTGCTTTTTCTCGAGATTAGCTTTATCAGGAGTCATTTTAACGGAACGGTGGTATGGGCCGTTGTAATTTTTTACGAGTTTAGGAAGAACAGCGATCCATTTTCTAGTATTATTAGCAGTAAAATATTTCCACATTTTCGTTTTTAAAGTTCAATTAAACCTTTCCATCACTTGACATTTCGTTTCGTTTTCCGTTGTAAACCCCTTCACGTTGTTCTCTTTAAGTAACCCTTGCGCTTCTTTATTGATAAATTCAGTGCCTTTGTCTGTTTTGCAACTTTTGTGGCTTTCGTTCTTTAAAAATTTTGTTGAAAGCCTTTCGTATCTCATTCCCTGTTTTTTTGTTTAATTGGTAACGCCCAGGCTTTTTTAATGAAGATATATATCACGGTAAGAATGTAACTGATGTTATTATTGGAAGATTTAAATTGTTGCATATCAATTAAATCGGCCTGAAACTGTTCATACACGTTTGAGATATAGACGCATCTTTTCCTGTGTCTCTTAACGATTGGTTTATGTAAAGAATAAACATCTTGCTATTCTAAAAATTCACTTATGTCTTTCATTTTTGCACCAGTTTTACGTTTTAAATCGTGCATTCCAGAATATCCCTTTTCTGGGTCATAATACGTCTAAGCGAGCATGGCCCAATCCAAAGCGTTTCTTTGCTTTAATGATCGGTTTGATAATGGATCTTGATAATCGTTCACCGAGAGTAGGATTCTGAATTGAATCTAAGTTATTTAACAATTCTTGATCTGTAGCATGCCTAGCTTCCGTGTCTTTGGTTTTACTATAAGAAATGATGTTTTTACATGCTTTATCTACTCGATTGATCCCATGATTCCCTCTATTTAATCTCTTTTTGAGTTTGGTAAACGGGCCACAGTACTGATATCCTGGGACATGCATTTCGGGTGGGTTGAATTTATCTTGAATCCAACTTACTGTGTCACTGCCTTTTTAGAAGCGGCATTTTCTTTTACCGCACTGACGGCATGTGCCTTTTACCATGCATTTTCGTTTTTTGGTGACAACTTTTCGAATTTTATCTGTCTCTGTATGCGACTTACACTTTACACAGTGCATCTTTAATTAAAGATGGAGATCATAAATTTTCGGGTTGAAGAAGAGGCGTTTCTGAACAAGAATGTTTTAGCGCCAGTATGGCCTTTCAGACTACTCATTTGTGGCCTACGGGATCTGGTAAAACTATTCTGTTGTTAAATCTTGTTTTTAAATATCTGTACTACAATAAAGTATATACTTACACAAACGATTTGAACTAAACGAAATATGTTTATATGCAAGAACTGTTCGATTTAATTCACCAAGCAGTGCAGGATTAATTTAAATCACTTATCACAGTAGCAACGTTTAGTTCTAAGAAAAACCATACCGTGAAGGTCGATGATTTAAATTCTAATTTTCAAAATTTTATCATATTTGACGATTTCGTTACAGAAAAGGATCAAAAACTCATCAAAGAATTAATTATTTGTTCGGAATCGAAAAAATATATTTCTTTAATTTATTTAACACAGGGCTATTTCTCTACAGCCAAAGATATACGCTTGCTGTGTAATTATTTCATATTTTATAATCTGTTTAACAAAAGAGAAATGTTACAAATACAGATGGATCACGCTTCAGATTTGAAAAAGGAAGCATTCGTGCAACTTTATGCCTACGCAGTTAGCAAGCCATATTAGTTTTCCATTGATTGATAAAATGGCAAAACATTTCACGATGAGATACAAAACAAACTTTCGGTGTCTAATTAAGATGAATTACTGGACCGAATTTGGAACAAAAGCGAAACGTGATGGTGTTGCCGGAGATGCTGGCATTGGTTTCAAACTGACTCCAGATAACCACTATGATACGGAAAATAGAAAACTGCTACATGCTGGCGAAGACGAAGAAGCATTTGATGTCGTAAGAAAAAAGCAATCACTGATTCTTGATAATAATAGATACAGTGCTAGACATAGACATATTACCAACGTCGTGGAGCCAGATACTGATGGAGGTGTAGTTACGAAATCTTACTTGGAGTAAAGAGCTCTGTCTATAGAGGGTGAAGAATTTAATGCGAAGAATAAACGCATAAAAAGTATAAGCGACCCTCTCAGTGTGAAACATGCAGCGACCAAGGGGTAAGTTGACAACTTGGTAAAGATTAAAGATGTACTTACAAAACAGTTTAGTTAAAACAGAAGACGGTCTTTTTTGTGTTTCGTAGCATACAAATGGAGGGGAAACATTTCGATGCGGAGAACATGAAAATTACAAACCTAGCCGAGCCACAATATGATTCCAGTGCAGTTACGGTGTCATATCTGAACACGAACTGTTTAACGGGTGGTGAAAATTATAATGCACATAGGAAAAAAATTGCCAATTTAGGACACCCGAGAGAAGCACACCATGCTACGACTACAAAATGCGTTGACGACCTCGTGAAAATTGATCCGAAAGTCAACAATGTTCTAACTAGGAATGAAAATGGAGTGTTTTTTAAGATCTCGGATTTGTTCAGTATTTGGTGAGAAGGAGGTGACCGATAGCAGAAGTAACGCACATTCCGTTATGAGTCAAGGAACTGTTCTACCTATTCAGAGCGTACCCATTTTTTCAGACAATTACCATTACTGTGCTTCTAAATGGCGCTTAATCAGTGTGTACTGTTGCACGACTAATCCGACGTTTTCCATATGTTACGATTTTAACTATAACGACGTGAAAGAGTTTCTATTTACCAGAAATAGGAAAACTCAGTTATCTGAATCGATCATCAACAGGACGTTTGGTAGTGGAACAAAGCTGAGCGTTTCACTTGCGAAAAATTATCCGTGGGCAGCTGAAAAGCGAATGTATCCAAGTACTACCTCTACTGGCTTCGATCACTGGATTTACATTTGCATCCAGTATGAATAAAGATGAGAGACGTTAAAGTACTTCATGACGTAGTAGACAAAATTGTTCAGTCTCGTCATACAGCTAAAGTAAAAATTGACGAGACCGTTTTGCAAGAAGAGCAATCTCGTGACGTACTGGAAGAATTTCATAAACCAGTTGTCGAACAGTTAAAACTATAAAAGAATCCAAAACGGCGGAGAAACCAATACAAACTGAAGAACAAATTGAAAAGCAATTATCATTCAATGTAGACAAACAACTTGTAGATGAGATTTTGACTCAATATAAAGTGAAACTGCCAAGTGATTTCCTTCAGCAAAGTAATTCCCTGCCCGAACTGAGAGAAACTGTTCATAAAGCTATACAGCATCTGCAATATCTTGGTGGAATGAAATCGGCTGAAGTTCGCAAGCATGGCAGAAACACAGAAAAACTATGCCACGTTAGATACTCATATTACTGCCCTGAGGAATTATTTACAAGTTATCAAGGTGGAGATATCTTCATTGGAAATTCAAGCTGAAGGAAAACAAACTGGAACTGGATAGTATGAAAACTTAGATGAATTATGCGAGAGATTTTCCTTTTATTAGCCAGCAAACAAGCAGAAAATACAATATCCACCAACACGTAATTGAACACCCCTGCAATCGACGATATCTGCGGTCCTGATACACGTCACGGCCGCCGCCGTTAAATGTCGTGTGGAAAACAACAACGCAACCAGTCGCATGCAAGATGCCACGCAGTTCGGAGCTCTCTGATTTCGAGAAAGGTGTAATCGTCGGGTATCACAGAAATGGCCGATCCATACGTGACATATCCAGCGAGTTGAAGTACCCAAAATCGACAGTAGACTATGTGATTGGCAAGTGGAAGAAGAGAGGTGACTGTCGGAATGTGTCCCGACATGGCAGACCCACAAAGCTGAATGTGCCCTGACCCGGCAGACCCACAAAGCTGAGACCGACGGGTGCTGGCCAAAGAAATTCGGAAGAACCTCACCAAATCGATGGGCCACATCCGCGAGGAGTTTCAACAGGCATCCGGGAGTGTTCATTCGATGAATACCATCCGTAAGGAAGCCCATCTGCTCGGTTATCATGGACGTGCTACCGCGCACAAGCCTTTGATGACCAAGTCCAATAGCGCTGCTTGGCTGATGTGGTGCAAAGAACGTCGACAGTGGACAGTTGAACAGTGGAAACAGGTTCTCTGGAGCGACGAATCAAGGTTCACCCTCTACCGTTCGGATGACAGGGTCGGGGTTTGGCGTCTGCCTGGAGAACGCCTCCTGCCTGAATGTATTGTGCCGACTGTGAAGTTCGGCGGCGGTGGAATTATGCTATGGGGGTGTTTCTCCTGGTATGGCACGGGACCCTTGGTCGCAATTCCTGGTAGACTCAACGCCGAGACCTACTGCACCATTTTGGATGACCATGCGCTTCCTACGTTGTAGCAGTTTTACGGGGTGGATCCATGTTACTTTCAGAATGACAATGCCACTTGTCATGTTGCGAGGTCCACTATGGCTTGGTATGGTGGCAATGGGGTTAATCGAATGGACTGGCCTGCGCAGAGCCCGAACCTTAACCCTATCGAGCACCTCTGGGACGAGTTGGAGCGTTCGACTTAAGGGGAGCCCCCACCGTCCGAAATCGGTGAAGGAACTGACCTGTCTTCTCCAAGACGAGTGGAAGAAAATACCGCTAGCCGTCGTACAACGCCTGGTTGAGAGTATGCCCCGGAGGGTCGCAGCTGTAATCGCCGCTCGTGGAGGTTCCACCAACTATTGAAGGTGAATAAACTTCGTTTTCGTTTGCTATCACAGGTGTCCAAATACTTGTTGGTAGATAGTGTACAAGCAAAAGGGGTTTATAATGAAATCGTTAATATTTTGGATACCTTATTGAAAAATCATGTGATCGATGAGAAAGAACACTTGATACTGTTCACTAAGTACCTATAATACTAGTATAAGTAGTATTCATAAAGTACCTATAATACTAGTACAAGTAGTATTCATAAAGTACCTATAATACTAGTATAAGGAGTATTTTTTGAGTACCTATAATACTAGTAGAATTGATTACGTACCTATAATACTAGTAGAATTGATTACGTACCTATAATACTAGTAGTATTCATTAAGTACCTATGATACTACTAGTATTCATTAAGTACCACCTGGTTTGGCTGATTTTCTAAATGACTGTGTTTAAAATAAGATGGTATTATTAACAATTTTTTCTGTGAATAGACCTAAACCCGAAGACATAGAGATCAATTTCGAGTCACCTATTGAACTTATCGACGACTATGAAATTGCATTGATAGGCAGCAATGTCTAGTATTCATGGCATAATATTAGTCACAAATATTATAACAACGTGTTGAAATACTCTGATGGCAAGCAATGAAAGACATAGATTATACCCAACGGCATGTACGATTCCAATGGGCTGAACAATGGTTTTAAAAGTTTCTCAGATGATTCCTCACCTATAGTTTTTAACCCGAATGAAGCTACTTTGAGGTTTTTATTATTCCTATCCCGTAACTACAAAATCGATTTTTCAGAAGGGAAACTGTACGAATTTCTTGGATTTGAACCAGTTAGGATTCCCGAACCTAACACTGAAGGCAAGTATGCGCCAAACATAACCCTGGGTGTGGATCGTATCTTAACACATTGCTCTATAGTGCAATCTTCATATCTTAATAGCAAGAAATCTGACGTCCTTTACAGCTTTGTTCCTAAAATACCCTAATTAGTTTTAATCGACATACACCAATTCTTCCCTATATATTTGCCGGTTAATACGAGGCAATACATACACAACATCAGAATTAAACTCACCGATCAAAATAGCGAGTTAATTGATGTTAATGACGAACCGGTGACATTTATCGTGCACCTGCTTAAAATAATGTAATGTATTACGATTATTCTACCTCTTTGACGCCGCTACAAAGAAATAAATTAAAAAGAGCAATTAGACGAAAAACGGGCCTGTCTCTACAAATCGACCCAAATAAAAAATAGGGACGAGATGTCTTAAAACTCACAAAACAGCAAATACTGTAGCTGAAAAAGTCTCGCTCTCCAGTACGTATGCATTTCAGCAAATCCCATTTAGGTGGATTTTTAACATTTCTCATGTCCGCTTTAATGGCTTTAGGAAAAGCTGCTTCTCTGGGAGCAGACGAGATACGCAGGTACAAAAGTGGCTAAAAAAATTCTTGGGAAAGGTTTGTATCTTCCTGGGAAACAGAAAGGCCAAGGTAAAAAAAAAGGAAAGGTCCTTTAAGTAACTATGACATCTTAGAGTACTTGGAAAACGAAAAAACATTTCGAGCGGTGTTTTCGATTGACAAGCTACCTTTTCGGTTGCGTGAGAACGAAGGCGGTATTATCAATTTCGATAAGTCTGTTGGTCCAAGAACACGCTGGGTAGCGTATTTTATTGATTCTATGCTACCGTTCACCGAATATTTCGATCCCTTTGGATTCTCACCACCGGAAGAGAATACAAAGTATCTCTCTGAAAAACCTCTTTTGTACAATTCTTCGAAACTTCAGTCCGATGCTTTGAAAAATTGCGGACACTTCTGCATGTATTACATAAAACAGAGAAATAAAAACGTGTTACCGTACGACGTGGTATACAGTTTTACACAACAGCCTTCTGTTGAAAACGAATTAAAAGTAAGATGAAAGTGATCAGACGAAAGAAATATTGCAAACCAAAGGTGCTTTATAAACCGAAGCAAATTATTTCTACGAAATCGCAACAAATTTTAAATCAATTAATTTACGGGTACGGTTCTAAACTAAGATAGCGATGGAAGTAGAAGCACCTTACTGGAATCTGTTCGAAGAAGCCATGGAAGATAATTCTACTATCACATATGAATTTCTAGAATAGCAAGAAACGAACGTCAACGTTAAACATCTAGACCGATACGAAATATTTACAAAAGACGTGAATGTATTTCTGCATCCCCATAATAGTTATTTACATGTCAAAGCTAGATTACTAAAATCTAATGGCAATGATCTTACTCCCGGGGAAGCCGTCATCCTGGTTAATAATGGTTTCAATATTTTTAAAAGAGCTCAGTATTATCTAGAGCAAAAACAGATTGAAGATCTCTAGTATTGTGGTACTGCGACTCAAGTTTTAAATTTGCTCGATTTTTCTTATGATTACTCCAAGAGTGTAGCCACGGGTATGTTTTGGTTCAAAGATATAGCTGACAGTACAAGCACGGATATGAACGAATGTAGTGGAAACAAAACCAAATTAGACACGTTTGATAAAATAAAATCATTTGCCAGTGCATTACGTCCTAATCTTAAATTCAATCAAGGTTTCCTCGACCGAAAAAGAATCACAAGTGAAAGTAAAGCATTCAGTTTATCCTTGCCTCCTAACAAGCATTTTGGATTTTGCAGAGATGTCGACAAAACTTTTAGAGGGATAAGACATACTTTGAAACTCGAAAAAAATGACGATAATGATACAATTTTTTCAACAGGAGCAGGAAAATATAAATCAGAAATCAATCACATTTTTTGGTTCATCCCGAAGGTCGAACCATCGTTACCTGTTCTTGTCAAGCTGGAATCCCAACATGCTGCAGGGAATACATGGAATACATTTGAAGTGTTCTGGGAAACTTCTAAAATGCACAGATCGGAAGTCCGCACTGACACTTATGTAAACTGGAGAGTAACGTCCACACATCATAAACCTGTACGCATATTTGTTTTACTTCGACTAAATAATCGTTTAAACAGTCAGACTCAGAATAATATAATTTTTGACTACATGTTCCTTGAACGGATTCAGATTCTTGTGAAAAGTAAACAATATCCCGAAACAGAATTGGAAGGCAACTTTGAACAACGGACCCTGGATTATGCAAGGGCTTTCAACAGTATAATATCTGCGAGCAGTGCCGATAGCTTTCAACAGTATAATATCTGCGAGCAGTGCTGATGGCTTTCAAAAACGTTACGCTGATTTCGGTAACTTATATCCTATTCATCATTTCGATGTCTCAGAATCCGATTTTAGAATCTTTAAAAATTCTCAGACCGCTAATATTGAACTTAGACTAAAGCTGAGTAAAATACCTGCAAATCAATTTCATATTTACTGCCAAATCAATTTCATATTTATCAATTTCTATTTAATTATTTCAAAAAAGAACCTGCGTTTCTCTGCAACACAAAATCGCCTAACTGTACTCGATTAGATTTGAAAAATAATCTGTTGGGCGTCTTGTCATGTCTTCTCCATGGTCAATGATTAGAATAAAAATATAAATAATTATTTTTATGAAAAAAATATTAATAAATATTTTTTCATCGAGTAGTACAGTTTTGCCTAACTGGCTCGATTAGACTGAAAAATAATTATTGGGCCCCCCTGAAAATTATGATAAAAATAAATAAATGTTTTTTAATGACGAATAGAAAATATACACTGAAGTGCCAGAAAAACTGGTACAGACGAGCTTAGGCAAAATACATAGCGACGTCACCTATGCGCGTACTCGGTTAAGTCCCCTAGTGTGTATATAAAGCGATAGACATCCTTGCCAGCTGTCAGAGCTGTTTTCGGCATGAGAATGACAAGTAATAACGATTTAAGCGATTTTCAACGCGGTGTCATAGTTGCGCTCGTCAGATGGGCCATAGTTCAGTATTTCGGAGGTAGAAACGAAGTTCGGCTTTTCACGGACGACCATTGCAAGGATGAACCATGACTACAAGAATTCCGGCAAAACCACCAACCTACGATACCAGTGTGGCCGTAAAAAGACATTGGGTGAACGTGACCATCGTCGGCTGTCAAGAATCATTTCACGTGATACTCTCACAGGTAGCATCGGAATTCAATGCTGGAGCCTCAACAAGCATCAGCGTTCGGACTGTGCAACGTACCCTGCACGATATGGGCTTTGGGAGCCTAAGCCAAACTCGAGTCCCCTTGATGGGCGCACGACACAGAGCTATGCGCCTCCCTTGAGCACGGCAACTCCGCCACTGGACACTTGATGACTGGAAACAAGTAGCCTGGTCTGACGAGTCGCGTTTCCAACTGTATCGGGCAGATGGAAGGATTCGTGTGTGGCGCAAACCTCGTGAAGCCATGGATCCCGCCTGTCAACAGGGAACTGTACCGGCTGGTGGGGGTCCGTAATGGTATAGGGTGTGTTCAGCTGGACTTCACTGGTACCCCTGGTACGTCTACAAACGTCTGTGACCGGCCAACGCTATGTGCGCATCCTTTCTGACGAGGTACACCCGTCCATGTCCTGCACTCATACTGATGGGTTGGGCCTGTTCCAACAGACAATGTACCTCCACACAAGTGCCACGACGCCACATTATGGTTAGAGAAGTATTCATCTGAGTTTGGGGTGTTGCCAGTCCTACCCAAGTACCCAGATCTGAGCGTGATAAAACACATTTGGGATGCCATGCAACGCGCTATTGAACACAGGAATCCGAGACTTCGGAGTACACCCAAATTGTGCAACACTCTGCAGGAAGTATGGTGTGCATTGCCTACAGCATATTTCTAGAAGCTAGTGGAGTTCATGCCCCGCCGTATTTCTGCAATCCTGCGCTCCCGTGGGGGACCTACCAAGTATAAGACTGGTGCACCAGTATTTCTGGCACTTCAGTGTATATACATATATAGAATATAATTACGGAAATGTTCTTTTGAATTATTGTCAGCACCGAATGCATACGTGCAATTCGAATGCAACAACGGTAATATTTCAAAAGAAAATTTCCGGAAATATATTCTATATACACTGAAGAGCAATTGAATTAGAGATACCTGAGTAGTAACGTGTAGCACCACCTTTCGTCCTGATGACGGCGGCGATTCGTGTCGGCATGGACTCGACAAGACACCGGAAGCGTTGGGAAGCCATACGTTGAGACCCCTGTACAAGCTCCCACAGTTCACGAAGATTTGATGGAGGGGTCAGAGCCTTGAACATCTCTCTAGATGGCATCCCAGATGTGCTCGATGGGATTGAGGTCAGGCTACCTAGCTGGCCAAGGAAGCGAGGTCATGTCGGTGGAGTGTTCAACCACCCATTCGGATACAATTCTGGAGCGATGGCACGGTGCATTGTCTTGTTGCAGGATGAGGTCCCCAGTGGGATGTTGAAGACGCACAAACGGGAGCAAATAGTCGTTCAGGATATCCCGGTAACGTTGACCTGTTAGGGACGATGTCACACGTACCAGGGGTCCCATTTCAGTCCACGTAACAGTCCCAGACGAGAATGCCACTCCTACCAGCTTGAACTGGCAAGAAGGATCCATCGCTTCATGTGGTTTGCGCCGTACTGGTATCCTGCCATCCGCATGTACCAACGTGAATCTCGACTCATCAGTCCAGGCAACATTTTTCCACATGTCTAGGGTCCAGTGGCGATGTTTCCGGGCTCATGCTAATCTTTGAACCCTGTGATGTGCGGTCAGCAGCGGTACCCTCGTGGGACGATGGCTTCTGTACCCCATAGCGAGGAGATGGTTCTGGATGGTGTGGCTGCTTACACGTTTTTGTGCACCAGCGTTAAATTGCCGAGTGATTTCTTGCACAGTGGCCCGTCTATCTGCTGTTACAATGCGAGCTAGCCGACGATGACCCCGCTCATCTCCACGCTGCTGTCCAATGCAGTTGGCCCTTGGAGGCATGGTTTTACCGGATTCGATATACTCACGGTGCACCCGTGACACAGTGGCTCGTGAAACTCCCAGTGCCTGCACGACTTCTAAGATGGAGTGACCCATTCGTCGGGCTCCGACAATTTGCTCACGATCAAATGCGCTTAGATCCTTCGTCTTACCTATACTGCGTCCGACTGTTACTGATTCCCGTTGCATCACTCCATATATTGTCGGACCGCTGCATACGTCATGTTGTTTCCGTTTACAGGGCCGCCCACAGCGCCACATTTGCATAACGCCAGCTGTCTCTAATTTAATTGTTCTTTAGTGTATATATATATCATCATCATCATTGTCAACCATTATCAATCCACTGCTGGACGAAGGTCTCCCCAAGTTTCCTCCACAACGGTCTGTCTTGTGCCAGTCTCCTCCATGTCACTCCCGCATATTTACGAATTTCATCCACCCATCTCTAATGTGGTCTTTTTCTGGGTCTTTTCCTGTCCCTTGGAATCCAATCTAAAATTTCGGCTGTCCATCTATGGTCTGTCCTTCTGGCAGTATGTCCAGCCCATTGCCATTTCAGGGATTTAACTCTGATCATGATGTCTTCCACTCTCGTCATTTTTCGGATCCACGAGTTCCTCTTCTTATCTCTCCTGGTTATACCAAGCATGCACCTCTCCATGCTGCTTTGAGTTGTCTGCAGCCTTTGTATGTCTCTTTTAGTTAAGGTCCACGTCTCTGCACCATACGTAAGCACTGGAAGGATGCATTGATCAAACACTTTTCTTTTAAGATATAATGGCATATTGCTCTTGAAAATTATGCTGTTTCTTCCAAAAGCTCTCCAGGCAAGTTTTGTACGCCGATTAATTTCTTCATCAATGTGACCCTCACTTGATATCTGCTGTCCAAGATAAACATACGTATCTGTTATCTCCAGTTTTTCTCCATCAATCGATAAATCTTCATTTCTTGTAAAAGCATTGAACAACACTTTTGTCTTCTGAAAGTTCATTTTTAATCCCACTTCTTTACTCTTGTCAGCAAGTTCCTGGATCATACTCTGCAGCTCTGATGGGGTAGTTGCAAAAATGACTACGTCATCAGCAAAACGAAGGTGGGTTAGATAATCTCCATTAATCTTTATCCCTTTGTTTTCCCAGTTCAGTGATTGAAAGACATTTTCCAATGTGGCATTAAAGAGCTTCGGAGATATGGTGTCACCTTGTCTCACTCCCTTTCCAATTTTTATGTGTGTTGTATTTTCAAACAGCCGAATCTTTGCACTTGCATTTTCATAAATGTTATTAATAATATTAATGTATGCATCTTCAATACCGCAGGATTTCAGAGCCGTGGTAACTGCTGATGGTTTCACCGAATCAAAGGCTTTTTCATAATCGATAAAAGCCATGCACAATGGAAGTTCATATTCCCTCGCTCTTTCAATTAGTTCTCTCAGTACGTGGATATGATCTATTGTGCTGTAGCCACTCCTGAATCCAGCTTGTTCTCTCGGTTGAGCCATGTCCAGTGTTACCTTCAAGCGGTGTGAAAGAACTTTAGTGAAGATTTTATAAACCACTGATAGGAGGCTGATAGGTCTGTAGTTCCTGAGATCCTCAATGTCACCTTTTTTATGTAGCAGGATAATTGTAGCATTGTTCCAATCCTCAGGAATCTTCCCTTCATTAAGGCATCGAGTGAAAATTTGGGCGAGTACTGTTTCAATTTCTCCACTTGCTTCTTGTATGATGTCTATAGTAATTCCATCTTCTCCTGGAGCTTTCCCCCGCTTCATGTTCTTGATTGCATGAGCAACTTCTTCTGGGAGGACTGGAAGAACTCTGGTACCTTTCATGATGTCTGGAGTACATGTATCATCCCTTTCATATAATTTGGAGTAGAAATCTTTCACTCTTGTCAACATTTCACCTCTATTTCTTGTTATAGAACCATCTTCTTTTCTCAGAGCCATAATCTGTTTTCTTCCCTTACTGAGATGTCCCTTTGCTATCTTTAGGCTTTGGTTGTTTTCAATTGCTTTCCTCACTAGCTCACAGTTGAATTTCCTTACGTCTTCAGTGATACTTTTTCGTGCTGTCTTGCATAGCTCTATATATTCCACTTTGGAAGTCACATCTTCTTTAGTTGTCCTCATCTCTCTTCTTTTTGCATCAACATTTTGGTTTTTCCTGATAATTTGTTTACATGCAACTTGTTCTTAGACCCAGCTAATTTTGTTGCTGTTTCCATAAGAGCTTTGGTTACTTTTCTGTTAACTTCCGAAATATCCACTTCTTCCGATGTTAGGCCTTCTAAAGCAGAGAATCTGTTCTTCAGTTCCAACTTGAAAGTATTATGGTGTTTTTAAGGTTGGTTATGTCAATACATTTTGTTTGTCTTATGAGCTTGCCACGTTCCAGTTTAGTGTTGAGGTGCATCTTACATCTCACCAATCTATGGTCACTACCTGTGTTAAACTTGTTCAGCACACTGCAGTCTTCGATGACGAATTTTTTGTTACACATAATAAAATCAATTTCACTTGTCGTCCCAATTGGATGTCTCCATGTCCATTTCCTGTGTGGCTTTTTCTTGAAAAAGGAATTCAAGATGAAAATCCTTCTGCCTCTGCAAACTCAACCAGAGTATTTCCACGCTGGTTTCTGTTGCCGTGACCGAATTTACCTACTGAAGTTTCATTCTGTTGCCGGTGCCCTATTTTTGCATTGAAATCTCCCATAATTATCTTCAAGTGCTGCTTACCTTTATTATTTAGATGAAGAATTTCCTCATAAAATTCTTCAATTTCTTCTTCAGGATGACTTGTGGTGGGTGCATAAGTTTGAATAATCTGAGCCTGGTATCTTCTCGATAGTTGGATAACGAGTCGTGCAGCTCTGTCAGAGGAACTTTCAACTTCTACCACTTTATCCTTCAGTTTCTTGTTTATTATAAATCCAACACCACTAGTTCTGCCAGTATCTGTCCCACGATAATAGAAGAGATGTCCACTTTTCAGTTCAATGAGATCTTCTCCTTTTTCTCCTTACCTCACTTAGCCCGACGATGTCCCACTTGATCCTTTGTAGTTCCTCTTCCAATTCAAGAAGCCTTGAATCAGAAGATAGGGAGCGTCCGTTGTAGGTAGCCAAGGTCAGCATCAAATGGCAGCCTAATCCGGTCCTCCGGGGATTCTTAGCACCCTCTGCCTTCATGTCGCACTGGCCGCTGCCTTGGCCAGGTACATTCCAGCTGCCGGAGACTGAGGGCCAAGATTTAAGTTGTAGAGTCATTTTGGAGGTGTTTGGCCATAACTCACCACGCTGGCCAAGCGGGTTGGTGAGTGTGGGATAGCATTTCCTCTGATCCCGATGGTATAGTTATACCGCTATTTGCGGTCGTCAGAGCCCCTTAGTGGGAACAGGATGCACCACGAGAAGGCGGGGTTGACATTTGTCAAGGAGAGGCTGTGATGTTACGCATCACCTGACCTTAGATCCCATATATATATATATATATATATATTCTATTCGTCATAAAAAATGTATTTAATTTTTTTATAAATAATATTTTATTCGTCATAAAAAATATGTTTTTTATTTTTTTCATAAATATTTTGCTATTTTAGAAAAGAACTTGCGGGCAAGTGAGAAACGAGGAAGCCTGTGTGAGAAACGCAGGTTCTGTGAGATACGAAATAGTAAAATGAAATATTTCTCGAGAACTTTTTTTTCTTTACTTTTCTATTTAACTTTTGTAGAAATAAAAAAAAAAAGTTCTTGCGTCACAAGCTAGTGATGCCCGACAGACGTGATGTTTTGACAATGCTACATATTTATCATCGAAATGATAGATGCGGATTGTCACCACTTGTCTTACTGCGACGTTTTTCCGCAGACAATAAGTGTCCATCCCATCACCCGGGCGGAAGAAGTACCATCCAATAGGATGTATTGAACTCAAGTCATCGCTTTTTCCACGTTTTCTTTAATTAACACACAGCAACCGAAAAATGCAACCAAACGCACTCGGCTAGATACCGAGAGATCTGGGGTACGATACTAGCGGTGTCCGGATAACAATTTTTTGGTTGCTGCGTGTTAATTAAAGAAAACGTGGAAAGAGCGATGACTTTGTCTATTCACATTGTCTTCACGTATTTGAAAGATTTTCACTATCACTCTCGCCCTTTGGATTTATTAGTTAATAGCTTGTGTCGTTAAGCCCCACCAATTGGAGGCGTCTCAGTTGCTGAGCCCATCTCTACGGATTTGTGAAGTCAGATGCTGATAGAAAAACACACACATAGCGCCGTGGATTGTTGGCCACTGTGGTGTAAGGCTAACGCTCTCGGCTAGATACCGAGAGATCTGGGGTTCGGACCCCCAACGGTGCCCGTATAACAAATTTTCGGTTGCTATGTGTTGCTTAAACGTGGAAAGAGCGATATCTTTGCTTATTCACTGAGGCCACGTATTTGGAGGAATTTCACTCTGTAACTTGCCCTTTGGATTTAAACTGCTATAATTAATATATAGCCAGTGCCGGTAATGCCCACCAGATGGAGACGTCTCAGTAGCAGAGCCCATCTTACGGATTTATGATGTCAGAAGCTGACTGAAAAACACACATAGCGCCGTGGCTTGTTGGCCACCGTGGTGTAAGGCTAACGCTTTCTGCTAGATATCGAGAGATCTGGGATTCGGATACCCAGTGGTGAGCGTATAACAATTTTTCGGTTACTATGTGTTGCTTAAACGAGAAAAGAGCGACTTCTTTGGTTATTCATTGACGCCGCCACGTATTTGGAGGATTTTCACTGAAGGTTCTCAGATATCTACGTTCAGTTGCTTAGACTTTCCTTGTCCTAGGTGGTGTAATGACTAGCATGATCGACCAGAAATCGAGAGGTGCGGGTTCGATTCACGCTCCAGGACGATGAAAAAGTTTTCTGAAGGAAGTGTTTACATGGAATACAATGGAGCACAGTGAAAATATGCCAGTGGCATTATTTGAAAAGTTCTTTTTCCTTATCATAGCTTTTTCCATCGAGAATATTTTTCGCCTATTTTCAACATCCTATTATTCAAAATTCTTCCACTAGAAAGCGTAGAAATTTATCATGTTCCTTTCTGTATATTTCCTTTTAACTTTTTTATTTGAAAATCGTTTTGTGTCCGATACCTTCCTTCTGCTATGAGTGCTCCATTTGTTAAATTTCGTAAAATACTCTTTCACTGCTGTTGTAAGTAAGCAGCTGTTTGTAGTTCTGGATGTTTTATCGATTGTAGATATCCGGTTGATTTTTTCTAACCGGTTGCATTGACTTTGAATAACTTTGATAAATTTACTTCGCGTCAGAAGATATCCTAAAGACGTGCTCCTAGCAACAGAAAATCCTGTGTAATCTTTGTTGTATTCATGTAATTTAAGAATACCAGAGAAAAACAAAACAGTTCGAATGAGCTAATTCTGTTGAAATCAGTCGCCGGCGCTATTTTATATTTTTCTTCTACCCGAATCACCAGAAAAAAATGTTTTGGACAAAGACGGTCGTTTTATAAGTTCTCTCATTAATTTTGCATATCTGAGAGACTGTACCAGAAGATATGTAAAACGACACCATGATCATTACAGAATCATTAAAATTAATTGTTCTTCGGTTATTTCACGTACATTTTGCGTAAATATCCTTCCTGTCGTGTTTTCAAAGCCTGTTGATTCCATTTTATGGTAAGTTGGTTACAAAATGCTGCTGCCCTGCTTTTGTGTTCTTGTGCAGCTCGACAACACATTTTGATGAAGTTTTCTCTTTCATTCTTTCCAGAACCCTAAAAATCTTCCTCTAAATAGATGCAAAGCAGTTTTCTAATGAACCGACTTTAGAGGGATGTCTAATGATTTCCTATGAAACCTGATATTTGAAGTTCTCCGCATTAACTATGGACTAAATGCAATATGTGGTGTAGTTTAGAAACATTTCGCAATATGAACAGACTTTCAAAACTTAGTCTGAACTTTCGAGTCAACAACTTTAATTGTACCTAGAACTTGAGCCTTAACTGAAATTTTATTTCAAAGTGAATACTGTATTTCACATCCACGACATAAATGCCCTCCAGTATGCAGCGTGCTTCTTAATCATTTTAATACTAATGAGATTTTGTATCGGGAAATCATATTAAACCGTCGTTATAACTATTAAATGAAAGGAAGGACAAATAGGACAACATAATGAAGCAAAAAGTGAAAAATCCGATATTTTTTTAATGAGGTCTCTTCATAAAGAAAGCACGTATAGTTCGTTTAATACAACATGGAAACTACCTCCCAAATATTATCCGGAATCAATGCCGTCATTACCACTCCTCTCAGTAGTATGGCGTTTTAATTTAACTTCTGGCACACCTTCTAACTCACAATACACTGACTGGCCACTTTATTATGACCACCCTCTCAGTACTTCGTTGGGTCACCTTTTGCATTTAATACTGCGTCGATTTCTCGTGGCATGGACTCCACGAGATGTTGACAGGGGGTTTGTGGAATCTGAGAACATGCTTGATGAATAGCACTTTCCAGGAGTGTGAGATTGCAGGGTTGTGGATCCAGCTGTCTGATGGCTTGTTCAACTTCATCCCACAAATTCTCAATGGGGTTGAGATCTGGAGAATGTGGGGGCCACCTAAGCAAAGTAAACTCACCGACATGTTCCTGAAACCAATCCTGTGCAATACGAGCACTATGGCAGGACGCATTTTTTTGTTAAAAGTAGCCATAGCCATTGGAACAAACCATCCACATGACAGGATGCACTTGGTCCGAACGATGTTTAGATATGATATGCCAGTCAGACGTTGATCAACACGAATTAAAGGGCCCAGAGCATGCCGGGAAAACATTCCCCAAACCATAGCATTGACTCCACCAGCTTGAAAGGTTGTAGCAATGCATTTGGTGTCCATGCTTTCGTGCTGTTTCCGCCAAATTCTCCTCACACGGGGATAACTGGTTTTCCAGTTATTTGGGGAGCGGCGCCCCCACGGCCCGAGCTAACCTTGTGGCGGTTTCTCTTGCCTCTACGGCTTTAACGATTACATAACCGAAGGGACAGCTGTTCATCCAGCTGATGGGGGATGACGTCCCCACGGCCCGAGCCGATTTTCTCTTATTGTTTTTCCATTTTCGTCTTTTGTTCTTTTCTGACAATGCACCCGCCTCAGTTGTAGGCTGCTGAGGTTGTGATGAGGCGCCAGCTCCGCATTTGTTCCTCGTTCCCTTCCCTGTCTTTTCTCTTTTATGTTACATTTTCTGTTTTTCCGGAGCTGGTTAGCTTAGACCTGCCTGCATGTTTGCCGTGTGCGGTGACCCGTACAGTTGGAAATGAGGATGCTGGAGGCTGAGGTATTTGGGGGCCGGTTGTAGTGTCTCCAGATGCCAACACTCTTCTATGCCCTCTGCTTCACCCTAAACGGGAGGCTGGGAGCTAACCCACTCCTAGTCAGGAAGTCTGTGGCCGAGTGGCGTCCAGACTTCTAGCGGCTTGTCGTTCTGTTCGGCTGGGTGAGTTTGAGGGTAGGGTGGGCATGCCAAAGGGGTGTTCTCCGGGCACGGGAAAGTCTGGGTGCACGCCGAGCGTGTGTCTGCCCTACCAACTTGCTATTTCCGCTGACTATCCATAGGGCCGTATCCTGCGTCCTCTTGGGCTTGCGGACCTCCGGCTCTCCCTCGTTGGGCTCGGTAGTGGGTGGGGAGGTTGGCTGACGAATCTTGTTGTCTCTCTTATGGCAAACAAATGTGTTTCCCAGGCTTTACCTTTTAAAGCGCCGTGTGGAGGATGGGACACCCTCCTCCACTAAGAAACTACTCAGTTCCACTTGCAATGCTCTGTTTGTTCTCATTCATTCAGTTGATCCTGCTCAGTATCTCAGTTCGAAGAGTCCTTTCTGGATTAATAAGGCTCTTCAGGCCGTTGCGGGCTCACCAAAGAGTGTTAAGAAGCTCTCGTCGGGGTATCTTCTTGTGGAGACATCGAATCCACGCCACAGTGCCACCTTGCTGGACACGACCGTTCTGCTGGGCGTTTCAGTCCAAATATCTCCCCATGATTTCCTCAATTCCTCTCGCGGTGTTATCAACTCCCGCGAGTTGCTGGATTGCAGCGATTAGGAATTGCTGGAAGAACTTGGGGAACAACTTATCACTGGGGATCGGCGTATTCTTTTCCGGTGGGATGGGAAGTCTATTCCCTCCCGGAACATCGTACTTACATTTGACTCCCCTACCCTGCCAACTTCCATCAAGGCGGGGTACTTGAGTCTCGATGTTCGAGCATACATCCCGAACCCCTTGAGATGTTTCAAGTGCCAGCATTACGGTCACTCCCAGAAGTCTTGCCGTAATGTAGCAAAGTGTGGGCGCTGTGGGTCGCCTGAACACTCTTTGGCGGACTGCTCCGCTGACACGGATCACTGTGTTAATTGCGAGAGATCTCACCCGGCTTCTTCTAAGCAGTGCCCAAAGTGGATCGAGGAGCAGGCTATCCAACACCTGACGACGACAGAACATCTGTCTTATCCTGAAGCCAGACGGCGGATAGCTCCTCTACCAACAGGCCGGCGGTCCTATGCTTCGGTTGTGGTCCAGAAGGCTACTGTTGCGGTGCAGACTGAGGTGACCATCCCAGCGCGGTGTCCTTATGATTTTGAGGACATCGTTGCTGCCGGATTGGAGGCACTCAAGTCTTGCCGCATTGAATCCAAGGCGCCTTCAACATCTACGCCTAAAACATCCTCAATGCAGAAAACATCCTCTGCCAGCACAGGGACTCAGGTCCAGGGCTCTGGAAAGAAGAAGCCGGAAAAGGTGAAACCAGGCTCTTCCTCCCAGAGACAGAGCAGGCAAAACTACCTCTCAACACAGGGGTAAGCACAGCCCTGTGTTACCTCCAGACACTGCCGATGGATTGGAGGTGATGGACGACATGGAGACCTTCTAGTCGTCTGTCTTTTTCATTCTTTAATTTCATTTTTCATTATGGCCACACTCATTCAGTGGAATTGCCGAGGTCTGCGATCACGCATTGAAGATTTGAAAGGCTTACTGTCTTCGCACACACCTGTGTGCGTGTGTCTCCAAGAGACAAAGCTTCGCACGACGGACACTCTTTCGCTGCGGAGACATTCTTTTTTCCGCAAAGATTACCAGGACGGTGTTATTGCCTGCGGAGGAGTGGCCGTCGTTTTTTCTCATGGTGCTCCTGTCACTGCGGTTGCTCTTCGGACGACTTTGCAGGCAGTGGCAGTGAGACTATCTGTGAACACTCTGTTCACGGTGTGTTCCATCTACATACCACCAGATGAAGCTGTAAGTCTTCCGGATCTGGAAGATTTAGTTGACCAGCTGCCGCCTCCTTTCTTCATCTTAGGAGATTTCAATGCACACAATCCGTTGTGGGGTTCTACCACTCGAGACTCCAGGGGCCGTGTTGTTGAGGCTCTTCTCTCCAACATGTCCCTCTGTCTCCACAACATGGGAGGTAGTACGTATTTTCATGAATCCACCCGCTCGTACTCAGCCATTGATCTGTCTCTGAGTTCACCTTCTTTATATCCTGACTGGTCCTGGAGCGTGTCTGGTGATCCCCTGGGCAGCGATCACTTTCCCATCTTTCTCCGTCTAGCATGTGGAGGGTACCGTTATCCTACTCGCCCTGCTAGATGGAATATTGATCGCGCCAAGTGGGACACATTCACGGCTTCGGCAAGTATTGACGAAGCCGTGAATGTGGCCTCAGAAACGGTCAATGACGCTGTCGCGGCGGTAACGGATTGTATTGTACAAGCGGCAGAACTTACCATCCCCAGGACGTCAACTAAAGTTCCACGTTGCCCGAGACCTTGGTGGAATTCCACTTGCATGGCAGCTCGTCAGGCCCAACATCGGGCTTGGGGTAGGTTTCGTCGGTGCCCCACCAATGCGAACCTACTTGCTTTCAAGAAAGCCAAGTCCTACGCGCGATTGGTTCGTAGACGTAGTCAACGGGAGTCCTGGATTCACTATGTATCCGGGATTAACGCCACTACCAGCCCTAAGATCGTTTGGGACAGGATCCGTAAGATTCGGGGACAGTACCCATCTGGGGAAATCTCCATTCTTGAGAGTGATGGAGGAACGGTTGCTGACGCTCAGGGTATTGCTGACTGTCTGGGCGCCGCTTTTTCTTCGGTGTCCAGCTGCAGCAATTACCCTGCTTCGTTCCGGCAGTTACAGCGGCTTATTGAGCGGTCCAAGATTTCTTTTGGACCGTTTTCTTCCGCGGATTATAACAGCCCGCTGACTGCCGTGGAGCTGAAGACCGCTCTGAATCGGTCCGGCCGGACATCTGTTGGACTGGATAACATCCATTACGAAATGCTGAAGCACCTTTCTCCGTCCTCTCTTGAATGTCTGCTAATCCTGTTTAGCAGGATTTGGCAAGAGAATGCCTTTCACGAGTCTTTGCGCACAGCCATTGTCGTTCCTGTTCCCAAACCTGGTAAAGATCCCACCAACCCGTTGAACTACCGGCCAATTGCTATGACGAGCTGCCTTTGCAAAGTACTCGAGCGCATCATTAATCTTCGTCTCCTTTTTTATTTGGAGTTTCATCACATTTTTTCCTCTCATCAGAGTGGATTTCGCAAATATCGATCCACCACCGATCATCATCTTCGCCTTGAGACCTCTGTCAGGGAGGGGTTTGTCCGGCGTCAGCACTTGGTCTCCGTGTTCTTTGACATGGAGAAAGCGTATGACCGCACCTGGAGATACGGCATTCTCCGTGATCTGCGCGAGTGCGGATTGCGGGGAAACTTACCATCTTTCATCGCCGGATTTCTCCAGGACCGGAGATTCCGTGTGCGCGTCGGGTCGACCCTCTCTGCGATGTACCCGCAAGAACAGAATGTACCTCAGGGCTCCATTCTTTCCGTTACGATGTTCATCCTTCGTGTCAACCATGTTTTCCAACTACTTCCTCCGACGGTTCGTGAAACCATGTACGTGGATGATCTGCACATCTCTTGCGCATCTGTTAACATGCGCACGATTGAGCGGCAGCTGCAGTCGGCCATTAATAAGATCTCTACCTGGGCCTCCCACAATGGATTTGGCTTCTCGACCCAGAAGACCGTTTGCGTGCATTTGTGCCGCAAACGGGGCCTTCACCCAGACCCCAGTCTCCGTCTGGATGGTACCACCATTCCTGTGGTGTCAGAAGCCAAGTTCCTTGTGCTAACTTTTGACCAAGCACTCACCTTCCGACCTCACATCCAGTCTTTGAAGGTGTCGTGCACGAAGTCATTGAGTATCTTGAAGGTCTTTTCTCGAACATCTTGGGGGCTGACAGGTGCTCAATGCTTCGTATTTACCATTCTCTGATTCGGTCAAAGTTAGACTTCGGATGCATAACGTACGGTTCCGCACGTCCTTCCGTGTTACGGCCTCTGGATCCTGTCCATCACCAAGCTCTGTGGCTATGCACTGGTGCTTTCCGTACCTCTCTCGTGCATAGCCTGTATGCCGAGGCCCATGAACCGCCGTTGTGCATTCGACGAGAGCAGCTGTCTCTTCAATTCTTCACCAAGTTTAAGTCTCTTCCTGATCATCCACTGCATGGTTCCATTTTCCAACCGCAATGTGTCCGCCTATTCTCACGCCGGCTTTCCTGTGTTCCGACGTTTGGGATTCAGTTGTCGAACTTAGTGCGCTCTGCTGGTCTAGACTTGTCAAGGATTGGTTTGACCCGGTTCTACAATGAACCGCCTTGGCAGCCGGTTCAAGCGACGGCTGACCTTTCCCTTTGTGTGTGGCCAAAGTCTTCCACTCCTGCTCTGGGGTACCAGCAGCTCTTTGTCGAGAAACAGTCTCTCTTCCCGGATTTCGTGCCTGTATTTACTGACTAATCGAAATCCGGTGAGGTTGTTGGATCCGCTTTCGTGTGTGGCAATGCCTCCCATGCTGAGAGGCTTCCGCCTGAATCCACCGTCTTTTCGGCAGAGATGCGTGCGGTACACCACGCTTTGAGTCACATACAGTCTAGATCTCATCGTCGCGCTATGATTTGCTCCGATTCCCAGTCCGTCATCCAAGTTTTATCTTCTCCAGAGGACACGGACTCACCTGTCATCCGTGATGTCCGTCGTCTTCATGGAACTTTGGAGGGTGATGGCTTTCTAGTCCGATTCTGTTGGGTTCCTGGCCATGTTGGGATCCGGGGTAACGAGCTGGCAGATCTCTCTGCCAGGTCTGTTTCCTGCATGTCGCCAGCTCGGCTGCCACTGTCTTTCCGCGATTTTCGACCTTTGATCCGGACATTTCTCCTGGACGAGTGGCAGTCCCTGTGGTCTCAGCAGGGCAGCAATAAGCTGCATTCTATCAAACCACAGATCGGACTATGGAAGTCTAGTTTGTGGAAGAACCGTCGTGAGGAGGTTGTTCTTGCACGTCTCCGCATTGGGCACTGTCGTTTTACTCACCGCTTTTTGCTGTGTGGCGAGAGTGTTCCGGTGTGAGAGGCGTGCAACTGTCGTCTCACTGTCCATCATGTTTTGTGTACTTGTGTTCGTTTTTGTGATCATAGTTTTCGTCATTTTCACTCTCATCTGTTGGACGAAAGAGCAGCTACGCTGCAAACTATTCTCGGCGACGCCTGCGACACGAGAGCAGTGTTTTCATTTTTACAGGACATTGCCTTTTTTAAACTCATCTAGATTTTAACTTGTTCATTCTCGTATTTCAATTTTACCGCTTCAGCCTGTTTTTAACCTTGTGTACGTTTTTTATTAATTTTTTTACGTTTTGATGTCTTTTGTTTGGCGCTCTTTGGCCAACCATGGCCCTTGCGCCATTAAAATCTATCAACCAACCAACCAACCGCCAAATTCTCACTCGGCCATCGGCATGGTGCAACTGAAAAGGTGATTCATCGGACCACATAATTTGTTTCCAATTATCGACTGTCCAATCTTTGTGCTCCTGTGCGAACTGGAGAGGTTTTCCCTTGTTAACTGCAGACAGCAAAGGTGTTCGAGCAGGCCTTCGGCTGCCATATCCCATCCGATGCAGTGTACGGCGATTAGTGCGTGCACAGATCATTTGACGGGATCCTTGATTAAGATGGTGTGTAATTTGCTGCACTGTTGCTCTTCTGATGTCTGTTACCAGTCTGGAAACTCTCCTTTCCGCCTGGGCAGTCACTAGTCGATGACGACCACACGTTGCACGTAGAGACCCAGTTTTTTGGCTGACAGTCCTGTCTTTAAACACTTTAACAACAGCTGCTCTGAAACATTTCACGAATGCGGCGGTTTCGGTGATACTTGCTCCATGGCTCCGAGCTGCTACAATCATCCCACGTTGCTAGCCCGTCAAATCGCATTTTTTTACGCATCTCGTCACCCAAAAAATAAATCTACTACTGTCGCAAGCACTAAGCTTTCCCTTTTTATACTAGATTCGCCTTCTGTCGGCAACAGCGTACAGCCATAGCTCATTTGCTTCAAACTGTCAGGTGGTCATAATAAAGGGGCCACTCAGTGCATAGGCCTTCCCCTAAGTAAAGGTGAGAAGCCAGCCTGTTTATACTTCCAATTCTTTAGCATAATGACGCCATCCATGTGAGTTCTATTGATCTAGAAATCACTCGACTGTTCATCGCTTATTCCATAGATTTTAAGTCAGGACTATGCTACAATAAATATAATTTTTGTATTTCTATATCTACGAACCACTCTGCAAAAGCTCTTACAGTATGGATGTTATATTCTTACAAAAAATGGTATCGCATTATTGGAAACTGGGAATGATCCAGAACTTTAGGTCAGGCTTTGATGCATTTCAAAAGGTACAAAGATAAACCATAAGCATCAGCTGAAAACGTTATCTGTGACGTGTACCACTAAATAACCTTTTTTTAGAATTACGGTTTTCTTATGTAAATTCTGTTTCATCGCCTCGATTTCTTACTGAATGACCCATTACTTTCCCAAAGACCTTTCCATTTTGGTAACACTGACAATGAGTCCGACAGAGATAAAATGATCAGACTGAATACAGAGGGTGTTCAAATAGAAATGTCTCCAGATATTCTACTTTAATTCGCATAATTTATTTCTGTGTATTCATGCTCGATACAGATACACTAAAGTTTAACAGGTTTTTTAAAGCCGTCTCTGTAAAAATCGTCAGGTGTGTTCTCGGAAGCATTTCCTTGTTGCACCTTGAACATCTGAATTTGTTTCAGATGTCTCTTGAGAGCATAAAACAACCAGATCTCGGACGGTGCCAAATCTGGGCTGTAGGTAAGACGGTCAAGAACTTGAAACCCGTTTTTCCGTATGGTCTCTGTAGTGAAAGCACTGACGTGAGGTTTGGCGTTGTCGTGTTGCAGAATCATTGGGGCTTTTCCCCACGTACGCTGTTTATTCTTCGCTTTAACATTTTTAAAGTAGCTCTTACTTAGCTCTCAGAGTTGATAGTAGTACCTTTGACCATGTACTCCTGATGAATAATGCCTCTGTAGTCCCAGAACACAGTAAACATGAACTTACTGGGAGAAATTTGAGTTTTGAATTTTTTCGCTGCTGGAGGAGAAGATGGGTGTTGGTATTCCAGGGATTGATTTTAATTTTTGGATTATAATGGTGAAGACAGCTCTCATCACCATCACAATGCTTTGGAGAAATTCACTTCCATATTAGTCATAGCAGTCAAGCAACCTTTACCATGTTCCAGCTCTTGATTTCTTCATTTCAGTCGTTAGGTGACGCGGTGCCCAACGAGCACACACTTTGTTGTATCCTAAAACGTTAAAAATGTCATTGACGCTACCTAAACTAATCTTCATCTTTCTACGGTTCTCTGAGTTATTCTTCGATTTTCCTTGATGGGCTCATCGATCTGTTGCCTGTTCAAATGGTATGTTGTGATTATGGGCCACGCACTTCGTGGATGATCCTTTACTGACAACATTCCTCCACTGTCTCTTGATTTTCTTAAAAACGTGCTTATGTCCAACGTTCCAGAACCGTAAACCGCCACTAATCTGTCATGAATTTCTTTTTGAAATACATTTTCATGAGTTAAAAACTCTGTAATCGATCGTTGTTTGACACCCGTCGATTCAGTTGAAAAAAGAAACATCTATTTGGAACACAATTAAATACGAACTGCCTGGTTATTATGCAGCAAATCATGTGAGACACACTTGCGTGGAGAAATTACTAATTGAATACGTCTCAGATATACAGTACATTACGCAGAGTTGAGGACCATAAAGATTATGCGATATGCAGTTACGGAAAAATCAATAGCACCTCTAGAAATTTCTGACGTTTCTGGGTTTTCAGTGTTGCTAAAAAAGTAAATATGCAGATAATACTCACAATATACAGGGTACCCAGTAAAGTCTTTTCTCAGCGCCGTAACTTTCAAACGCCGACAGCTATAGCCATAAAAATGGTGTCTAGGTATAGTAAAGTGGCTATGCGCTATTCGATAAGACCGCTTACAGCGCCTTCTAGCGGCAAAATCATGAGTTAGCTTGCCGATCTCAAAACCTATACGAGATACGGAAAAATAGTCAAATACAAAGTTGTAGAGCAGCATCGATTTAGTACGAAAAGACACCTTGCGCACATGAATGCTAAGAATAGAACGCGTACAACGCTCGTTTTTTTGTTCGCGATGTCGAACACTGTTACGTCACGAAACGCGTCAGAAAGGAGATAATATCGCCTTCCGTAAAACACTAGCCCGACTCAACTACGGAATGTTTGGTTTCAACATCACGGCGCCCCTCCGCACCAGCCAGGAAACATAAGAAAGTACCTGGACGAGACATTCGAGCAGCAAATCATCGGCTATGATGGTTGCGTAGAGTGGCCTGCACGCTCACCGGACCTCACCCCATTGGACTTCTTCCTCTGAGGCTACCTCAAAAAGCAGGTGTATCAGACCCCTCCGACAACGTTGCAGAATCTTCGACGCCGCATAACTGATGCTTGTTCCAGCGTGTAACCTGACATGCTGCGAAATGTGCAGCGTGAGATTCAATCTAGAGTCCAAATGTGTATTGTGGCTGACGGAGAGCACATTGAGCACCGACGGTAAATGTGCCTAGTGACAACTAATTGCACCTTTCTGACGCGTTTCGGGACGTAACAGTGTTCGACATCGCGAATAAACAAACGAGCGTTGTACGCGTTCTATTCTTAGCATTCATGTGCACAAGGTGTCTTTTCCTACTAAATCGATGCTGTTCTACATACTTTGTGCTTGGCTATTTTCCCGTATCCCGTATAGTTTTCGAGATCGGCAGGCTAACTCCTGACTTTGCCGCTAGGAGACGCTGTAAGCGTTCTCATCGAATAGATCATAGCCACTTTACTATACCCAAGGGGGCGCCATTTCAATGGGCAGTTGCAGTCTCCGTTTTCTCGGATTTGCGCATGACGTGACACTGGGAGCAAACGTCGCCAAACACGACACCAGATAACCAAGCCAATAACGACGCAGCACAGAATCTTTGGCTAGGGAATGCAAACTCAAACTCGTTCACGTTCTTAGAAAAAAACAAGGTTATTAGATGAAAAGGCATTTCACTTAGGTGAATAGACCTGTGTGGATGTTTTGCAATTACTGTGTCTCCATGATTTGTAAATATACTTTATAATTACTAAGTAATCTTGGCGGGTTTAAACTCGTTCACACGCTTAGAAAAGCATTTCGCTTCGTTAAATAGTCCTGTTGATATTTTGCAATTCATTACTTTTCGTCAACATCAGTTGTTCATATTATTATCTTATACCAGTGTAGCACAATATGCCTGGATGTGCAATAGCAGGATGTTTATCCTACAGTAGGAAGACTCAAGGTTCGGATATTATTTACATTCTTTTCCTGCAAATCCTGATTTGGAAAAACTTTCGGTACTAAAATGTAAACGAAATTATAACTTTAAAGTTAAAAATGCAAGAATTTGCTCGAAACATTTTACTGTTGACAGTTATGTTTTTGACTTAAAATTAGAATTACTTGGATTATCTGGCAGAAAGAAATTGAAAGCAAATGACGTACCTATAGTCAATCTTCCAGGTCAAATTGTCCATAAACATATTACAACTTCTAATCCTCATGAATCGTCATCCTCCATTCCTAGCGTTCTGAATGTTAGTCCTGCAGCAAATAGATTACCTGGACGTGAAGTAAGAAAACGAGCATTGGAAACCTTTCACAATGTGTCTCCAAAGAAAAAAATTGATAAATCTGTGTCCACTTCTATTACGTCATCATCTTCAGCGGATGTTAAACTTCTGATGATAAAGATGAGGTCACTGGAAATAAGAAATAAAAGATTAAGTGTTGAGTGCACCAAATTAAGAGTGCAAAATAAGTGCCTTAATAACAAACTTGCATCTACTCGGAGGGATTTGCATGAATGTCTGAATAACTCAGCTTCACAAGTGGCAGCTGACGTGAATAAAGTCTTACGTAAATTACAATTACATTGCGGGCCATATCAGTTAAATCCTGCAACTTTTTCCTCTGTATTAAATTTGAGATACTAAATCTAAGTTATACAATTGAGTTAAAAAAATTATGTTGTTAAGTTTTTCGTGTGCTGTCAGTAGCTTAATATCATGCTAACTTAACTTAAGACAGTCCCTTTCTGTGGATTTGAGCTACCCTGGGTTGGGAGGAAGGTTTAGGCAAGGATGGACCGTGGCACACTATCATAAGCCTTATTTTTGTTTTATTTAAATTCTGCCTGCCATTGCAATATCATTGTATACTTTTTGATAGCGTTTTATGCTTTAGTGCCACCTGTTAAAGTAAATTGAAAAGCGAACATTTCGTGCGAATTTGTGTTTGCATTTGAAGGCTATTAAATGGAATTCTGTTAACAACAAAAAGATTTATTTTATAAAAATGAAATGCTGAATGATGAATAACATATTTACTTCTTGTTTGTTTAGCCCGTTAACGGGACTACTTGATGCGCTGAGAATAAAATATTAGACTTTAAATAGTGTGAGGTTTTAAGAATTTACTTTCGCACTGACAATAACTTTTTGTGAATATAACTTCCTGCGAACTGCGGAACTACGAAGTTCAGCAATATGTTTGTTTACAGCAATGCTCTTACATTTCTTTATACAAAAGCTGTTAATTTATTTTGTTATCAAAATTAATTAATTCACGAAAGAGGAAATAACAGATGACTGATCTGTTATTTCCTCTTTCGTTTCCTTATGTTAATCTTTGAAGTTTGAAATTACTAGTATTTGAAAACATTTTCCTTCGCGTTTATTTCCATTCCTTGCTAACGTGTAAGCCTTAGCAGCCAGCGGCGATGGCTCTCCCCTCTCGCTGCTTTGCTCCCAGTGCGACCTCATTTCGCCAGCCAATAGTAGCTCGTATCCGAAGTGGCTCAACCTAAAAAGATATCTAATAACATTGACTATACCTAGGCACCGTTTTTATGTCTATAGCTCTCGGCGTTCGAATGTTACTGGGCTGAGAAAGGACTTTACTGGGCACCCTGTATATATCATTTCATGTAGAAGCCAAATCAGTTTACAGAATGGGAATATATTTAACAGAACTCAAGTTTTGAACAGAAATGTGCTGCGAAACGAAATCAGGGCAAAATAACATGTTCAAATTCAAATACAATTACGTACCTAATATTTCGTTGGGTGACCTTTTGATTTAACAACGGCTGCACAGATATTAAGCATAGAGTAAACCAACTCACGCAACATATCGGATGAAATGCAGTTGTGCCAAACGTCAGTAATTGCCTTAATCAGTTCCACTTTATTTGTGGAGTGACGTTCGTGCGCTTTTTGTTTTCAGAATGCGCCACAAATTCTCAATCGGGTTCAAGTCTGGCGAATTACCAGGCCAAAGAAGAGGCACAACGTTGCCTAAACACGTCACATCAGCTTTAATGATTTTTGCACGGTGGCATGGGGCCGAATCATCCTGGAAGATGTATGGCTGCCTCTGGAACAAATAACGTCCTGGAGGCACCATATTTTCCTGGAGTATACTTTTCTACGCCTGTGCTTTAACAGTTCTCTCACACACATTGATTCTGCCCAGCCCAGCAGCAGCAAAACATCCCCAAATCACAACACTGAATGGATAGTTTCTTGTCTCATCACTAAATACCACTTAACGCCACCTATCAGTGTTCCACTTCTTATGTTACTTTGCCGATTCTAAGCGTTTCTTGCCTTGTACATTGGTACATTGGTTAGCAATGACTTCTTTACTACCCTATGAGACGTCAGACCCATAGAACGTAACCTGTACCTCACTGTTCGAGGACAAACAACAGTACCACAGCTCTACCGCAATTCATTGGCAAGAACTCTTGACGAGACGAACCTGCTTCGCAGACATAACAGTTTCAACGCATTGTTACTTCTAGGAGTTGTTTTCATTTTTCGGCCATATTTACCCAGCCGGCCATTCTTGATTCCACCCACGTCACGGATTTTCGCCAGCTGCCGTCCAACTGTACTCTTGTGCACCCCAGTTATCCGGGCAATTTCTGCATTGCTTTTGCCGAATTATCTTAAAGTCACAATTCGCGAAGCTTTTCGTTGTGAAATATCACCTAATCTTTCATGAACTGCAACACAGTTTGCACAGAATAAACGAAATGCACTCTAAACTTCAGAGTTGCACTGCAGTCCACAGAAGTAACGACTACACACTCACAAATACAAACGAATTACCTACGCGCACTGCGAAAACGTCTGGAATAACCCCACGCACATCGCCAGCCCTTTATATCGCCTTATGCGGACGTACAAGATAATTGTGTCGGAGTGCAGCAAAAACGGTGACATTTCACATAACGAAGTGTGCTTCCTTCGCAGCACGTTTCTAGTCAAGAGTTCTGTTAAAGATATTCCCATTCTGTAAACTGCGTTGGCTCCTGCATGAAATGTGCTTTAAAGTGAGATACACTGAAGTGCCAGAAAAACTGGTACAGACGAGCTTATGCAGAATACATAGCAACGTCACCTATGCGCGTACTTGTTGAGTCCACCAGTGCGCATATAAAGCGATAGACATCCTTGCCAACTGTCGGAGCTGTTTTCGGCATGAGATTGACAAGCAATAACGATTTAAGTGATTTTCAACGCGGTGTCATAGTTGGCGCTCGTGAGATGGGCCATCGTTTTTTCGAGGTCGAAGCGAAGTTTGGATTTTCACGGACGACCATTGCAAGAGCGTACCGTGACTACAACAACTCCGGCAAAACCTCCAACCTACGATACCAGTGTAGCCGTAAAAAGACACTGGGTGAACGTGACCATCGTCGGCTGTCAAGAATCGTTTCACGTGACACTCTCGCTGGTACCATCGGGATTGAATGCTGGAGCCTCAACAAGCATCACCGTCCGGATTGTGCAACGTACCCTGCACGATATGGGCTTTGGGAGTCCACGCCGAACTCGAATATCTTTGATGGGTGCACGACACTGAGCTATGCGCCTCCCTTGGGCACGGCAACCCGCCACTGGATACTAGATTACTGGAAACAAGTAGCCTGGTCTGATTACTGGAAACAAGTAGCCTGGTCTGACGAGTCGCGTTTCGAACTCTATCGGGCCGATCAAAGGATTCGTGTGTGGCGGAAACCCATGAAGCCATGGATCCCGCCTGTCAACAGGGAACTGTACCGGCTGGTGTGTGTGGAAGGGGGGGGACGGTCCGTAATGGTTTGGGGTGTGTTTAGCTGGACTTCACTGGGACCCCTGGTACGCCTACAAACGTCTGTGACCGGCCAACGCTATGTGCACATCCTTTCTGACGAGGTACTCCCGTTCATGTCCTGCATTCATGCTGATGGGTTGGGCCTGTTCCAACAGCACAATGCACCTCCACACAAGTGCCACGACGCCACATTATGGTTAGAGAAGTATTCATCTGAGTTTGGGGTGTTGCCATTGCCACCCAAGTCCCTAGAACTGAACGTGATAGAAAACATTTGGGATGCCATGCAACGCGCTATCGAACACTGGAATTGGATACCTCGGAATACACCCGAATTGTGGAACGCTCTGCAAGAAGTATGGTGTGCATTGTCTACAGTATATTTCCAGAAGCTAGTGTAGTCCATGCCCCGTCGTATTTCTGCAGTCCTGCGCTCCCGTGGGAAACCTACCAAGTATTAAACTAGTGTACCAGTTGATTAAATGGATCACTGCCGTCTGAACACGGTTTTAAAGAGTAAAACCTTTAATGTAAAATCACCATAATTAAAATACACGATAGTTAAAAACATTTACATATTAAAAGTACACTAGCACTTTCAGATCCGCTTCGGATCTTTCATCGGGTGTGAGACTGATTATTTGAACAGCTGGTTATATACATCGAGAAGAGGATGTGTCGTGTGTTTTGTGGAAGAGGCATGCACTCTGATGATGAGTCAGATCTTAGTTCGAAAGTAAGAATAGTAATGCCGTCAGTTAGAGTCCAAATTAGGTGAGTCACATTGGAGTAAATGTTTCCAGGGGTTTGGTACTACACTCGGAAAGTCATCGTTGCAGCAATGTTGTAGATTAGCAAAGATATTTAGACTTTCCGTGAAAAGAATTAGGTTTTTTGCCAGTGGGGTAGTGAGTATTTTTGTTTCTTCGTATAAGGGTTGAGACATTTCGTTGCGAAGTAGACGTGACATTGCTGTGTTAGAGGATCCGTTTTTTATGTTGTATTTATGTTCCATCAGGCGAGTCTTCAGATTGCAGGTCGTTGAGCCAATATACATCAGGTCTTGTTTCCCGGGTTCGATTGCTTTCAATGGGATTCTGCAGACACCATGTTTATCCATGATCTGTATTTGGTCCCTGTCGTTTTTGACTATGGACCAAATGTTACGTCTCTTTATCCCAAAGTTCAGGCCATACGGTCTGCATATATATTTTCAAGAGATTAATAATGGGAGGGATATAAGGTATAGAGCCCACAAAGCGTTTTGATGGTTTGTCATTTCTAGTTAAGGTGCATGACATACTCTTGAATTTTTCAGAATGCCCCGTCTACGACAGAGTGGGGGTAGCCAAATGTGACGGCCGAGTTTTTAATGGTTGCAATTTCACTGCTGTATGAATCAATGTATCAGTTTTTCAGCCACTTCAGTGTATGAACACTATATTGACAAAAATCACCGGACACCCCTTTAAACGCAAATGAACGGATCTCCCGCGTCGTTAAGATGCGCGGTGCAGCTGCGAACGTTATAAAAACAAGCCTGCAGCTGACCGAGATCATATCGCACTGTGAGGTTGAGTGAAAATGTCGCCGCGGGAGAGAACTGACTTTGAGAAAAAAAGATTGTTGGGTGTTATATTAGTGGGTTGTCCGTAAGAGAAACCGAGAGGCGTTTAAACATACCCAAGTCAACTGTTTTGGATGTACTGAATAAGTGGAATACACAAGACGTGCCGGAAGCAGCAAAACGTACCGGTATACCAAAGAAAGTCAGTGATAGAGGTCGTCGAAGCCTCGGGAGAGTCGCTACAGCTCGTTCACGGACGTTTGCATTAGTGATGTACAGGTGAGTAAAAATGCTGGAACCTTGGTTGAAATAGCTTATATACGTCACAACCATTAAAACAGTTGTAAGTATTGTAACGATTAAAACAATTGGATGCCTATTGGAAAACAGTGTATCTCTATATTATTAATGAAATTCGAATACAAAGTATGAAATTATAACTTTAGGGCAAATAATCATCTTACAGACGTCATTAATAAAACATCAAAGAGAAAGGGGAAATTTCATAGAGTACTTAACTTAATATATATTAAGGAAACGATAATTGTTAAAGGGGCCGGGGGTTATAAAGAGGCCAGAAAGAAATTCTTCAGCTTTTTATACAGAACGAAGTCTTGTATAAACAGACTTGAAGGAAACAAGAATGCTTAATTATTACATTTTAATCTGGTTAGATGTCTGTCTCGTTGTTCACGGCTTGGTTTCAGCTGCAAATCGATACATTTATCTTTACATAAATGCTAGTGAATATTTTATGCTTTAATATAATAAAACTGCTCTTTGCAACGAAATAGTTTCAGTAAAGAAATCCAATAATTGAAAGTTAATTATGGAAATTTCAAAACGTACCACGGTTAGCTTTAAACTTCACAAAATGGACTTGCGGATGAAGGCTGATTCCATAGCAAAATTTCATTTTGTTCCAAACTGCAGTTTTACTCCAAGTCTTTCTTCGAAGTGATTCTGTTCCCGACGCCGACGGTACGTTTTAAAGTCTTATTCAAGATAGTTTTATTTATAAAGTCTTATTCAAGATAGTTTTATTTATAAAGTCTTATTCAAGATAGTTTTATTTATAAAGTCTTATTCAAGATACTTTTATTTATAAAGTCTTATTCAAGATAGTTTTATTTATAAAGTCTTATTCAAGATAGTTTTATTTATAAAGTCTTATTCAAGATAGTTTTATTTATAAAGTCTTATTCAAGATAGTTTTATTTATAAAGTCTTATTCAAGATACTTTTATTTATAAAGTCTTATTCAAGATAGTTTTATTTATAAAGTCTTATTCAAGATAGTTTTATTTATAAAGTCTTATTCAAGATAGTTTTATTTATAAAGTCTTATTCAAGATAGTTTTATTTATAAAGTCTTATTCAAGATAGTTTTATTTATAAAGTCTTATTCAAGATAGTTTTATTTATAAAGTGTTATTCAACGATTCTGTTCACGACGGTACGTTTTGAATAGTGTCATTCGAGAATTAACCATTTAAGCTACCGATGTACAGAACATGGGGCCCCAAAATTTGTACGCTCCCGAAACAGAAATGTTCACAGAGCAACTGGGATTTAAGGAAGCTACGGCCAAACAATTCCGGTCCCCTTATCATTTCAGCAATACCGGTAATGAACTTGTGGAAGGTGATAAGCGTTCCATTTTGCTCCTTTATTCTTTGCTCCACGATCCTGGCCATGATGAGGAAGGTTTAATCGCCCTGATATGAACATCATGCCACTGGTTAAAAACAAGTAACTTAAATATCTTCTCTCTCCTATTTTTAAGTTCTTTGCCATTGTTATAGACCTTTTAGCCGGCAACCAGTCAGAAAAGATTAGTGTCAGTCATCTCCCTAAATGACCATTTTGAATAATAAAGCTAAAAAGAAATCAATGCTTCCTGATGTGCAGGTTTACTCTTTCCAGCCACGTTCGACCTACTTCTTAGGCAGCGAATATATTCGTTCAAGCTGATTTCAGCCCATTTTGATAACCATGAGTTAATTCGTTCCACCCGGTTAAAGGTTTAATATAAATATCTCAGTTAATACGTACGTATTAAGAACTGAGCAGGTTCATTAATCACCTACCAGGGTTTTTTTATAAAATTCTAAGAGATATGTATTTCGGTGTCACTTTCTATGACAAAACGATATTTTGATTTTTTTTTATTGGGGTTTAACGATATATATATATATATATATATATATATATATATATATATATATATATATACACTGCCGGACAATTGCTAAGGACGGATGACAATAGCAACGATAGCAACCATAAAATGGAAGGCAGGAAATTGTGGAAATTAGCATAAGTGCGGGATACAGTAAGACGTGTTGTGCGTACACAAATTTTGGATTGCCGAACTTGTTCGTGACGTCATAGCGCTGATAAGAGATATAAAGGATTTGGCGCGTATTGACCGTTGTTTTTTTTTTTTTTTGATTGGAGGTTTAACGACCACCGTGAGCAACTCAATGGGCTATAAGCAGTCGCCCGTCCCTAATTTAGGGTCACTGGTTCCAGGGAAGGGAAAGAGCCAGTGCCGTAAGACAAACACAACATCCATGCCTCACCGGGATACGAACCCGGACCCCTTACGGACGAATGATCAGAGGCCAACGCCTTAGACCACTGCGCCACCGGGGCGGCACCGTTGTTGTTGTTGTTCAAACGCAAAGTTGAAAGCGAAGGAATCAATTGACGAACTTGCAATTTTCAGTATGTCTTCCCGACATCACCTAGATGATTTTACGCGTGGCCGTATTATTGGCAAGATTGAAGAAGGGTGAAAAATAACAGATGTTGCCAGGGAGGTAGACGTCAGCCACAGTGTTGTTTCAAATCTTTGGAAATCATTTCAAACAAATGGAGAGTGTAGCAAACATCACGGGAGAGGTCATGCTTGCATTACGACACCTGCAGAAGATCGGTACATAGTGCTGTCAACAAAAAGACACCGGCGCAGCACAGCTAGTGAGGTAGCAAATCAGTTTATGGCTGCTACTGGCAAGCGGATCTCCCGAAAAACTGTCGCCAGACGTTTGCATGAAGAAAGACTATACACCCGCCATCCTGTTGTGTGCATCCCATTGTCCAGACGTCACCGTATCGCCCGTTTGCAATGGTGCCATCAACATCGCAATTGGACTGATAACGAGTGGTCTGCTGTCCTCTTCTCAGATGAGAGTAGATACAGTCTATCGTCTGATTGTCGACGACAACTGATCTGGCGTGATAGTGGTACTGCATATTGTCCTGCAAACATACAGGAAAGGGACCGATATCCGACATGTAGTGTCATGGTATGGGCTGGCATCATGATCAAGGGCCGTACGTCCCTTTATGTGCTTCCAACTGGGACTATGACTGGCCAACGATACATTAATGATGTTCTGCTACCTCATGTTCGCATGTTCCGTCGTGCTGTCGGTGATAGATTCATTTTCATGGACGACAACGCAATATGTCATCGAACAGTCGCTGTCCAGGAGTGTCTTGAGAGCGAGGATATTCAACGCCTCGTATAGCCAGCCCGTTCTCCAGATCTGAATCCCATTGAAAATGTGTGGGATGCTTTGGGGAGGAGTCTTGCTGGTCGCCAATGCCCTCCAATAAACAAGGACACCCGCATCCGTGCACTGACAGAGGAATGGGATAAATTACCCCAACAGCTGCTTGATAACGTTGTGCAAAGCATGACACGACGTGTGCAATCTTACATCGCCCTCTATGGTGGCCATATCCCGTATTGACATCTTACGCCGGAACGCCTGCGGACGGTAATTGCCTTTTTTTCACGTTTACGTATTCTGCACAAAACGGCCTGTTTGTCCCTTTAACACGTTCCAAAGCCTTCTGGATTTCAGAGCACAATAAATTGTCTTTCTTGTAATGTCCTGGCATTCTGACATTATTTTATTTCACTTGGCATCCAACCTCAGTTACTTTTTTATGCGCTATATAGCCGTTTATGATCCTTTCTTAGCAATTGTCCAGCAGTGTATAAGGTGACGTTGAGGATCTCAGGAACTACAGACCTATCAGCCTCCTATCAGTGGTTTATAAAATCTTCACTAAAGTTCTTTTACACCGCTTGAAGGTAACATTAGACATGGCTCAACCGAAAGAACAAGCTGGATTCAGGAGTGGCTACCGCACAATAGATCATCTCCACGTACTGAGAGAACTATTTGAAAGAGCGAGGGAATGTGGACTTCCATTATGCATGGCTTTTATCAATTATGAAAAAGCCTTTGATTCGCTGAAACCATCAGCAGCTACAACGGCTCTGAAATCCTGAGGTATTGAAGATGCATACATTAATATTATTAATAACATCTATGAAAATGCAAGTGCAAAGATTCGGCTGTTTGAAAATACAACACACATAAAAATTGGAAAAGGAGTGAGACAAGGTGACACCATATCTCCGAAGATCTTTAATGCCACATTGGAAAATGTCTTTCAATCACTGAACTGGGAAAACAAAGGGATAAAGATTAATGGATATTATCTAACCCACCTACGTTTTGCTGATGACGTAGACATTTTTGCAACTACGCCATCAGAGCTGCAGAGTATGATCCAGGAACTTGCTGACAAGAGTAAAGAAGTGGGATTAAAAATGAACTTTCAGAAGACAAAAGTGATGTTCAATGCTTTTACAAGAAATGAAGATTTATCGATTGATGGAGAAAAGCTGGAGATAACAGACACGTACGTTTATCTTCGACAGCAGATATCAAGTAAGGGTCACATTGATGAAGAAATTAATCGGCGTACAAAACTTTCCTGGAGAGCTTTTGGAAGAAACAGCATAACTTTCAAGAGCAATATGCCATTATGTCTTAAAAGAAAAGTGTTTGATCAATGCATCCTTTCAGTGTTTACGTATGGTGCAGAGACGTGGACCTTAACTAAAAGAGACAAAAAGAAGAAGACCACTTGGGAGATGGGTCCTTAACTAAAAAAGACCCAGAAGAAAACCACATGGGAAATGGGTGGATGAAATTCGAAAGTATGCGTGAGTGACATGGAGGAGACTGGCACAAGACAGACCGTTGTGGAGAAAACTTGGGGTGACCTAAACACAGGAACATCACCGGCTCCATTTGCAGTGGTGCCAGGCCAGAGCGACATGAAACGCCAAAGACTGGCAACTTGTGGTGTTTAGCGATGAGTGCAGCTTCGTTTTGGAGATAGATGATCATCGTGTCCGGGTGTGGAGGTCCCTGGGTCAACGGCACAATCTCAACCACGCTATCGAGCACACCTCCCCCACTGCAGGCATTACTGTCTGGGAAGCCACAGCCTAAGAGAGCCGATCAGTCCTAGTAGTGGCACGTCGATCATTGACGGGCCAGCGGTATGTGGATGAGATCCTACGTCCCCATGTGCTCGCATTCCTGGCCGGGACTCCAGGTGCGCCATACCAGCAGGATAATGCTCGCCCGCACACGGCTCGGGTTGCCCAGAACTGCCTACGTCATGTTTAGACATTTCCATAGTCTGCCCGCTCCCCGGACATATCCCCTATCGAGCATTTGTAGGGCCTGGTGATACGCCATCTCCCGCCGTGCCGCACTATCCGGGATTTTGATCACACCGTCCAACACGTGTGGGCTACTCTGCTGCAGAACACCATCCGGCGTCTGTTCGCCTCCATGCCGGACCGTATTGTAGCATGCATTGCCGCACGAGGTGGTGCGACGCGCTATTAAAGATGACCGGATTGCGTGCCACAGATCTCTCTGTAACTGTCCTGCAGCTCTGTTTTTGCCATCATGTGTATCATTCATCTGTATCATTACGCCCATAAAATTTCAGTTCAATCCATCTTGGTGCGCAAATTTCATTGTCCGTGAGTGCATATACACCGATGAACCATTACATTACGACCACCTATCTAATGAGTTGTAGGACTCCCTGTGGCCCGCAAAACAGCGACCACTCTGCGAGGTATTGTTTCGATGAGATGGAGATAGGTATCTTGGAGTATCTGGTATCATAATGTCAACATCAGGCCTTCCAGTTTCCGTACATTTAGGGGCTGTGGTGATTTAGCAAGAACCCGCTTTTCCAAGTCGCACCACAAAAGTTCGATTGGTTTTATGTCGGGTAAATTTGGAGGCCAGAGCATTAATAGAAACTCACCAGCATGTTCCTCGAACCACTCCTTGACTATTGTGGCATGGTGCATCAATATCCTGTTGGTAATGGCCATCACCAGCAGGGAACACAATTGCCATGAATGGGTGACCTTGGTCCGCAACAATGTTCAGATACCTAACAGTTCTCATTGTGCTATTGGAAAAAATGGCGCCACCTGAAGTGTTCCAAGAAAATATTGCCTACAGCATAGCACCGCCGTCGCCGGCCTGTTTCCACCGAAGAGTGCATCCAGATGCCATAGCCTCCGTTGGTAATCGACGTATCCGCGCTCGACCGTCTAGGTGATGTACTAGGGATCTTGATACGTCAGAGCAGGGGACTTTCTTCCAATCATCCACGGTCCAATCTTGATGATCTTCAGCCCATTTAATGCGTTGTTAGCGATGACGTGTAGTGAGCATGGGGACCCGGCTGGGTCTTCGGCTACGCAGGAACATGCGCAGAAGGCTGCGATTAACTCGGAGCTGTGACACATTGCCCTGATCACCACTTTTGTAGCTGCGTGTAATTTGTCGCACTGTAGCCCTGCGGGCGCTGTGAAAAAATTTGCGCCAGTGTCAGCTCCCCTCTGACATCAATGAGCTGAGGACGACACACGGCTAGACGAAGGTTCGTCGTTTGGCGATCTGTGGACCCCTTTTGATACGTACTCACTACAATGGCTGGTAAACAACCCACAAGCCGAGCCGTTTCCGAGATCATAGTTCCAAGGCGCCGTGCCATCACAATTTGCCTTTTATCAAACTCAGATAAATCGGCTGCTTTTCCCATTCCGACTCCGAACACTCTACTAACCGAACGCCGGTCCTCGGGTTGTATGTATACTGCTCTGTGAACTTCAAGTGGGTGGCGCAGTGGTCTAAGGCGCTGGTCTCTGATCATTCGTCCGTAAGGGGTCCGGGTTCGAATCCCGGTGAGGCATGGATGTTGTGTTTGTCTTACGGCACTGGCTCTCTCCCTTCCGTGGAACCAGTGACCCTAAATCAGGGACGGGCGACTGCTTGTAGCCCATTGAGTTGATCACGGTGGTCGTTAAACCTCCAACCAAAAAAAAAAATAAAAATAAAAAAAAAAGAACTTCAAGTGCGCCACCTTTCGGTCTCCAGGCGTGCTCATTTTCTCTAGGTGGAATGGCTGATCGGCGTATGCATATCCAGCTTGGTAAAAAAATTATGTTGGTAACTGTGGTCTACGTCGAACTGAAACCTCGGATGAAATTTCTTGACTAATATTCAAATTCACTAGACACACGTTACCACTCTCATAAAGTAGAATTCCAGTGTTTTGTCATTTACATCTAATTTTGTTTTTTTGTTCTAAGCTTTTGTCAGTTTAATTACTGAATTAAAGAATTTTCTCAGGTTAATTTGATATATCTGATCTCAGCGCTTTTTTTATTCACTTGGAGAATCATTCATCTTGCTATTTTTTGGAGGAAAAGAAAGGTCATTCCCACACCGAAACAGAGCCATGCAGAACAGCTGTGAAACTAATCATCTCAGTTCCACCTGGTGTGTTTTATTATTCTCTTGTATAAAGGCAACAAATCATCAGAGGGAAGTACCCCTTTGCTCATCAACGTAGAACGTGATCGTCACGCTGCGGCATCTCACATATTTACTTTTGCGTCCGTAATACCTTTCTGTTTCCTATTTTCTTTCATCTTGCAGGAACGTCCGTTCCTGGCAAACCCGCGTTTCCCCTCCCCCTCCTTTCGCCGTTTATTGGCTTCGGCAGAGATAGGCTTTATTTTCTACTCAACGGCGCGTGGGAAGACACGGTCTTCTTAAATGCCCTTGCCGCGACTGACCATCTCATCGTCCAGCCTGTCATTCCTTCGGGGTCAAGTGACCTCCGCTTCATCAGGAAACCGCACGGCTGGACGCCATTAATCATGGCGGGAGGAATGAGTATCGTTTCGGAGCCAAGAAGCAATGCCAATATGCTGAACTTGACATGAGCGATATGAAGAATAACGCCGTGATGGATTGAGTGCGGGACGTCACGTCGAGATGCCAGCCCATGAGTCCCCACGCGCGTGCGTGTTTCTTCCAGGCATTGTCAAGCCGTGAGTAGTGTTGCTTGGCACAGCTCTTCTTAAGTGCAAGAATAGGGAAAACATATTGACATTTTTGTTGTTGCTACTGCTCTGCTGTTGCCTTCCAGCACGAGCTGTGTGTTTTCTCTTACCACATTCCTCAAGGAAATAACACCAGTAGCGCTTTGCGATTCTGACTTCCTTTTTCTCTTTTTCTGGATAATAAATGAAGTTTCTATAAAAGTTAGCCATCAGTGTACGGAATATATTTTATTTTCTTATCTGTTTTTAACAACAATGCCATAGAGGTAGAATCAGCAGTGCAGAAGAGCCACACTATTTTTCTAGGTTTAGGGGTTCTAAGGCATTTCGCGTGGTTAAATTGTTGCAGGAATTCTTTCAGACATGGACATGGAAGTTGCATTGGGACGGGGGTCACGTGTCCCCCATAAATGTTTCTTAAAACAGGCTCGGCATCCCGAACTTTTGGCTTATTTTGTCACCCAACTTTTTTTTTCTTTTAAATTTCAAAAGCTCATTTCGTACCGTTTAAATTTAAATTCTGAATAATTTAGTTCTATATTTTTTTATTACCAAACGTAGATGCTTTTTGTCTACATGGTAATGTGTGTAATTTACGTAATTGCATCGGAACGGAATTTGCTGGATGCCGTTCGCCCTGTGGTCCGAGCCCTGAGCAGTGACGCAACTTAAAATTTTGGGGAGGACTTTAGCACTTAAGAGACGGGAAGTTTAAAACATGTAGACTTAGTAGTAACGTCTTGTAGAATAACTTGCACGTGCAGAGTGCTGAAAAAAAACCCTTGGTCGAAAGGGAATAAAAATAAAAAAAAATTAAACCATTGTACAGACATAAATAAATACATCGCTTTTTCCACGTTACAGAAAAACATAGCAACCGAGAAAAAATTTTCAGTCGCCGCCGTGGAACCACGTAACTCTCGATATCTAGCCGAGCGCGTTAACTTTACACCACGGTGGCCAACAATCCACGGTGCTACGTGTATTTTTTTATGTCAGCTTCTGACATCCTAAATCCGTAAGATGGGCTCAGCTACTGAGACGTCTCCATCTGGTGGGCATTAACGGCACTGGCTATATATATATTACAGCAGTTAGTTCAAAATATACTTTATTGGCAAAAACATAGGGAATACAGGCGTACCACATATGGCAAAATAAACAACAAAACAATGAGCGATACTGATGAAATATTACAGGTGAATGTGATACGACAGTCAACTAAGGATGACAAAATGTTAAAATCGTTAAGAAGGAACAATATATGCTTGAGGAAGATGTTGCACAAGCAAAAGTAATGATTAATTAATAAAGCATGTGATGACGTGCAGAGTGAAAGCAGAGCACAAAACAACAGGTAAATATATTTACAAGAACATGGCTGTACAACGCAGTGCACAAAAAGAATGGAACATGTAAAACACAACAAAAGCATATACTACGATAAAGGTACAGAAGTTCCCACAATCCAGGAAACCACACGATATGTGACAAAAACATGATAAGTATTACAGAACATAGTGGAAACTTGGGCGAACTCCCCAAGTGAAACACAAGGATACACAAAATACAAACAGCAAGCCGTGCAGTATTGCATCGGTCCAAAAAACAACGACATGGGACGAGCAAAAAATACATGACGTCAAAGAATGTGAAAATGCAAGACAGAAATAAGGTATAAATTAAAAGATACAACACAATGCAGCAAGAAAAAACAGAAAGAACAAAGTATCGCAGGGCAATACCTCTCGTATTGCTCCTAGAGAACAAATACACGGTGCGCAACTCAATGAAGGTACAGACAGCAAAAGCAGACACATGAGTGAAGAATAAGTATTAAGGACAGGTGCAACAAAGAAACAAATACAACACGGTACATGCACACGAATTACACAAAAATTGCAGAAAACCCCTACAATACAAATCATAAGCAGTTACATGGCAAACACTTAGTAGACGCTGTGACGAAGCACCAGGAAGAGAGAACACAAAATCTCAACTGATGCATTCAGATCTTCGAAGCTGGAAAAAAACAAAAAATCAGAAAGAAAGATGAATGGAAGATCCAGTGATTTCGAACCAACCGGTCCCCTGCGCCCAGGTAGACCGGAAAGAAGCCTGAGATTGAGGGGTGGAAGCAGCGAAGTTCTCCAGGCGTAGTCGAGACACGATGCGATTCCTAAAAATCGACCGTAAGGCCGCGCCAGCAGAGAGGATACTAGGTGTGGTAGCAGGAGAGCGGAGAGATTGATGATAAAGAAAAACGACATGTTTCACAAGTACGAAGAGATAGGCACAGGCATCCGGCAAAATAGCCGGGGGATGTTTGGTAAGCAATAGCCACTCGTACGCTTGAAAAGGGATATCTCTGGAGCAAACGGTGCCTACAAGACGAAAGGCAGTATTGAGAAGTGGAAGGAGAACGGGACAGTGACAGTAGACATGAGGAACATCACCTTCAACACCACAAAAGCAGCAGAGAGAAGTAGAAGAAATAGACATGTGAAAGAGAGAAGAAGGAACAGGAAGGCGGCGGTGAAGAAACCGCCAGTGGATGTTTCGCTCTAACGGGGTAGAAAGGGGAGAGAAAGAGGCAGACCAGATAGGCAGCAGGAGAGAAGGAGAAGCATCAGGAAGACCATGCGGAGAAGTGAGGGGCGCACGAAGGATCGCATAGATAGAGGCAGTGGAAAAAGAAGAAATGGGAGCAACAGAGTCCCGAAAGGGAAGGAAGAAAGGAAGAGAGAGGCTCGGTCCAGAGACAGAAATAAGGCCAGTGTCAGAAACCAGAAGTGGGAAGAGGGTACGGAGAGCGGAGCGAAGAAGGTCATACTCCTCTTCCAAGGTGGAAGAAGGGTCAGGGAAAAGAGAAGAGAGGGGTTTCCAGGTCAAATCGGAAGTTAATAAAGCTTCGACAGTGAGAATTCCTGAGCGGAACCAAGAGGGGAAAAGAAAGTATGGTTGATCGGGTGGATGAATCAGAGTGGAAAAGAAAAGAGGTTCTGCAAGCAGGTCCAGGGTGGTAGAGGGAGGAGCGCGGAGTAGCGGGAGAGAATGAAATACCGCTAGAGCGTCGATAAGAAGTGGTGGGAGGCGTTTAGAAGTAGAAGGAGATGAATCCATCCGAAGAAAAAGGAGGAAAGTGAAGGATGGATCATGAAGAGAAATAAGAGTATTCAGGGTAGAAGAAAGTGCAGGGGAGGGCGAAAGGAGAAGACGAATGAAGGAGACGATTCGGTGAGCTCGATAATATGTTCTGACATCCGGGAAGTGAAGACCACCAAATGATGTTGGCAGAGAAAGCGTTGCAGCAGAAATCCAGAAATGTATGGTTGATCGGGTGGATGAATCAGAGTGGAAAAGAAAAGAGGTTCTGCAAGCAGGTCCAGGGTGGTAGAGGGAGGAGCGCGGAGTAGCGGGAGAGAATGAAATACCGCTAGAGCGTCGATAAGAAGTGGTGGGAGGCGTTTAGAAGTAGAAGGAGATGAATCCATCCGAAGAAAAAGGAGGAAAGTGAAGGATGGATCATGAAGAGAAATAAGAGTATTCAGGGTAGAAGAAAGTGCAGGGGAGGGCGAAAGGAGAAGACGAATGAAGGAGACGATTCGGTGAGCTCGATAATATGTTCTGACATCCGGGAAGTGAAGACCACCAAATGATGTTGGCAGAGAAAGCGTTGCAGCAGAAATCCAATGTCTAGATGACCATATCACTGAAGTGAAAATACTATTGATGGCAGAGAAATGATGCGATTTAAACACACAGGAATCCCAAGGATAGAAGCATTGTGAGAGAAGATATCGATGAACAATTTGAGCACGTTGAAAGTAAGAGGAAAAGGAAAACGTAAATCGCCAAAAACCAGCCGTGCGATGAAGTCGTGGGCGAAGAGCTTGCCAAGTGACGTTGCTTGTGGTAAAGGAGTGTCCAAAATGAGCTCCAAGAAATTTTTGGGTCGAGGAGGACCATACTGCTCCCCACGGTGAGTCAGTGCGGCCTCTCCAAGAACCACACCACAGTCCAGCACTTTTCTGAATATTCAGGGCAGCACCAGAGAGTTCATAAGTGGCAAGAAGAGTATCAAATTGGTCATCGCGGCGAAGACAAAAGGTAACATCATCTGCGTAAGCAGAGACAAGAAAACGGTGATGCCGAGTACTAGAGACAATCGGTCCCACCGCAGGTAAGAGAGACGCCCGACCTGCAATCAAAAAGGGCTCAAAGGCGAGAGCAAAGAGTTGTCCTGATAATGGACAACCTTGTCTGATGCCAGATCGAAAAGGAATCGGGGCCTTCAAAAATGTGGCCGTTCGAACGTGCAAATGGGCGCCCCGGTAGAGGCTAAGGATGAGAGAAACAAAAGCGGGAGGAAAACCACAGTGAGTTAATACGGCAGAAAGGTAAGCGTGAGAGACGTTATCAAAAGCGGATTTCTGGTCAAGATTAAACAAAGCTAAGGGTTCGGAATGTTTTAGTGCAAGAAAGGAAAGGTTATGAAGAAAGGAGATATTGTTAGAAATAGAACGACCAGGCACGGTATATGTCTGGTCGGGGGATATGAGGAACGGAAGAACAGAATTTAGGCGGCGAGAAAGGAGTTTAGTGAAGAATTTGTAGTCCAGGTTGAGAATAGAGATGGGGCGCCAATTCGACAAGTCCAGAAGGTCACCCTTCTTCGGCAGGAGGATGACATGTGCAACTGTAAATTCCGGCGGAAGCGCAGGAGAAGAAAGAGCACACGAATAAGCGGCAGAGAGAAAAGGCAGGAGTGACGGAAGAAAGGCCCGATAGAACGAGAGCGGGAGGCCATCAGGTCCCGGGGAAGAGTGAAGATTGAGGGAGGCAAAAGCCTCTCTCAATTCAGGCAAAGAAAAATCAGCAATGAGAGGGGCGCAGAGAGAAGACGGGACCTGAGGGAGAGAAGAAAGAAAAGAGGAGTAAGAAAAAGAAGAACCCTGCGCAACCGCTCGGAACTTCTCCTGAAAGAAGTGACGGACATGAGAGCAGATGAGAGTTGTATTGCCAGTAACAGTGCCATCAGGCAATCGGAGATGTCTGATGGAAGATGACGTGCGTCGCATGGATTCCATCTTCGAAAGGACTTCGAAAGAATGCGTCGATGGTGAAATACGTAGGAGCCGAAGACGACGGACTGCTTGCTGAGCAAACGGTTTGAGGCAGGCATGAAGTTCATCACGGACGGAGGTGTAGTGCGGGTCAGACATTGGCGTCGCGGAGAGGAGTCCTCGTAGGTTACTCACCTCCATCGAGCGAGTGGTGGAAATAGTAAAGGAGAGTTGACGAACGAGCAAGAGAAGATCCCGTTTGACATCAAGCCACAAACGCAAGGCGCTTGGGGTCGTTGTGAGCAGCAGCTTACGATCAGAAAGGAACTTCTCAACTTCCTCACAAAAGGAACGGTCTTGCAAGAGAGTGTCATCAAACGTCCAATGACGACGCGTAGATGAAGGTGCAGGAGAGACGCAAATTGATAGTGAAACGGCAGAATGGTCGGAAGAAACAGTAGGTGAATGTCGAGCAGCAGTGATAGCAGGGAGTAAGGAAGCAGAAACATATATTCGGTCCAACCGCGCAGCAGTAGAACCGAACTTCGGCGGATTACACCACGTAAAGGAAATGGAATCAGGATTTAGCCGTCTGAAGGAATCGACAAGATGAAAATCATCAAGGAGCTGAGTCAGCTGTGAAACTAAATTCATGCGGTATTCGCCAAAAGACGAATTTCTGTCAAGAGAAGGCTGCAGCGTGCAGTTAAAATCCCCCCCCCCAAGAACGAAATAATCCCCGGGAGGAATCGCTGCAATCGCTGCACGAATATTACTGAAAAGATGAGCAACATATATTTCATCAGTGGGAATATATACATTAAAGATATGAAAAGTAACATTATGCACACAAAAGGTAAAACACTGAAGAAAATCAAGGTGTAAATTTGTCACAGAAATAGAAGTCAGCTGAGTCAAAAACCGCTGGCGCACACCTACAGCTATACCACCATACCGCGAGAGGCTATACGAGTGGTAAAAGGTGTACGGCCAGCGTCTCCATAGGTGAGTGGGAGTGTCAGCAGAGCAGTGAGTTTCCTGGAGAAGGAGAACATCTCCACCAGCGGCAGAAATGTCCTCATAAACGAGGGAGTTCAACACTGGTGTCGCGAACCCGCGACAATTCAAGGAAGTCACAGTGAAAGTGCCATGTCTCTAGTGGCAGTGACAATCTTTTCCAAATGGGAACGGAAATTGTTGTACCGCCGTTGGATGCACTTCTGAGTGGCAGCATCCTCGGCAGATGGACTCTTGATAGTATTGTAAAGAGTTAACAGTTGTGCCAGTTGATTCTCAACTGCTGGGTAGCGACCTTCAAATCGGTTGACATAGGTGGGTAAATTAGGAAGAAGAGTCTTGGCACAAGCAAAGTCGTGCAATTCGTTATAAGGGAGAGGAGTGTCCGGAAACACATTCATGTGTAGGCGTGCGGAAAATTCCTCAAGAGGCAGGAGGTAGATAACTGGCTTGGAAGACTTGACAGGGCGACCCGAAGCAGGTGATCCAGCAGGCTTAGTCGGAGAGGTGTGAGTAGAGTGGCCAGATTGTCGCCGTCATTTCGTAGAGCCGCGAGGAGGTTTGGCATCCCTTTTGTCAGAACGGGTCCGGAGATAGCCCTCCGTCCCATCACTCATCGCTTGGTCGCTGACGCTTTGATAGGCTGTGTCATCAGCGGTCGAGGTCTCGGTATCAGACTGGTCAGTCGCAACGGACTCAGCAACTGCTGTAAGGTCCGCAGGAACACGAAAAGATGCTGAAGATTGTAAAACTGGGTAGTGTTCCTCGGAGAGAGAAGGTGGGACAACAATTGGCGTAGAGGTTGCTACCGAAGGTAGGTTGTTCGCAGGAACCACCGTCGGTAACGGAGCGCTACTAGGATCTTGATGAGAAGGCGTCGGATCTTGATAGACGGGCGAAACAGACTTTGGTGGAGCAACTGGACACTGCTTATAGTAGTGACCAACCTGATGACATTGACTACAATGGAATTCCGTCAGGAAGTTTATTTGCCTGACCTGATCTTCGCACCGAACAGTGAAGTGTGTTGGAAGCCGTTCGATTGCTTCTTGTGATGGAAATATGACCCTCGCAACACGGCGAGCACCTTGGATCGACGCATGTCGTGGATCACGTAATGAGTCGTTTCGGGCAGCAAGATGCGTTTGTATCCCTCCAACTACCCGACCAACCGAAGATAAGACAGCATACAGCATGAGATCTGTCACCTCCAACGGGACCGGGTAGAAAGAAACGTTAATGGGTTTTTGGCCCACTGGTTCTGCAGAAAGATGTCTATCGCCAATGGTGAGACCAGATGTTAGGAGAGATTTCGCCATTTCAGCCGTGGCCAGATAAACAACTACAAGTCGTCCTCTACGATACATTTGCGGAATAGATTCAGATGGGAACCGCTGTGCAATGGCATCTGCATATACTCGCAAAGGAGTGTCCGGAAGGGCTTCGAAATGAACGCCTTTTGCAAGATTCTCAGTAAAAGCTGTGCCAGCTGGAGAGCTGGCTGGGATATTAAGCACGATATTATTGCCAGCGTGGGAAATGAAAGATTTCAGCTTTTCAGCGCCAACATAATTATTCTTGGATGCTGGACGAGAGACTTTGGAGGCTGCAACAGAAGAAAACGAAGGTAATGACACGTTGGGCTCGGCAGTGCTAGAAGAGGCTGCATTTCCAGTGATGTCCATTGCGTCATCATCGATAGCGGAAGCCGGGAGATGTGACGTAGCTGGAGAAGGCAAATTGGCAACGCCACGAGCGGACGCTTGCGTGGCAACACCCCCATCTAGGGCATCAGAAAAGGAAGAGAGATTAGGGCTATCACTATCCCTACCGGAAGTCGCCATCTTTAATGGCAGCGCCCAGTAGCGAGCTTGGCCAGCTCGGCCAAACGTAAATAAGATGAAATACAACAAAATAGGCACTCACCGCGCTCGAAACGAAGCAAAATGAAAGACGATACCTTTATACTTAAGGTGAACGTGAAATTAAAGAGCGAAGAGTCCAAGAACACACCCAAATCAGAAGAAAATCGCGGAGCAACAACACGCTGCGCAGTTAAATCCAAAGGGCGAGATCCAAGGTAGCCAATGCCGTTAATGCCCATCAGATAGAGACGTCTCAGTAGCTGAGCCCATCTTACGGATTTATGATGTCAGAAGCTGACTTAAAAATACACATAGCACCATGGATTGTTGGCCACCGTGGTGTAAAGTTAACGCGCTCGGCTAGATATCGAGAGTTCCGTGGTTCATTTCCACGGCGGCGGCTGAAAACAATTTTTCGGTTGCTATGTGTTTCTGGAACGTGGAAAGAGCGATGTATTTATTTATTTACTGACGCCACGTATTTGGAGGATTTTTACATTGTGCAGACGCCAAACCGTTGTTACCCCATTACAGCCAGTGAAGTCACGTGAAACTGCTAAAAATGGAATGCAAACAAAACAGCGTTCCGATTGTTGCAGACTCTGTATACATATAAATAAACATGAGTTTATTTATGAATTAAATACGGGATTACACCATATAATACAAATTTTGAAGATGACAATCCCTTTCCTTGTCATATTTACACCAAAAAAACGGATTGTCATCTTAAAAAGGAGTTTCTTGATACGTGTATAATACAACAAAATAATAGTTTACCATTCCCAATCTGAATGGTCTTCCTACCTGTCTTTTGAAAATCTCTTCCATGTCACTTCGGCATGCTTTCGTATTTTAATGCGACCCCCTGATTACCACGTGGTCGTCTTCTGCATCTTTTCTTGTCCCTTGGTATCCAGGCTAGTATTTCAATTGCGCAGTTCTTTTAGCAACATGTCCAGCTGAAGGCGGGGTTATACTCAGCGAACAGAAAACGACCCCCAATCACGTCGGGCTCTGCGTAACGTAATACTCTGGCGTGGAGTGTTTTCCACCACGGTACAGACCACGACAGGATAAGCCTGTCGTGACCTAACAGTATGAGAACATTTACTCGTGTAACAAAGCAGTGCTTTTCAAAAAGTCTGAGAGCGCGTGTTTCAAAGAAGAAACTATGTGTTTTTTATGGCTTGTCAAGTATTTGGAAGAAGTGGAAGATTTCACACTAGAACGATTCCACAAAAGAAAACCAATTGGTGCGATGTACTTATTTATGTCGGGAAAAAGAAGGAGTGTACAGAAGTTTGATGGAAAGCTATTTTCTCGATGATGAGCTTAAGTTTAGCGCATATATCAGATTCACAAGGGAGCAGTTTAATTTCATTTTGACTCTTATTGAAGATAAAATAGCCTGTAATTCATATAATCGAATGGAGAAGCCAATAACACCTGCAGAAAAGCTTGCCCTCATTCTGAGGTAATTAACCAGAGGAACATGTCTTATTAAAACAAATATTTGTGTAATTGCTGATCATTTTTATTAAGTATGTATATACTAGATGCGTAACATCACAGCCTCTCCTTGACAAATGTCAACCCCGCCTTCTCGTGGTGCATCCTGTTCCCACTAAAGGGGCTCTGACGACCGCAAATAGCGGTATAACTATACCATCGGGATCAGAGGAAATGCTATCCCACACTCATCAACCCGCTTGGCCAGCGTGGTGAGTTATGGCCAAACACCTCCAAAATGACTCTACAACTTAAATCTTGGCCCTCAGTCTCCGGCAGCTGGAATGTACCTGGCCAAGGCAGCGGCCAGTGCGACATGAAGGCAGAGGGTGCTAAGAATCCCCGGAGGACCGGACTAGGCTGCCATTTGATGCTGACCTTGGCTACCTACAACGGACGCTCCCTATCTTCTGATTCAAGGCTTCTTGAATTGGAAGAGGAACTACAAAGGATCAAGTGGGACATCGTCGGGCTAAGTGAGGTAAGGAGAAAAGGAGAAGATCTCATTGAACTGAAAAGTGGACATCTCTTCTATTATCGTGGGACAGATACTGGCAGAACTAGTGGTGTTGGATTTATAATAAACAAGAAACTGAAGGATAAAGTGGTAGAAGTTGAAAGTTCCTCTGACAGAGCTGCACGACTCGTTATCCAACTATCGAGAAGATACCAGGCTCAGATTATTCAAACTTATGCACCCACCACAAGTCATCCTGAAGAAGAAATTGAAGAATTTTATGAGGAAATTCGTCATCTAAATAATAAAGGTAAGCAGCACTTGAAGATAATTATGGGAGATTTCAATGCAAAAATAGGGCACCGGCAACAGAATGAAACTTCAGTAGGTAAATTCGGTCACGGCAACAGAAACCAGCGTGGAAATACTCTCGTTGAGTTTGCAGAGGCAGAAGGGTTTTTCATCTTGAACTCCTTCTTCAAGAAAAAGCCACACAGGAAATGGACATGGAGACATCCAAATGGGACGACAAGTGAAATTGATTTTATTATGTGTAACAAAAAATTCGTCATCGAAGACTGCAGTGTGCTAAACAAGTTCAACACAGGTAGTGACCATAGATTGGTGAGATGTAAGATGCACCTCAACACTAAACTGGAACGTGGCAAGCTCATAAGACAAACAAAACGTATTGACATAACCAACCTTAAAAAACACCATAATACTTTCAAGTTGGAACTGAAGAACAGATTCTCTGCTTTAGAAGGCCTAACATCGGAAGAAGTGGATATTTCGGAAGTTAACAGAAAAGTAACCAAAGCTCTTATGGAAACAGCAACAAAATTAGCTGGGTCTAAGAACAAGTTGCATGTAAACAAATTATCAGGAAAACCAAAATGTTGATGCAAAAGAAGAGAGATGAGGACAACTAAAGAAGATGTGACTTCCAAAGTGGAATATATAGAGCTATGCAAGACAGCACGAAAAAGTATCACTGAAGACGTAAGGAAATTCAACTGTGAGCTAGTGAGGAAAGCAATTGAAAACAACCAAAGCCTAAAGATAGCAAAGGGACATCTCAGTAAGGGAAGAAAACAGATTATGGCTCTGAGAAAAGAAGATGGTTCTATAACAAGAAATAGAGGCGAAATTTTGACAAGAGTGAAAGATTTCTACTCCAAATTATACGAAAGGGATGATACATGTACTCCAGACATCATGAAAGGTACCAGAGTTCTTCCAGTCCTCCCAGCAGAAGTTGCTCATGCAATCAAGAACATGAAGCGGGGGAAAGCTCCAGGAGAAGATGGAATTACTATAGACATCATACAAGAAGCAAGTGGAGAAATCTGAAACAGTACTCGCCCAAATTTTCACTCGATGCCTTAATGAAGGGAAGATTCCTGAGGATTGGAACAATGCTACAATGATCCTGCTACATAAAAAAGGTGACATTGAGGATCTCAGGAACTACAGACCTATCAGCCTCCTATCAGTGGTTTATAAATCTTCACTAAAGTTCTTTCACACCGCTTGAAGGTAACACTGGACATGGCTCAACCGAGAGAACAAGCTGGATTCAGGAGTGGCTACAGCACAATAGATCATATCCACGTACTGAGAGAACTAATTGAAAGAGCGAGGGAATATGAACTTCCATTGTGCATGGCTTTTATCGATTATGAAAAAGCCTTTGATTCGGTGAAACCATCAGCAGTTACCACGGCTCTGAAATCCTGCGGTATTGAAGATGCATACATTAATATTATTAATAACATCTATGAAAATGCAAGTGCAAAGATTCGGCTGTTTGAAAATACAACACACATAAAAATTGGAAAGGGAGTGAGACAAGGTGACACCATATCTCCGAAGCTCTTTAATGCCACATTGGAAAATGTCTTTCAATCACTGAACTGGGAAAACAAAGGGATAAAGATTAATGGAGATTATCTAACCCACCTTCGTTTTGCTGATGACATAGTCATTTTTGCAACTACCCCATCAGAGCTGCAGAGTATGATCCAGGAACTTGCTGACAAGAGTAAAGAAGTGGGATTAAAAATGAACTTTCAGAAGACAAAAGTGATGTTCAATGCTTTTACAAGAAATGAAGATTTATCGATTGATGGAGAAAAACTGGAGATAACAGACACGTATGTTTATCTTGGACAGCAGATATCAAGTGAGGGTCACATTGATGAAGAAATTAATCGGCGTACAAAACTTGCCTGGAGAGCTTTTGGAAGAAACAGCATAATTTTCAAGAGCAATATGCCATTATGTCTTAAAAGAAAAGTGTTTGATCAATGCATCCTTCCAGTGCTTACGTATGGTGCAGAGACGTGGACCTTAACTAAAAGAGACATACAAAGGCTGCAGACAACTCAAAGAAGCATGGAGAGGTGCATGCTTGGTATAACCAGGAGAGATAAGAAGAGGAACTCGTGGATCCGAAAAATGACGAGAGTGGAAGACATCATGATCAGAGTTAAATCCCTGAAATGGCAATGGGCTGGACATACTGCCAGAAGGACAGACCATAGATGGACAGCCGAAATTTTAGATTGGATTCCAAGGGACAGGAAAAGACCCAGAAAAAGACCACATGGGAGATGGGTGGATGAAATTCGTAAATATGCGGGAGTGACATGGAGGAGACTGGCACAAGACAGACCGTTGTGGAGGAAACTTGGGGAGACCTTCGTCCAGCAGTGGATTGATAATGGTTGACAATGATGATGATGATGATGATACTAGACATTTTACTACATTAAAAAAATTATATGCAATAGAGCAATGAATAATTCTGAAAAAGTTATTTTTGAGAATGTAGAATACACGAAAAACACGCATTGAAATAGGATAAAAATTATGCGCAAATTATTTATTTTTACTTATTACTGTCGCTGAGGGCGAATGCAAAAGCATTTCTGAAGATGTTGCTTTCTTGAGTTGAATACTGTTCCATAAAATAGGATTTCCACATGTTCCATAAAATAGGATTTCCACATGTTACATAAAATAGGATTTCCACATGTTTCATAAAATAGGATTTCCACATGTTCCATAAAATAGGATTCCCCCAACCAGTTCTATCAACTGCTCATACTTGGAAGCAGAGAAATGATCCAATGGCATTGTTAAAAATAATAGGTTATTAACAATCGAGATAAAACGAACTATCTTGGTAAATGAATTAACCTAGCGCGCTGCGTGCTACGGAATTGACTGCTGTCAAAGCAGACGCGTTATCATGCCGGGCGGCTCACGTTGGCGGAGAAACGGTTTCTTCCTTCTAGTAAAACAGTCTGGGTTCTTTACATTGTACAAGTGGGGAGAGTAATGCACTCAACGTTTTCCGTTCTCCGCTGCGTATAAATCCCATCGCTAGGAAAACCCGCCTTTATTGCCACTTGACGGTCTTTACTTTGATGGTAGTAGTGAGAAAGTGAGTGTTCTAAAGCACGGGATGCACGATGCATGCATCACGATCAGGCGGCACAGACCACGCATTTTCACACTACTGATAGGTATTTCATCCATTGTTATCATTTTCCTGATACATGAGTTCCTTTTCGTACTTTTCTTTTGGTTACCCCCAACCATGCATCTCTCCATGCTTCTTTATGATTTCCGCAGCTTCTTAATGTCTCCTTTAGTTATGGTCCGTGTCTCTGATCCATAGGCAAAAACTGGAAGGATGCAATGATTAAACACTTTCCTTTTTATACCTAATGATCAATTTTTCTTGAATATTGCACTGTTTCTCTCTTAGCTTTGTGCAGATCTATAAATTCTAAAACGAAGGTTGAGGGAGAAATGCTGCGCTAGTAGTACACTCATTGTCATAAAAATTCGCGCAACAAGAAGGAGGCGTCGGATTGAAATGAGATTTTAGTAGTGAGATGGTATATACCAAGGGCAGACGTGATTACAGTATAACAGCAGCAGAACGATTTTCCGCGGACATACGGTACACATACTGGTCAGCGTTAGTGCCGTGTCGGACCACCTCGTGCTCGGATACGTACGGTTATACGATCCGGAATGAAGTCAAAGAGACGCCGTATGTTATCCTGGGATAGATTGGCCTACACTTCTTGCAACTGACGCTCTAAATCCCGACCACTGGGACATGGAGAAAGCTGGCGAATGATCTGGTCCCAGACGTGCTCGATGTGCGAAAAATCAGGCGTTCTGGTAGGCCACGGAAGCATCAAAGCATGACGTAGACAGTACTGGGAAACCCGAGCAGTGTGAGGAAGGGCGTTATCTTGTTGGAAAATGACTCCGGGATGTCCCGCCAGGAAAGGCAGCACATTGGGCTGCAGGATCTCCCGTACGCAGCGCTGGGCGGTCAGCGTCCATCGGATTACTATGAGGGAAGTCCGGCTATCATAGGTGATGGCTCCTCAGACCAACACGCCTGCCGTGCGGGACGTGTGCAGCTGTACAGTGAGGTTGGGATTGTAGCGCTCACCTGCGGTTCTCCACACTCTGACACGGTGGTCGTCCGTTCCCATACAGAAGCGAGATTCGTCGCTGACCACTATGAGTTGCCAGTCCGTAGCATTACACGACTGCAATCGACGCCGACTATTATGAGGTATTAATGGCCAAAAACGTAAGGACCGCCCAAAGTGCAGATTCGCCTCTGCCAGGCATCTGGAAAAGGTTCTGGCGGACACAGGAGTCCCTTGTACAGCCGCCACATGTCTGTGGATATTGGACAAGGACGTCGTTGCATCTGTGTGTACCGCTCTCACGATCCCACGGTCATCTCTGCTAATGGTGTGTCTGGGTCGTCCATAACCCGTCCGCCGTGTCTGAGTGCCTTCCCGTGTCCATTGCTCCCAACACAAACGCACCGTTCGGTCCGACTAGCCCAAATGGCGGTCGATTCAGTGCGCCGGCCCCCATGCCTCTCTCGTCCAGACGATATGGCCTCGTTCAAACACCGTCAGTTGCCCGTACGCACATCTACGACGGCTCCTCGGTATGTCTATCGCTCAGGGATCACGCCTGACTCTCACCGCGCACTTCGGCAAGAATGTGGAGTCCCCTGCGCGGCACTTTATAACCCCAAAGGATTGCGTCTGCAACGCCGATCTTCGACGCGCGGTTATGCGGAATCGCACGAAACTTCAATAATTTGCATATCTGCCCTCCCTGTAGCTATTAGCCGAGTTTCGCGTTAATCGCACGGTTTTTTTTCTTGGTGCGCGGATATTTATGACAATGAGTGGTGTATTTCAGGATCTTTTCATAGTACTGGCGCCCTTAAAACACTCAAGTTATCTTCTACTTATTTTTCATAAACTGTGAAATCGAGGTTAAAATATAAGAATATCATAAAGCTAACACATAATTTAGACCTCGTAGTTTCTGGAGCCTGGAGGCAGATGACTCCTCTGCCTTATGGAAGTAATCCCTGGCTCTGAGTGTCCGCAATCCAACATTATACCTTTTCTAATCTGTCTTCGCTGCTCCGGATATTTTACGGAAACTGTAGACTCGGGGCGACCAGCCTATTTCAAGAAATGCCTCTCCATTAAACCCTTCGTTTGATAATCTCCTAACTACTAACGACAGTGAGAATTACCTTGGGCTATATCGGTCATTTTTGCTCTCATTAGGTGTGGTAAAGTATGAAGCTTCTGTTTATCGCTCTTGCTGTGTGTCTTACTTTGTCGCATATCAGTCATTCTAGGCTATTCCGTTCCCTGACTTTCTAATCGGTATTCGAATAATTGCGACGTAATTATTCAAGCTCAATCGGACTCTGATGATGGAGCTGACACTCTCCCTGACATCAGCATTTATTTTATTATTACTGTGCTTTGCTTAAACATATACAATCTCAACAAGTTGAGATGTGCATATAGTATAAGGGATGGTCAAAAAGTTTCCGTTCGAGATTGCGGTAAGACAGAGTATGGTGTAAACGTTAACGAAAGTCATGTTATATAAAGACGGTTAGTAATATGTGAGGGTAACAGCCAAATTTAGGCGTATTGCTGTATTTTTTAACATATCTTACGCCTATTGATGACATCGTTGTTACCGAGCGCGTCCAAAGCAAATCAATGAGCAGTGATTCTGTTTCTGTCCGGTGGAAGAAAGAAACCTGCAGAATGGTGGTGGTGTATGGTGATGTGTGCTTGTGAAACACCTCTGTTGTTGAATGGCTTCAAAATTCCAAGACGGGCGCAGTACAAGACATGATTTGCATAGGTCTGGGCTTCCATCCACATCAAACACGACCGATAATATCGAGAATGTGAAAGACGCTATTCTCAATGATCGGCGAGTAACTATTCATCAAATGGACAGTAACTTCAACATGAGCGACGGAGGTGTTCAAAGCATCACACAGGGTCTAGGGTACGGTAAAGTGCACTGTCAAGGGATGCCCCGAGCCTTCAATAGTGACCAGGGAATACATAGCATGGCAGTCGCTCTGCAACAATTGCTGCGTTTTAACGTAAACGGCAACTCATTCTTGGAGCGGATTGTGGCCGGGAACGAAACCTGTTGCTTTCTGTGAGCATACAATCACGGTATCTGTCCCTCCCCATCTGAAGAAATTCGAAGAGCAAGCATCTGCTGGAAACGTGATGGCGACAGTGTTTTTCGATCACCGAAGTTCATTGCTGGTAGAGTTCAAGAAGTCAAGTGTTAGTATCAATGGAACACGGTGTTGCGAGATACTCGAGTGTTTGCGTCGTTCCACTAATAATAAACGTCCCGTGTATAATGTGGGAGTGCGGAGACTCCGAGCCAGGGGAAACTTCAATAAGGCAGAGAAGTCATTTGCCTCCAGGCTCAGGAAACTACGAGTTCTGAATTATGTGTTAGCTTTATAAGAGGCCCGACGAGAGGGAGAGGAAAAGGGGTAACTGCCCAGTGGCCCGCGCGTTGGTGGGTCCGATCCTAGTGGACGTTTGTTACGAATTATTAGCGAAAGGGTCCAGCAAAAAAGTAAAATATTTGCGCCTCCCGGAGCAGCCGCTTTGGTTCCCACGCTTGTATTCTCCCCCTGTCACAAAAATTAAAAAAAAAAAATTCCCCGTACTAATTCCCTTACCAATGGAAGTTGTAATAGATTAACAATGGGATAAAAAAAACTGTATGGACTAACCACTCTAGCCATGGCGACAGATATTGCTCGTACTTTGAACTGCACCACAACGCGCACTGCCATGTTGCCTACGTCGTAAAGGGAAAATTGCAAGCCCTTAAATGGTAGATCCCGGAGCACCCTCCTTACAGTCCAGATCTCTCTCCTTGTGATTTCTACTCATTAGACACTGAAAGGACGTAGGTTCCGGTCGGTCGGTAGGTCGAGGACGTGAAGTAAGCTGCATTGGACTTTTGTACGCAACAGACAACAGACTTCTACCACAAAGGCAACTTCAACTTTCTTCGTGAATGAGACAATGGTCTTAACGCCTACGGCAATTACTTTTAAATATCCGTAACCTATCTGAGCTTACCGACACCGAATGGAAACTTTTCGATCATGCCTTACATTTTTGTTTACATGCACCCTTTCAAAAAAAAAATAAATGAAAGACAAAGCACCCAGAAGAAGGAATTATCCAATCGAGATGAAAATTGTTATGTGCAATGTACATGTATAGGAAAAGAAGTCATTGCAATTTACGGAGGCAGGTTTTGGACAGCCGTGCCGTGTGTGGTCTGGTATTCCTGTTGGAAAATTGCTCGGTGGTGCTGCAACAAGAATGGCAACACAACAGGTCGTAGAATGTCGTCGATGTACCTTTCAGCCGTGACAGTGGTACGGCGGAATACCAAGGGTTTTCAGCTATCGTAGGAAATGGCTCAGCAGACAGTCACTCCCGGTGTCCGAACCATGTGCAGTTCCACGGTGAAGGCAGGATCCGTGTGCCGGACGGTTCGTCTTCAGACACATATGCGCTAATTATCGGTGCCAAGTGCAAGCCGTGCCTCATTACTGAAGGCTACACGACGCCATTGGACACTATCCCGCGTTGATCTGGCTCGATACCTCTTCAACAGATGCCGGCGATGCTCTCTGGTCAGTGCTAGGTGGCTGAGTGGCCTCCTCGAATGTAGACTCCGTGCCGCAATTCTTCTGACAACGGTACGAATGGACACTTCCACACCTGTAAGACGCAGCATGCCCAAGGATGGTTGAGGGCTACGAATACTATTCTGTTCGGGCGGCTCTCGCAATCGCTCGATCCTCGCGTTCTGTCTTTGCCCTCGGGCGTCGTTGTTGGCGCAAATGGGCCCTTCTCGACCCATTGGTGCCAACATCGTCCTATTGGCACTTCGCTCCTACCCAAATGTCTGGCGATACGGCGACTTGACCAACTGGCCTCTGAAAGCCCAATTATACGTTGTTTCTCAAACTCGCTCAACTGCTTGTATTGTTCCCGGATCCGACGTCGAGGCATCTTCTTCTTTTTTTTTTTTTTTTTTTTTTTTTGATTGGAGGTTTAACGACCACCGTGAGCAACTCAATGGTCTATAAGCAGTCGCCCGTCCCTAAAGTAGGGTCACTGGTTCCAGGGAAGAGAGAGAGCCAGCGCCGTAAGACAAACACAACATCCATGCTTCACCGGGATTCGAACCCGGACCCCTTTCGGACGAATTATCAGAGGCCATCGCTTAGACCACTGCGCCACCGGGGCGGCCGAGGCATCTTCACAGTCCATGAAGGTTAATGCACCCGCAATCCGCTGTCACAATTGACCTTGCGTGTGAGCTTTGCTCTTGATATACCCTCCTGGATGCCCGGTTCCCATGTGCTCTAACGGGCCACTATTTAGTCATTGATCATTACTATTTAAATCATGTGCATATTCGGTTCTGAGGTATTTGTATACGCAATTTCATGAGGATCGATTGTCTTTCTCGGGGTGCTTCGGTTTTTGTTTTTTGTTGTTTATTTTTTGGCAAAGAGTGTATTGATAACTTCAATAACTGGTGTCCAAAGTAAGAGTAAGAAACACAAATTCGAGAATATATTACATACGACAGATTGTAAAGATTTTTCAGAGACATGAGCAAGGTCAATACTAAGTCCACGCACACAAGCAACATTGTGCTAGTTCTTATAGAAATATGCAAATGACGAAAGCAGGTCATCGAGCAGGTCGCAGGAAGGCTAACCTCATTAAAGTTGCTTTGAGCAGGTTGTGGCAATTGAAACTTGAGTTGGACTGTTAATGGAAGAATGGTTCCCCACTATCACTTATAAGAATATTTACATTTTGATACAAGTGGTCTCTAATCTCTGGAGACAATTCCAGGAAGCCGGAACAATAACCGTAAAGCCGGAACAATGACCTCCATTAGCTAGCCAGGCAACTCTCGGAGATTTTTTTTTTTTTTTTTTTTTTTTTTTTGGGTTGGAGGTTTAACGACCACCGTGAGCAACTCAATGGGCTATAAGCAGTCGCCCGTCCCTAATTTAGGGTCACTGGTTCCAGGGAAGGGAGAGAGCCAGTGCCGTAAGACAAACACAACATCCATGCCTGACCGGGATTCGAACCCGGACCCCTTACGGACGAATGAGCAGAGGCCAGCGCCTTAGACCACTGCGCCACCGGGGCGGCTCTCTCGGAGATCATCTCCTCTGCTATGGGAACCGTGGTATCGACGCAAAGAGTATACAGAGGACTCCATGAGAGAGGTTACCGCCCCGGTGGCGCAGTGGTCTAAGGCGCTGGCCTATGATCATTCGTCCGTAAGGGGTCCAGGTTCGAATCCCGGTCAGGCATGGATGTTGTGTTTGTCTTACGGCACTGGCTCTCTCCCTTCCCTGGAACCAGTGACCCTAAATTAGAGACGGGCGACTGCTTATAGCCCATTGAGTTGCTCACGGTGGTCGTTAAACCTGCAATCAAAAAAAAAAATGAGCGAGGTCTCTATGCAAGAAGGCCAACGGTCTGTACCCCACTCACCGTATCGTATAGAAGTGTCCGTCTGAATTCGGCCTGACAACGTCACCGCTGGACCTCTGATCAATGGGCTTTTGGTATTTTCAGGGAAGGCTCGTGGTGCAGCCTATAAACGGATTTCCGACTTATGTACATTTGAAGAGAGGCATGAAGCCGAAATTTTCCGTCCAACATTAGAGAAATTGACCACTACGATGCCTAGTTTGGGCTGGCATCATGTTGTAACTCGCAGCAGTCAGTATGCCTCTGGAACATTACACGTGTTTCCAGAGGCACACTGACTGCTGCAAGTTACAGGGATGACATCCTAGACCCCTATGTTCGGTTTTAAGGGTAGCTGCTCGTCCCTAGTTCCTTTTTATGGACGATAACTCCCATCTCCATAAGCCTCGGTTAGTCGACGAATACTGAAGAGTGAGGATATTCACAGGAGAGAGTGTCTAGCGGTATTTCCTGACCTGAATCTGATAGAACATGTCTGTGATGCCCTGAAAAGAACAATTGCAAGCGGGCAACCCTCTCACAGAATCCTCCTGGGACTCTGACGCGCCATGGTGGAAAAGTGGCACTTGACTCTCTTTTTTTGCCCCTAGCTCTCATTTACGGCCATGTAAACAGTGTGAGGGCTCGTTCTGCAAGACGTGTCGTTGTTCGGGATAATCACACTCCTTATTAATGCCCCTCGAAATCCGCGCCACTGCTGCACAGGCTTCTTCCGTATGTGGCGATGGCATTCCTTTTCTGTTGTGTAATGCTGCGTTATTGAAATATACACTGAGTGGCCACTTTATTATGACCTCCCTCAATACTCCGTTGGGCCACCTTTTACCTTTAATACTGCGTCGATTCTTTGTGGCATGGACTCCACAAGATGTTGATAGGTGGTTTGTGGAATCTGAGGCCATACTTGATGAATAGCACTTTCCAGGAGTGTGAGATTGCAGGGCTGTGAATCCAGCTGTCTGATGGCTCATTCAACTTCATCCCACAAATTCTCAATGGGATTGAGATCTGGAGATTGTGGGGGCCACCTAAGCAAAGTAAACTCACCGGCATGTTCCTGAAGCCAATCCTGTACAATACGAGCACTATGGCAGGACGTATTATCTTGTTGAAAGTAGCCATCGCCATTGGGATAAACCATCCGCATGACAGGATACACTTGGTCCGCAACGTTGTTTAGATATAATGTGCCAGTCAGACGTTGATCAACACGAATTAAAGGGCCCAAAGCATGCCAGGAAAACATTCCCCAAACCATAACGTTACCTCCACCAGCTTGAAAGGTTGTTTGTTTGTTTGTTTGTTTGTTTGGAGGTTTAACGACCACCGTGAGCAACTCAATGGGCTATAAGCAGTCGCCCGTCCCTAATTTAGGGTCACTGGTTCCAGGGAAGGGAGAGAGCCAGTGCCGTAAGACAAACACAACATCCATGCCTCACCGGGATTCGAACCCGGACCCCTTACGGACCAATGATCAGAGTCCAGCGCCTTAGACCACTACGCCACCGGGGCGGCCTTGAAAGGTTGTAACAATGCATTTGGGGTCCATGTTTACGTGCTGTTTCCGCCAAATTCTCACTCGGCCATCGGCATGGTGCAACTAAAAACGTGATTCATCGGACCACATAATTTGTTTCCAAGTATCGACTGTCCAATACTTGTGTTCCTGGGCGAACTGGAGTCGTTTTCTTTTGTTAACTGCAGACAGCAAAAGTGTTCGAACAGGCCTTCGGCTGCCATATCCCATCCGATGCAGTGCACGGCGAACAGTGCGTGCAGAGATCATTTGAGGGGATCCTTGATTAAGATGGTCTTTAATTTGCTGCACTGTTGCCCTTGTGTTGTCTGTTACCAGTCTGCAAACTCTCCGATCCGCCCAAGCAGTCACTAGTCGATGACAACCACACGTTGCGCGTAGAGACCCAGTTTTTTGGCTGACAGTAAAGTCTTTAACCACTTTAACAACAGCTGCTCTGAAACATTTAACTAATGCGGCGGTTTCGGTGATACTCGCTCCATGGTTCCGAGCTCCTACAATCATCAAACGTTGAAATTCCGTCAAATCGCACTTTTTACCCATCTCGTCACCCGAAAATCACTTCTACTACTGTCGCAAGCACTAAACTTTCCTTTTTTTATACTAGCATCGCCCACTAGCGGCAACAGCGTGCAGCCATAGCTCATTTGCTTAAAACTATCAGGTGGTCATAATAAAGTGGCCACTCAGTGTATATGTCCGTACCAACTGCCGTTAAAATCTGTCGTGTGGATTTTGCGTGAATTTATGTTTGTCACGTTAATTTTGGACATCAGTGTGTTTTCTAAAGTGCTTTTTTTTGTAGAATTTAGTTATCAGTGTCATTTTATTGTACGTTCATTCTGGTATATTGTAGTTGTTTTAAGTCCAGTTATTTTTGTGTCTTAACCAACAAAGAAATACAAATTGATACATACATTTGACGTGGACCAGGAACATCAAACAGATGTTATCGCTCTTTCCACGTTTATATGTGAGTCGCGGAAAAATAAGTGAGTCGCGAACCCAGGGTATTCCAGTTACGCGCCGGATATGCTTCCACTGCACCACAGCTGCCTAGAATTCCTCCAGACTCACACGAATTCCTTAAGACATATAAATGAGAATGTTTCCGTGACTCACTTATAAACCTGAAAAGAGCGATGATCTCTGTTTGATGTTCCTGGTTCTCGTCAAATGACCGTATTAATTATTCCTTCGCCTTCTAATTATTTTTTCTGTTGCTGCTTACCATCTTTGGTGAATCCCCAGCATTGTGCGGGGCTCCAAAAACAAACCTGCCAAATTGGCTTGGCAGTTAATGTGTGTGAGTCTGGAGGAATTCGAGGCCGCTGAGGTGCAGTGGAAGCATATCCGGCGCGTAACTGGAAGATTCCCGGTGCCAGCCAATGAGAATTTTTCCGTGACTCACTTATAAACGTGGAAATATCTGTGACCTCTGTTTGATGTTCCTGGTCCACGTCAAATGTCTGCATTAATTATTCATTCGCCCTCTAATTATTTGCTATGTTACTGCTTACCATCTTTGCTGAATCCCTAGCATTGTGCGGGCTCCAAGAAGCAACCTGCCAAATTGGCTTGGCATTTAGTGTGTGTGAGCCTGGAGAATTCGAGGCCGCAGTGGAACCATATCCGGCGCGTAACTGGAAGACCCTGGGTTCGAATCCCAGTGCCGGCCAATGAGAATTTTTCCGTGACTCGCTTATAAACGTAGATAGAGTGATGACCTCTGTTTGTTAAAAAACAAATGTTATTTCTTCATATGTCTACATATTTTTGCTTTATTCTGTGTTTCACTTTCCTCTGTTGATTATGCCATCTTGCCAGACTACCCTGCCTTCTTGTAAATTGCTGAGGTTAGGTTATTTGCTAAATAAAGAAGCAATGATTATATCACTTAAGTTATAAAGAAAGTTAAAACACAATTTTAGTTACAGTATACCAAATGAACTATCCCGACTTTGTCTCTGCAGTTCCGGCCTAGTGTGTGGACAAAATTCCTTCCCATTCTGATGCAAAAAGTTTGTTTCTGTTCTGATCCGGCTCTTTCTAGTGTGTGACAACCTTTAGTGTTGCTGAGTAGTATTTCAAAGCAATATTTATTAAAAGAAAGAAGATACTTTGTCCGCCCTGGTGGGTGAGTGGCACGAGGCTCTGGTTTTTAAGCATTAGTCAGGGTTCGAATCTCAGGTGAGGCATGACTATCGTGTTTGCCTTACGGCACTGGATCTCTTCATTTACTGTTACCGCTGGCAATAAATTAGAAACAGGCGACTGTTTACAGGTCACTGAGGTGCTCACGGTGGACGTTAAGCCCCTCCCCCGAAAGGAATGTTTTCACATTTAGAAGGGATTCCTATTCGAGGAGATGAGTGGCATACTCTGTTTTGATCGACAATCCATAATACAGACCTTTTAAGGGGGAGTGGGGTCATTGACCACCGTGAACATCTGTAAGGGATATGTTTTTTTATTTGGTGTTTAACAATCACCGTGAGCAACTCAGAGGGCTATAAGCAATCGCCCGTCCCTAATTTAGGCCACTGGTTCCAGGAAAGGGAAAGAACCGGTGCCGTAAGGCAAATATACCATCCATGCCTCACCGGGATTCGAACCCGGACCCATCGCGGACGAATGGTCAGCAGCCATCGCTTAGACCACTGCGCCACCGGTGCGACATAAGACATAAGGACTACACTGCAGAGTAATTGAATTAGAGATACCTGTCTAGTAACGTGTAGCACCACCTTTCGCCCTGATGACGGCGGCGATTCGTCTCGGCATGGACTCGATAAGACACCGGAAGCGTTGGGAAGCCATACGGATCCACAACCCCTGAGCAAGCTCCTACAGTTCACGAAGATTTGATGGAGGGGGTCAGAGCCTCGCACATCTCTCTCAATGGCATCCCTATATGTGCTCGATGGGATTGAGGTCAGGTGACCTAGCTGGCCAAGGAAGCAAGGTCACGTCGGTGGAGTGTTCATCCAACCATTCGGTTACAATTCGGGAGCGATGGCACGGTGCATTGTCTTGTTGCAGGATGAGGTCCCCAGTGGGATGTTGAAGACGCACAAACGGGAGCAAATGGTCGTCCAGGATATCCCGGTAACGTTGACCTGTGAGGGACGATGTCACACGTACCAAGGGTCCCATTTCAGTCCGCGTAAACAGTAGCCACACTAGAATGCCACCCGCACCAGCTTGAAGAGTACCCTGCTGGCAAGAAGGATCCATCGTTTCATGTGCTTTGCGCCGTACTCGTATCCTGCCATCCGCATGTACCAACGTGAATCTCGACTCATCAGTCCAGGGAACATTTTTCCCACATGTCTAGGGTCCAGTGGCGATGTTCCCGCTCCCATGTTAATCTTTGCACCCTGTGACGTGCGGTCAGCAGCGGCACCGTCGTGGGACGATGGCTTCTGTACCCCATAGCGAGGAGATGGTTCTGGATGGTGTGGCAGCTTACACGTTTTTGTGCACCAGCGTTAAATTGCCGTGTGATTTCTTGCACTGTGGCGCGTCTATCCGCTGTTACAATGCGAGCTAGCCGACGATGACCCAGCTCATTCACACGCTGTTGTCCACGGCGGTTGGCCCTTGCAAAGATGGTTTTACCGGATTCGATGAACTCACGGTGCACCCGTGACACGGTGGCTCGTGAAAATCCCAGTGTCTGCACGACTTCCGAGATGGAGTGACCCATTCGTCGGGCCTCGACAATTTGCCCACGATCAAATGCGCTTAGATCCTTTGTCTCACCCATAGTGCGTCCGACTCTTACTGATTCCCGTCGAATCACTCCTATTGTCGGATCGCTGCATACGTCATGTCGTTTCCGTTTACAGAGCCTCCCACAGCGCCTCATTTGCATAACGCCAGCTGTCTCTAATTCAATTGCTCTTCAGTGTATAAGCAGTAGGCAATCACAAACTTAGTGTTACTTGTTCCAGGAAAGGGAGAGAGCCACCGCCACAACACCAGCACAACACCATGCCACATCCCAGACGCAGCCAGAAACCCACGACTCTGATCATCTACGAAGGTCCATCTACGCATGTGCAAGCTAAACTCTGTCCTCAAAATAGAAAGAAAAGCTGAATCGGAAGATTGTTAGTGAAGGGGACTGGTAACGTTTGTTACAGGATACCTACAGGTTACACCCCACGGTGTTATACATAATTTTAAAGCTCACTTTAATAGCAGGTAACTCCCTGGGGGGGGGGGATTTGGAGGAAGCCAAATGTTGCTACGACGCACCGTTTTCGTGGCATCAAAATGCATTTTTGTAATGGCTTTTATCACATTTAGCATCACAATCTTGTAGTTTACTCAGGTTGCAATGAGATATTGTTACATTTCTATAAAACATGATGACATAATGTTCGGCGATAGTTTAGTAACATATATTGCTGAGTAACAACGAAATTAATTATTGTTGCGTCATTTCATGGGGTAGCATGCTGCACGAACAGATTTTAACAACAGTTTTTACAATGACGCAAGATCAGCCATTTCCTTAACACCGAAAATTTTACTTCGGACTACTGTCTTGAGAGATACCTAGTTGTTTGTTTGTTTTAGCAGGACGTCAATTTGGTTGGAAAACGGCAATTTTTCTGAATTAATTGATTTTAGCATTTTTATATATTCTGTAGTACGGTTAATTTCTGAATAGCTCAAAATTATGCACGCGACTGTAATAAATACACCTTTTGTCTTCAGGATAAAATATGAGACAAAATGCAGGCAAAGTATTTAAAACTGGTTTACTTTAATGCCTAACACAACTTTGACTGGATGAAGCGGAGACCATTTATATTAATAAACGTCGGCAGATGCAAAGGAGAGCACAACAAGTGTTGAAGTTCTAAGCTATTGAAAATATCTGTAGTGCGAGCTGAAAATCTAAGGCAGCTTCGGAGAACCAATTAACGTTGACAGCAAGAAAGTCAAGCAGATGGCAGCAGCGGGAAAGCAAAGGAGAGAAAGATTCGCGTATTTCGAAGTCCTGGTAATCATTGATGCCAGACTAATGGCTTTTGAAACCACTCGTCGCCCACTCATAACGAAGAAAGGCAAATGCCTGAGTTCTGAGCAGGTGACCTTTCACAGATTTGTTAAGAGTGAGACAAGTAGTACTTCTTGTAGAAAAGGCTCCTGAAAGATCCTACTACATCAAGTTCCCGTTCCTCGTTGTCTTGAGGATCTTGTCAAAATCTTTGGTATGAAGTCACGATTGGTGAATTTCACAAATAACCACAGTCCCTTAACTTTTACTTTTGTGCGTACCGAAATATCTAGCACTAGAACCCGCAGCTCGTGTTTCTTTCGCACTCACTTACGGGTTAATAATTTCGTGGGAAATCTTTCAGGTTAAAATGACAAACGGCTGCCCTTGTGACCGCAGTGGCCTAAGCGATGGCTTCTGATCATTCATCCGAGATGGATCCCGGTTCGAATCCCGTGAGGCATGGATGTTGTGTTTGTTTTACGCCGCTGACCCTTTTCCTTCCCTGGAACCAGTGGTCCTAAATTAGAGACTGGCGACAGCTTATAGCCCACTGAGTTACTCACGGTGGTTCCCCAATAAGGAAAAATAGGAACTGGGTGTTAAAATCTTAGTAACAGCTAAAAAATTAGATTTTACTAAGGTAAATTGACAAAGTCATCGCTCTTTCCACGTTTATCTTTAATTAACGCACAGCAACCGAAAAATTGTTAGTCGGACACCTCAGGGATCGAATCCCAGATCTTCCGAGTGCGTTCGTCTTACGCTACGGTGGCCAACAATCCACGGCGCTATGTGTGTTTATCTGGCAGCATCTGACTTTGCAAATCCGTAGGGATGGGCTCAGCTACTAAGACGTTTTCATCTGTTGGGGGTTAACGGCACAATCTATTTAATTATAACTAATAAATCCAATGGGCGAGAGTATATGGTGAAAATCTTCCGAATACGTAGAGCCGATATAAATAGACAAAGTCATCGCACTTTCCACGTTTATCTTTAATTAACACACAGCAACCGAAAAACTGCTGAGCCGATCCCTACGGATTTGTGAAGTCAGATTCTGACAGATAAACACACATTTTTTTTTTTTTTTGATTGGAGGTTTAACGACTACCGTGAGCAACTCAATGGGCTATAAGCAGCCACTCGTCCCTAATTTAGAGCCACTGGTTCCAGGAAAGGGAGTGAGCCAGTGCCGTAAGACAAACACAACATCCATGCCTCACCGGGATTCGAACCCGGACCCCTTCCGGACGAATGATCAGAAGCCATCGCTTAGACCACTGCGCCACCGGGGCGGCAAACACACATTTTGCCGTGGGTTGTTGGCCACCGTAGCGTAAGACGAACGTACTCGGCTTGTTATCGAGATATGTGAGGTTCGATCCCAGCGGTGTACGGATAACAATTTTTCGGTTGCTGTGTGTTAGTTAAAGTTTACGTGGAAAGAGCGATGACTTTGTCTATTTACATTGTCTCTATTTGGAAGATTTTTACCGTTACTAAGGTAGTTCATCTTTTTTCGCCAGTGGCTGAATACGAAGCCTATTCCCACTCCAGAGTAGCTCTTCTTCCAATTGAACTACGCCGGCGACCTTATCACGGCTTTATTGTCTATTTAACGCATCCGTCACCTCAGCAGTACGTCATTTACGTCATGCTCACCCTGAGAAGCGTGGAGAATCGAAATCACAAAGTTCCAGGTCCGCCGACAAAATTTTTCGAGGGACCATCTCATTGTAAAATGAGTAATTTTTATAAATTGCGTTGGTTATGTGGTAGAATAATCACACATTTTTTTCAAACCCAGGAGATTCCTTTCGTTGCCGCCCCGGTGGCGCAGTGGTCTAAGGCGCTGGCCTCTGAGCATTCGTCCGTAAGGGTCCGGGTTCGAATCCCGGTCAGGCATGGATGTTGTGTTTGTCTTACGGCACTGGCTCTCTCCTTCCCTGGAACCAGTGACCCTAAATTAGGGACGGGCGACTGCTTATAGCCCATTGAGTTGCTCACGGTGGTCGTTAAACCTACAATAAAAAAAAAAAAAAAAAAAAAAAAAGATTCCTTTCGTTCGGCTGCCAATGTGACCTTTCCTTGCCATTGATGAGATTTTTTTTTATTGATTTTTAACGACCACCTTGAGCAACTCAATGGGCTATAAGCAGTCGCCCGTCACTAATTTAGGGTCACTGGTTCCAGGGAAGGGAGAGAGCCAGTGCCGTAAGACAAACACAACATCCATGCCTCACCGGGATTCAAACCCGGACCCCGTTCGGACGAATGATCAGAGGCCATCGCTTAGACCACGGCGCCACAGTTGCGGCTTGGTGAGATTCGAAGCATCATCTGATTAAATTCGTCCGATGTAGCCAAGTTAGTGGCAAACAAATTATTGCACTTCCATGTTCTTTTCTCTTTTTTTGTAATGTAATCTTTTATGGTCCTGCATGCATGATTTGGTGCTACTGGCTCCAGGACGGGGCCACTGCCGTGGAGCAGGCGGCCCACCTGCCCTCAACCGGGGCTACAGCTCTGACCCATCGTAGCCGAAAGGTCAGAAACAGCAAAGCAATAGTCCACTGCGACGCCGGTGGCGTCACGCTTCTGCGTGTTAATATTTCGCTACCAAATACTGCGCTAGTGTAATAAGGAATATTTACGCATGGGTAAGGTTTTTCGTTTCTCGGGGTTCAATAACCATCGTGAGCAACTCTAAGGGTTATTAAGAGTCACCCACGCCGCCCACGTGGAGCAGTGGTTGGAGTCCTGACTTCTGATCATTAGCCGGTGAAAAGTGCACGTTCCAATCCCGATGAGACATGGATGTTGTATTTGTCTTAAGGCAGCGGCTGTCTCCTTCCCTAGAACCAGTGGTCCCACACAGGGTACGGAGGACTGCTTATTGCCCACCGAGTTGCTCACCATTGTCATTAACCCCCTCCTCCCTTTCATCCCTAATTTAGGGCCAGTGGTCTTATGGAAGGGAGAATGCCAGTGCCGTAATACAGACCCCATGCCATACCAGGAGTTGGAAACCGGGTCACCTTCTAGAAAAGTCGGTCAGTAGCCACCGTTAGACCACTGCGCCACCAGATTGGCCACACACCTGTTTGTTAATATTTAACTACTAAATGTACTGGTCACAAAAAGTTAGGGTTATTGCATGAAATACAGGATGTATGTATCTAGCTCAAGTAACTCATCCTGAAGTAACTTCAGTGAGGCTACGTAACACGAACGATGAAAAGTACGTTTAAAAAAGCAATTTATCGAGCAATTTCTGCACACAACAAAGTAGCTCTACAATATACAGAGGTTGTCAACTATAATGGAAACACCTTGAAAAAATAGGTGTTACGCACCTAATATGGTGTGGGAGCACCGTTTGCATTTAAAACTGATTGAATCCTCCTTGGAATGGACGCATAGAAGTCCTGGATGGTGGTATATTGTACCATTCTTCCTTCAGAAACTGCTCGAATTTCCTTGAGAGACGCCGGTGGAGCATATTGGGATCGCACTCTGTTTTCCAACATGGACCACAGGGGCTCAGTGATGTTTACGTCCGGTGATTTTGCAGGCCAGGGAAGGAGTGCCACTTCATCCTCATGATCCTCAAACCATGATTGAATAGTTCGACTTCTGTGAATCGGGGCATTATCATCTTGAAAGGTGCAATCCCCTAACGGAAACAATGTCTGCGCCATTGAATGCATATGGTCGTCCAAAAGAGTGACATAATCACCGCTAGTGATTCGTCCGTGTAAGGTGATAATGGAACCTTCTGCAAACCACGAGATCATGGCCCAAACCATTACGGAACCGCCCCTATGCTTCACTGTAGGAAGAAGACAGTCTGGTTTGTAGGCTTCTGCGGGGATTTTCCACACGTAAACCCGTCCTGTGGTGGGGAATAGTGAGAAACTTGATTCATCGGAAAACAAGACATGTTTCCATTGATCCTCTGTCCACGTTTTATGTTCCTGGCACCAATGTAGTCTCCGTTTCATATTCACCTGTGACACCAGGGGTTTTGCAATCGCAGATCTGCCGTAAATATTGTGCTTATGCGGTTCCCTTCACACGGTATGGATCGACACTGGGTTTTTGAAGATGTGCATCAAGCTCAGCAGTCACTTTCGTCGCCGTGGTCTTCCTTCTTGTGTTAACGTCCTCCTCTCTCTCGCAGTGAGTTTGGTTTTCCGTCCACAGCTGTGTCTCGCAGATGATGTTGTGCCGTGAACATTCGACACGGTACGTCTCGATACCCCGAAATACCTGTGACACTCTGTTTACAGACGAACCAACCAGACGGGCTTCTGTAATCTGCCCTCTTTGAAACTACGACAGAACACTCATTGTACTGGAACGAAATTATGCAAACACCGATTTACAATGCAATCACACAGACCCTTGAGACTATAAGCAACACTTTTTTACAAAAACAAATGTAGCTACATGTTCGTTTTACTCGAAAAGAAGCACATACCAAAGTCACTGTTTTCAGCGAGGTGTTTCCATTATTTTGGACAACACCTGAAGGGAAAATGGTAAATTCGGTGAATGTCCATACCTCTGGATTTCAGCACCCGGTAACACCAACAATGTGTTGAAGACCATCTTGACACCTACGAGGCATACTTTCAACTACACTGGTGCTTAAAATTAAGGACGAAGAGGAGAAATTAGCATAACAGCGGAACGAACGGGCAGAACGGACCGAAAGACCACTCAGGAGATAGACTAGGGTCCAGTATGGTAGGGGATACGCATATATGCAGCATGGCGTAGGGAGGGGGGGGGTGTCGGAAGGTTATAAAGCACACGGGTGGTGTACGCTCAGCAATTCGGTGAAAGCTATTACACGGTGTACATGGGTTTGAACGACGTCGAGTTGCTGCCACCGTGTGATATGGTCAACAGGCAATCCAGTAGACGACATCTGGATGACTTTACCCAAGGTCGCGTCATTGGGAAGTTGGAAGAGGGTCGAAGTGTGATTAGTGTGGCCGAGGAGTTCAGGATCGCTCACAGCATCGTTTTACGAGCTTCGAGATTATTTCAAACGACAAGAACAGCTGTCCGAGAGTTTAGCAGTGGTCGTCCACGAGCAATCACGGCGGCGGACGACCGGTATATCGCCCTACAGGCGAGAAGAGACAGACGGCAGACAGCGGAAGAAATCGCAAAGCACATGCAACTGACAACTGGAAGTCCGTTATCGCGTTTTACCGTGGCCAAAAGGCTGCACAAGAGTAGTCAATTTGCACGACGTCCAATACGGTGTGTGCCATTAACGCCTGCTCATCGGAGACGGCGATTTCTGTGGTGCCAGGAACACAAGAACTGGACACATCAGCAATGGGGTCGAGTTCTCTTTACGGATGAGAGCCGATTTAGTCTGACGAGCGATTCTGGAAGTATACACATCTGGGGAGAGCAGGGAACACGCAATCACACCTCCAACATCATCGAAAGGGACCGATTTGGAGGTGGCGGAGTTCTCGTTTGGGCCGGTATCATGCTTGGTAGCCGTGCTGACCTCCACTATCTTCCAAGGAGGTTCAGTCACTGGTGTCCGCTATTGTACCGAGGTTCTCCTGCCTCACGTGCGTCTGTTTAGAGTGCTGTGGGTCCTGAGTTCCTCTTCATGGAAGACAACGCTACACCTCATCGTACAGTGGCTGTCGTAGAGCTGTTGGAGAGTGAAGATATTCAGATATTGCTGGGTTGCCATGATGCTAATTTGCCTTCGACGTTGCTACCCAAGCCAATAACTGATCCCCAGTAATCACTAAATTTGCATATCACCAAGTTTTCCCTACGAAACCGAAATATCCTTAACTTTTTCTGACCAGTATATTTAGCTAGTGTAATATGGAATATTTAAGCATGGGTAACTTCCAATGTATGTTTAAAAATCTTTGTGGCTGTACTAAATGCTTTGGACTCAATGATACTGTTGTGGTGAGATTTGTAGAAAATGAAACGACAAGTTAAAAAAACTTCAGAAGAGATTGTAAAATACGACGCGTAACTAATGTAAATTATGTCAATACTTTGCTGTAAATATGAGCTAGAATTTTTTATAATTTTGCCCATAGGACATACGTGTGGAGTAATCAATGACCATAATCTTTTAACAGCAACGTCTCATTTTCCTTCTTCTCTCAGTCTTCGTAATATTTCTCGGCATGTTATTTGCCAGACGGCAAACCCTACTTCTTCATCGAATCCAACTGCTTCATTTCAAAGTATATATATTATTATTTCGCAGAATGCCTTTTTTGAGAGCGACACTCAAGCAAATGTCTGAGAAAAAATTCAGCGCAGCGAAGATTCGAAGGAATTGTTTAGTTGCCTTTCATCTTTAAAAATGAAATTGCTAATTTCCTTTTCTGTAAACGGCGAGCTAAGACTTTGTAATAAACTCATTGTGCATGGCGTACTGCTATTTTAGCCTTCCATTTCGAGTTTCTTTTGCTTATGTAGCCTCTTGCGTACAATTTCATTCTGAACGCCACATCGGAATCGCAAGGTTTCTTGGACCATTTTTTCAACAGCTAGCACCTAGTCAAAATAAAATTACCGTATTTACCTGAACATAAGAGCAGAATTTTTTTCCACATTTAGCCTTACCAAAATCGTGGGTCGTCTTATATTCGCACTCTAGAAAAAAACTTACGTCTGGGTTAATGCTTTTAGGTATGATAGCGACTAAATAAAAACTGACTCGTGGTCTCTGACATTGGTAGAATTGTAATTCGAGGTTAATATTACATCTTGCATTATAAATTGAATTTTTTTAATTAAAAAAGTTAGATTAGTTTTTTCTCATTTGAATTTGCGGTTTGATTTAGATTTAAGTTGATGTGAACCCATAAGTCTTATGTATGCTTTTTCTTATGAAAGCTATATATACTGAGGTGCCAGAAAAAATGAAAAGGGAGCTACCAGTTCCATTACATGGCATCACACCCATGAGGTAAATCGTATCGTCCGTAAACGACGTATACACTGAAGTGCCAGAAAAACTGGTACACCAGTCTAATACTTAGTAGGTCCCCCACGGGAGCGCAGGACTGCAGAAATACGACGGGGCATGGATGTTCTGGAAATATGCTTTAGGCAATGCACACCATACTTCCTGCAGAGCGTTCCACAATTCGGGTGTATTCCGAGGTCTCGGATTCCTGTGTTCGATAGCGCGTTGCATGGCATCTCAAATGTGTTCTATCACGTTCAGATCTTGGGACTTGGGTGGGAGTAGCAACACCCCAAATTCAGATGAATGCTCTTCTAACCCTAATGTGGATTCCCGACACTTGTGTGGAGGTGCATTGTCCTTTTGGAAAAGGCCCAACCCATCAACATGAATGCAGGACATGAACGGATGTACCTCGTCAGAAAGGATGCGCACGTAGTGTTAGCCGGACACAGACGTTCGTAGACGTACCAGGTGTCCCAGTGAAGTCTAGCTAAACACACTCCATACCAGTACGGATACCCCCCCCCAATCAGCCGGTACAGTTCCCTGTTGACAGGCGGGATCCATGGCGTCATTGGGTTTGCGCCACACACGAATTCTTCCATCTGCCCGATATAGTTGGAAACGCGACTCGTCAGACCAGGCTACTTGCTTCCAGTCATCAAGTGTTCAGTGGCGGTGTTACCGGGCCGAAGCGAGGCGCATAGCTCTGTGTCGTGCATCCATAAAGGGGACTCGAGTTGGGCGTCGTCTTCCAAAGCCCATATCGTTCAGGATACGTTGCACAGTCCGGACGTTGATGCTTGTTGAGGCTCCAGCATTGAATTCCGATGATACCTGCGAAAGTGTTGCACGCCTATCGCGTGAAATGATTCTTGACAGCCGACGATGGTCACGTTCACCCAATGTCTTTTTACAGCCACACTGGTATCGTAGGTTGGAGGTTTTGCCGGAATTCTTGTAGTCACGGTACACCCTTTCAATGGTCGTCCGGGAAAATCCGAACTTCGTTTCTACCTTCGAAATACTATGGCCCATCTCACGAGCGCCAACTAGGACACCGCGTTGAAAATCGCTTAAATCTTTATTACTTGTCATTCTCATGCTAAAAACAGCTCTGACAGCTGGCAAGGATGTCTTTGGCTTTATATACGCACTAGCTGGCGCAACCGAGTACGCGCATAGGTCACGTTGCTATGTATTTTGCATGAGCTCGTCTGTACCAGTTTTTCTGGCACTTCAGAGTATATAGAGGCAGATATATCCTCATGCTCAAGTAGTAGCACCCCCAGTTCAGATGGCAGTTAATCAGGATATAAGCGATCTCGAAAGTGGTATGATAGTCAGCGCCCGGGTGATGGCCATCTGGCAAATTACCACGAAATTCGGATTTACACGGTCAACAATTTCAAGAATGTACCTAGACTGCACAAAATCTGTGAAAATATCCAGAGTGCAAGACCGGAGTGGTAGTAGAGAAGCGCTGGACGATCGTGCACAGCGGCGTCTGGTACACATCGGAACCAAGGAGGTTAGAATAAGATATCTGGAGATGCCATAGTTAATGAGCGTTACCACTTTGTGTGAAGCCTATAACCGCGAGAGACAGCCGTCAAAGTGTATGAAAGCTGATGATTTTCAAAGCTATTCAGCAGTGCATTTTGTGTTGGCCGAATCGCCTTCTTTCGTAGCAAATGTTTCCGATTTAGCATCGTAACTTGCTGCTAATGAGTGAGAAAATGCTGAATTTATAAAAGTCTTCATTCTTTTGAGGCTCCTTCCGATTTTGATTTTTAACCTGAAATACACGAACGTTAGTGCGGATTCTAAACAAAACGTAACGCTAAATTCGAAAGCTTCACTCGTATAAGAAGTATAATTCATTCCGGTTTTATATAAACACGGTTTCTGCAACGCAAAACCACACTATTCTAAAATACACACAGTTTAAAGTACATAGGTATCATGAAACAACGTCAATTTCCCACAGTTTGCGGTTTAACGGTAAATAGACGCAGGGCATCTCTAGAAGTATTATTCTGACCTCCTTGATCGTAACATCCGCCAGGAAAGCAACATTGCCGCAAATCACAGCGCAATTCAATCCTCTTGCCAGAAGTAGCATCAGCGTTTGGACAGTGCACCGCTCCCTGTATTCTGCGGGGTTCCAGAGCCGACAGCCCGCCCGGGTACCTTTGCTGACGCGACGACACAAGACTGTGCGCCTCGCCTGGGATCGGGATTGCCGCCATTGAATTCAAGATGACTGGAAACGTGTTGCCTAGTCCGACGAAGCGCGGTACCAACTACACTGACGGAAAAAAATTCCCAACACCAAGAAGGGGTTGTGTTAGTTAGATAAACGACAGTTGGTAGGCGGTGAGAGTACATCTGTAAGATGACGTCTATGCAAATTTCGCGCTCGGCGCATACGTGTGGCGTTAGTAGCGCCCCTCGGAACATGAAAAGCAGGTTTGCTGTAAATACGCGCTGTAATGTTCGTGAGCGTTAGTTATCGTTGAAATTCGACGTAGTGTGTGTTGATGTTAGTCAAGAATGCCTTTAAGAAGACGAAGAAGCCATTATTAACAGCTCACGGAGTTTGAACGAGGTCGTGTAATAGGGCTACGAGAAGGTGGATTTTCTGTTCGCAATATTGCAGAACGACTTGGCAGGAATGTCGCCACTGTGCATGATTGTTGGCAGCGGTGGTCAAGGGAAGTTCCTGCCTTAAGAAGACCGGGTTCCGGCCAGCCACGTGGCACTACTGAGAGGAAAGACCGCCGTGTACGGCGTATGGCATTGGCGCATCGTACTGCGTCTGCGGCAGCAGTTCGAGCTGCAGTTGCCACCACAGTTACACAACGAACTGTTACAAATCGGTTACTTGAGGGACAGCTCCGAGCCAGACGCCCTGTAGCGTGCATTCCACTTACTCCAAACCACTGCCGTTTGCGACGTCAGTGGTGTCAAGCTAGAGCTCATTGGAGGACGGAGTGGAGATCTGTTGTGTTTTCTGATGAACGCAGGTTCTGCCTGGGTGCCAGTGATGGCCGTGTGTTGGTTAGAAGGAGGCCAGGTGAGCGCCTGCAACCAACCTGTCTGCGGTCGAGACACACTGGACCTACACCTGGAGTTATGGTCTGGGGAGCAATTTTCTATGACAGCAGGAGCACTCTCGTGGTTATCCCACGCACCCGGACTGCACAGTTGTACGTCGGTCTGGTGATTCAACCTGTTGTGCTGTCATTCATGAACAGCATTCCAGGAGGTGTTTTCCAACAGGATAACGCTCGCCCGCGTACCGCTGTTGTAACCCAACATGCTCTACAGAGTGTCGACATGTTGCCGTGGCCTGCTAGATCACCATATCTTTCTCCAATCGAGCACGTATGGGACATCATTGGAAGACAACTCCAGCGTCACCCCCAACCAACATTAACCGTCCCTGTATTGGCCGACCAAGTGCAACAGGCATGGAACTCCATCCCACAAACTGACATCCAGCACCTCTACGACACAATGCATGAACGTTTGCATGCTTGCATTCAACATTCTAGCGGTTACACCGGTTATTAATGTACCAGCATTTCACATTTAAAATAGCTCTTCTCGCGCTTACATTAAGCTGTGATCTTGAAACCTTAATCGATTACATATGTTACCTATACACATGTATTGCCGCCATTTCATTCCTCTACAACTATTTTTTTGTGGTGTTGGGATTTTTTTCCCGTCAGTGTATTTTCGTGCTGAAGGCATACTTTGAGTGCGGCAATAACTCCACGAGATACACTGATTGTGCGATAACTCCAATGGATGTTTTATCGATTGTGCAGAAGTCCGCACAATCGATATAGCATCCACAAATAGAAAGAGCTACTTTGGGCCACTAGCGGCTGGAACGTGTGCTAAGAGAGATCACAAACTGTGCTCATGGCATTTCCCATAACAGAAGATATCCAAGACAAAAGGGTACTTAGTATACGGTTCGAAGTATAGTATAAACAGTAATTAATGCTTGTAACGCTTCGTGGTAGGACTGTGCGGTACAAGATTTGTCAAATAGGCTATATGAACACTATGCCTCGCTACACAAGCTATCAGTACCAAAAGGAATTTTAAATCGGACTTTTAGAAGCAGAGATATCAACATTACTAGGATTTATGTACTCATTTTCATAAAAAAACAGAACACTTGAAAGGAGTCCAGCTACGACTTTGATTTTTAAAGGATAAGTTCATTAGGCAATAGAGAACATATGTTTAGCATCTCGGTGTCATGTGTAACACGTGCGACGATGTAGCTGATAATGGGTATGAGCACTTCTTGCTTGTATTACCTGTTGTACGCGCTGAGGCATGAAATAATGTGTGAACGATGTCCTGTGGAATAACCATCTGGCTGTACTGACCCGCTTTCAAAGTTCATCAAGTTTTGCTGGCGGATAGTCGTACCCCTGCACCTTTGGTTTGAGCATATCCCAGAAATTTTCAATGGGTGATAAATCCGGCGGTCTAGTCGGCCACAGCAGAAGTTGAACACTGTTATCCTAGCAGAATGTACGTGTTGTCGCGTTCAACATTCGATGTGGCATTGTCCTGCTGAAATATGGCCCCTGGGACGTCCTGCACGTACGGAAGAGCGATCGGTCGTGTAATGTCATTGACGTAATTGGCATTCATTATGGCGGTACGAACTCTCACGAGAGGTGATTTGCTTTCGTACCAGATAGTACTCTACGTTATAATGCCTCGTGTTGGTGCGGCATGCCTGGTGCGAATACATTCTTTCAGACGCCTCTCCCCAAGTCGTCGGCGGACATAGATACTGTCATCAGTTTCGTCTAAACAGAAACGCGTTTCGTTCGAGAACACGATATTGTGCCATTCGTCACGACACTGCCTTCGTTCGATGCGCAATTGCCGCCTAGCAGTCCGTTACTGCGGTGTGAAAGGTAACCAGCCTGCAGTTCGAATTGTAATAGCAAGTGACATATTGTCACAGCTGACATAAGAGAATGCTTCACAATTCGCCATTGCTGCGCCAACGCCGTTGATGATGCAGAACGTCACTCAAAGGCATATTCATGAGATGACGTTTGCCCCCTTAGAATTGTTTGTGTACGACGTTCAGGACCTTCTCTTCGTGTTCTACGCCTTTCTTCGTGCCATTCTCTGCAAACTCTTCCCACGGACACACAGCGCCACACAGGACCGGCAATATCCCGGACGGAAAGCATTGCGGTCTCTCATGCCGATAATGCGACCTCTGACGAATTCGCTGATGTGACTGAACGACTGCCTCACACGACGACGTGACATCATTACTAACTGCTGACCAAGCACTGACATGCAAACCGAACAACGAGGCGCTTATAACAGAAAAACAACCGATTTCCGATCTGTGATGTTGCGCGGTCTGAATTGCTTAGACTCAGATCGCATACACCTATGGTACTGAAATGCTAATCAGTTCTGCGATATTGCCTGATTAGCACACTGTGTAAAAATCAAAGTCTTAGCTCTACTCCTTTCAGGTGTTGTGATTTTTGAGACCACGAGTGTATTAAACCCTAGAGGGAAAACTAAACTATATCTTGGGAATAAAACGTATACGGAAATGTGCGAAGTGAGCGATGTCTTGAAGTGAAATTTTAAATGCATTCACTGAGCTAGATCACCAAATTTGCGCAGCTGCTTAGGCGCTATAGTTCCTTTTTTCGGATTTTAACAGCCATCTATAGCGAAGCACAAATTTACCAGTAGTGAAAATCTATATTTTACCAGTAGTGAAACAATAGCGTAAGGCGAACACACTCGGCTAGTTATCGAGAGATCTGGTGTACAATCCCATCGGTGTCCGGATAATTTTTTGGTTGCTGTGTGTCAATTAAAGAAAAGCGTGGAAAGAGCGATGACTTTGTCTGTTCACATTGTCTCCACGTATTCAGAAGATTTTCACTATCACTCTCGCCCTTTTGATTTATTTACGCTTTCCAGCCGTAGGTTGAAGAAGCGCATATGCTCCAGCTTCGTCTGTCTGCCTGTCTGTCTGTCCGTCCGTACGATAAATCGCGTAAAATTGGTTCGATTTCGATGAAATTTTATTATGTGGTAGGGGACCACCTGGGGACCAACCCTATTTAAAATGGACGAAATGGGGTCAAAGGTCAGGATATTGGAGAGGGATCCATTCCATTGTCCTTATGCGTCATAACTTGTACAAAACTGGATCGATTTCGATGAAACTTTAGTATGTGGAAGGGGAACACTTCGGAAAGAACTTTATTGAAAAATGGGCGAAATGGGGTCAAAGGTCAGGACGCAGGAGCGGAGTTCATTCCATTTCCATTATGCGTCATAACTTGCGTAAAAATGGTTCGATTTTGATGAAATTTTAGTATGTGGTAGGGGACCACCTGGGGACGAATCCTGTTTAAAATGGGGTAAAGGTCAGGACATAGGAGCTGGATCCATTCCATTGCCCTTATGCGTCATAACTTACGTAAAAATGCTTCGATTGCGACAAAATGTTTTCATGTTGTTCCGGAGGTATACTGAACCTATTTGAATATAATCGAAATGGGGTCAAAGGTCAGCACATAAAAGCAAGATTTATTCCACAGCCATTATCCTCATAACTTGAGTAATGATTTCTGGTATGTTGGAAAGCCTATCATAATCAATGCATTGCATAATTTTACTAACTTTTTAGCTATAATTTAAAAGCTTGTGCCGTTAAGCCCCAACTGATGGAGACGTCTCAGTTGCTGAGACCATCTCTACGGGTTTCGTGAAGTCAGATGCTAACAGATAAACGCACGCAGCGCCGTGGATTGTTGGGTGCCTGTACCTTAAGGCGAACGCACTCGGTTAGTTATCGAGAGATCTGGGGTAGGATCCCAGTGGTGTCCAGATAACAATTTTTCGGTTGCTGTGTGCTAATTAAAGAAAAACGTGGAAAGGGCCGTGACTTTGTCTATTCAAATTTACCAGTGACGGAGACAGAAAACCGCATCCTACCGCTTCGGAGCCGAATGCTTTCCCAATTAAAATACACCTACGGAATTTACCGCTGCAACTTTGAACTATGTAATACGTCATATATATGTTCCTTTACAAAGGCTGCGGCGGAAGTCGACAAACCATGGTTTCCGGATCAGCCGGTAAACCATTAGGTCGCTGTAGAAGAAAGAATTCTGATTAGTTTTAGACGGGCTGTGTAGCAAGCATCACACATTTTTTTTTATTTTTTTGAAGCGTTGAAGAAGGAATTCGTATTAATTTCAAACGACGTGTGAAAGGAACATCACGCATTTTTCGAAGAACCCAACGGCCAGTAGATACACTTCCACAATCGGGCGCCAATGTAAAAACCCAAACTTGCCGGTGACGGGAATCGAACCAGTACCTTTCTGTACTGGAGCGGAATGCTTTCCCAATTAAGCTACAATGACCAGTTCATCGCTGCAAATTTGCCGTCTTGACATGATCTTCACCTCTGTAGTAGGTCCCACATCCTGAGGAAATCCAAGTAATATAAAGGTCCCTAATTTGGGGTCAGTGGTTCCACGAAAGGGAAAAAGCCAGTGCCGTAAGACAGATACACCACCCATGAGTCATCCAGTACTCGAGACCTGAACCACTCAACCGAAACGTCCCAACACAGCTCTTATACCACTGCGCAACCGGGATCGGCGTAAAAATGTTTTACTATAACGTAGCGTCCGAGTCATATATCCGTTTTAAACAATAAAACTGACAAATTTTGAAGATGACAATCCGATTTTTGGTGTAAATGTGACAAGGATGGTAAGTCAGATAATATCCGAAAACTTGAAAATTTAGTCTTCCTGGAGCGGGACTCAAATCCGCGTCTCCCAGATAACGCCCGGGTATGCTAACCACTACACTACCCAGAACTCCCAAGTCTCAAGTTTCCGATTAATTTGAATATAACCATCACAGGATTTGCTAGTCGAAGCAACCGGCATTCAGGTTTAGCTAATCTGGAGGTTAAGAATCATATCCCGTGATTTCCCGGTGGAGCAGATAAGTGATGGTTATGTTTAAATTAAACGGAAACTTGTGACTTGGTAGTTTTGGGTGGTGTAGTGGTTAGCATACCCGGGTGGTATCTGGGAGACACGGATTTGAGTTCCGCTCCAGGACGATGAAATTTTCGAGTTTCCGGATTTTATCTGACTTACCAGATGTACAGCAAAAATTGGATTGTCATCTTCAAAATTTGTATTATATGGTGTAATCCCGCATTTCTTTCAATGGTAAAACTGACGTAAAATATACAGGGTAATTCAAAATGAGTGCCCCGATTACAAATGACAATAACGTGTTTATGAAGAGACAACTGATATCCTTACACGAGAAAGAAGGAAGTTTAGAAAAACTTTTGCATACCCCTAATATATCAATAGGACCCACATAGATGGCGCCATTATGCTTGAGGATTGAAGTATAAAGCGGCTGCTTTCTTTCTTTTACTTAGGGGAAGGCATATACGGTGAGTTAGAAAGTGTGACAGAAGTTAAATTAAAACGACATACTTCTGAGAGGAGTGGTAATGACGCCATTGTGTCCGGATGATACAGGGTAAATCAAAATAACTGTCCCGATTACAAATGATAAAAACGTGTTTATGAAGATAACTACACAGTTGATATCCCTGCACAAGAAAGAAGGAAGTTCAGAATTTTATTGGTACCTACTGCTGTGTTACTATGGTGACGTAGGAAAGTGAGCTACCCGTGCGCCAAACCCAATGGGAAGAAATGGCGACAGCAGCAGAAAAGGCGTTTTGCGTGCTGGAGTTTTCCGCAAGTGGCCCCCCAGCTCTCCGGACCTTACTCCTTGTGACTTTTTTTTTGTGGGGTATGTCAAAGACCATTTGTATGTGCCACCTTTACCGAGAACACTGCAAGAATTAAAGATGCTCATTCAGCTTGGAAAGGTATCAGTGACTACGGATATGCTTCATAAATTATGGCGTGAAATGGATTACCGTTTAGATTCTATCCGCGTAACCCAGGGGAGTCACATAGAACAATGTTAAGGTATGGAAACAAAATTATAAACTAACTTCTTTATTGTGCAACAATGTAAACTCTGTATCTTGGTTCATAAACTAGGTATTGGCATTTGTTATTGGCGTATTCATTTTGAATTACCCTGTATTTCACGTTTCCGAATTTTCGCTCTCAGGATTAGAAAACTTCAGATAAGCGTATATGCCTGTGTGCGTCCCGAAAGAGTAATGAATATAATTAATAAATCGTCTCTATTGAAACTTTGCATACTTTTTGAGATCCTAGCACATTTTGTTTTTTCAGAATTAAGTTAAACATCTCACAATGTTTAGCACTTAGTCTTACTTTTGTTTTCGTTAAAATGTCGCCCGATGAGATAAAAAAAAATCTGCAGTAAAGATTGAAGAGCATTTAGGTATTCAACATCAGACAGGATCGATGGAAAACTTCGCCTCTCAACATCAATCAACGAGCAGCTGCTACCAGCTGTCAGAAACACAATCTTCCCAACACACACACACACACACACAGAGGGTCATTAAAAAATTATCAAATGCACCTCTGAGAAGTGGCTATCTATTTTTGTTGCTATGAATATTAAACACAGCACTATATATTAGGAAACTTAAAAATTCAATGGTTTCTTATTGCTACATTATGTTTCCCATTGTTTTTCCTTTCCAGCTCGAAATATCAAGTATCTTGAAACTTATATTTTGCGTTTTATTGGAATTTTAGAAGCTTCAAGATAATCTGCCAATGAGGAATACTGCGCAAGAAAGTTGGTACCAGTTAAAACAATTCCTTTCGTAATTCTGTGGTGGATTAAGTACAGCGCTTGATCTTATAAACTAATCAAGTCACAGGAAATCTTAAGATCCATAATAACGAAGGGTATCATCCAATACTTTTACCAGTTGTTTCTTGATTTTTGATGGTTTGACAATGCCCATACGAATCTACCGTTTCCACTCAATCAATACACTGAAAGTTTTCTGAGGTATCATTGAGCTAAAGTATGTCCAATGTGCAAGCAATGTTTCAAACATAAACAAGAAAGATGACACCTAACTCTCGGGTGCAATGAGCATTCCTTTAAACCCTTTCTGAAAGGAAAGGAATTTTTCAAAGTAAATTTTTAATCTGGATACTAGCAATACCGTCTTAGCCCGATTTATTAAAAGATGAAAATTATGTACAGGTTAAAAACACACACACATAATTAGCACTTTTGAGGTGACGTTCACCTCATCTTCAGATGTACCAAAACCCTCCAACACGACATCTTATATACACATGTGCATCATGGGTACGTTACTGCATGGTCACGTGACAAGACAGGGCTATTTGTAAACAATATGCAAATCATGAAGAAGGTAAGTTGTGAGGACGACATTATTCAAGAATTAAACCCGTTATGCTACTTGGAACAATAATTTGTCACGAATTGTATAAATGAGGTGCTCCCAAGTTCCAGAGAATTCAGAAAGGGAGTAATCGTTACAACATTGGTCAGCAAAAGCTGTAATATACACTGCTGGCCAACCTAAATGCAACACCAAGAAGGACACGAGATAGCAAAGCCAGATTTATTGGACACATAGCAACAGATACAAAGATGAAACCTTACAGGCCCGTGCGACTTGCGGAACACGCAGACATCAATAGTTCGTGTGGCCCCCATGGCTGGAAATAACGGCCGCTACACGCCGCGCCATCGCACGAAAGAATCTTTGGATGTGGGCTTGGGGTATGTCGGTCCAGGCTGCTTCCACACGTTGCCACAGTTCATCAGGCGTAGCCGCGGGCGGTGCTTGCCGGGCCACTCGGTTGCCGATCAGCAACCAAACGTGTTCGATCGGAGACATATCGAGAGAACAGACGGGCCACGGCAGCCGGGACACCTGGTGGGCCGTGAAGAATTGTTGCACGATGCGTGCCACGTGCCGGCGCGCATTGTCCTTTTGAAACGTGGCCCTGGCAGGTCCTGCAGGTAAGAGAGGACTACAGTCTCCAAAACGTCGGAGATGTAGCGGTGGCTGTTGAGTGTTCCGGCGATGAGTACCAGAGTGGTGCAGGTGTCATATCCAATTGCGCCCCAAATCATAACGCCAGGCTACTGACCAGTATGGCGATGCAAAAGCAGGCATGATACAGTCTCTTGCCGCGGTGCCGCCACACGCGGATCCAAACATCGTGGTGTTGCAAGCAGAAGCACGATTCTTTGGAGAAGACAATGTCGTGCCATTCTGTAGTCCAGGTACGGCGTTCATCGGCCCACTGCCGCCGCACTCGCCGGTGGTGTAACGTCAATGGTAATCGGAGCAATGGGCGCCGTGCGACCAGTCCCCGCTCCTGCAGATGACGTCGAACGGTACGAGCTGACACAGGTTGTTGCGCAACACACCCTAATTCCTGCGCTAACGTTCGTGATGTGGCGGTGCCAGCCGTCAATGCCCGCTGCACAATATTCCGGTCCTCTCGTTGGGTGGTTTGCCGCGGCTGCCGCAATCGCTCACGTCGGTCCGTCCGTCCCTCCTGCACCCACCGAATCTATACTCGCCTCACTGTGGCTGGATGTCGTCCCACACGGGCGCCGATGTCTCGGTACGATAAACCGCTGTCGCGATAAGCCACTATTCGTCCTCTGTCGAACTCCAAAACGTGCTGGAATGACTGCAGTATTCTGCGACGAGGCATCAGGAAGATTTCCACGCACAGGTCCGGCAGCGCAACACACTTACACTACTTACACCACGCCTTCTGTGCACCCTTCTTATAGTGCTTCTCGGTGGCGTGCGGGGCGCACATGAATCGCATATGCCCTGCAATGCTAATCGTTTGCATGTACTCTCGCGGACGACGCATGCTGCGAATTTCAGGCCAATCGAATGCTTCCTTCTTGGTGTTGCATTTTGGGTGGCCAGCAGTGTATATTACAGCTATTACAGCTAACACATATTACAGCTAACTCATATACAGCTATTACAGCTCACATTTTACAGCTTCCATATATAATAGCTGTAATATATATTACGCAAAAGCATTAGTAATATGTCTGGCTTGTCTTTCTTCAAAAGTTTCATTTTATCTGCGATTAGCTGTACCTTCGTTCAAGTTATGCAAAGTATTAGAAGATTGGTGTGCACGCCATCGCCGTTGTCGTTCTCGATTTAATCGACATTTTCTTTCATTTTTATCTTCTTACGTCTTGTACTGAAAAGAAAAAATTCCATGGAACCAATAATTTTTAAAATTTCCATCACGGTGAATCAAAACTACGCCTGCAGTTTCTTTCTTACAATTTTACTTGTTCCGTTTTCTTTCTTACAATTTTACTTGTTCCGTTTTCTTTCTTGCAATTTTACTAGTTCCGTTTTTGAAATAAAATAACGCTGATTCCATTTTACGATATTACTCTGTAATGCGAAGAAAATGAAATAAAACACGACATAACCCCTACATAAGAGAACAAACGTAGAGACAGTTGTTCGAGCACATGGGTGTTGCCACAGATGAAGTCGTTTGTCTTCCTAACTTTATTTTATTCTCCGGTATTTCTCCTTGATTTTACGTATCGTACGATAGCGGTGAGCTTAGTTCCTATTTCGGCCACCAGATAAAGGCAGATGGCGCTGCAAGTACTGAATGACATCAAAGCGTCAAGGACGGACGTCGCCTATTACATAGGTTTAATACGCAATGTTTTTCATATAAAATAGAATCCGTTAGAGGCTTGCGCGGGCCTAAATTTTTTTACCCGACACGATAACTAGGCTAAGAGTTCAGTTCAGCACGGCTCGAAAACTTTGAGTCCTTGTTCTATCCGACCAACCCCGAAACCACTCGAAAACTAATTTTCCGCTGCACCCGATTCCGAAGACATTTTCTTAGAAAGGCCGAAGTTTTGTTACTCTTAACTCTTTAATATGATTTCAACGAATATGCTTAAGTGGTCACAAAATCATTCTCCGGATGATTGGATAATCTTTAATTTAACTAAATTATTATTATTTTGCTGAACGCAGTAATGGTTTTTTCTTGATTTTTAGCACGTCTTTTGTAAAAAAAGATAGTGCTTATGTTATCGGTTTGTCCGTCTGTACCCACGATATCTCTGCAACTATTAGTCCGATTTGCAAAATTCTTTTTGCATTAGGAAGCTTGAAATATGCGAATGATGAACCTTTTTTTCGGTTTTTTTACGATGTACAATTTCGCCGCTAAAGGGCGTAAATTCAGATGATGTCGAATTTAAATAAACGTTTTATTCCACATATTTGCTTCTAAACATCCGATTGAAAAAATCTTTTATCTTTCGATTCCATTTTTGTCGAAGAGTATTTTAGGTAAAGTTACTTTTTTTCAATTTACGCATAGATTTTCCGCTAGGGGGCGTAAAAGTAAGTTACGTTTTCCCCGATAACAATTCTTCTAAAACTCCGATTTGAAATTTTTTTCCTTCAGCAGATACACCTCGTGATGGAAAATCTTTTGCATATAATTTCTAGTTTTTGGTAGAGAATAATTGCCGCCCCGGTGGCGCAGTGGTCTAAGCGATGGCCTCTGATCATTCGTTCGAACGGGGTCCGGGTTCGAATCCCGGTGAGGCATGGATTTGTGTTTGTCTTGCGGCACTGGATCTCGCCCTTCCCTGGAGCCAGTGTCCCTAAATTAAGGACGGGCGACTGCTTATAGCCCATTGAGTTGCTCACGGCGGTCGTTAAACCTTCAATTAAAAAAAAAAAAAAAAAAAAAAAATACTTTGCCCCCAAGGGGCGTAAGTGTTAATTTTTGCTTCTGATGCATTTGCCATAAAATCTGACCTTTTAAAATCTCGATTAAAAACTTCTTCCGTGGACCGATGCCACTCACTTCAATAAACCTTTTCGGAATATTTTCTTTTTGAAATATTCCATGGTGGTTTCTCCGCCAGGGGCGTAGATGTATATCTTATTTTTGTCAATATCTCTACTTCTTGGTGTCCGATTTAAAAAATTCCTTCTTTGATGGATAGTGTTTTCAGCGTGACATGTTTTTCATATATTTTCAAAGTTTTCAAGTAATTCATAGACCTTCCGCTAGGGAGCAAAAGGCAAAATGCGTTTCCCCCTATATCTCTGCCTCTAAATCTCCGATTTGAAAAATTCTTTCTGCACCGGATACAGCTCCCGATGAGAAATCCTTTGCACGTAATTTCTAATTTTTGTAAAAAATGGTTCGGCCACCAGGGATCGTAAGTCTGAATTTCCGCTTCTGATATATTTGCAGAAAAATATGCGATTCTAAAATCTCGACTGAAAAAAGTCGTTTGTAGACCGGTACTACTCATGTCGACAAAACATTTAGGAGCATTTTCTTCTTAAAATAATGCATGGTTTCTACGCCACGGGGCGTAGATGTATATCTTATTTTTCTCAATATCTCTACTTCTGAGAGACCCATTTGAAAAATTTCTTTTTTATTGGATAGTGTTTCCGATGCTAAATGGTTTTAATATAAATTCAAAATTTTCAGATAAATCATAGACTTTCCGCTAGGGGGTGAAACGGTAAATTACGTTTTCTGCGTTATTTCTGCTTCTAAAACTCCTATTTGAAAAATTCTTCCTGTATCGCATACACCTGATGGAAAATATTTTTCACATATTTTCTAATGTTTGGTAAAGAATGGTTTGGCCACCAGGAGGCATAAGTGTTAATTTCTGCTTCTGATGTATTTGTAGCAAAATCTGGGCTCCTGAAAACTCGACTAAAAATGTTTTTTTTCTTGGACCGATACCGCTCATATCGAAAGACCTTTTGAGAATACTCGCTTCGTAAAATAATGTATGGTTTTCCCAGCAGGGGGCGCAAAGTCACATCTTATTTTTGTCGATATCTCTGTTTCTAAGCAACCGATTTGAAAAATTATTTCTGAGATCGTTTCCGGTGCGAAATGTTTGTCATATAAATTCATATCTTTCTTAAGGCACAAGTTTGCAACCAGAAGGCATAAGCTCACGGGGGGGGGGGGGGGCTCAGCGTCATTTTCTTGTAGGACTTCCGTCCACAGTGAGTAGAGTTTAGGTCCCAGCCACCTACAGTGAGATCGCCTTTTGGGCAGGACACAGAAACGGAAGGAATGAGAGCAAATCTAGCGACTTTGACAGATCAGTTTGTAGTGAGATTAGAGTACAGTAGATGGCGCCACCGTACAAGTACGATATTGCACATAGAGTGGTGAGAGAATTTCAGGTGGGTTATAGGAAAGGATACCCATTTAACCAGTGGGTCTAGCCTGGGGGCCGTCACTTAACGTGCTCGTCCGATGCACGGCGGATATTCAGCGATTGTTAGTAAATCACACCATCTCTGAAGGATCAGCCCAGGCTAGAACCTGGGGACCCAGCATCGATAGTCTGAAACACTAACCACTAAGCCATCCGCGGCTCGCATAAGCTCACGATTCCGTTTACAGCAATATATGAGGGACTAAAAACTTGATTGAAAAACTTCTTTCTTCCGTCAGATACTATTGTTTTCCATACTGGTTTCATTGACTTTGAATAGCTTTTGATAAATTTAATTTGTGTCAGAACGGATTCAAAAGACGTTCGTATTGGACCCGAAAATCCGGTGTCATCTTTCTTGTTTGCCTTGACATGACTCCTTGAGCAGAACGTGAGAGGCGAAAAGAACGCAGGACATTGCTCACTCGTCTGACACAGTTTCCCTTTCTTTTCGGTTGTAATTGATAAACACCTCGAGGTTTCTACAGCGTTTTATTTTTTATTTTACCTAAGTACACCGCTAAGTCACTACATTATGACCACCTACCTAATAAGCTGTAGGACCCCCCTTTAGCCCGCAAAACAGCTCGGCAAAGGCATCGATTCAGTGAGGTGGCGATAAATATCCTAGGGTATCTGGTGACATAATGTCAACAGCAGGTCCTCCAGTTCTCGTACATTTCGGGGTGGTGGTGATTTAGCGCGAACCCGCTTTTCCAAGTCAAACCCCAAATGTTCTATTGGGTTCATGTCAGGTCAATTTGAAGGCCAGGGCATTAACAGAAAGTCACCAGCATACTCCTCGAACCATTCTTTGACGATTCTGGCTGTGCGGCATGGCGCATTATCCTGTTGGTAATGACCATTACCAGCAAGGGAACACAGTTGCCATGAATGGGTGAACTTGGTCCGCAACGATGATCAGATACCTGATAGCTGTCAGGGATTGTGCTATTGGGACCATGGGGCCTAAAGTGTCCCAAGAAAACATCCAGCGCAGCATAACACCGACGCCGCGCCGCCGGCCTGTTTTCACTCAACAGTGCATCCAGGTGTCCTAGCCTCCGTTGGTAATCGGCGTATCCGCGCTCGGCAGTCTACGTGATGCACCAGAAATCTTGGTTCTGGTGCATTACGTAGACGTCCGAGCGTCTACGTAATGCATCAGAATCAAGATTTCAGACACCTTTCACCTTGTGGGGGACCCATTGTGCCCACACAAGGTGAAAGGTGTGACGCGAACTGTTACCTATTATACTATTGTAAGAAATTAATTGTCGAGTTTTCTTTTTTCATTTTATCCCTGTTACTGTGTTTCATATGCTTGTATTGCTTTATCTGCCGCTGCACTGATTAAATAAGATGCTGCTTGTTTAATTTTTATTACATGCCGCGAATTTTTATGTATTCTAAAAAAATTAAAAGAAATTTTTTTACTCAGAGTTGTTGTTATATCGTAGTTTTGCTTCTTTTTTTTTTTTTTTTTTTGAGGATTAACGACCACCGTGAGCAACTCAATGGGCTATAAGCAGTCGCCCGTCCCTAATTTAGGGTCACTGGTTCCAGGGAAGGGAGAGACCCAGTGCCGTAAGACAAACACAACATCCATGCCTGACCGGGATTCGAACCCGGACCCCTTACGGACGAATGATCAGAGGCCAACGCCTTAGACCACTGCGCCACCGGGGCGGCATATAGTAGTTTTGCTTATTGATATATTTGTATTTCTAGCCTCTACCGCTGCGCTATGCGGCTTCTTTGTTGCACTTGGCGCATGTTCTCTCTACTTTCTCGCCTCTACCGCCGAGCTATGCGGCTTATTTGTTAACACTTGCCGCATGTTCTGAGTGAGTACGCTTTTCCCTAAGAGTGCGAAGATTAGCAAAACTTTCCCTGTCTTTTATTATTTTATTACGTTGTTTTGGTATTTGTCCCTGTTTGTTAGTACTACTTCAACTTTATTAGTTGTTTTCCTGTACCGATGCACCCACCCGTTGTTAGACTTTGTTTTAAATAAGACGGTATATGTAATAAGTTGAAACGCCTTTGGACACATTTTGGTTGGCAATAAGGAGTGAATGACCGGCAATCGCCGAGATGGCAGTTAATGCGTTATTGTCATTTTCAACTACATATTTGTGTGAACTGGGCTTCTCGACGTTTGCTGAAATTAAAACAACAAAGAGGGAGAGACTCCAATCCTTCGATGAAAAATTGAGACTTGCATTGTCAAGGATCAGCCGCCTGTGTACAGCTAAGCAGGCGCAAGTATCACATTGAAGGTATGAGTAGAATTATTTATTTTAGTATTAATAGAAAAGTGTATTTTCTACAGGGAATTAAAGTTAATAAATTGTTAATAAATGCACGAGTCAATTTCTGATTAATAATAATATAATAGAATTATAATATAATAATAATAGGTTGATTACATCACATATTTGTATTAATAGTGTCATATCATAAGTATTATTAACACTTAGGTGTGCCGCGTTGAGTTATGGATAAGTTATGGTGGGCCGCGAGTAGAAAAAGGTTGCGGAACACTGCTTTATGGGAACCACATAGACGTGGCCTTTCTGAAACGCAAAAGGCCATGTTACATAATTAGAGGAGCACATGACATTGGCGACATTATACACACCAATCCCGTGATATCTTACCGAAACGAGAAAACGCAAGTCGAGCATGACTTAGACAGCTGAATTATTAATATCTTTATGAAAATTAAGGTTTGTGACATAAGAATGCATAAATCACAATTTGGGATAAAAACGAAAGTTTTCCTTGTGCTCCCTTATTCTCCCGCGTTTGTCCTGTGTGACGTGCCTGTCCCGCAGGCAGCAAGAACGAACGTCTGCGTAGCTTAGTTGGTAGAGCGACTTGTTCCGGAATAAGAGGATTCGGGTTCGATCCCCGGCGTGGATCAAAATGACGGAGAAACTTACTTCGTTGTAATGGCGCCCGAACTTCCCGGATGACCCGGCCGTTAAAGATCTCGCAATGGTGTTATGTTCTTTCCACACCGCGAGACAAGAAAAATAAGAGAATCCCTTCTTCAGCGCTTCGAAAAATAAATGTGTGTGATGTTGCATTCCACACACCAGATTGACTGGGAGTTCTCAAGTGCACGTTCTGCAGCAGATTTATGCCTGCAACGATTCATGGTCACGGCTGACCCGTGGGCCATGCTCCCGGCACTCTTTCCGGGGGGGGAGAGATGTGACGTGCCTGCCCAGCAGGACGCACACGACATAAAGGCAGGTAACAGCGAGAACGAATGTCGGCGTAGCTCAGTTGGTAGAGCGAAATAAGTGGACTCGGGTTCGGTTCCCGGCGTGGACGAAAATTACGGAGAAATTTACTTCGTTATACCTGGCATTTTGTTTCTTGAAGTTTTCGGCCCGAACAATGTCTTAACAGCATAATTTCCCGGAATCAAAGGCGTAGAGAGTCGTCGTTAGGCTGAAAGCGCGTCAGACACAGCGGGGGTAGTAGCAGAAGTCACTGGACTGTCACGAAGTGTCATTTCCCAACTGTGGACACGATTCCAGGATACGGGGCGTGTTTGGAAGGCAAGATCAAGGACGTCCACTAGCAACTACAGCAGAGGACGCCCGTTTTCTATTGCTAACAGCCCGTCGGAACAGACGGCAAAAAGCTACACAGCACCAGCGATAGCTTTCCGTGGCAACATGACTCAGGTTGTCAACTCAAACTATCAGCAATCGCCTTCACCAAAGTAGCCTTTATGCACATAAACCAATGGTGTGTGTCCTTTTAACCGCATGACACCGTACTGTTTGTAGAACTCGGATGAGGAACATCGTGGTTGGGTACACCACGAGTGGAGTCAAGGTCTCTTCTCCAACGAGTCGAGATTAAGTTTGACAATCGAGAAGTTCTTATCTGAAGGGAACCTGGCACACGAAATAACCTAGCTTTTGTGCACGAAACATCAAGTTACGGTGGACATGGATTACAATCGGTGAACGTACAGACCTGCACTTCATCCAAAATGGCTGTCTGACTTCCCATAGATATAAAGACGAGATTCTCAAACCTATTGTCGGTGATTCGTTCCTTTTCATGATGGCAACGCTCGACCTCATACAGCTCGACTAGTCGACAACATAATCTAGGAGGTGAGAATCGGGCGTATGGAGTGGTTAGCACGCTCTCTTGACTTAAATCCAATTTAGCGTGCCCTGGGATGCACTTGGAAAACGCATTGCAGCTTGGCTGGCACCTCCTTTGACTCTTCGTATACTGCAGATTGCCTTCTTGAGGAGTAACGAAGATACCCCTCAAACCATGCTCGATAACCTCATCAATTACAGGTCACACAGGTGAGCAGCAGTCTTAGCCGGTCGAGGGAATCACACACCCTGCTAATGGTCAGGTACCACATTCAAAAAGTCATTTTTCTCTTTTTGTACAGATATGCATATTATTGTGTAACATATCCCATCGTGTGCATTAAATAATATTGCATAAAATTCGCTCTTATGCTCTTTCTTACCCATATTACTGAACATTCTACTGTATCTTACATAAAAATTATATTTTACTTTCAATATCGTCAAACACATATGATTTTCTTTAGAATATCTCTGGACTCCTAATTTGTTTGAGCAGTGTAATAAAGAGAATCTGGAGTTTATAGGAAGTAAATGTCTTTAGCAAAAATTAAAAATTATGAAACATTTTATGCATATTTTGCAATTGTTTCAATCCATATTAACTTTCGATACACCACACAATGAATGCATTTTTATACTGAATAGGCAGAAGGTTGATATTAATTTTTACGATGCTGTATGATGTACGTAGTATAACAGTCCCCGATTAATCATTCATTAGAACAATACAATCTGAAAAGCGGCAAAAAACATTTTGCGTGTTCTTGTCTTTGTGCAACAACTATGAGAAATGTTTTTTATGCATTGTCCTTGCTTGAATATGTAAATATACTCGTTAACGTAAGCGTACCGTAAAAACATAAAAATTTGCCTTTAAGCTATTAACTTGCATTCCAGAGTGTTGTCGAATATAGATGTTAAAAGTTGTTCTTGCTAACGGTTCCTCTTTTTCTAAATATTCTTTCTGCCTCCGATATCCGACTGCACATGTTCGAAATTTTCTGTGGTATGTAGTATATAAAAATAAAGAAAATCGAGATAATTTTGTTGAAATCCTTCTGAAAAATTCTCACTTCAATCGTGGCTGCGCTCATCAAACTCCATTTTCTCTACCTCGGCGTCTAGACAAAGGGAGTAATTTTTCCTAAATCTAATTTATTAATCTGCGCCGCATGATACAAAAGGAATTGGGGGATCTTTTTCTCTCTCCATGCTTTTTTTCTCTTGTTCCTTGTTCGTTGATTAAAAGTTACTGTATCCCAGATAAAAAGAAAACAAGGAAGAACTGCTCTACCTTTATTTCCCGACCACTTTCACGGTAGGCATCTCAATTCAGGATGCTCTGATGAATGGTTGAGATAGGAATAAAAAGGACAGAGAGTGAGAGAGGAAAAACTAAGGGAAAGGAAGCTGATCTCGTGGCAGCTACATGAGTCTGCCACTTATAAAACTAATTCGCCGAAATTCAATTGGTATTTGTTCAAATTGCAAGGACACCTTGGGCAATACAAGCTTTGTCTTGTAGCGCCAGCTAGTGGAAAGCAGACGAGTGTCCCAGCAGATTGATTCTTTGCCACTGCAACTAAATTTAACAACTAGGCCGATTAAATCGAAACTCATTCCCCTTTTCCGTGTTTGCTGAATTAACAGGAGGGTGTATAATACAGATTAGATGAGAATAAACTGTAAGCGAGATGTTGTTGCAGGGGAGAAAACAAATGTTACACAAGTACTTCAGATATACAGTAAAACAAGTTAGTAAAATCATGCAATGCATTGATTATGATACGCTTTCCAACATACCAGAAATTATTACTCAAGTTATGAGGATAATGGCTGTGGAATAAATATCGCTCCTGTGTCCTGACCTTTGACCCCATTTCGATGATATTCAACAGAACCGGTTCAGTACACATCAAGAATAACATACTGAAGTTTTGTCGCAATAGAAGCAGTTTTACGCAAGTTATGAGAATAATGGCTGTGGAATAAATCTTGCTTTTGTGCAATGACCTTTGACCCCATTTCGTTGATATTCAACAGAACCGGTTCACTATACCTCCGGAACAACATGATAACGTTTTGTCGTAATCGAAACATTTTGTGGTAAGTTATGATGCAGAAGGGCAATGGAATGGATCCCACTCCAGTGTCCTGACCTTTGACCCCATTTCGCCCATTTTCAATAGGGTTCGTCCCCAGTGGCTCCCTACCACATACTAAAATTTCATCGAAATCGAACCATTATTACGCAAGTTATGACGCATAAGGGCAATGGAACAAATCCCGCTCTTATGTCCTGCCTGACCTTTGACCCCATTTCGCCGATTTTCAATAGGGTTCGTGTCCAGGTGGTTCCCTACCAAATACTAAAATTTCATCAAAATTGAACCATTTTTTACGCGTGTTATGACGCATAAAAGCAATGGAATGGATTCCACCCTGACCTTTGACCCGATTTCGCCCATTTTCAATGGGGTTCGTCCCCAGGTGGTTCCTTACCAAATACTAAAATTTCATCAAAATCGAACCATATTTACGCATGTTATGACGCATAAAGGCAATGAAATGGATCTCGCTTTTATGTCCTGACCTTTGACCCCATTCCACCCATTTTCAACAGGTGTCGTTCCCAGGTGGTTCCTTACCACATACCAAAATTTCATCGAAATCGAACCATTTTTACGCAAGTTATGACGCATAAGGGCAATGGAATAAATCCCGCTCTTATGCCCTGCCTGACCTTTGACCCCAATTTGCCAATTTTCAATAGGGTTCGTTCCCAGGTAGTTTCCTACCACATACTGAAATTTCATCGAAATCGAACCATATTTACGCATGTTATGACGCATAAAGGCAATGAAATGGATCCCGCTCTTATGGCGTGATCTTTGACCCCACTTCACCCATTTTCAATAGGGTTCGTCCCCTGGTGGTCACCTACCACATACTAAAATTTCATCGAAATCGAACCATTTTTACGTGGGTTATCGTGCCGACAGACAGACAGACAGACGGACGGACAGACGGGCGGAAAAAGCTGGAGCATATACGCTCTTCATCCTACGGTTGGAAAGCGTAAAAAATGGAACATTTCAGTGTGTAAATGATAAAAATTTGATGAACCTGCTCTTATGAGAACAATTTTGTTTTTATTTTATTGGGGGTTTAACGACAACCATCAGCAACTCAATGGGTTATAAGCAGTCGCCCGTCCCTAATTTAGGGTCACTGGTTCTAAACAAGGGAGAGAGACAATGCCGTAAGACAAGCACAACATCCATACCTCACCGGGATTTGAACCCGGACCCATCTGGGAAGAACGATTATGAGCCATCGCTTAGACCACTGCGCCACCGGGGCGGCGCTTATTATTTCAAGGAAGCATTTCGGAGAAAAATTAGCAAATTGGTAATTCGCTAATAATTTACGGGAGCAAAAAGATTTCCGAAGTGTTTTACACCTATAGGAAATCGATCAAATTTCTACGTACTTATTTTTGGGGGGGGGGTTATTTTTCAAAAATATAGCTTATCCTTTTTTTTTTTTTTTTTTTGGAACATATTTCACTTATCTTAATATTTCTTCATTGAAATTAAATTGAACTTCGTTTTTGATGTAACCGCGCATATTATCTTGGGAAACGTGCTGTCATAACGCGAAAAATACCGTGGTTTTTTTTTTGTTTGTTTTTTGTTTTTATTTATTGGAGTTTTAACGACCACCGTGAGCAACTCAATGGGCTATAAGCAATCGCCCGTACCTAATTTAGGATCACTGGTTCCAGGGAAGCGAAAGAACCAGTGCCGTAAGAGAAATACAACATCCATGCCTCACCGGGATTCGAACTCGGACTCCTTTCGGACGAACGATCAGAGGTCATAGCTTCGACCGCACCACCTACGGGGCGGGGGGTGCACCGTGTGTTTCTTCATGTCCTGCGTACAGTGTAAAAAACGTTCCCAAATACACGAGAAACTTTCCGTGATTGCTTTCGCAACTTAACGAAGTATATTGTTGAGACAGCCTTTTCCGTGAAATGACGGAGATTTTTCACCCACCAAAAACATTTCCGCAAATCTTTTCGTATAGTAACGATACATCACCGTTTGAAGAGGTGTTCATAAAAATTTCTGAATTTTCTAAAACGTTTCCTCAATTCTTTTCGTATATTACCAGAAATATTCTGTTCTCACTTTTTCCCTATCCATATGACGCAAAATTTCCGGTAATAGGAGAAATTCGGGAGAATACTTGAGGTTTGATTAACTATTAAATTTCAATCGTCTGTCGGGGTACCTAGTTTTGAAGTTCAGTAGCGAGATCCATATTGTGGATAGCATTTTGCATGATAGTTTGATTATTGTAGCAACGAATATTCTTGCACCTCTACCCCCATTTGGTGAACTAGCTATTGTGTGTTGTGCTACCGTAAGAACCCAGGTACCTCTATATTATTGTACTGGTGATTGCATGATTATGCATCAATCTGTGGGTAAATGTGTAGATTAGCGTCCTAAATTATTTCGTCGGAAAAATGTCAGTACCTGGAAAAAGTGCGACGTACAGATTTTAGAGTATGGAAATTAATGGCAAATGGCGCAGAAATTTCGTATTTTAAATGTGTTTTAAAGATTTGTATCGTAATATTGACCTGTGACTGCGATGCTGCGAAGACACGCTGCGGCAGGACTAACGCATCACTACGGCGACGATGTGAAGAGACGCTGCTGCGGTAGGCCGAACGCATCACTACGGCGACGATGTGGAGCTTTGCTTCGTTGAAAGGAAGATTCGCTGCGGCGGACGACTGATTACAAGTCCAAGCGCGTACCTTCTTGCCAGGAGAGCGAACCATGTTGTACTCATATGCTACAGAATATAGTTTATTCATGTTTTGCCATGGTTTTTAAAGCAGATGTCGAGAAATATTTCGTTCTTTCGCATATGATTCCCTGATTCCAAATAGAAAGTACTAATGTGCTTTTCTATGTTGTAAAGAAAACTGGGGAAATATAACTTTCAGTTGTGACTTGAACGGCTTCCATTCGTAGCTCATTTGCTGTGCCACTGCACTTTTTTAGCACGTCTTTTGTAAACAAGATCGTGCTTATGTTATCGGTTTGTCCGTCCGTCCGTCTGTACCCACGATATCTCGGGAACTATTAGTCCGATTTGTGAAATTCTTTTTGCATTGGGAAGCTTAAAATGTGCGAATGATGATCCTTTATTTCGTTTTTTTTTTACGATGTACAATTTCGCCACTAAAGGGCGTAAATGTAGATGATGTCGAATTCAAAAATACGTTTTATTCCACATATTTGCTTCTAAACATCCGATTGAATTTTTTTTTTTACCTTTCGATTCCATTTATGTCGAAGAGTATTTTAGATACAGTTACTTTTTCAAATTACGCATAGATTTTCCGCTAGGAAGGTAAAAGTAAATGACATTTCCCCCATAACTCTTCTTCTCCGATTTGAAAAATGTTTTCTTCAGCGGATACACCTTCTGATGGAAAATCTTTTACATATAATTTCAAATTTTTGGTATAGAATACTTTGGCCACCAGGGAGCGTAAGTGTTAATTTTTGCTTCTGATATATTTACAATACAATCTGAGCTTCTAAAATATCGATTGAAAAAATTATTTCGTGGACTGATGCCACTCACATCGATAAACCTTTTTGGAATATTTTCTTCTTAAAATATTCCACAGTTTCTCTGCCAGGGGCGTAGATGTATATCTTATTTTCGTCAATATCTCTACTTCTAGGAGTCCGATTTGAAAAATGCCTTCTTTGTTGGATAGTGTTTTCAGTGTGACATGTTTTTTATATAATTTCAAAATTTTCAAGTAATTCATAGACTTTCCGCTAGGGGGAGTTTAGGCAAATTGCGTTTCCCCCTATCTTCTAAATCGCCGATTTGAAAAATACTTTCTGCACCGGATAGAGCTCCTGATAGGAAATCGTTTGCAAATAAATTCTAATTTTTGTTGAAAAATAGTTTGGCCACCAGGGGGCGTAAGTCTTAATTTCCTATTCTGATGTACTTGCAGCAAAATATGAGCTTCTAAAATCTCGATTGAAAAAAAAGGCATTTGTTGACCGATACTACTCATGTCGACAAACCTTTTAGGAACATTTTCTTCTTGAAATAATGCATGGTTTCTACGCCAGGGGCGTAGATGTATATCTTATTTTTGTCAATATCTGTACTTTTAGGAGTCCGATTCGGAAAAGTCCTTCTTTGTTGGATAGTGTTTCCAGTGTGACATGTTTTTCATATAATTTCAAAATTTCCAAGTCATTCATAGACTTTCCGCTAGGGAGCGCACAGGTAAATTGCTTTCCTCTATATCTCTGTTTCTAAATCTCCGATTTGAAACATTCTTTCTGCACCGGATACAGCACCTGATGGGAAATCCTTTGCACGTAATTTCTCATTTTTGTAGAAAATGGTTTGGCCACCAGGTGGCGTAAGTCTTAATTTCCGTTTCTGATGAATTTGCAGCAAAATATGAGCTCCTAAAATCTCGATTAAAAAAAGAGTCGTTTGTTGACCGATACTATTCATGTCTACAAACTTTTTTGGAACATTTTCTTCTTGAAATAATGCCAGGTTTCTATGCCAGGGGTGTAGATGTATATTTTATTATTGTCAATATCTCTACTTCTAAGAGTCCGATTTGAAAAATTCTTTCTTTGTTGGATAGTGTTTCCGATGCGAAATGTTTTTTTTTATAAATTCAAAATTTTTAAGTAAATCATTGACTTTCCGCTAAGGGGCACAATGGAAATTGCGCTTTCTGCATTATTTCTGCTCTTAAAACTCTGATTTGAAAAGTTCTTCCTATATCGCATACAAGATCTGATGGAAAAATTTTTTAACATAATTTCCAATGTTTGGTAAAGAATGGTTTGGCCACCACGGGGCATAAGTGTTAATATCAGCTTCTGATGTATCTGTAGCAAAATCTGGGATCCTGAAAACTCGACTAAATTTTTTTCTTGAACCGATACCGTTCATATGGATAAACCTATTGAAAATACTTTCTTCCTAAAATAATGTATGGTTTTCCCACCAGGGCACGTAAAGTCACATCTTATTTTTTGACAATATCTCTGACTCTAAGAGTCCGATTGGAAAAATTCTTTCTGTGTTGGAGAGCTTTTCCGGTGCGAAATGTTTCTCATATAAATTCATCTTTTTTTTGAGCGAACAAGTCTGCAACCAGAGGGCGTAAGCTCACGATTTCGTTTACAGCAATATATGAGGGATTAAAAACCCGATTGAAAAATTTCTTTCTTTCGTCAGATACTATTGTTTTCCACACCGGTTCCATTGACTTTGAATAACTTTGATGAATTTAATTTGCGTCAGAACGGATTCAAAAGACGTGCTTATTACACCCGAAAATTCGGTGTCATCTTTCTTGTTTTCTTCTGTTAATAGGTTGTTCGCAGTTCAGTTTCTATCTTACTCATACGTATATTTTGCAAATAGAAGAGGTTTTATCCGGTTTTTCCTGCCAACGAGGTGCAGGATACAACGAAATAAGGTGTGGATGATGCGGACCTATTTTCTGTAGCGTATCACTACAACATTTATCGCTCTCTGGCCAACAACGTAACCTCTTTCTCTTGTAGTCTTCCGCCCGTCAATTCCGCACAGCAACAAACCTTCCTTTTAACGGAACAAAGCTTCACATCTTTGCCAGAGCGATGCGTTAGGCCTACCGTAGCTTTTTTCATACCGTCGGACTCACTGGTCAATTTTACGATAAAAATCTTTAAAACGCATTAAAAATATGAAATTTCTGCATCATTTGCCATTAATTTCCATACTCTAAAATCTACAGGTCGCACGTTTTCCAGGTACTAACATTTTTCCGACGAAAGAGTTTGGGACGCTAATCTACACATTTACCAATCTGTGGACTAATTTTATACCTCGGTGTTTTGTGAAATAATATACTACTCGACAATAAAATTGCCGCACCCAGAAGGAGTGAGGACAGAAGGGTGAAACTGAGCATGCAAATAAAAATACATAAGCATTTACCATGATGTTATTTTCAGCCAAGTACAGTGTTTATCAGATGAGATAATGCAGCACAATGGATCCGCCTCGGTAAGTGGTTGCACCGCCTCGAAAGGCAATACAGGCAGCAATACGGCGTTGCAATGAGTCATACATTCGAAAGATATTGTCCTGAGGAACGGAACACAAAGCACGGTTGATTTGCTCCGATAATTCGTCGAGATCGTGCGCATGCGGGTTCGATTGCACACGACTTCCAATATGGTCCCACAGGTTTTTAATTAGGGATAAATCGAGCAATCTTGCTGGTCATGGCAGTGTTTGAACATGTTGCGAACATTGTCTGGAGACCCAAGCGGTTTGTACACGACGTTATGTTGCTGGAAAATGGGGTGCAGTAGGCCATTCAAAAACGGTATCAAAATGGGCTGCCGAACCTCGCTCACGTATGGTGCAGCTGTCAGTGTGCCCGTGATGCGGACAAGAGGAAACCTGGTGTCATGCACAATAGCACCCCATAACATGATACCTGCCTGGCAGGTGGTGTGGCTGTCGCGAACCAAATCGGCATCCGTCCGCCCGCCAGGGTGTCGCCAGACACGAATCTGTCGATCGTCAGCACCCAGACAGAAACGGGACCATCACTGGAGACCACAAGGGTCCATTTGTGACCCCAGTTCCCATGACATTGGCACCAATCCAGACGAGCGCTGCGATGGCTGGCCGACAATGGCAGCCGAGGTAACGGTTACCTACTGCGCAGGTTTGCCACATGTAACCTTCGTTTTACAGTTCTGTACGTTATGGCGACGTCCATGGCCGATAACACAGCACGTCGAATACCGGCTGCAGGGCTTTCTGGTGACGAACTAGCGTGTCGAATAATCTGCAGGTCAAGGCACGCTGACTGACGTCTGTCGGACTGTACCACGGCCGCTCCGACACACATACGAACCTTCCCGTAGCCACTGGTGCCAAGAACGTCCAACAGTTCGTGCATCATGTTGCACATGCGCAGCGATACGACGTGTAGACCAGTTCGCTTCATGCAGGCCTACGATACTTCCTCTCTGAAGCACATCCAAATTGCGATAAACCTGCCGAAGGCGTGTACCCGGTGTTGTCGACCTTTGCTGAGCAAATCTGAAACGTTCGAGTTACTTCTACCAGCGACCACACATTACCATGCCTGTTGCTGCTGGAACCTTTATCTCACAAACGTGTGACGTCATCAGCTCCGGTTTAACATCATTTACACATCTGGAGTGGGTATACCCGCCCTGCGATTTGAGTGTTTGTAACACACCTCCTTCCGAGTGGAGCAATTGCTATGTCAAGCAGTGTACAATAAAGCAGTACATTTCACCTTTTGTTAAATAAAATTGAAAATCAGTATCAGTTTAAGATCTCGAATTCAAAAACATTCGATTGCTGTGAAAAATACCAATTGAAAAAAATGTAATTTGTGATAACTCCTCCCAGTAAAAAAATAAGGTCATTGCAAACTTACTTAGAAAAATAGTAAGCTCCAACAGAAAATAATATTATTACTTCACCCGCATTAAAAACGGAAAACATTTTATCATCGCGCGATGCGAGTTCTACTTCATTTCTGCCTTATAAGTGACATGTGCTCCGTGTCTTTCTAGTTCAATCAGTACCATGTCTCGCTTGCGTTGAAGACGTACCCTGTTCGAACGCCGTCATGGGCAAAAGGGAAGGGATTCATTAACTTCATCCCCAGGAAAGAAGAAGTATCTCTGTTAGCAGAACTGAAAAAGTCAAAGTCTTTGTGGAATTTCCGTATAAATACAGAAAAACACAGCAGCCCTGTTGCGCAGTGTTCTAAATTAGGGACGGGCGACTGCTTATATCCCATTGAGTTGCTTATGGTGGCCGTTAAACCTCCAATAAAAAAAAAAAAAAACGTTACTGACTTTCTGAAATAATTGCTGACATCCGAAAATTTGTCAAAATACTGAAGTTGGAAACTGAAACTTTTCAAACCGGAAATTTCATTAAAAGTGGACTCTACCGGCAATTTACCTGCACGTAATTTCAGGGATTTTTGTGAATTCACACCACTTATATTTTGCAGTTTAGGTCATTTTTTGCCGATTTTAGTACGTCTTTTGTAAAAAAAGGCTCTGCTTATACTCTCATCGTCAAAACAAGAGTTGCACCTAGAAGGACGTGTCGGATTGTAATACTATTCTGGAGGAAGGTAAAGGTTAGCAGGCCGACCCGCTGGCGCGGTGGTCTACGCGATGGCTTCTGATCATTCGTCAGAGATGGGTCCGGGTTCGAATCCCGGTGAGGCATGGATGTCGTGTTTATCTTTTGGTGCTGGCTCTTCCTCTTCCCTGGAACCAGTGCCCCTGGATTAGGGACGGGCGATTGCTTATAGCCCATAGAGTTGCTCACGGTGGTCGTTAAACCTCGAATCAAAAAAAAAAAAAAAAGGTTACCAGTAACAATAAATGATTATGCATTCAGACTGATATGGGCAATATTTATTGAGCTACACGCCAATAAGTAGTGACTCTAAATATGGCGTCGGGCTGACATGTTTGCAAGCGTATTTCAAAATTGCTCTGGCAATTTTGCACATTTTGGAACACCGTTTGTGGCTAACGCCAGATATATGATAAATAAAGAGCTCCCTGGTCTCAGAATTTTTATTGACCTTTTCCTTAATTTTTTATCTGCAGCGAAAGTCGTACCAAGGCGTCTTCCATAGTTTTATTACTTAATGAAAAATACTTAAAGAGTCCAAAATGAAAATCTGAAACCAGTTTACTCTTTATTTATCATATATCTTGCGTTAGCCGCAAACGGTGTTCCAAAATGTGCAAAATTGCCCGAGCAATTTGTAAAATACGCTTGCCCGTTGGTTAACAAGAGAAGGCAGCAATACAAGATGGCGTGTCTCGTAGAGCCTTAAGCGAGTTTGACCAAGACCGTCTAGGAAACACAAGGCCATGACGTTAGAGAGAAGAGTTCAGTTTTTCAGTGACGTCACACGGCAATCAAGGCTTCTGATTGGTTTCTAAAGTTGTGTGTGACGTCAAACACGACACTGACGTAGCAGTCCGTTTAACATAAGAGTGACGTCAGAAACGTGGGTAACTCATCTCTTTAATGTCATGGTCTTGAGTTTTCTAGACGCCCTTGGTTTGACAAAGGCCAAATCTAAATTGTAAAACCCAGACGTATGGGTTAGAGCACTTCCGAGATGGCAACTCTTGTGGGGTGCACATAATCAGTCGTTGTCAGTACCTTCAAAAAGTTGTCCGAAGAGGAAAACCCCACGATCCGCCGGCAAGGTGTATGTGCCGACCACCGATTATCGATGCTTCAGGTGAGCGAAGGCTATCCCTTAAGGTGCGAGCCTACAGCAGAGATACTGTGGCCCAGCTCGCCGGTTACTTAAAAGCTGGTGACGGGATTAATGTGTCACAGGGTACAGTACATCGAATCCTGCTTGGAAACGGGGATCAGTAGCTGCCTCATTGTCGAAAGCGTCTACAACAATGGACACGCGAGCATCAAAACTGGACCTTGAATGATTGGAGGAAGGTCGCCTGGTCCAATAAATCTTGTTTTCTGTTGCACCATACAGACGGCCGGGTACGTGTATGTCGTTTACCTGTGGAAGTGTTGGTATCAGGGGGCACCATGGGACGAAAATAAGCCAGTGGAGGAAATGTAATGCTGTGGGCCATGTTTTGCTAGGAAACCCTGGGTCCAGGCCTTCATGGACAAGAAACTATACCGTCTACCTCTTACCAAAAAATCATTGCAGACCATGTACATCCTTTCGGGGCAACAGTATCCCCCTTTTGCTGTGCCTTATTGCAACTTGATAATGCGCCATGCCACATTGCTTGGATTTTTCGAGAATGGTTCGCGGAAAATGAGGATAAATTCCATGTATTTCTCTGGCCTCCAAAGTCCCAAAACCTCAATCTTATAAAGCATTTAAATGTACAAGAGTTAAAGGACCTTCTGGCAAGGTAATAGTATTAGATAATACAAGACACCTTTAAAAATCTTGGAGCGTCTATGCCACGCCGGGTAATAGGAGGTTTGGCTGCAAGTAGAGGACCAATTTCATATTAGGCAGGTGACCATAATGTTTTGGCTCTTCGCGGTATGCATCTGATAAAATGTTTCCCAAATTTTGAGTTTTTAAATCTGAAATATACAATCTTTCGAACTGTTATTTTATCATTCATATTCTTTCCTCAAAGTGCTGATATGTGCATTACTTGTACAAATTTTGAAGATGAGAATCCGATTTTTGGTGTAAATGTGACAAGGATGGTAAGTCAGATAATATCCGAAAACGTGAAAAAAAATTTCCTCTTCCTGCAGCGGGAATTCGAACCCGCGTCTCCCAGATAGCGCCCGGGCATGCTAACCACTACACCACCCAGAACGACCAAGTTGCAAGTTTCCGATTCATTTGAATATAACCGTCACAAGATTCGCTAGTCGAAGCAATCGGCATTCATGTTTAGCGAATATGGAGGTTAAGAATCCTGTCTCGTGATTGCCCGGAGGAGCAGATAAATTCTGAAAGAAATACGAGATTACACCATATAAAACAAATTTTGAAGATGACAATCCGATTTTTGGTGTAAATGTAACAAGAATATTAAGTCAGATAATATCCGATAACTTGAAATTTTTCCTCGTCCTGGAGCGGGACTCGAATCCGCGTCTCCCAGATAGCGCCCAGGTATGCTAACCACTACACCACCCAGAACGACCAAATCTCAAGTTTCCGATTAATTTGAATATAACCATCACAGGATTCATCTTCAAAATTTGTATTATATGGTATAATCCCGTATTTCCTTCATGACATTACTTGTAGTTGCACTAATTTTTCACAAATATTGAAAAACAAATTACCATTCAAATTAAAAACTCTGCTCTGATTTTGTTTACAGTATTTAAAAATCTGTCCATCTTGCGCAGCTGGTTAGAGCTATTCTATATTTTTCAGAACTTCCAAAAGTTCTCTCTACTCGTTCTTTAAGATTTGTACTTTAAACTGAAGTTCCTCTATTCCAAAATAAATAAGTATTATAGTTGTACGATTTAAATACAGTCCTCTGTTTACATTCTGATTCATTTCTTTTATGGCAGTTTAAAACTATGCTCTCGCGAATAGGTGCAGTTTTACTGTACATGGTAACCAATGCGGCTGTCTATCTACTGGTTCTGAGTGTTAGTGTACTGCAATTCGTGGCTTTGCTGATTGAGTTTAGCTCCTAAACAAAGACATCGCGAAGGACGTGAAGTTCCCTGTTGAGATTTGAACGTATAGAGAAATTTTAACTTCCAAACCTGAACAAGAAAGATTACCCCGAATTCTCGGGTGTACTATGCACTTTTTTTGAGTCCATTAAACACTAATTCAAAGTACTGCATTTTTCGGGGTATAAGACGCACTTTTATTTCATAAAATGTGGTGTCAAAATCTCTCTGTTTCTTATACACCCAAGGTCATTATTATCGCATGAACGTACACTATATTATTAAAAATATTCGGACACTACCAAATACTTGCATAAGTGCAAACAGAGAACGGTTGTACAGGAAGGTGCGCTGGGAATGGGGAGGTGCGTATAAAAAGATGAGATGTTTTGGCGTGTTATCACTCTCCCACGGGGTCTGGGGGTACCTTGATGTGGTGTGGGAGCTCAGCTGCGTTACAGCTGCGAAATCCAGATCGTCTATCCTACGGGTGAGGGGTAGATTATCTGAATGTTGCAGATAATACTACATTACCCCCGAGTAATGTCACCATTGCGGCCGGAATTCCTTTTCGCCAAACTTGGACTTCGAGGCAACGTCTTTGGAATTTGTTTTCTGTGCCGCTGACACCCAGAGGTTAGCTGGAGCTACGCAAAAAGGGGAGTGCACTTCGTGGAACGTTCAAATTGCTTTGCAAAGGGCTACTTTCAGGCGTAAGAAATCCAAGCGAAGCATCTACGCCATTCCTCTGAATTACAGAGTGGTCACAGTATCTAAACCACTGTGACCTTTTTTTCAGCACACTTCCTCCATATTTACTGAAATATCACAGTATTAACTGTAATGTTCTTACATATTTCTTCTGTATTAACAGCGAGATTGCAGTAATTAACCACTGTGATTGATTCAAACATATAAAACCTACAGATCAAATTACGACATTATGTGCAGAAAGAAAATTAAGCTAGTATGAAAGCATCCAAATAGTGAATGTATACTAAACAAAGCAAAACTATTACTGGCTGCAAGGACTTAAGTAAATTTATTCACAACATCCAAATAATGTTCGCATAAAAACAAAAATAGTAGTGTGATGAACTATAACATTTAGTGCACCACATCCACGAAACGTATTCTTATTAGATGTTGTCATCTTAAACGCATCAATAACATGCAAGTTAAATCTGCAGCTTATTTAAGTAGGTAATAATTACTTCAATAAATAATATTAAATACTAAAATAACTTTACACCAATTGACTACAATAAACGATAACAAATGCAACATTACAGTTAATAATAACATTACAACTAGTGATTACACTAAACAATGACAACTGCAAACATTGCAGTCAACATTAGCATTACATAAAATGATTACACTAAGCAATAACAAAAGCAAACATTACAGTTAACAATAACATTATGTTAAGCAATTTAACAACAATTTTAAATTATTGCTTGGCCCTTAAAAGAAATATAACCAATTAAGAAATTGTAATCTCCAATAAGTCAAACAGTTTATGACAGCACCGGAATTTAATTAAATTTAATTTAATTTAATTTAATTTAAATTAATATAACTTAACCAAATATAACAACTGATCTTACAAGAATAAGACAACACAATCAAATGTTACAAATTAATTAAGTAACTTGGTACCCTGAGATGAAACTGAATATGAGCCTACGCATGGTAAAATTAAAGATTTATCCCTACCGCCTTAATCTATGCTCGCGCCGCCCCGGTGGCGCAGTGGTCTAAGCGATGGCCTCTGATCATTCGTCCGAACGAGGTCCGGGTTCGAATCCCGGTGAGGCATGGATGTTGTTTTTGTCTTACGGCACTGGCTCTCTCCCTTCCGTGGAACCAGTGACCCTAAATTAGGGACGGGCGACTGCTTATAGCCCATTAAGTTGATCACGGTGGTCGTTAAACCTCCAATCAAAAAAAAAAAAATCTATGCTCGCCAGACAATCAATTAATTAAAGGTTCAGCACAATTGAAATACATCTTCTTCATTACTTAGCATTCAGCCAAAGGCAGTGCATATACTCTACCATTCTAATTTCAAAACCTTTGCATTATAATCTTTGCTATCGAACATCTAAAGACGGCGTCACGTCTTTCCCGCCTGAGACTGCGTCAAAGACGGCGTCACCTCTTTTCCGCCTGAGAGAGCTCTACTCAGTGATCTTTCATGCGAATCTACTCAGTGATCTTTCATGCGAATCTACTCAGTGATCTTTCATGCGAATCTACTCGGCGATCTTTCAGGTGACTCTACTCGGCGATCTTTCAGGCGACTCTACTCAGCGATCTTTCAGGCGACTCTACTCAGCGATCTTTCAGGCGACTAAATCTTGTTAGGGGAAAGTAATCGAAGTCCATGTCCAAATTATTGAGGCTTCGCAATAAAGTTTAAACCTTCGGTTCTTGTGTATTTAATCGTCTTCGTCGTATTATCACTAACTTTGAAGCGGACATGCCACGTGGACTTAAACATTCCAAGTTCCATAGTGGGCTGTTCATAGGATGTAATTTGAGTAACGTTTCCATACGGAGCATTGTAGCTAAACTAAACATACCAAAATCGACTGTAAGTGATGTCGTGAAGAGATGGAAGCAGGACGGTGCAACTACAGCAAAAAGACTTTCAGGAAGGCAGCACAAACTAACGCAACATCACAGAAGATAAGAAATGCCGTTTTCCCTCTACCGTTTCCATCGCTGCAGAAGTAGGAAATGCTTGTAATGTCTCTATCAGTACTATAACTATCCGCAGGGAGTTGCACGATGTGGAATGCTCTGGTAGAGAAGCTGCACACAAGCCACACATCACTACCGTAACTGCGAAGCTCCGTTTGGAATCGTGTTTCTCCCGTCGTTTCTGGACTGTGAGCGACTGGAAAGCTGTTCTTTGGACTGATGACTCACGCTTTTCAATCTTCCAATCTGATGGACGTGTTTGGGCTTGGCGACAATCCGGCGAACGATTTTCTTCGGACAATGTTCTTCCAACTGCTAAGTTGGCGGAGGCTCCATCATGGTATGGAGTTGTTTTTCGTGGATGGGACTCATCCCCTTGGTTATTATACTACAAACCATGAACTCTGAAGTGTACCTCGGCTTTCTGGATAATTATGCCTTACTAACAATGTGGTTGTACACTGGTGTGCAAAAATTAAGGACGAAGAGGAGAAATTAGCATAACAGCGGAACGAGCCGGCAGAACGGACGGAAAGACCACTCAGGAGATAGACTAGAATCCGGTACGGTACGGCATGCGCATATATGCATAATGACTTAGTGGGGGGGGATTGCCGGAAGGGTATAAAGCACACAGGCGGTGTACGCTCAGCAGTTCAGTGAAAGCTATTGCACGGTGTACATCGGTTTGAACAACGTCGAGTTGCTGCCACCGTGTGATATGGCCAACAGGCAATCCGGTAGACGACATCTGGATGACTTTACCCGAGGTCGCGTCTTTGGGAAGTTGGAAGAAGGTCGAAGTGTGACTAGTGTGGCCGAGGACTTCGGGATCGCTCACAGCATCGTTTCACGAGCTTGGAGAGCATTTCAAACGACAGGAACAGCTGTCCGAGAGTTTAGCAGTGGTTGTCCACGAGCAACCACGGCGGCGGACGACCGGTATATTGTCCTACAGCCGAGAAGAGACAGACGGCAGACAGCGGGAGAAATCGCAAGGCACATTCAACAGACAACTGGAAGTCCGTTATCGCGTTTTACCGTGACCAGGAGGCTGCACAAAGGTGGTGCCAGGAACACAAGAACTGGACACATCAGCGATGGGGTCGAGTTCTCTTTACGGATGAGAGCCGATTTAGTCTGACGAGCGATTCTGGACGTATACACATCTGGAGAGAGCAGGGAACACGCAATCACACTTCCAACATCATCGAAAGGGACCGGTTTGAAGGTGGCGGAGTTCTCGTTTGGGGCGGTATCATGCTTGGTAGCGGTACTGACCTCCATATCTTCCAAGGAGGTTCAGTCACTGGTGTCCGCTATTGTACCGAGGTTCTCCTGCCTCACGTGCGTCTGTTTAGAGGTGCTGTGGGTCCTGAGTTCCTCTTCATGGACGCCATAGCTACACCTCATGGTACAGTGGCTGTCGCAGAGCTGTTGGAGAGGGAAGATATTCAACTCATGGATTGGCACGCAAGGCCCCGGACCTAAATCCAATCGAACACGTGTGGGACCTTCTCGGAGACTCTTGGGTGCCCGTCACCAGCCGCCAGCAACGATTCCGCAGCTGCGATTGGCGCTACAAGAGGAATGGGCCGCGATGCCTCAACAGCTCTTTGAGAACCTCGTCCTCAGCATGGACAGACGTTGTAAATCCTGCAACGCAGTCAGGGGTGATCATATCCCCTACTAAATACTGGATTTTTCTTGGCAGCCGCCTGTCACATGGACGTTTCTGTCTTCTGTCCAGTTGTGCTCGAAGCTACCTTTTCAATAAAGTGCCTTTGTATCCTTTGGATTCCTTGTTTGGACGGTTTTGCTCACTTGTCCCATATTCATTCATCTTGAGGATCTTATGGTATGATTTAAGTCGATGTATAGCACTTATGTACGACGTTACATTTGAAAAACCGTCTCGTCCCTTAGTTTTGCACGCCAGTGTATTATAAAAATGACCGTTCTCTTCTAAGGCGATCAAGCTCCCTGCCACACTGCTCGTCGTGTGCAGGACTGGTTTCTTGAAAATGAGATGGGATTGTTAGACTGGCCAACTCAGAGTCCCGACCTCAATCCCATAGATTACCTTTTCGATGAGCTAGGGAGACGGATACGAAATTGACCACAACGACCGTCTTCGCTTTTCACTCTGGCAGCAGCTTTAAAGGATGAATAGCGACCATTCCCGTCGAGACCTACCGGGAATTAGTTGATAGTATACCTCGACGCGTTGGCGCTGTCATTCAAACAAAAAGTAGACCGACTAACTACTGAATGCGATAATAAAGCCATTTGTCCGAAAACATTTGTGGTGTCCGCAAATACGGTGCATATTCATGTATGCTTCTATAAAGACCACTAAATGAGTTTAAAATGTAATCGCTTTATCTTAGGTGCAGTAATTGACTCTCTTTGTTCTACGATGACACTGTATTGGAAATTCTTGCATATATTATTATACTTCTACGGTATCCATTGTTAACTACGGAGGTGTGCTTTAATTAGTTCGAGCCTGTTATCGTGCTAAAGTTGTATATTTGTGCCCGTGTGCATAACTGTGTGTTCGAGAATTAATCATGTGAAATTCAGTTTTGGCACATACCTCATATGTATTAAATAGCGATCTGAAAAGGACATAGGAGGTCTATCATAATTCTTTTAAAAAATAAAGTAATAGAAAAAGAAGCGAAAGAATCGCATCTGAAGACGAAACATCACAAAAGACGCTTATGACATCCATCAACAAACTCGGGGTGCAAACGCATTAGTCACAGCAAGAGATGGAAACGGGTCACAGGTTAACGGTCGACAATTTCTTGCGGGTCAAACGGGCCGGCTCAAGGTGTTCCTGATCCGATTTTATGTCAGTTCTATTTTTGAATAGAAAAAAAATATTTCAAAGAACCCTTCAGAGGTATTTCAATTAATACTTCAGAGCTGCAGAGTATGATACAGGAACTTTGCTGAGAAGGGAAAGAAATGGGATTAAAAATGAACTTTCAGAAGACAAAACTGGTATACAATGCTTACAAGGAATAAAGATTTATCAGTTGATCTGGAAAATCTGGGGATAACCAATTCTTATATTTACCTTGGGCAGAAGATATCAAGCGAGGGTAACACTGACGAAGAAATTAATTGGCGTATAAAACTGGGTTGGAGATCTTTTGGAAGAAACTACAATTTTTAAGAGCAATACGCCATTATATCTTAAAAGAAAAATGTTTAACCAATTCATCCTTCCAGTGCTTACGTACGGAGGAGAGACGTGGACCTGTGGACCTTAACCGAAACTGACATACAAAGACTGCAGACAACTGAAAGAGGTATGGAGAGATGCATGCTTGGTGTACCCAGGAAAGGTAAAAAGAGGAAGTCGTGAATAAGGAAAATAACAAGAGTGGAAGACATCACGATCCGAGTAAAATACCTGAAATGGCAATAGGCATATTACCCGGAGAACGAACCACCAATGAATAACCGAAATTTTAATTTCCAAGGGACATGAAAAGACCACGGGTGAGATGGGTGGATGGACGAGACTGGCCCAAGACATTCCGTTGTGAAAAAAACATCGGGAGTCCTTCATCCAGGAGTGGAATTTTAATGTTTGGTAATGATGCAGGCCCTGGTTGGGTCTTGGTCGGGACAAATTATGTGACGGCCGCGTCCGGGTCCAAAATGTTTGACCTGTTTCCACTTCTGTTCACAGCTGCATTAGTGTTCCTGCAAATTCTTCGGTTTAAGCAGACATTTATGGAAAAAACGCCAAAATTTTACTCACTAGCAGTAATTTAAATACTGTGGAATCGTAATTTTGAAGTAATTTTTGGAAAAATCCGTTCATGAAACGTGCAAATTTGCTTGACCTGCAACTGGAGGAGCGCACATGTATTTGCAGTTTGCGACGGAAGATGCCGCCACATTTGACAGTTTCGTTTCCTTGTTGTTCGACGACAATGGGCAGAGGTTAGCCAGCGACGTAATTACCATCCCCGCAGCATCCGCAGCTGCGGGGGGCGCAAGTAACAAAGGGGCGTATGAAGCTGCCAGTTACAGTTTTATGAAAAAATTGGAACATGCACAATATTTAACCCAAAGATACATATTTTGCTTTAAGATATATTTATCTTCGCCTAAATAAAGGCTTAGTTTCACTTTTAAAACACTGGATGTCCTACAGATTGAAAGTGTTTGGCTCTTTGACTTCGGTTTGTAATACGATTGCTCTGCAATGGTTTGAAAATAATACGATTGCTCTCCAATCGCCCTCTCTCTCTCTCTGCACTGCTGAGGAAAAGCGCGAGGCCACAGTGGGATTTTCCGTGGAGGATGTGGGAAAACAGTCAGTTACCTAGGATTACGCGCACGACAGGTGTCAACGTTTATTCACTGCAGCCGCAGATCTGCAATGTGTAAGAGGGTGATTTCTTCAAGGGATTTATTTTAGTATCGGACAAAGCAGTTACGCATATTGTCAAATCTATTAGCCGCCCCGGTGGTGCAGTGGTCTAAGGCGCTAGCCTCTGATCATTCGTCCCTCAAGGGGTCCGGGTTCGAATTCCGATCAGGCATGGATGTTGTGTTTGTCTTACGGCACTGGCTCTCTCCCTTCCCTGGAACCAGTGACTCTAAATTAGGGACGGGCGACTGCTTATAGCCCATTGAGTTGCTCACGGTGGTCGTTAAACCTCCAATAAAAAAAATCTATTACTTAAAAATTAAAAAATGCAGGGCTCTAGGTGCCACTATTACTTTTGCCGACACACTCTCTGTCTTCCAATCCCCCCCCCCCAACCACCACACACACACACACACACACACACCGCGAAAAATACATTCTCCCTCGTGTTCGAAATCCTGGGAAAATTACTATGGTTAGGGGTGCTTAAGTAAATCTTGCGGGGGGGGGCGCACGTTGCGCTAGTTACGGCACTGAGGTTAGCCCGTTTGTTTTGTTTCTTTGACGATATTTCTTATTTCGAACAGTTCTTGGCAAGCTTTTCGTTAAAAACAAAATCCACGTTTTTAGGAATTCTTTCTATGCCACAGAATGCCAATAGACTTCTAGGAAGGCCGCCTTATTTCGACAGACCAGCCATAGGGTAAGGATGACCATCCGAACTATTAACAAACAAAGGCTATTCATATTGGCTATATGAAGTAGTGACGTCACGAGCAAATACTGCAAGGCACGTATGCAATTGGCTGATGGACTGAATGGTGTTTCTGTATGCTATTTTCATCAGTGATATCGCACACTGGCAATTCGCAAGTCGGGAAAATTCAATGATTCATAAAATGTTTTTTACGCATAAAATAAAATTTCTTTTCTTGATAAATGTCTTAAAAAATAAATTTTATTTTATTTTCCTTAAATTTCTCCGAAGAATGAAAGGTGCTGCTTAAATTTTAAAAAATATGTTATGTTCACAGCAGAAAGTTAGTTGTCTTCTAACGTGGCGGCCGTTAAGCTGCAGAGCACAACATCCAGAAAACCGAGTCTTCCGCAGCAGAAACATCCCAGATCACTCACCAAATTTGACGGTATAGATATTGCAGTTGACCTGTCAGCGTTCCCCGCGGAAACACCACACCGAAGTACACCCATACGAACTAAAGGATGAGTAGTAGGCGCAGATGGACTAGTGGTCAAAGTTCATGACTGCGACGGAAAATCCTCAGGATCGATACCAGGCAGGTACGAGTGCTAGAACAACTAAATATGCGTCGGATGGTCATGTAATACCGGCGGGTACTAACGATCCTGTTATAAATAAAGAGTTCTTCCTTCCCCTTACTACCTCGCATCCGGGTGACTTTCCTGTCAGGAACTCTAGCTCAATTCTCCTAGTTTCCAAGTTCTAAGGGTTGTTTACACATTTCACATTTCATGTATATAAAATTGCGTCCAGGCACTGCTTTCCTTAAAACCTCTACACGAATTTCAATCTCAAGGAGTGATTCGTTACTCCACACGACCCTCTTCCACTCTTCTGTTGTCCACAAAAGGCGAGCAAGCCACCACTGTAGCCGTCGTCTGAGATATATTTTTTTCTGATTAGGGGTTTGACGACTGCCGTGAGCAACTCAATGGGCTATGAGAATTCGTCCATATCTAATTTAGGGCCACTGGTTCCAAAGAAGAGAGAGAGAGAGAGAGAGAGAGAGAGAGAGAGAGCCGGGGCGGTAAGACAAACACAACATCCATACCTCACGGGATTTGAATCTGGACCCTTCTCAGACGAATGGTCATAACCCGACGCTTAGACAACTGCGCCACCAGGGCGGCGGCGTGTGAGATTGCCTAGACCGATGCACGGCTTGTGAGCAGCTGATGTAACACACTAACTACGGGCATGCAGTTCCCAACGGACTGTTACGGTGCAAATAGCTGTTCCAGTGGCCAGATGTGTGGCACAGGATGTACGCATCTTCTTCACATTCTGCAGTTATGACGAAGCAAATTTCTCCATTTGTATACCAATGGAGGGATTCAAACCCTTCAACTCTAGGCGTCCTTCGGAGCAGGCACGTCAACACCTCCCCCTCCCCTCCTAGAGGGCCGGGGGCAAGGCCCACGGGTCAGCCGGGACCATGTGTCGCTATAGGCAGTCATCCAATGAAGAACGTGCATTTGAGAAATACCAGAGAGTGAAACGTAACATCACACTGATTTATTTTTTTCAAAGCACTGAAAAAAGGATTCTCATTTTTCCTGTCTTGCGGTGTGGAAAGAACATCACACCATTGCGAGAAACCTATCAGCCAGGTCATCCTTGAAGTTCGGGCGCCAATATGACGAATCCTCATTTCTCAGTTTTACTGAATCAGCTAGATTTTAATCATTGTATCATGTTTTTAATACTGTTTGTTCCATTATCTTTTTTAGCCCTTCCATCGTTCTCATTTTTCAGTTTTACATGATCAGTCGGATTTTAAGCTTTTTACCACATTTTTAATACTATTTGTTTGTCTTGTTTCTGGCGCTCTTTGGCCAACCATGGCTCTTGCGCCATAAAAATCGAACAACCAACCAACCAACCAACCAATATGAAGAATCAAATTTCTCCATCATTTTGATTTATGCCAGGGGAAGGACTCTAAACTACAACTCTCGGATCCGGAGCTCCGAGTGCTATCCACTATACTACACTGGCATATGCTCTCACTACTATCTGACTTTATCTCAAAAAAGAAGATAGCAGTGAGAGCATATTGTGCGTCCTGCGGTGCAGGCACGTCACACAGTAAGCTTCGTTTGGTACGATCATTCAGTTTGTTCGGCCTCCCAGAGCCCAACTTTGCTATAGTGGCACCATCTGCTTTTTGCCGGTAACTAACATCAACGTCTGTGAATTTTCGTAATCCCAAAAGAGCGGCAATGGTGCGCATTGATTACTTACTAGGGTGGCATCCAACTAGCGTGACCTTTTCAAAATCCATCAGTCAGCTCCGCACGATATAGAAACTTCCAATGCGGTCTGACAGATGTGCCAGCTCTCCTTAACATATACTGTACAGTACCCAATACACAACGCGCGGTCTGGTCTGGTTCTACTAATGCACATTAATTTGCATATGCGGAGGAGTTCGAATATTTTTGCTTATACAGTGTATAGTCGCAAAAACACAAACTTTTATTAAATGAACGTAATACATGACTTCCTTTAAGATCAAACAACCCATTTACATTCACATTACATATATGTAAAATTGCGTCCTTATATAATCATACTTATGTATAATTCAGACCTTATTTACACATACTTCTGGCATATATGGAGCAAATTTATGATTAGCTTACTTAATGGGAAATTATTTTTAGGTACACCAAAGTTGCCGTCATTTGTTTCTACCCAGTGGCATGATGTCCATGTCAAGAAGGCTAGCCCTTCCTATTTATAACCTATGTAATGGAGCAGAGAATGAAGAACTATTAATAGAAGGGAGGGCTTATGACTTGTGCCAGGTTTATTATCGATACTGATGAGACGAGAAGGAGTTATAAATTATTTAGTTGTAGATTTAGGCCAAACAAAACATTTGACGTTCCGTTCAGAAGGAAAAACTCGGCTGCTATATGAGCATTTCTATTTAGGGAGGGCAGAAATTTTTGAGATACATTTGGTTAAGATACATCGGCCGCTTAAAGGGTTAAACTTCTCCACCCCCACCCCCAAAAAACAGCATCTATAAAATTACATCTTTTTCAAGTAGAGCTTTTCTCTTTGTTTAATATCTATGCACCCCGACTGAATTAAATTATACGCAGAGAAGTTTTACAAAAAATATAGCTTTAGAAAATGCGATGTTTAAATATTTGGACTGTCAAATGAACGGTTTTCGCCCTCTCTGGGGAAATTATCCTTTGATATATACACTATATTGACAAAAGTCACCGGACACCCCTTCAAAAGCAAATGAACGGATGCACTGCGTTGTTAAGATGCGCGTTAGAGCTGCAAACGGTATAAAAACAAGCCTGCAGCTGACCGCGATCATATCGCACTGTGAGGTTGAGTGGAAATGTAGCGTCGAGGGAGAACTGACTTTGAGAAAGGAAAGATTGTTGGGTGTTATATTAGTGGGTTGTCCATAGAAGAAACCGAGAGGCGATTAAACATACCCAAGTCAACTGTTTTGGAAGTACTGAATATGTGGAAGACACATGGCGTGCCTGAAGCAGCAAAACGTACCGACAGACCAAAGAAAATCAGTGATAGAGAACGTCGCAGCCTCAGGAGACTCGTTACAGCTAATCGACGGAGTACTGCACAAGACCTCAGTATACAGGTGAGTAAAAATGCTGGAACCTCGGTACGTACATGTACCATTCGCGGATAACTTCATTCCATGTGTTGCCGTGGGCGTGCGGCTGCTCATAAGCCTTACATCTCCACTCGGAATGCTACTCGTTGTTTAGCATGGTGTATGGAACATTTATCGTGGACCGTAGATCAATGGAAACGGGTCCTATGGACTAATGAATCCATATACACGATGTATCAGTCTGATGGCTCTGTGTGGGTATGGCGGCAACCGGGGAAATGCTATTTACCACAGTGTACTATTCCGACGGTCAAGTGTGGAGCTGGCAGTGTACTCGTGTGGGGGTGCTTTTCGTGGTATGGTCCCGGCCCATTGGTTATAGTGGACAAACCTGTTAACCAGCACGTCTACTTCGATATTCTGGACAATTATGCCCTACAACTCTGTGGCAATACTATGGAACAGAGCCTTGTTGGTACCAGCAGGATAATTCACCGAACCATAAAGCAAGGACTGTTACGGCGTGGTTTGACGATAATTCCTTACCGTGTGTAGACTGGTCAGCACAGAGCCCTGATCTTTCTCTCATAGAGCACTTATGGGATGAATTAGACTGCCGCATAAGAAGTTCGAAACCAAGGCCTACTAGTAAGCAACAGTTAGTGGCAGCATTATGTACTGAATGGAAGCGCATACCTATCGCTGTGTTCCAAAACTTTGTCGAAAGCATGTCTCGAAGGGTCAGTGCATGCATTCAGGCGAAAGGTGGACCGACAATGTATGTCAATAAATGCTATGTTGTGTTTCTCTTTTAGGTGTCCTGTGAATTTTGTCAATATAGTGTATGTAAGGAGAAATGCTTTGAGTGCCTACTTGATTAAGACACTGCAAATATAATTAACATCATTACATGTGGAATCTACTAACGCGAACATCGGTGATGAGATACGAAGGAACAGATTTCATTACAAGCGAACGATCATGTGATCTTTCGGCAAATTGTTAAAAGAAGACAATGCACAAATCCCGATTCGGAATTAACGGTAGGATGCGCTCAGAGGTGCCTCTCTGGCAAATGGTTTAATGAATGCAAATCTTACTACGAGTATTTTAATTCCTTTAGGCACCTTTCACTCTTAAAGAACACCAGAAATAATGCATTGTGTTGTTGTTCTTTCTTTCTCCTGCTTTTTACGAGCTGCTTAGATGGATTATCTGCTGATTACAGCGGACATAGCCATCAGCTACAATACAAGCGGTGAAATCATCAATCTTCTCTCACCTTTTCTTTAAAAATAAGATTTTCTTCTTACGCTTTCCAACCGTAGGTTGAAGAAGCGTATATGATACAGCTTTATCTGTCCGTCTGTCTGTCCGCACGATAACTCGTGTAAAAATGGTTCGATTTCGATGAAATTTTAGTATGTGGTAGGGGACAACCTGAGGACATACCGTATTGAAAATGGGCGAAATGGGGTGAAAGGTCAGGACATGGGAGTGAGATTTATTATTACCCTCATAACTTCACTAAACATGCTTCTATTGCGACAAAACTTTAGTATGTTGTTCTGGAGGTATACTGAACCAGTTATGTTGAATGTCATCAAAATGCGGTCAAACGTCATCGCACAGGAGCGAGATTTATTTCACAGCCATTATCCTCATAACTTGACTAAAAATAGTTATATTGCGACAAAACTTTAGTATGTTGTTCCGGAGGTATACTGAACTCATTATGTCTAATATCATCGAAATGGGGTCAAAGCTCAGGGCACAGGAGCAAGATTTATTCCACAGCCATTATTCTCATAAGTTGAGTAATCACTTGAGCAAAAATGCTTCTATGGAGGCAAAACTTTAGTATGTTGTTCTGGAGGTATGCTAAACAAATCAATAGTCAAGGTACGGAGGATGGTTTGTCTGCGCGCGATTTCTGGTATGTTGGAAAGGGTATCATAATCAATGCATTGCATGATTTTACTAACTTGTTATCACAGCGTTCCCAGGATCACTTTGAATAAACCTTGAAGGGACTAATGCTCTTTTTATATTTGTCTATTTGATAAGCATTAATGATGCGTGGTTTCTCAAAATGACCAAAGAGTGCCAAACCCAGAACAGAATAAAGTGAAAATATGTGTGTGACAATTTAATTCCCGGAATGCGCCTATAGAATAAATTTGCGCGTACCTGTGCACTAGTGCCTACAGTCACCTTCGAAGTAATCACCTATCGTAGCAATGTATTTAGTTAGACACTGTTTCCATTGCTGGAAACATACCTGGAACGCTCTGGAATACCCTTGAGTTCCTTTGTTACGTTACACTGGATGTCAGAAACGTCTAAAAATATTCATTCTTTCATGGCAATTTTTATTTTTAGCAGGAGTCAGAAATCACAAGGGGTTAAGTCAGGTGGATATGGTGGTTGTTCCAATGTGTAAATGCTTTCTTAGCCAGGAATAGCGAACACTAAGCGCATTGTCAGGCCACAGTTTAGCTCTTTTCCTTTGAACAGAATCCCGTAAATCAATAACTAGGAACTATGACGAGGAACCAACTTCACGAGGAACCACCAACTATGTAGAACATAGTATAACTACACTAGTGATCCGAATTTATTGGCGTAGAATAAAAATCAGTTTTCCAAGCTTTCGCACATAAACCAAATGGCTTTTTCAAAGACGTTAGACGGAAACAGTTTCTATCTTCCTTGATAAAGCCATCTGATTGGTGTGCGAATGTTTGGAAAGCTAAACTGGTCTTTACTCTACGCCAATAAACTCGGATTACTACATAGTATGCACAGAAGTGCCAAAAGTCACGGGATAGCAGTACGCAGATGTTTTAACTGCCGCTGCCGTCGTACAAATTCTTTGCCGCACGCCACGAGTTTTATCAGTTGCGAGGTGTGACCTCGTGAGTCAGGTTGAACTACCGTCAGTAGAACTATGGCGAGCCAACGTGAATTATCGGAGTTTGAACGAGGGGTAGTAGTGGGAGCCAGACGGATGGGACATTCGATTTCCGAAGCTGTGCGAACATTCTACATTCCTCGATCCACGGTGTCACGTGTGCACCAAGAAGACCCCTTGGAAGGCATTACCACCCACTGGGGTCAGCGCAGTAACCGACCACGGGTGCTGAATAACCGTGACCAGCGGCGTCTGACAAGGATTATCCATGCTAACAGACAAGCGACGCTGGCTCAAATAATATCCACATTCAATGCAGGAGGTACCAGAGACATATCCATCAGGTCAGTGCAGCGTAATTTAGCGTCAATAGGGTATGGGAGCAGAGCACCCACCAGAGTGCCTTTGTTGATACCACGACATGGGACACAGCGCCTCACCTGGGCTCGTGGACACGGTAATTGGTACCCTAGAAGATTGGCAACATGAACGTGGTCCGATGAGTCACGCTACCAGTTGTTACGAGCTGATGGTAGGATTCGGGTGTGGGGCAGACGCCAAGAGGCCATGGACACAAGCAGTCCACAGGGCACTGTGCAAGCTGGTGGTGGTTACATACGTGTGTGGGGTATTTTTACGTGGCACGGTTTAGGTCCTCTGCTCTTCTTAAACCCGTTATTAACCAATTCACCACGTCATCGGAGCCAAGTTGTCCAAAATTGGTTCGAGGAGCATTCTGGACACTTCCGACTGATGGTGTCGCCATCATGTTCGCCCGACATGAACCCAATACAGCACTTAAAGGACGTGTTGGAAAAGTCCATTCACACCCAAAATCTTGATCCTACAAATACCAAGTGCCATGTCTGCTGCTCAGACGGCATGGCTGAACATAGCTCTCTAAAAGTTTTCCGGCCCCTTGTAGAATTGCTGCCACTTTGAGTAGCTGCTCTTCGCGGAGCTAAAGGAGTTCTTACACGATACTAGGTACGTATCCCATGATTTTGGCACTTCAGTGAACTGTTTTCTAGAATTCCGTAACCTTTTCAGCACCTATAAATAGCATTGTTGAGTTACCGTTTGTACCTGTTCAATGAATTCGTGATGAACTGTCTCCTTGTGCCTCTTGCCGGTAGTGGAAATCGATCTTGCATGCTTCTACTCCGAAGCCGAATGCTTTCCCAACTAAGCTACACCGACAAGTGTTTTTCACTGTTACTTGCCATCTTGACCTGTGCATCACCTCTGTAGTAGTCACATATCCCTCTTCCTTGAGAAAGGACTAACGTAGGTTTCCTTTGTCTGCAGTGACCACTCTTGAAGGAGGTCACTGCAGACGAACGAATTCTAATTGCAGACGATTTGGGGAACGGATATCACACATTGTTTGAAGGTTCCAACGGCCAGGAGATTATGTCCTGGAGCCGATATAAATAAAGCCCCATTTGACGATGATGGGATTCTAAACCACATCATTCTGCTCTGGAGCCGAATACTTTCCCAACTAAGCTACACGGACGACGTTTGTCGCTGCAACTTTGCCGTCTTGACATATGCGTCACTTCCGAGGTAAGTGGTAGGTGTGTAGGTTGCACACCATGTTCAGCAGCATCATGTTGAACAGTCACCAAAAAAATTCCCTTCAACCGCTGTCAAAACCGGCTCAACTATCTTATAGTTCTGTTCGCACAGCTGCAAAAGTTTGCTCTGTGTGGTATCTACACTGTTACAAATTCTGTGGTAGGTTGCACCATAAAGTGGTGCTACACCAGCTGCACCATATTTTGCAGTTCAAGTTTTGGTTTGTGGTGCACGAAACACTAGAATACATGGTGCAATGGGTGCAGCTTGGCATCTATCAGATAGGATACCATAACATATTACAAAATTGCGTCATGTTTTTTGAGTATTTCATGCACCAAACGAGGGTTTAAAATTGCTCCAAAATGTCGTGCAGCTGGTGTAGCACCACTTTTTGGTGCAACATACCACAAAGTTTTAACAGTGTAGTGTAAGTGTTTCATGAGCTGAAACCACTTCCCAAGAATACAAGGGCGCGTTACTCTCGCTGATTTCGGGATTTTACGCGAAGAAAGAGCTTTCCTGAAAATATGTTTTACCTACAGTTGAAGCCTGGTTTCATTTGAATGGATATGTAAGCACACAAATTATGCTATGCGGTATTGGTCGGAGACGAATCTCCATATCCGGCATGACGTTCCATCACATTCTCGGAAGATTGTTATGTGATGTCGTATATTCCGACAGAGAATAGTGGGGAAAAGGCTTTCGACACCGCCGTCCCCTGTACTGTTTATTAGAACTTGCTCTTTTAGCTTGTGGTAGAGCGAAACTGCCCTTATTTTCGGTAATATATTTCGAAACCACATCTTCCTACTCCGGAGTGGCTGTTCTACCGATTGAACCACGCCAGCAAAGTTTATCGCTGCTACTTGCCGTTTTGGCTTGCTTCACTTCTGTAGTACGTATGACGCACATATCCCCACCCTCTTCAGAAAGTCGGGTGCACGAAATCGCAGGTTTCTGGTTAGCGGGAAAACCATGCTTGAAGAAGTTATCTGTAGAACAGCGATTTCTGATTAATTCCAAAGATGTGGGGAAGAAGCATCACAGATATTTTGAAGCATACAAGAAAGAATTATTATTAATTCCAAATGACGTATGAAAAAAGCATCACACACTTTTCGAAGCATAGAAGAAGGAATTCTTATTTATTCCGTACGATGTATAGAAGAAGCATCACACATTTTTCGACGTGTAGAAGAAGTTCTTTTTAATTCCGTACGATGTGTGGGAGAAGCATCACACATTTTTAGAAGCGTAGAAGAAGAAATTCTTATTTTTCCAGATGATGTGTGGGAGAAGCATCACACATTTATATTTATCAACGTGTAGAAGGAGGAATTCTTATTAATTCCGTACGATGTGTGGGAGAAGCATCACACATTTTTAGAAGCGTAGAAGAAGAAATTCTTATTTATTCCAGATGATGTGTGGGAGAAGCATCACACATTTATACTTATCGACGTGTAGAAGGAGGAATTCTTATTAATTCCGTACGATGTGTGGGAGAAGCATCACACATTTTTCGAAGCGTAAAAGAAGGAATTCTTATTTATTCTAGACGATGTGTGGAAGAAGCATCCCACATCTTTCGACGTGTGGGAGAAGGAATTTTATTAATTCCGTACGATGTGTGGAAGAAGCATCACACATTTTTAGAAGCGTAGAAGAAGAAATTCTTATTTATTCCAGATGATGTGTGGGAGAAGCATCACACATTTATATTTATCAACGCGTAGAAGAAGGAATTCTTATTAATTCCGTACGATGTGTGGGAGAAGCATCACACATTTTTAGAAGCGTAGAAGAAGAGATTCTTATTTATTCCAGATGATGTGTAGGAGAAGCATCATTCGTTTATATTTATCAACGTGTAGAAGAAGGAATTCTTATTAATTGCGTACGATGTGTATGAGAAGTATCACACATGTTTTGACGTGTGGAAGAAGAAGTTCGTATTAATTCCGTGCGATGTGTGGGTGAATCATTACATAATTTTCGAAGCATAGAAGAAGGAATTCTTATTAATTCCGTACAAAGTGTGGGAGAAGCATCACACAATTTTCGGAGCGTACAGAGTAGGACGTGTGGAAGAGGCAGCATTCATTTTTCGATTCGTAGGAGAAGGAAACCTTATTTAGTCAGCCGATGTGTGGAAGAAGCATCACACATTTTACGACGTATAGAAGAAGGAATTCTTATTAATTCCGTACGCTGTGTGGAAGAAGCATCACACGTAAATAGAATCTCCCGACCAGGAGATTCAATTTTACGTTTGGGCGCCAATATATCGAAACTGCCTTTTTTTTTAACGGTGATAGCATTCGAACACACTGCATTTTTCTTCGTATATCTGCGGATTATACGAAGAAAAATGCAGTACTTTGGTTTATTTCCCTTGGATTTTAAAAAATTAGACGTAGGACTATTTGAAAAATCGAGGCTGGTAAGCACGTCACTGCACTCTTTTGAACGGTTCTCATAAAAGTTTGTAGACCGTTGTTCTAGGGCTGCAATTTGGAAGAAGAAAACATTTTAATTTCTCTGTTTTTCGGTATTAAACTCTTATTAAATGTTTAACAAAACTCCAAAGGTGAAAAATTTTGTGGAAGAAATTTTCTTCTCTTAGTACCTGGAAGTACGTCAGAATTATTAACTCAGCAATCGGAGGTTGCTGAATTTCGTGTATTTACTGTTCATCACGTAATATCAGACACATCAGGAAACGTGAGAACTCTAGCAACACTGTGGTGCAACAGCTAGCATGCTCGAACGGGAGATGTGAATTCGATTCCCACTACACGGTGATGTAATTATCAAGTTTTCTGATGTGACTGATGTTACGTGACAAATAACAGTAAATACGGGTAATTCAACAATGTCTGATTTCTGAGTTAATTCTGGCGTGGAAAATGTTAAGTATTTCAAAGAAAAGACTTTATTATTTTTTTTATAAACATTCAATTAATTTATAAGTAAAACATTTTGATCGTTATTTTAGCATCGATGCTCAGCGTTAAAAGAATTATTTTCATCGAAATTTATGGCCACCAGTTCTGGGCATGAAACAAATTCAAAAACGAGCGAGAATATTCTACGGATGGTTTTGATACACAATTCTTTACCCATGTGCGCATAAATCTCTCTAAGGATATCCTGGGAAGAAAACGCACAAAGACCAACACTTACCTGGAACACTTAACCTGTTGGGCCTAATATTTATGTTGACTTCTAAATCTGATATTTTCTCGACGAGGAAGGCGATCCAGAAACATCATCATTAAAACTGGAAGCCGTCCTTTAATATAAAGATGTGCCTTTTCTCTCTTTCATGAATACTTATGAATGTTGTTTATGCTTCTCGAAATAATGTTTAAGTTATAATCATGTGATGAAGGAAGAAGCTGTGGTTTAAATCACATAGTTTAACACATCATCGATGCAACTTTCACGTAACACTCGTGGAAAGAGAAGAGAAAGGTGAACTGAGTGAAAAGGAGCGAAAATTATTTTCTATTACGCGACGGAACTCAAGTGTTCCGTGCTTGTGCCAATTACTCTTGTGCCTTCTGAGACATTTCCCTTCGAGAGAGAAGTTACGTCACGATTTTCGCGTGAATGTAATGTGAGATAGAAACGTGCATTCCTGCTCCTCAAGAACTGCTGGAAGATCCTTCATGCAGTGAAAGTTCCAACGTTCTCTAGTCTAATTCTCCTTCTACTCTCCGAAACGCAGATAGCATGTCTATACGAAGTAAATAACGCCAGTGATATAAGGAGACTTATTCTCTTAGGAATAAATGCGGTAACATCAACTACATCTACGTTTTCCTATTTTACACGGAACCTATTAAACGACACCGTGCCGTTTTATAGAAAATGTGAATATGTTTCCGTGGTCAAATTTGTCTCCTGGAACTTTTCCCCTTTTTCATATGGATTTTAGTGACTGGACACTAAATAATGCAGCGTAAAATAATGAAGCTAATTCTGTCAACCCCACGTTGTTCACATTGATTACCAACTTTTTTTACGTTTGCAATGCTTGTTCCATATGCGACAGAATGCTATCGAATCTGTGACGAAAACGATGGAAATAAAATCTAATTCTCAATTTTCTTGACATTGTGAAGGCAGTTGCATACGTACATAAATCATGAAATTTCTACTTTTACCGTGTTATCGTACAATTAGGCGACTTGAAATCCAGTGAGTGTTCGAGCTTTGTGCATGAAATCCCATGCTTGATCCAGTTTGCAATGTTTTTAGTCAATTATGTGTGAAGTAAAGTCTCATTACAATATTACATTACGTGAATCAGAATACCGCTTTGATTTAACCCTTAATGCTGCCAATGTTTCTGAACCAAATATTCCCGAATTTTTCGACGCTCCCCAAAGATAAATATTTATATAACACCCTGATTTTACGGAAGCTACGGCAAAACCATTCCTTGCACATTCTCATATCAACAGTACCGACCATAAACTTGTCAGGAACTACACTATCTACCAACAAGTAATTGTACACCCCTGCAATCGACGATATCTGCGGTCCTGATACACATCACTGCCGCCGCCGTTATATATCGTGTGGGAAACAACAACGCAACCAGTCGCATGCAAGATGCCACGCAGCTCGGAGCTTTCTGATTTCAAGAAAGGTGTAATCGTCGGGTATCACAGAAATGGTCGATCCATACGTGACATATCCAGCGAGTTGAAGTACCCAAAATCGACAGTGGCCTACGTGATTGGCAAGTGGAAGATGAGAGGTGACTGTCGGAATGTGACCCGACCCGGCAGACCCACAAAACTGGGAATTAGAGACCGGCGGGTGCTGGCCAGAGAAATTCGGAAGCACTGCACCAAATCGATGGGCCACATCCGCGAGGAGTTTCAACAGGCATCCGGGAGTGTTCTTTCGATTAATACCATCCGTAAGGAAGCCCATCTGCTCGGTTATCATGGACATGCTGCCGCCCACATGCCTTTGATCACCAAGTCCAATAGCGCTGCTCGCCTAACGTGGTGCAAAGAACGTCGACAGTGGACCATTGAACAGTGGAAACAGGTTCTCTGGAGCAACGAATCAAGGTTCACCCTCTACCGTTCGGATGGCAGGGTCTGGGTTTGGTGTCTGCCTGAAGAACGCCTCCGGCCGGAATGTATTGTGCCAACTGTGAAGTTCGGCGGCGGTGGAATTATCCTATGGGGGTGTTTCTCCTGGTATGGCACGGGACCCTTGGTCGCAATTCCTGGTAGACTCAACGCCAAGTCCTACTGCACCATTTTGGATTACCATGCGCTTCCTACGTTGTGGCAGTTTTACGGGGTGGACCCATGTTACTTTCAGGATGACAATGCCACCTGTCATGTTGCGAGGTCCACCATGGCTTGGTATGGTGACAATGGGGTTAATCGAACAGACTGGCCTGTGCAGAGCCCGGACCTTAACCCTATCGAGCACCTTTGGAACGAGTTGGAGCGTCGACTAAAGGGGTGCCGCCACCTTCCGAAATCGGTGAAGGAACTGACCTGTCTTCTCCAAGCCGGGTGGAAGAAAATACCGCTAGCCGTCGTACAACGTCTGGTTGAGAGTATGCCCCGGAGGGTCGCAACTGTAATCGCCGCTCGTGGAGGCCCAACGAACTATGGAAGGTGAATAAACTTCGTTTTCCGTTTGCTATCACAGGTGCCCAATTACTTGTTAGTAGATAGTGTATAAGCTTTCCTTTCTAGTCCTTTATTTTCTATTAAATGACGCAAGGCATGACTGAGATGCACTGACACAGACATCATGCCACTGGATAGAAAGAAGTCACCCAGATATATTTTCTCTCCTGCATTATATTCGTTGTCACTGTTATAGCTCTTTTAGCAGGTAGTCAGTCAGAAAGGATTGGTGTCGATCATTCCCCTAATTAGCCAGCTTGAATAACAAATATAAAGAAAAACAACACACTCGTTGCAGCCGGGGTTGACCCACTTCTTAGACAGCGCATATATTAATTCGACCTGAGTTAATTCGTTCCAGCTGGTTAAAGGTTTGCCTGATGCCACACATACCTTTAGCTGAAAATGTCCTTAACGAAGCAGAGAAATGTCATTTCAAGGATACGTTAGAGATTCATTGAAAACATGGTTACTTACAGGTTTTGACTTTATTCGTTTCTGTCAAAAGTCACTCCTAATCCTCAGCACTCATCAGTGGATCATCCAGTATCGCGTAATTAACCTAGTAGCTGGAATGGTCCTTAATTAAGCAGAGAAATGTCATTTCAAGAATACGTTTAGAGATTCAGTGAAACCAAGGTTGTGCCGTCCCGGAGGCGCAGTGGTCTAAGCGATGGCCTCTGATCATTCGTCCGAACGGGGTCCGGGTTCGAATCCCGGTGAGGCATGGATGTTGTGTTTGTCTTACGGCACTGGTTCTCTCCCTTCCCTGGAACCAGTGACCCTACATTAGGGACGAGCGACTGCTTATAGCCCATTGAGTTGCTCACGGGGGTCGTTAAACCTCCAATCAAAAAAAAAAAAAAAAAGAAACCAAGGTTGCTAACAGATTTTAACTTTTATTCATATCTGTCAAAGGTCATTGATAATCGACAGAACTCAACAATGAATCTTTCAGTACTTTGACTGTGGATACAACTGTTTCTCGAATACACTAAATACGTTTCAATAGCCTTCAAATATTCAACGTAACAAAATTTATCAACAGAAAGGTTAAACTTCTATCTCCAAAACAAGATAACAAACTAATCGACATTTGACAAGCGGATGCTCTTAAGGGGATACTCAAAACATCTAGCAAGAGATTGAATCTATCTAACGTAAGCTACTCGGTACATCTAATGAAAGATAGCCAGCACAATACATCTAACGAGAAACAGCCTGAACGTACATAGCAAACTTCTTCCGTATCTCTGTTTTTCCCCTACGTCTTTCTAGACTGTAAAAAATATGTAGTGTGAATTCATGAAAAATTGCTTGAGATAACGTGCAGCATAGTTGCCGGTAGGTGTTCGGCTTTTAACAAAATTTCCGTTTCTAAATGTTCCTATTTCTTTTAACTTCCGTGTTTTCACAAATTTTTAGTAATAGGTAATTCCGTTTATTTCAGTAAAGTCCGTTTCGAGTTGTATTTATACATAAATTTTGTAAAATCGAAGACACCGAATTTTTCGGCCCTTGCACCAGAGAATCCTTCTCCCTTTTTCCTGGTGGGATTCGATCCGAGGTCATTAGGGTTGACTCAACACAAACGATCCGAGGTCATTAGGGTTGACTTAACACAAACGATCCAAGGTTATTAGGGTTGACTCCACACAAACTATCGGAGGTCATTTAGGTTGACTCAACACAAACGATCCGACGTCGTTTGTGTTGACTCAACACAAACGATACGAGATCATTTGGGATGATCAACGCAAACGATCCGATGTCGTTTGGGTTGACGCAACACAAAGCATGCGAGTTACCGCTAAGCCAGAGGAAGAACAGCAACCCAGTCACGTTCAAGTCAAAACTCAAACTGAACGATGGTGAAATGTTTTTTGTCATTAATTTGACTTTTAGTTTCTGTTACAGCTTATAATTATTATTTTGAATAGGTTTGTAATAATTTAATTTCTCCTGTAGGGGGACTTATCACAAATTAAGCATTTTTTATCGTGATTTTAGGAAGCAACACAATGCTTTGGAACTTGAGATATTATTAAATTCACAATGACTTCCAATTATCTTTAAAAAAATGTGAAATATACTGCTTTATAGTTTCAATTCACAAGACTCATGAATATAAAATTTACTCTTTATAACTACAATAGCTTTTGCCTTAAGGAATCCACAGACTGATACACAGGCATCATGCAATTACCTGCAAATTAATTTAAGTACCAGGTTTCTTACTGTAATAACATGTACCTGGTGCACAAAATGGGGGAGGGAGGAAGAAACATCCGGTGCACGGTGACCAAAATTTCATGTGATCCTCAATATCCGCTCTCGCAACAGAACTCCTAAATTTCAATCGTCTGTTGAAGGATCTGTTTTTGAAACAAATCCTTCAACAGCCGATTGAAATTTATCAGTTAATGAATCCTCAAATAGTCCAGCGAATCTTTCATATTACCGGAAATTATCAGCCACGGCCCCGGCGGTGCCGTGTCTGAGCGATGGCTTGCGATCATTTGTACTAGATGGTTCCGGTTTCGAATCCCAGTGAGGCATGGATATTGTGTTTGGTCTTACGGCATTGGCTCTCTCTCTCTCTCTCTCTCTTCCCTGGAACCAGTGGCCCTAAATTAGGGACAAGCGTCTGCTTACATCCCCACTGAGTTGCACACGGTAATCGTTAAACCCCAATGAAGGAAAAAATCCGTCCGATGCATAAGGATAAGTGAGAATATAATTTTGCCGTTATTGTACGAAAAGAACTGCGCTAAGATTTCTGAAAATTCAGAATTTTCCATTAACACAACTTAAAAACGGCAGTTCAGTGTCAATATACACTGAAGAGCAATTGAATTAGAGATACCTGTCTAGTAACGTGTAGCACCACCTTTCGTCCTGATGACGGCGGCGATTCGTATCGGCATGGACCGACAAGACACCGAAAGCGTTGGGAAACCTGCAGATTCACGACCCCTGAATAAGCTCCCACAGCTAACGAAGATTTGATGGAGGGGGTCATCTCTCTCGATGGCATCACAGATGCGCTCGATGGGATTGAGGTCAGGTGACCTAGATGGCCAAGGAAGCGAGGTCACGTCGGTGGAGTGTTAACCCAGCCATTCAGATACAATTCGGGAGCGTGGGCACGGTGCATTGTCTTGTTGCCGGATGAGGTCCCCAGTGAGATGTTGAAGACGCACAAACGGGAGCAAATGGTCGTTCAGGATATCCCGGTAACGTTGACCTGTGAGGGACGATGTCACACGTACCAGAGGTCCCATTTCAGTCCCCGTAAACTGTTTCCAGACGAGAATGCCACCCCCACCAGCTTTGAGAGTACCCTGCTGGCAAGAAGGATCCATCGCTTCATGTGGTTTGCGCCGTACCAACGTGAATCTCGACTCATCAGTACAGGGAACATTTTCCCACATGTCTAGGGTCCAGTGGCGATGTTCCCGCACACATGCTAATCTTTGCACCCTGTGATGTGCGGTCAGCAGCGGTACCCTCGTGGGACGATGGCTTCTGTACCCCATAGCGAGGAGATGGTTCTGGATGGTGTGGCTTCTTACACGTTTTTGTGCACCAGCGTTAAATTGCCGCACTGTGGCCCGTCTATCCGCTGTTACAATGCGAGCTAGCCGACGATGACCCCGCTCATCCACACGCTGTTGTCCACGGAAGTTGGCCCTTGCAGGGATGATTTTACCGGATTTGATGTACTCACGGTGCACTCGCGACGCAGTGTCTCGTGAAAATCCCAGTGCCTGCACGACTTCCGAGATGGAGCGCAGTTGAAGACGAGAAAATGGTGAACAGCAGCACTGCATCATCTGCGATAATATCATCAAGACGCTTATCTCAGAAGAGGTGACATATGGTGCGAATACAGAACGTACTGCCTCCTGCCTGGTGCTAATACAATCTACCTGATGCCTCTCCCCTTGTTGTCAGCGTACATAGATGCGGCCATCAGTTTCCTTCAGGAAGAAGCGCGTCTCGTACGAGAATATGATGTGGAGGGCGATCGAAACGTTCTGAGACTAGGTACGTTGCACCACAACAGATGGCAGAATGCGGATGCGGGATCCGCGGTCGAGGCCAGGGACCTTCTTGAGTCATCGTGCTGAGTGGCGTCGTTCTGTGAACATCGGGAGCTGTGCTATACGATATTTGGTGGCCACGTGCGGAACACAGCTGCGATTTTTGTATGGACTGCAAACTAGAGCACCGAGCCAACATCAAGTTTTGCATCAAACTCGGCCAATCAGGAACGGAGACGCATGAAATGTTGCGGCAGACTTATGGCAAATCAACAATGAGTCGTTCAAGGTATTTGGAGTGGCACTCGCGCTTCACGAGTGGCAGAACGGCACTCGAAGACGACGAGAGGTCAGGGGAGACCATCCACGATCAAAACTCCCGAAAATGTGGACGAAATTAATGAACTGGTGCATGAGGATCAGCGGAAAACCATTCAAGACATTGCTACATCGTCAGTGTGTCATACATAACAGGCCGCCCCGGTGGCGCAGTGGTCTAAGGCGTTGGCCTCTGATCATTCGTCCGTAAGGGGTCCGGGTTCGAATCCCGGTCAGGCATGGATGTTGTGTTTGTCTTACGGCACTGGCTCTCTCCCTTCCCTGGAACCAGTGACCCTAAATTAGGGACGGGCGACTGCTTATAGCCCATTGAGTTGCTCCCGGTGGTCGTTAAACCTCCAATCAAAAAAAAAAAAAAAAAAAAAAATACACAACAGCGCAAGAAATTATGACGTCGGTTTTGAACACGCACAGCATTGGCGCAAGGTTTGTCCCAAAGATTCTAAACCCCGAACAAAAGGCACTCCGAGTCAAACTCTTTCAATATCTTCATCTGCAAGTGGTGAATGAACCAAAGTTCCTCTTGAGGGTCATCACTGGGGACGAGACTTGGGTCTACGGTTACGTCCCGGAGACCAAACAACAGTCGTCGCAGTGGAAGAGCCCGGATTCTCGACGACCGAAGAAGGCCCGACAGGTCCGGAGCGCAACCAAAAGCATGCTAGTCGTATTCTTCGACATTCGTGGGGTTGTGCACCGTAAATTCATCCCCTAGGGCCAGACCGTCACCGCCCTTTTTTATTCCGATGTTCTGCAGCGTCTTAGGGAGGACATTCGCCGCAAACGACCTGAGAGGTGGCGCAGGGGCGATTTCCTGCTCCATCAGGACAATGCAGCAGCTCACAAAATGTTAGCAACACGCCAGTTTTTCAGCCGCAACAGCATGACTACCCTACCTCACTCGCCTTACTCGTAGGATTTGGCCCACTGCGAATTCTTTCTGTTCCCAAAGATGAAGCTGAAGCTCAAGAGTCGCCGGTTGGAGACCGTGGACGAGATCCAGTGCGAATCGCAGACCGTGCTTGACACGATTCGCGCACAGGAATTCCAGGGAGCGTTCCAACAGTGGCAAAAACGCTGGCAGCGGTGTATCGCTGTCCAACGAGACTACCTTTTGATCGCCACGCCACTCCCTTTGTTCAATGCACCATTGCAGCCTGGCAGTCCGTTGCTGCGGTGTCAAAGGTAGCCTGAAGACGGGCCTGCGGTTCGAACGGTAATAACTGACGACGTACTGTTACATCTGACATGAGAGAATGCGTCACAGTTAGCCACAGCTGCGCTAACGCCTTTGATGATGCAGAACGGTCACTCAAAGACATCCTCACGAGATGATATTTGACCCACGGCGTTTCCTGTGTACGACACCCAGAACCTTTCTTCGTGTTCTACGCTCTTCTTCGTACCATTCCCTGCACACTGGATGGACTCACTGCGCCGCACATGACTGCTAATCTCCTGGAGGGAAGCATCGCAGTTTCAGATAATGCTACGTCTGTTGAATTCTCGGAGGTGGCTGTACGGCTGTCTCACACTATGACGAGGCATCATTACCTATTGCTGACCAAGCACTGACATGCCGACCAAGCCACGCAGCGCTTATAGCAGAAAAACGGGCGGTTTCCGGTCTGTCACATTGCGCGATCTAATTTGCCTAGATGCGGTACGCGTGCACCTATGACGCCGAAATGCTGATCATTTCACGTTAATGCCTGATTAACATATCGTGTAAAATACAGTCTTGGTTTGTCTCCTCTTAGGTGCTCAGTGTTTTATGATGATGAGTGTTTACGTAGCAAATAGTAACACTATACTAGTGATCCGATTTATTGGCGTAAGAAGTAGACACATTAGCGTTTCCAAGCTTTCGCACATCAACCAGATGGTTTTTTCAAGGACGTTAGACAGAAACTGACTAACTTCCTTGAAAAAACCATCTGGTTGATGTGCGAAAGCTTGGAAACGCTAATGTGTCTACTTCTTACGCCAATAAATCGGATCACTAGTACAGTGTTACTATTTACTAATTAATTGGTGTACTGTTCCTCGTTATCTAGGAGTGTTTAAACTTGGTTCTACTGTAACAGCCTTACCAGTTTTTCTTTACACCACAGATTAAAACTCAAATCTGTAATTTCTGTCTCAGAAATTACTTTCATGGGCCATCTTGTTATGATTGGAGCTATTTTAGGAAGTATTAGTTTTTAAAAGATTATTTCCGCTTGCTGGGATACTCGCGCAAGTTTTGATGTTGAAAACATAAGGCATTTTGCTACATGATAAGAGTATATTGCCTCATCAGGCATGTATTATTTCAGGTTTTAGAAATATGTTAATCAAACGGAATAATCCTCTTTCAAGCATCCGAAGGTAATTCCTCTGAGTCTTTGCTTGCTTAGAAAACATAAAGGTGTTGCAATATCGTTTCTTCCTAGTAAAATGGAATTGCAGGTACTTATGAAGAGGTTTTGGAAATGTTTTCGGTAGCATAGACTCCCTCCCTCCTTTAAGCAAACATTTGGGGATAACGGGCATTCATTCGCTAAAAATATTTTATTAAGTAATATCTGCAGTATTTAGGATATCATTTATTATGAAGAATGGATATGAAAGGAATCTATTGAACTTACGATTCAGCGCATCGAGGATGAGAAAGCATATATTAAAGCATTGAATTACTTTGTACAGATGCATTCAATGTAAGTGTGATTGCTACAAAGATGCAATTTTATTCTTAAACATTCCTAGTGCAAGTTGTCAATGTTCAGCAAGGCCCTTTCATTAGCACTTTTCATGCTCTGTTTCTCTTCATAACGCAACTGCTGTGTATTCACACGAACGTAAAAGGGTATCATCATAAAAGAGAAAATTTTGATAAAACTTTCGCACAGGTATAAAACATTTACTTCGGCTCCCACGTTTCTGAAGCGTGTTTAAATTTTACAACACTAGATGTTTCATTTCCAAGGTGGCTGACATTTCGCGATGGGAATAGTTCCTTTTATCACTCCTTTTGGAAAAAAGAACATGCTAATACAATTGCTTGACACAGAAAATGTCACAACAGGAACTACACTGCTGGCCATTAACCTTTTAACGACCATGACTGTAAAAGCAAGTATCACTCTAAATGCCCTAACGCCCGAAACAGTCTATTTTTTCACTTCTTTGTTTAGTAACAACACTGGTGACTGGCTGTGACTCCTGTTGACCCCTCATAAGTCGTGCAAATTTTAAAGAACTAGTAAGGGTAGGAAATGTGACTCAGTCTAGACAGGCGTTTCGGGCAGCAATGGCCGTTTGCATGCACGGGCGTTTTGGGCGTTATGGTCGTTAAAGGGTTAAAAGTGCAACAAAGCCATATTTATTCTACAGAAAGCAGATGACACAAGGGTGAACCGATTAAAAATACAGCACGGTGAGACGAGGGGAACACATAACAATCAGCATCTGGTGTAGCCATCATGAGCAGCGGTTACAGCTGCTAGACGGCCCTTCATCGAGAGAAAGAGACGTTGGTTGTGCGTTTGGGGAATGTCCGTCCACGCAGCTTCAGTACGATGCCACACTTCCTCGGTTACAGCTGGGGGTGTTCGCTGGCGTACTAGTCGTCCGACGATTGTGGACCACATGTCTTCAGTAGGCGACATATCCGGGGACCGCGCTGGCCGAAGAAGCCGTGGCGCATGGCGATGATCCAGGAAGTTTTGGACGATGCGTGCCACATGCGATCGTGCATTATCCTGTTGGTAAATGGCACCAGACAGTCCTTAAAGATGTGGTACAGCAACAGGCTACAGCACCTCAGTGATATAAAAGTGTCTGTTTAACGTACCGATAATGCGGACGAGGAGCATGCGAGAGTGGAATAGATTGGCAACCCATACTATAACCCAGGGTGCCGGACCGGTATCGTGCAGCACAATGCAGGACTCACTCAGTGGATCGCCGCGGTACTTCCAGAAACTGATTCGTCTATCATAGTGCTGCAGACTGAAGCGGGATTTGACGGAAAACTGCCTTGGACATTCGCTCGTCCGTGCGCGACATTCTTAGCGCCATTGAGGTCGCAGACGCTCGTTGTACAGTCAAAGGTACGCGAAGCAATGGGCACAGTGCAAAAATGCCCCGCAGCTGCAGACGACGTCGGACCGTCCATCTGGAAACTGGCTGTTGTACCACACACCCGAACTGTTGAACTACGGTGGCGGAATGGTGGTGCGATCCGTCAGAGCCATGTGCGCCAGATTCCGGTCCTCTCATTTGGTGCGGTGACGGAGCCGTTGGGATCCCGCACGTCGGTGTGTTCATTCATCCGCTACCCACTCACGCTATATTCTTTCCACTGTGGTCGTATGATGTTCCACACGAACACTGATGTCTCAGTGTGATATCCTCAATCTCGATATGCCAAACTTCACCCGTGATCGAAGTCGGAAGCCTGCTGGTATGGCCGCCGTTGTTTTCGACGGGGCATGCTGCAGGTGTCCGTGGCCAGGAACGGCGAGAAAACTCACTTCGAGTCCTTAACACTGGCTCTTTGTTCACATATCTTATACGCCTTCCAGTGGGCGTTACTGTCCCACATGATTCCCATATATGCTGCCTGGTTCATCATTTACATGTGGGCCCGGTCGCCGCGGAACCTCCAGAAACTGATTCGTCTATCATGGTGCTGCAGACTGAAGCGGGATTCATCAGAAAACACGATGCCTTGCCATTCGTTCCTCAGTGCGCGGTGTTCTTAGCACCACCATTGGTGCTAAGAACCCTTCTGCTAAATTTAGAGCCCCTGGGAAGCGGTCTTCCTGGTGTTGCACCTTTATTGTCCAACAGTGTATTTGTCGGATGGCCGTGTGAATAGATGGGTATGTGTAGACAAACGACTTATGTAAATTATTGCACTTGCGAAAAATCACGTGATAGGTGAGTGAGATAAAATGTCAAAACAGCTCAGCGTAGCTAAGTTTAGTCGTCTTTTGTGTCGATCGAATGATCTCGGTGACGAAGGCATATATAAGTTGAGAGAATGCTAAAGGCCGCCCCGGTGGCGCAGTGGTCTAAGGCGCTGGCCTCTGATCATTCGTCCGTAAGGGGTCCGGGTTCGAATCCCGGTGAGGCATGGATGTTGTGTTTGTCTTACGGCACTGGCTCTCTCCCTTCCCTGGAACCAGTGACCCTAAATTAGGGACGGGCGACTGCTTATAGCCCATTGAGTTGCTCACGGTGGTCGTTAAACCTCCAATAAAAAAAAAAAAGAATGCTAAGGCTACGTCATCAGAAATCCTTCTATCACCCAGATACCTTTATCAAAGGCTTTATTATAGGGGTACCTACGGCTGGGTGGTCCCTGCGTCGCATCGCCGAGGAAACGCATCGTGGCGCAACAAGTGCAGGTCAAATGACGCGAGAGTGACTGTAGGAAGATAACGCGCGTCGCCGAAATGGGTCTGCAGTCCGTGTAGATCGCCAGTTTCAACGACAAGCTATAGCAGTTCCAGAATTCACAACCGACAACGTCCGACGAGGTATACAGGCGGTTATGGACATCCACATATGGACACAAACTGAGAATCTTGGATTGGCTGTTGCAGGATTACGCTCCCTCCAGCCATTGCGACAACTACCTCTCACCGCAGCACATCACTGCGCAAGGTTTCAGTTGTGCCGTATCAAACGTGCGTGGAAATACTCTGAATGACCAATGAATTATCACCAACCTATCCCTAATACTTCGTAGGTCTTCCTTTCGTTCTCAGTGCAGCAGCTATCCGACGTGTCATAGATTCAATACGATGCCGGTATCAGTTGGGCGGAATGGCCAGCCAAGCTGTGTATAATGCGGCATTCAATGGAGGTATGGAAGAGATTGGTGTATCGAGACGGCTGATATGCAGCTCCGTATTGTCCCACAAGGGATCTATGGGATATCAGGGGATTTCGGAGACCAATCGGTGTGCTGGAAGTCTGAACTGTGTTTCTCAAACCATTCCTTCACAACATTGGACCTGTGGATCGGCGCATTGTCACCTTAGAAGACACCGTCGCCATTCGGGAAAGAGTTCACCATTGCTGGGTGTACAGAGTCAGCAAGTAGTACACGATACGTTGCACCACATGCACCAGGGGTCCAAGTTCCTGCTAGATAAGCGTACCATACACCCACAACCGCTTTCATCGGCTTACAATGTGGAGACCATGCAGGATGAATCGAGTGCCTCATGTTGTTTGTGCCAAATACGCACATAACCATCCATGGAGTAGAGTAAAGAAACACAACGACACACTTTTCTCCAGTCATCCGACGTCCAACTTGCATGGTATTTGCACGAGGCAAGTCTTTTTCGCCGAAGAACCGTGGTTGGGAGAGGATGTCATCGTGGTCGTCTGCTGTTATAGCCCACACGTGCGAGCGTTCGACCATAGTCATGACAGATGCTGTTCCGAATTGACCTCTGTTGTATTGGGTAGTCAACTGTAGAATAGTGCTGCGTCTATTGTGCTGTGCGAGTCGTCCGATCCGGCGCTAACTTCTCACATCAACTTTCGCCGTTCTGTGCAGTTTTACCTCCGGGTCGTTGTTTGACCATTTTCACGCCAGTCCTGATACACTTTAACTACGGTGGCGCGCGAACAACCTACCAGTTCACACGTTTGGAAAATCAGGGTACCCACTCTCCGAGAGCTCCCATAATCTGTCCGTTCTCAAAGTCCGATAAATCCCTCCGTTTATCCATCACGCTCCGAATTTTACAACCTACTGCTCCACTCAGACTTCGCATATACTACGTCCGTCGATTAATCGCGCATTATCTGAAATCACGTGGTCAGTGGGGCACATCCATTTTTGGTGGGAGTAGTCATATCATAATTCAGTGATCTCTAGGTGTATTATGACGAGCTTTATGTAAATCAAAGGAACTACAAGTAAACGGCGGCTCGTGTGAAAATCATGAAGCGATATAAATACCACCAGATAGTCAGCTCTGTCAATCAGTGTTATTCATGTTCTTCAGAAGGAAATGCACGCGTGAGATTATGATGATGATAGTGGTGGTGGCAGTAATGACTTTGATATCAGTCCGGCTGTTTCCTCAATAGCGTGTTACAGTGGCTGGCGTTCCGAGCCGCAGCACCAGGGTGAGCAAAAGGTTCTTCCCATTAGCAACTAAAACTTTTAATGGTGCATGAAATCCATACAGGCTGATCTCATACTGCAAAGTACAGGCAGTTTTGTCTATAGCGCTATGTCAACTTTCTATCAGAACCACAATCCCACGTCGGTAACACTCGGCAGGATTCATAGACAGAAACGCTAGGATGTCAAATTCTACATCCACCACTAAAGCCAAGTGCGGTCTTTGTACAAAATAGACAAGGAGCGAAACAGTTGGTATTCAGATGGGTAAAGGTTTGGACTGTATGGAATATGGGGTACGATCTTCATCTTCTGTAGTTTTGGGTGGGCTGCACTTAAGGTGCGACTTGGGGCGTTATCCACTTGCTGCGACGCCCGCATCCTATTGATGAGCACTGGGTAGCGTTGATGTAGAGCATTATGCACAATCTGCAGTTGTTTAGCTCAGAGGTTCGCGTCCACATCCTGACCAGGAGATATGAGTACTGAATGCGCAGGTCCATCACAGCTCCACGAAAAGCACAGCATGACTTTTATTTCGGATTACCCTCCTTTGCATCACCAGCTGTACTTCCTGGTGTGTAATGAGGTACTGGTTCTCAGTTGTTGGATAACGTACGAATATCGTCCATATACACGATCCGATACACACTACCGTCCTGTGGATTTGACAGCAATGAGCGATAGAGCATTTTGCTGGAGTATCGATTCATGGGGAACTATTCAATGGCGTCAGGAGTAGAAACCAAGCTGGTGAAGATGACGAACTATGGTGGAATTGGACCCCCCCCCCCAAAAAAAAAAACACTGTAAATTTTGGTGTACTAGTAGAGGCGTCCTCTGTCACAGCTTGGATCAGGGTGTCAGTGTTTGTGGTCATTGGATGTCCAGACTTTGGCTTATGTACAAGTCTGGTGTCCTCGGCATTGAAACGCCGAAACCATTTTCGGGCAGTGCTGCTGTTCACCATTTTCTCGCCTTCAACTGCGCAAATTTCTCTAGCTGCTGTTACCGCGTTTAACCCTTTTTTCCAATTATGGCATAGGAGCGCCATAAACAGCACGTTTCTGGTGCAACGACGCTGAAGGGTTTCTAAAGGTGTCTTGTGGTATTTGATACCTAGTTTCCCATTCTGACTGGGACAAGTCGGGTATCTTCAATACAACTTGTCCAACTATAGCTACCGAAATTTTGCAAGCCCGTTTTGAATGATTTCCTTGAGATCACAAACGTTCACAAGGTGGTTAATATTAAATATGACATTCAGATCCAACCTTAGATGACCAATGGAATCATTAGATCAATCAAAACAAGTTTGTAAAATCATGCAATGCATTGATTATAATACGCTTTCCAAAATACCAGAAATCATTACTCAAGTTATCACTCAAGTTATGAGAATAATGCCTGTGGAATAAATCTCGGTCCTGTGCCCTGACCCTTGATCCCATATCGATGATATTCAACACAACCGGTTAGGTACACCTCCGAAATAACATGACAATGTTCTGTCGCAATCGAAGCATTTTTACGTAAGTTATGATGCATAAGGGCTATGGAATAGATCCCGCTCTTGTGTCCTAACTTTGGATCCTATTTCGCCCATTTTCAATAGACTTCGTCCCGAGGAAAGCCGCTACAACATACTAACATTTCATCCAAATCGAAGCATTTTTACGTACGTTATGACGCATAATGGCGATGGAAGTGATTCCGCTCCTATGTCCTGACCTTTGACCCCATTTCGACCATTTTCAATAGTGTTTGTGGCCAGGTGGTCCACTAGCACATACTAAAATTTCATCGAAATCGAACTTTTTTACGTTAGTTATGACGCATAAAAGCAGTGGAATGGATCCCGCTCCTATGTACTGAACTTTCATCCCATTTCGTTCACTTCAAATAAGGTTCCTTCCCAGGTGATACATTACGAGATACTAAAACTTTATCAAAATCTAACGATTGGTACGCGAATTATCATGCGGACGGAGATACGCACAAAATGCATGACGTAATGAAGCAGACAGGAATCGCGACCATCTGCTGGCAAGAGTATGACGTCATAAAACTTTAATAGGATTCACACACAACGCGTGACGTAATTAGACAGATGGCGTGACCGCGCGCCAACAATCTCAAACGCGAGATTGTGACGTCATAAGATTTCTAAGCATTGGAAACATTAATGGAACGACGCCATGACACTAAAAACGTTATAATTCAGAGTGGTTATTTAACCCACTAAACGAATTCTCCTAAAGCCGAGATCAAGCTAAATCGATTTCTAGTACCAGGAAACGGTAGGTTAACGACTTTCATCAAAATTCTTAGAGCAGTTTTCGAAATAAAATGTACATACATACATACATACATACAAGAATTGCTACTTTTAGGTGGACGTCAAGTAATTTTGCTTCCTATACTTCCAATGGAAAAACTTCTGTACACATTTTTTTCACAATTAATGCGTTCCCAAGAATGAAAATTTGAACATCGATTAAAATAGCTTCATTTCATAATTTGAAATACTTAATATTTTCTAAACCATATCCGTAATAATATTTTCTAAACTATAACCGTAATTATGTAATTCAACATTTGTTTGTCCACTGACGTCATCAAAGTACAGGTTGCGCCATCTTTTTTCTGGTTTCAATCCCACCAAAGGAAACATTATTGTTTTTTAATATAATTATGGTTATGTTTCAGAAATTGTTAAGTATTCCAAGTTATAGTATGAACTTATTTTAATCGATGTGCAAATTTCCATCCTTGGGAACACACTAATTGTGAAGGAAATATCTACAAAAGGTTTTTTATTGGAAATATAGGAAGCAAAATTACTTGACGTCCACCTTAATAGTGTGGGATAAGGGCGATGGAATGGATCCCGATCCTATGTCCTGACATTTGATTCCATTTGTCCCATTTTCAATAGGGTTCCTCTTCAAGTGGTCCCCTACCACATACTAAAATTTCATCGAAAGCGAACCATTTTTATTCACCTTATGACGCATAAGGGCAATGGAATGCATCCCGCTCCTATGTCCTGACCTTTGACTCCACTGCACCCATTTTCAATAGGTTTAGTCCTCTGGTGGTCCCCTACTACATACTGAAATTTCATTGAAATCGAACCATATTTACGCAAGTTATAACGCATAAGGGCAATTGAATGGATCCCGCTCTTATGGCGTGACCTTTGACCCTACTTATCCCAGTTTCAATAGGGTTCTTCCCCTGGTGGTCCCCTACCACATACTAAAATTTCATCGATGTCGAACCATTTTTACGTGAGTTATCGTGCCGACAGACGGACGGAAAAAGTTGGAGCATATACGCTTCTTCAACCTACGGTTGGAAAGCGTAAAAAAAGTAGAAAGAATCCTTATAACAGTCACTTACGTGATAAGTATAAAAGGTATAATTATTCCTAAGAAATGTTATTCAGCATGCGAAAGTTGCTTATTACAACCTCGCTATTTCATATGCAGGAAATAACTCATATCAAAAATGGAAAATAATAAAATCAGCAATTAACAAACGATCCTGTGCTACTGAAACTCCGCTGACGTTAAAAGGAAATTCTGGTAATTTTAATGTTGATTCAAAATCAGTCGCTGATGAATTCAACAATTACTTCATTAACATAGGTCATGATTTAGCATCTCAGCAAAACTTGCCCACAAATACTAAAGGTTATGTTTCTTTATCCAAAATTAAGGGAGTTCCTTTTTCAATATTTCTACGCCCTTTGAATGACATTGAAACCTATAATATTATCACTTCATTATCCCTAAAAAAAAGTGCTGGCTGAGACAATATTAATAGCAGAGTCATAAAAGACTCGATCTCTATTTTAGTACCACTTATAACACATATTATTAATCTGAGTTTTTATTCAGGTCAGTTTCCTGGCAGTCTGAAAATCGCTAAGGTTATTCCTATTTTTAAAAAATGAGATAAGGAATGTACCTGTAATTACAGACCGATATCTTTGTTACCCGTTTTGAGTAAGATTTTTTGAAGGTCTATTCACAGCAGAATGGTTGATTTTTTACACACCCATGGTATGCTCTCTTTGGAACAGTTGGGTTTCCAAAGAAACAGATCTACTGAAATGGCTGTTGCTAAGTTGTCAAACTTCATTTACGAAGCACTAGATGACAGTTATTATACTAATTGTGTTTTTATTGATTTCCAAAAAGCTTTCGACACGGTAAATTACGACATTCTGTTACATCAATTACCCAAATACGGTTTTCGTGGCAAAATTCTTTCCTTCTTAATGAGCTACCTCTCTCATCGCAAACAGTATGTCACTGTAAATAAAATAAACTCCGATCTACTTAATATTTCATGTGGAGTGCCTCAAGGTTCGGTATTGGGACCGTTACTGTTCCTGTTATATATTAATGACCTTCCTCTGTGCCTGCAATCAACTCATGCTTTGCTATACGCTGATGACTGTCATTTTTCAAAAATGTCATGATTTGCATAAGTTACAGATAATGATCAATAATGATCTATCAAATTTATCTCATTGGCTATACTCTAACAAATTATCACTTAATATTCTAAAAACCAACGCCGTATATTTCCGGAACGTTCATAAAAGAGAGGACATAAATAACTTTCCAGTCAGGATTAATGATCTCCCCCTTAAAATTGTGGACTAAGTTCAGTATCTTGGTGTTTGGTTTGATGAATTCTTTAAGTGGAATACGCATGCTCAGTTTGTTTTAAAAAAAGGTTTCCTTACATGTTGGCCTGCTTGGTAAAATTAAGCATCTCTTCCCTATCAATGTCCTAAAAACATTTTACTATGCTTTTATTTATACCCATCTCTTCTATTGTCTGGAATTCTGGTATTCAAATATAAGTGTAAACAATAAGTTATGCTTGCTCAAATTACAGAAGAAATCTGTTTGCTATATGCTGAACACAGATTACATGTCTCATTGAAAACCATTATTTCTAAAACTAAATATTCTAAAAATTCATGAAATTTTTACCTTGAAACTAGGTATCATGTTTTTTTAAATAATGCATCTTAAACTGCCTATTTTTCAATCTGACATCAAATATCTGGATTATTCTATCTTCACCAGATCTGTTGCTAACAACAAATTATGTCAGCAGTGTGTTAGACTTAATTATGGTTAAATAGCATACTGTATAAAGCCATTATCTTATGGAATAATCTCCCAGAGAGCACCAGATCCCTGGAAAATATCAAAATGTTTTCCTTGTCTCTGCGAAATTACATTGTAAACCACCCTGATCTCCATAACGAATCACAACCCTATCACTAAATTGTAGTTCCAAGCATGCTGCTAACAGTGGTGCTTCTGTTATAACCATCTTACTTGCTTTCATATATGCCATATCTTTTATTCTTTTTCTTACATCTGATAGAGGGAATCGCCTTACAACCAATGTGTTCAGATTCCTCCTGGTGTATTGCGTTTTCATATAACTGTAAGTTTTAAATGTGTGCAATAAATAATTGTATTGTATTGTATCACGTTGCCAGCAGATCCTTTAACTATTGTACATTACGATTCTCTGTTCCAACACAAACCACAGGTCCTCGATTGTATTGATGACTGGGGAATTTGGAGGCTACCTGGAAGTCATCCTCTTGTTCAGTGAACCATTCTAGAACAAAACGAGCAGTGTGGCAAGGCGCATTATCTACTGAAAGGAGACACTACTGGAGATGAAAGAACTACTACCATTACTATACATCCCTTCATCTGTTCCAGTGAAAGGATGTATCTGGTCTGAAATTATCCCTAGGTAGGTGGTAGATGTTATAGTTCCTGCACATGGATGACTGGATTCCAGATTTCCCAGTAGAACCCTGCCGAAAGCATTGCACTTCCTCCACCGCTTTGTTTTCGCCCTACGGTGCAACCTGATGCCAACAGTTCCCCAAATAAACAAAGCGCACGTACCCGGTCGTCCACATGGTGCAACAGGAAACGAGATTTATCGGGTCAGACGACATTCTCTAAATCATTCAAGGTTCAGTTTTGATGCTCGGGTGCATATTCTAGGCGCTTTTGACGGTGAATCGAGGCTTACTTGGTTCTGCGGCTACGCAGCCCCATTTTCAGCAGAGTTCGATGTACCGTGTGTTCTGAAGCATTACTCCAGACTCTTGCATTCAAATTACCGGCGAGTTGCGCCACAGTATCCCTTCTGTTATCTCGTACCATACGAGATATCCTTCGCTCACTTCTAGCATCGATAAGCCGTGGTCGGTCTTCTCGGTTCCAACACAAACCAGGCGGAAGTCCGTCGATCTGTGCGTCCTACCGTCCGTCCGCCCGCCTGTGGACATCTTGCCAGCAGTTCGTGGTATTTTCCTCCTTGGACCATTTTTCAAAGGTACTATCCACAGCTGACAGTGAGCACTTAGCTGTCTCAGAAATGCTCTGACCCAGTCGTCTGGCCATTACAATTTGGCCTTTGTCAGCCTGGCTTTAAGTCCGTTGACATACCCATTTGAAGAACAAGAATAACACTGATTAACAGAGCTCAGTACCAAGTGTTATTTATAACATTTCATGATCTTCACGCGGCCGCCCCGGTGGCGCAGTGGTCTAAGGCGTTGGCCTCTGATCATTCGTCCGTAGGGGTCCGGGTTCGAATCCCGGTGAGGCATGGATGTTGTGTTTGTCTTCCGGGACTGGCTCTCTCCCTTCCCTGGAACCAGTGACCCTAAATTAGGGACGGGCGACTGCTTATAGCCCATTTGAGTTGCTCACGGTGGTCGTTAAACCTCCAATAAAAAAAAAAAAAAAAAAAAAAATCTTCACGCGCACCGTCGTTTACCTGCAGTTCTTTCGATTTGCATAAAGACGCACTGGTCATAATATTTTTGTTCTTCGGGGTATATCCGTCGCGGGACAAGACTCTGCTCTCATCCTGACCCCCCCCCTTTCTGATCAGAAATATTGCATCGAGAGTTATCTTCTTTAATTTTATTTTTAGAACGTCTTTTGTAAAAAAGTTCGTGCTTATGTTATCGGTTTCTCCGTCCGTCCATCCGCTTGTGGACACCAAATCTCTGCAACTATTAGTCCAATTTGGAAAATTCTAATTGCATTGGGAAGCTTGAAATGTGCGAATATTGATCCTTTATTTCGTTTTTTTTTTTTTTTTTTTTACGATGCACAATTTCGCCTTTAGAGGGCGTAAATGCATATGATATCGAATTCAAAATACATTTTGCTCCATACATTTGCTTCCAAACATGAGTTTGAAAAAATTCTTTTACCTTTCGATTCCATTTATGACGAAGACTATTTTAGGTATAATCACTTCTTGAAGTTACGCATAAATTTTCCGCTAGGGGGCGTAAAAGTAAATTGTATTTCCCCCGAGATCTCAGCTTCTAAAATTCCGATTTGAAAAATTCTTTCTGAAGCGAATACAGCTTCTCATAGGAAATATTTTGCATATAGATATATTGTATAATCAAATTCTTGGTAAAAAATTTGATTATACAGTATATAAATGGTTATATATATAAATAATGGTTTGGCCACCAGGGGCGTAAGATTTAATTTCTGCTTCTGATGTATTTGCAGTAAAATCCGAACTTCTAAAGTCTCGATTGACAAAATTCTTTCGTGGACCGCTACCACTCACGTCAATAAACCTTTTCGAAATATTTTTTTCTTAAAATAATACATGGTTTCTCCACCAGAGGGTGTAGATGTATACCTTATTTTTGTCAATATCAGTGTCCGATTTGAAATATTCCTTCTGTGTGGGATAGTGTTTCCACTACGAATTGTTTCTCATATAATTTCCAATTTTTATTAACACACAAGTCTGCCACCGGAGGGCGTAAGCTCACGTTTCCGTTTACAGCAATATCTGCTGGTGTAAAACCCCGATTGAAAACCTCCTTTCTTGGGTCAGATTCTCCTAACTATGAAAACTCTATGTCCGTATTATCTTCCCAAAATATGGCACAATTTCGCCGCTAGGAAGCGAAATTCCCCCAATATGTTTTTCTCAATATCTCTGCTTCTACGTGTGCGATTAAAAAAATAATTATTTCAATAACGTGTGCCATTTACCTTGTAGAACAATTTAGGCGAGTATATGAGGAATTTTGTAGTTCACACTTCTGTCGGTAGCTGGTGTTTGTGTGCTCCAACTTGCAGCTGTATCGCCGCTTCGAAAAGCACTATTGAGAAATTTCTTCTTTACTCTATGCCATACCCTAGAATAGAGATGTGGAACATTATCCTCTTTGAGTAATGCTAAGATTTCCCGCTAGCTGCGTAAAGGTGGAAACCCCTTTATTTTTCGCTTTCTCTTCTTCCGGGAGACGTATTTGAAAAATTATTTTTCCTTAGCAAAGTTTTTCCCATGAAGAATATTTTTCGCCTACCTTCAACTTTTCCATTATGCCAAATTCGTCCGCTAGCAGACGTAGACTTACTGAATATAAGGTTCTATATTTCTGCTTTTAACTGTTCGACTTGAAAATCTGTTTGTCTCTGATATCTTCCTTCTGCTATGAGAAACTATTTCTTAATTTTCGTAACATGCTTTTAGCCGCGGGTGGAACAAAGTAGATGTTTCTGGATGTTTTATCGATTGTAGAAACCGGCTGATTGTTTTCCAGACCAATTCCATTGACTTTGAATACATATGATAAATTTAATTCGCGTCAGAACGAATTAAATTATCAAATCTATTCAAAGACGTGCTCATTACAACCGAAAATTCGGTGTCATCTTTCCTGTTTGATATAAAATGCGCGTAACGCTAACGGCTTTGGAAACATGGAGATGTTTTGTGTCGGACATTAGCCAACCAAATTTTTGAGAAAACAATTATGATAACATCCAGGCGCATCTTTTTTGGGTCTCATTAGCACGCACCCCTGAAGATCATTGCCTTTGAGGATGGATGAGAAAAACAGACAGGTAGACTGATTTCCAGTTTTAGTGACATTGAATTCGACACAAATATTTTAACCTCCTAATGAAGAAGCCCAGCAAATATGTTACTGTACAGGGAGTTACAGATGAAATATTAATGCAAAAAAATGCCATCCTTTCCAATGATTGGAAGTGATGAATTCGATTTCTAGATGGCGACACATTCCAAAGAATTATTTATGCTGTAATGAAGCTTCTAGCCAAAAGTATTAGAAAAATAAATATGTGTACGGGAACCATCGAGGCTGATGGAACCACTCTTTCGTAAATTCGTTTTATGTGCTGTTAATAACTGAAATTTTCGGAAAAATATTTGCTACATTGCACGTAAAAACGATATTGTATACGTAGTCATAACTTCGTAAACTGCTGGAAATATGTAATTTACGCGGAATGAAGAACGTAAAGGATCTGAGGAATCGATATTTTCTGGTTATGCTTAAAAGATTAAAAAATATTTGCTAAACATGTTTTACAAAGACTGTTACGGTGTTTTCTTAAATATACCTAGGGTTTTTTTATCTGCAAATGTTTTGTCGCTGAATTTTATTTCTATATATCAATATGATCTTCGGTTTTTTGTATCAATGCACAAACGAATTTTCCTGCAAAGACACTATTCGGCATTTAACAACTTATATATATCACGTTACCAAAAACTTTCGTGCGGTTTTTAATGCATGAGGGGCCAATTTGCTTAGCTTCATGATTTTCGTAGTTGATACAAATCTTGACATTTTAATCTAGAATTTATAGAGCTCAAAATTCTACCACGAGAACCATGGTTCCAGTGGCAGAAAGAGACAGTGCCATTAGACAACAAGTTTGTAAAATCATGCAATGCATTGATTGTAATACGCTTTCCAACATACCAGAAATCATTACTCAAGTTATGAGAATAATGGCTGTGGAATAAATCTCGGTCCTGTGCCTTGACCCTTGATCCCGTATCGATGATATTCAACAGAACCGGTTCGGTATACCTCCAAAATAACATGATAAAGTTTTGTCGCAATCGAAGCATTTTTACGTAAGTTATGATGCATAAGGGCTATGGAATAGATCCCGCTCTTGTGCCCTAACCTTTGAACCCATTTCGCCTATTTTCAAAAGAATTCGTCCCTAGGCAGGCCCCTACAGCATACTAACATTTCATCCAAATCACAGCATTTTTACGTAAGTTATGACGCATAATGGCGATGGAAGTGATTCCGATCCTATGTCCTGACCTTTGACCCCATTTCGCCCATTTTCAATAGGGTTTGGGGCCAGGTGGTCTCTTACCGCATACTAAAATCTCTTCGAAATCGAACCTTTTGTTCGTTAGTTATGACGCATAAAAGCAGTGGAATGGATCCCGCTCCTATGTACTGACCTTTCACCCCATTTTGTTCACTTTAAATAAGGTTCCTTCCCAGTTGTTACCCTAGCAGATACTGAAGTTTCATCGAAATCGAACGATTGTTACGTGAGCTATCGTGCGGACGGACATACGCACACAATGAGTGACGTGTGACGTAATGAAGCAGATGGGAATCGCGACCATCTGCTCGCAAGAGTATGATGTCATAAAACTTTAATAGGATCCACACACAACGCGTGACGTAATGAGACAGATGGCGTGACCGCGCGCCAACATTCTCAAACGCGAGATTGTGACGTCATAAGATTTCTAAGCATTGGAAACGTTAATGGAACGACGCCATGACACTAAAAACGTTATGATTCGGGGTGGTTATTTAACCCACTAAACGAATTCTCCTAAAGTCGAGATCAAGCTAAATCGATTTCTAGTACCAGGAAACGGTAAGTTAACGACTTTCATCAAAATTCTTAGAGTCGTTTTCAAAATAAAATGTACATACATACATACAAGAATTGCTACTTTAAGGTGGACGTCAAGTAGTTTTGCTTCCTATACTTCCAATGGAAAAACTTCTGTACACATGTTGTTCACAATTAATGCTTTCCCAAGAATGAAAATTTGAACATCGATTAAAATAGCTTCATTTCATCACTTCGAATACTTAATATTTTCTAAACCATAACCATAATAATATTTTCTAAACCATAACCGTAATTATGCAATCCAACATTTATTTGTCCACTGACGTCATCAAAGTACAGGTCGCGCCATCGTTTTTCTGGTTTCAACCTCACCAAAGGAAACGTTATTGTTTTTAATATAATTATGCTTATGTTTTAGAAAATGTTAAGTATTCCCAGTTATAGTATGAAGTTATTTTAATCGATGTGCAAATTTCCATCCTTGGAAACACGCTAATTGTGAAGGAAATTTGTACAAAAGGTTTTCCATTGGAAATATGAGAAGCAAAAATTACTTGACGTCCACCTTAATAGCGTGGGATAAGGGCGATGGAATGGATCCCGATCCTATGTCCTGACCTTTGCCTCCATTTGTCCCATTTGCAATAGGATTCCTCTCGAGGTGGTCCCCTTCCACATACTAAATTTTCATCGAAATCGAACCATTTTTACGCACCCTATGACGCATAAGGGCAATGGAATGCATCCCGCTCCTATGTCCTGACCTTTGACTCCACTGCACCCATTTTCAATAGGTTTAGTTCTCTGGTGGTCCCCTACCACATACTGAAATTTCATTGAAATCGAACCATATTTACGCACGTTATGACGCATAAGGGCAATTGAATAGATCCCGCTCTTATGGCGTGACCTTTGAAGCCACTTCACCCATTTTCAATAGGTTTCGTCCCCAGGTGGTCCCCTACCACATATTAAAATTTCGTCGAAATCGAACCATTTTCACGTGAGTTATCGTGCCGACAGGCGGACAGACGGACGGAAAAAGATGGAGCATATACGCTTCTTCACCCTACGGTTGGAAAGCGTAAAAAACACGACATCCATGCCTCATCAGAATTAGAACCCAAGCCCATCTCTGACGAAAACCTAGAAACCAGCGATTAGGCAAATGCGCCACCGGGCGCATCAGTTTGTGTTCGATAACGGTCGGAATGGGCAAAGCATTTTTTGTTGGAAAGTAACCGTAAGTTAGTTATTACACGCAATGGAACTTTCTTATATTCATACAATTTTCCTAAATTTCCTCAAGGTAATTTTCATGCTTTGCGGAAGATCCGATTTTTAGTTCATTGATTAGTGTTGTTTTTTTTGTTCTGATGCTTTGAACTCCAGTCATCAGAACTATTCAGCTATATACACTGCTGGACAATTGCTAAGGACGGATCATAAACGGCTATATAGCGCATAAAAAAGTAAGTGTGGTTGGATGCCAAGTGAAATAAAATAATGTCAGAATGCCAGGACATTACAAGAAAGACAATTTATTGTGCTCTGAAATCCAGAAGGCTTTGGAACGTGTTCAAGGGACAAAGAGGCCATTTTGTGCAGAATACGTAAACGTGAAAAAAATGCAATTATCGTCCGCAGGCGTTCCGGCGTAAGATGTCAATACGGGATATGGCCACCATGGAGGGCGATGCAAGATTCCACGCGTCGTGTCATGCTTTGCATAACATTATCAAGCAGCTGTTGGGGTAATTTATCCCATTCCTCTGTCAGTGCACGAATGAGGGTGTCCTTGTTTATTGGAGGGCATTGGCGACCAGTAAGACTCCTCCCCAAAGCATCCCACACGTTTTCAATGGGATTCAGATCTGGAGAACGTGCTGGCCATACAAGGCGTTGAATATCCTAGCTCTCAAGACACTCCTGGACAGCGACTGTTCGATGACATGTTGCGTTGTCGTCCATGAAAATGAATCTATCACCGACAGCACCACGGAACATGCGAACATGAGTTAGCAGAACATCATTAATGTATCGTTGGCCAGTCATAGTCCCAGTTGGAAGCACATAGAAGGACGTACGGCCATTGATCATGATGCCAGCCCATACCATGACACTACATGTCGGATATCGGTCCCTTACCTGTATGTTTGCTGGACAATATGCAGTACCACTATCACGCCAGATCAGTTGTCGTCGACAATCAGACGATAGACTGTATCTACTCTCATCTGAGAAGAAGACAGCAGACCAGTCGTTATCAGTCCAATTGCAATGTTGATGGCACCATTGCAAACGGGCGGTACGGTGACTTCTGGACAATGGGATGCACACAACAGGACGGCGGGCGTATAGTCCTCCTTCATGCAAACGTCTGGCGACAGTTTTTCGGGAGATCCGCTTGCCAGTAGCAGTCATAAACTGATTTGCTACCTCACTAGCTGTGCTGCGCCGGTGTCTTTTTGTTGATAGCACTATGTACCGATCTTCTGCAGGTGTCGTACTGCGAACACGACCTCCCCCGTGATGTTTGCTACACTCTCCATTTGTTTGAAATGATTTCTAAAGCCTTGAAACAACACTGTTGCTCACGTCGAACTCCGTGGCAACATCTGTTATTTTTCGTCCTTCTTCAATCTTGCCAATAATACGGCCACGCGTAAAATCATCTAGGTGATGTCGGGAAGACATACTGAAAATTGCAAGTTCGTCAATTGATTCTTTCCCTTTCAACTTTGCGTTTGAACAACAACGGTCAATACGCGTCAAATCCTTTATATCTCTTATCAGCGCTATGACGTCACTAACAAGTTCGGCAATCCAAAATTTGCATACGCACAACACGTCTTACTGTATCCCGCACTTATGCTAATTTCCACATTTTCCTGCCTTCCATTTTATGGTTGCTATCGTTGCTATTGTCATCCGTCCTTAGCAATTGTCCGGCAGTGTATTTCTAAGGCTCACAGAGATGACCCGGTGGTGAAATGTTCTAAACCCTGGCTTCTGGCCAAAAGACCGGTTTCGAATCTCGGTGAGGCATGGTAGCGGTGCTGGTTTAAGGCGCTGGCTATTTGTTGGAGCCTGTGTCCCTAAATTAGGGACGGGTGACTGATTGTATTCCTGTGAGTTGCCTACGGTTGTCGTTAAACCTCTGCCGCCTCTGTGGCGCGCTGTCTTATGACCTTTCGTCCAAGAAGGGGCCGGGTTCGTAACCCGTGACGCATGTATGTTGTGTTTGTCTTACGGCACTGGCTCTCTCCCTTCACTGCAACCAGAGGCCCTAAATTAGGGACGGGCAACTGCTTATAACCCATCGAGTTGCTCACGGTGGTCGTTAAACCTTCAATAAAAAAATCATAAAAAAGAATGAGGACAGAAACGTTTGGGGATTACGGTTGTTTTTATTACCATCCTGGCCGCCCCGGTGGCGCAGTGGTCTAAGCAATGGCTTCTGATCATTCGTCCGCGATGGGTCCGGGTTCGACTCCCGGTGAGGCATGGATGCTGGGTTTGTCTTACGGCACTGGCTCTCTCCCTTCCCTGGAACCAGTGGCCCTGAATTAGGGACGGGCGACTGCTTATATCCCATTGAGATGCTCACGGTGGTCGTTAAACCTCCAACCAATGATAAAAAAAGACAATTACCATCCTGAGCGAAAACAAAATCTGAAATTTCATCCAAAATAATGTTGAAGTTCCCTGAAAATTCCGTACTAGCTAAAAAACGGGAAAGTTATTGGGTTAGTTAATCAGATTAAACGCTGTTGCCTTCCCAGAATATTGAAATTGCATGCTTAAACTGACGGTACCACACCAAACAGAAAATTCAAGCCTCAGCTGAAATTGTACGAAATTATGTACACAATCCAATGCGACGACTTGTTGAAACGTTAGTATTACTCCCTCTCAGTACGCTTTTGCTGCCCTGCTCATTTTACTTTTCCATGATAATACACACACAAAAATTTAACCTCCTGTTCCCTTTTTCAAGGCATATTCTACTTAACGATTAAGCCCGTTTGTGTTGTCTTATTCAAAACAAAATGTAACGTGTAACAAGCACAAGTTTACAAAATAAAAATATTAAAATATGAACAACTGCGAGGAAAAGAATATTTTTCCCAATCATAAAAACATCAAGCTATCGCTCAAGTTATCAAAAAAAAAAAGTAGCAACTTAAAAACTGAAATAACATAACAAACTGAAAAAAAGTATTTTAAGGACAATGGAACGTATATTCTACTTTAACTTTCCTTTTGAGTTTCTTTTTCTATGTAAATTTGAATTCGTTCTCTTAGACATTTTCAAACCCTAATGTTATGCCTTTACTCTCAAATGAGAATGATGTTGGCAACACACTGAGGTCGGAACAAGATTGACGTATGTGTGGCCGGATAAGAACGATAGATAAAAAGGCAAAGCAGCGGTCTTTTACGGGGATCAGGCAGCGGGTGGCCTAGTGGTCAAAGTTCGTGACTGCCACGGAGAAGACTTCGGGTTCGATCCTAGGCATGTACGAACGCTCGAACCACTAAATATCCGCCGTGCGTCGGATGGGCACGTTAAGCCGTCGGGCCCGAGTACTGTCCCCCCGGTAATAAATAAGGGCGTCTTCCTCCCACTTTCTACCTCGCTTCCGTGACACTTTCCTGTCGGGCACTTTAGCCCAAATCTCCTAGCTTCCTATTTCTAATTGTTTTTCAAGACCTGGGGTCAGACACTCCCGTCCTAAAATCCTGTGCATATGATCTGACCTTTTACGGGGATTGATGTTTCACCAAAATAACTGATTGCTGTCTAGATACGGTACCAAACAATGGAGTTAATTGCAGATGAAAGATGAACTTTTATTTGCAACTTAAAACCATATATACATGCGAGATCTTTCAGACCACTGATACAGACCCACTATGGGTCCATCATCAGACCGCAGAGGGGTGGTTCCGGGATTAACAAAGTCGGGAAAAACAACCCACAATGCATTGGCATGGAGGCGCCGCTCAAGCCTACGCATGCGCACTTGTTAAATATACAAACATGCCAATATTACAAAGATACAATAAACACAATTACGGATTACGATGCTATGTACAATAGTGTAAAATAAAATGTCTCCATGATGAGGGTAATGTCGACGGCAAGTCGTCATTACAACATTGGTTAGCAAATAGAGTTATATACATGCTTTCAGTGAATAATAAACCAGTCTTAGTTGCAGGTGTTGCTAAGATCTTGGTGTTGTTCCAGTCCGGGATGTGTTGGCCTTGTTTAACTAGTCGGGATAAGGCAGTGGTACACGATCCAGTCCGGACATTGTACATGTGTTCAGAATTACGGGTAGCAACAGTTCGAATCCTGGATCCTATGTAATTGGTGTCCTGTATATCAGACTCAGTAGCTTTTAACGGAATAGAATAGACACCGTGCCTTTGGAACGTATTAACCTTGTCCCGATCCCTCCTAATCAAGGAGAATAATTTATGCGTGCGTATGGCAGCATCTATGTTCTGTTTGTGATCTGCAATTATCTCCATTGTTTGGTACCGTGTCTGGATAGCAATCAGCTATTTTGGTGTATTTGGTTGGCACGAATAGCACGAACGTTTGGGGATTGATGTTATTGATGGTAGACGTGCTGTTATACTGTGTTTGGATGTTAAATCACTGATACTGCATAGAGTAAACCAGTAAGCCATATGTGAGTGTGGAGTACAACCCATGCAAGCAAAATAAACGTATTTGTAAGTACTACAATTGACTTCTTTCTTGTAATGCGTATGAGTACCTTCTAATACACTGCCGGACAATTGCTAAGGACGGATGACAATAGCAACGATAGCAACCATAAAATGGAAGGCAGGAAAATGTGGAAATTAGCATAAGTGCGGGATACAGTAAGACGTGTTGTGCGTATGCAAATTTTGGATTGCCGAACTTGTTCGTGACGTCATAGCGCTGATAAGAGATATAAAGGATTTGACGCGTATTGACCGTTGTTGTTCAAACGCAAAGTTGAAAGGGAAAGAATCAATTGACGAACTTGCAATTTTCAGTATGTCTTCCCGACATCACCTAGATGATTTTACGCGTGGCCGTATTATTGGCAAGATTGGAGAAGGGCGAAAAATAACAGATGTTGCCAGGGAGTTCGACGTCAGCCGCAGTGTTGTTTCAAGGCTTTGGAAATCATTTCAAACAAATGGAGAGTGTAGCAAACGTCACGGGGGAGGTCGTGTTCGCAGTACGGCATCTGCAGAAGATCGGTACATAGTGCTATCAACAAAAAGACACCGGCGCAGCACAGCTAGTGAGGTAGCAAATCAGTTTATGGCTGCTACTGGCATGCGGATCTCCCGAAAAACTGTCGCCAGACGTTTGCACGAAGGAGGACTATACGCCCGCCCTCCTGTTGTGTGCATCCCATTGTCCAGACGTCACCGTACCGCCCGTTTGCAATGGTGCCATCAACATCGCAATATGACTGATAACGACTGGTCTGCTGTCCTCTTCTCAGATGAGAGTAGATACAGTCTATCGTCTGATTGTCGACAACTGATCTGGCGTGATAGTGGTACTGCATATTGTCCAGCAAACATACAGGATATCCGACATGTAGTGTCATGGTATGGGCTGGCATCATGATCAATGGCCGTACGTCTTTCTATGTGTTTCCAACTGGGACTATGACTGGCCAACGATACATTAATGATGTTCTGCTACCTCATGTTTGCATGTTCCGTGGTGCTGTCGGTGATAGATTTATTTTCATGGACGACAACGCAACATGTCATCGAACAGTCGCTGTCCAGGAGTGTCTTGAGAGCGAGGATATTCAACGCCTCGTATGGCCAGCACGTTCTCCAGATCTGAATCCCATTGAAAATGTGTGGGATGCTTTGGGGAGGAGTCTTGCTGGTCGCCAATGCCCTCCAATAAACAAGGACACCCTCATCCGTGCACTGACAGAGGAATGGGATAAATTACCCCAACAGCTGCTTGATAATGTTGTGCAAAGCATGACACGACGTGTGGAATCTTGCATCGCCCTCCATGGTGGCCATATCCCGTATTGACATCTTACGCCGGAACGCCTGCTAACGGCAATTGCATTTTTTTCACGTTTACGTATTCTGCACAAAATGGCCTGTTTGTCCCTTGAACACGTTCCAAAGCCTTCTGTATTTCAGAGCACAATAAATTGTCTTTCTTGTAATGTCCTGGCATTCTGACATTATTTTATTTCACTTGGCATCCAACCACACTTACTTTTTTATGCGCTATATAGCCGTTTAGGATCCGTCCTTAGCAATTGTCCAGCAGTGTATTACATTGACTTTAGCACACATAACGTAATTACTGACGTAAGGACTAAGTTACAGAGGAAAGACAAATTACGTTATAACATACACTAAAGTAGGAAATTATTAGGTACTATAACGTCATTGTCTTTCGCTGTAACTTAGTCCTTACGTTAGTAATTACGTTATGTGTGCTAAAGTCAATGTAATATTAGGAGAACATTCGCGATAACGGGCGTGCAAGGAATAACGTATGGCAACACGCTGATTCTTGTTGTCCTCGGTGAGCGTGTGATGCACCAAAGACCCCAATTTATGGACCTTTGCCATAAGTTCCAGGCGTCGCATAACTGTGGCCTGATCACAGTCCCTCTCAGTGGCCAATTCGCGTGTGGATACAGTTCCAAGTGGAATAGATGGTTCAAACGATCCTCATCAAAGTGAGATGGACGACCTGACAGTGGAGATTCGTTGAGGTCAAAACTGCTACTTCGGAACGCTCAAATCATTTGTGCGTTGTCCTCGAAGCAATAGCATCCTCCCTATACACAGCACAAATTTGTCGAATAGCCTCGGCGGCTATGGATCCCTTGTTAAACTAGTAGAGGATCAGATGTCGGAAGTGTTCATTCCTCTCTACTTGACGCTCCATACTTCAAGACCTGAAAATCAAAAAATCATTAGCCACAATCACACAACGCAATATGATTTAGATACACGGTATTACTGGCTACATTTTGATATACAACTGGCCATCTGCACCGTCACTACTGACCTGGAAAACATTCGTGAAATAAAACGGCATCAACCCAATATATAAACGCTTTTCCTCTTCTTTAGTTAAGTATAAACAAGACAGCTTTCGTTCTCCAAAGATACTTCGAATTTCCTCATCTCCGTTGTAACAACCAATAGGGGTAGAAGGTGGTTTTGGTTTCGTGTAGCTGAAGACTTAGTCCTTATGTCCGTAATTACGTTATGTGTGCTAAAGTCAATGTTCATGTAAGCATTTCTTGGAAAAGAAAAACAGCCATGTGTTCTCGGCGCTAAGAACAATGAATTGAAAACAGAATTTGTTTTCAACCATTATAGAAATAGACTGTCCAATTTCGAACTCTCATCTTACAGCCAGACATATCGGTTTCAGCTGTAATACAGTCATTTGCAAAAGTTTAAGAACACCTGATGGTATTAGAAGATTTGTGCCGATTGCGTAAGCTACTGTCTGTATTACTCAACTTGCCGCCCCGGTGGCGCAGTGGTCTAAGCGATGGCTTCTGATCATCCGCACGGAAGGGGTCCGGGTTCGAATCCCGGTGAGGCATGGATGTTGTGTTTGTCTTACGGCACTGGCTCTCTCCCTTCCCTGGAACCAGTGGCCCTAAATTAGGGACGGGCGACTGCTTATAGCCCATTGAGTTGCTCACGGTGGTCGTTAAACCTCCAATCAAAAAAAAAAAAAAAATTACTCAACTTCCCGTCGGTGTTGCATCATCCTACTGCGGCACCTGTTAACAGAGTAGCGGGAAGCCGGCAAGCTTCAGTTTGCATCTGGTTTTCATGCTGAGCGGTTTTATACGTATTTTTAAATATAGCGAAAGATGGGCAAAAAGCATCATTAAGTGTTACTCAGAGGACTTGCAGAGGAAAAACATAACTGTGCTTGACTGGCCATGAAATAGTCCCGACCTTAACCTCATAGGAAATTTGTGGAAACAAGGTAGCAGAAAAACAGCCATCAAATTCCCAAACTATGATTGACGCGATAAATTACGCGTGGTGCAAAGACATTTTAAGTGACTATTGCAAATCCCTCATTGAGAGTATGCCACATCGTATTTTGTCCGTTATAAAAAACAAAGTGGCCACACATTTCGGTCTCTTTGTGTTCTACAGAATGTAAGTAATCATCTGTGGTGTCATTTTTTTAAATATCTCTGACGAGTAATTAGTTGTATCCTTGAAAATCTTAATTTTCAATAAATTGGCAGGTGGTCTTAAACTTTTGCAAATGACTGTAAATTAACGCATTCAGTGGATGATAGGGTCTGTTGTTTCATCCCGTGAACTTTGACATTTGGGTATTTAACAAGTCAGTCTTCGTTTCATGTGCCGAAAAAGAACTTTTTTAATGCAGGAGCACAATGCTAAACCTTCCAGTGCAGTCCCGGCCCGCCCGAGCGAGGGAAAATTTCATTTAACTGACCCCGACTCGGCCCGAGGGCTGGACACGGCCTGTGCAGACTAGAGATTAGCTCGGACCCGGGCTATGTCAAAAAGCCCGCAAACAGATCCCGGCGGGATCTTATATAAAATCTTTGACTAAAACCCGGATCCAGGATAAAGTCAATTTTCGCCGCATCGGTGGCGCAGTGGTCTAAGCGATGGCTTATGACCATTCGTTCGCGATGGGCATGGGTTTGAATCCCGGTGAGGCAGGGATGTTGTGTTTTCTTACGGCGCTAGCTCTCTCCCTTCCCTGGAGCCAGTGGCCCTAAATTAGGGATGGGCAACTGTTTATATCCCATCGAGTTGCTCACGGTGGTCGTTAAACCTTCAATAAATGAAAAAAGACCGCATTAATTTTCTCTTTTTTATTAATTTTATTTAACACTGCTAACCGAATAAACTAATGCACTGGGAAACGTACAGCTAAATGGTTAAGCTGCAGTCTTTCTGTTGTTCTTGCCTAAAATTCTTAATCATTGTTTATTGCGTTTTTCGCGTGCATTTCGTAACTCAAAAACGTATGTAAGTGCATTAGTAACATATAAAGTAACCCTTTTTCGTGGGTGAGATTGGTGTTACGCTATACTTAAAACCATGACTAAGGAATATTGAACTAAATAAGAATACGATGCAATAGTTTACGGTCAGACGAAACATAAACAGAAGTCAACTTACGATAACATTTTACTGGTCCAGCAATCTTTCAGTAGATCCTCAATAGAGCCACCACATATGATCTCGTTTTTACACAGGGTGAACATCTCCACACTCACCCACACAGTAAGCAACAGCTGTATCGTCCTTTTTATCTATCGTTCTTATAACATTCATACGTCACTCTCTCTGACCTCAAAAGTGTTACGATTCTTATTCATGTGAGAGAGAAGATATCATGTTAAGTTTGGAAAGTGTAAAAGAGAACAAACACAAATTTACATAGGGAAAGGAACTAAAAATGAAAGTTAAATTAGAATATACGTCACAAGCAACTACACTGACGGAAAAAAAATCCCAACACCAAGAAGGAGTTGTGTTAGATAAACGACAGTTGGTAGGCGGTGAGAGTATATCTGTAAGCTGACGTCTATGCAAATTTCGCGCTCGGCGCATACGTGTGGCGCTAGTAGCGCCCCTCGGAACATGCAAAACAGGTTTGCTGTAAATTCGCGCTGTAACGTTCGTGAGCGTTAGTTATTGTTGAGATTCGACGTAGGGTGTTGATGTTAGTCAAGAATGCCTTTAAAAAGACGAAGAAGCCATTATCAACAGCTCACGGAGTTTGAACGAGGTCGTGTAATAGGGCTACGAGAAGGTGGATTTTCTTACCGCAATATTGCAGAACGACTTGGCAGGAATGTCGCCACTGTGCATGATTGTTGGCAGCGGTGGCCAAGGGAAGGTACTGCCTCAAGAAGACCGGGTTCCGGCCGGCCACGTGGCACTACTGAGAGGGAAGACCGCCGTGTACGGCGTATGGCCGTGGCGCATCGTACCGCGTCTGCGGCAGCAATTCGAGCTGCAGTTGCCACCTCAGTGACACAACGAACTGTTACAAATCGGTTACTTGAAGGACAGCTCCGAGTCCGACGCCCTGTAGCGTTCATTCCACTTACTCCAAACCACTGCCGTTTGCAACGTCATTAGAGGACGGAGTGGAAATCTGTTGTGTTTTCTGATGAAAGCCGGTTCTGCCTGGGTGCCAGTGATGGCCGTGTGATGGTTAGAAGGAGGCCAGGTGAGCGCCTGCAACCAACCTGTCTACGGCCGAGACACACTGGACCTACACCTGGATTTATGGTCTGGGGAGCAATTTCCTATGACAGCAGTAGCACTTTCGTGGTTATCCCACGCACCCTGACGGCACAGTTGTACGTGGGTCTGGTGATTAAACCTGTTGTGCTGCCATTCATGAACAGCATTCCAGGGGGTGTATTCCAACAGGATAACGCTCGCCCGCATACCGCTGTTGTAGCCAAACATGCTCTACAGAGTGTCGACATGTTGCCGTGGCCTGCTAGATCACCATATCTTTCACCAATCGAGCGCGTATGGGACATCATTGGACGACAACTCCAGCGTCACCCCCAACCAGAATTAACCGTCCCTGTATTGACCGACCAAGTGCAACAGGCAGGGAACTCCCTCCCACAAACTGACATCCAGCACCTGTACGACACACTGCATGAACGTTTGCGTGCTTGCATTCAACACTCTGGCGGCTACACCGGTTATTGGTGTACCAGCATTTCACATTTAAAATGGCTCTTCTCGCGCTTACATTAAGCTGTGATCTTGAAACCTTAATCGATTACATATGTTACCTATACAAATGTATTGCCGCCATTTCATTCCTCTACAACTATTTTTTCGTGGTGTTGGGATTTTTTTTCCGTCAGTGTATGTAGTATTTACTAGATACGATGAAAACTGTTAGAATAAAGTTTTCTGGTGACCAACATTTTAAGTTCTGCTTGCTATAATATAAAAAAATGGGAATTTTCCGTCATTCGCTGAAAATATGAAAGCGAGCCGATATAAATGGATTAGCTGAATACTCTCAGGTAATAAGATGAAGCACATTTTGTTACTGAACTCGATACAATACAAAAATAATTCTTTCTCTCTGTTCTTTTTCTGAGGTAGGTTGACATTTGTTATTATTAGAGGTTTGACGACCATCGTGAGCAACTCAATGGACTATAAGCAGTCGCCCGTCCCTAATTTAGGGTCACTGGTTCCAAGGAAGGGAGAGAGCCAGTGCCGTAAGGCAAACACAACACCCATGCCTCACTGGGATTTGAACCCGGACCCGTCACGGACGAATTTTTTTTTTTTTTTTTTTTTTTTTTTTGATTCGAGGTTTAACGACCACCGTGAGCAACTCAATGGGCTATAAGCAGTCGCCCGTCCCTAATTTAGGGTCACTGGTTCCAGGAAAGGGAGAGAGCCAGTGCCGTAAGACAAACACAACATCCATGCCTCACCGGGATTCGAACCCGGACCCCGTTCGGACGAATGATCAGAGGCCATCGCTTAGACCACTGCGCCACCGGGGCGGGCGGCAGGACGAATTATCATAAGCCAGCTCTTAGATCGACATTAACGGGAAGCCATAACATTCAAGTCTGATGATGAAAACATAAACAGTAGTAAAACAATATGCTATATTTTTCCTTATTCACATAGGGAAAATGAGCACAAATGTTCAAACCCGGGGCGGGCCCGGACCGGATTCGGGCTGGACACGCGCCTTGAAAAAGAAGCGCGTGCTCATTTCTAGTGCAGACCTCTAAGTCTTCCTAAATAAATTATTTAATAAAATGAATAGCTGATCTCCTTATTTTCTAAAAGTATTTGCTCAAAAATAAATTGTTGAATTCAAGAACCAAAAATGAAAACTGCAATCAATTGAAATGATGCTAAGATTGAAACCGGATGATTAATAATTACCACAATTGCTTCCTTCGGATCAGCTCTTATATTTCAATGGAACGTTATTATTATATATTGTTTTTCATAGATAATGTCTCCAGCTATTTTCTTTCTCTTGCAATTTTAAGTGATTCATTGTTTTTACTTGAACCGAAATTCGGCTTTCAACGTCTTGTTGAATGAAAACAAAGAGCAAAAAACTGAATGTCCATAAATCCCAAGAGCAGTGATGTAAAATTTTTATTATGCGCTGAAGTATTCAGAAGAGCTTCCGCAGTTTGACGGCCACTATAAACCATTTTGGGGCTACCCCAGCTCTATTTATTCTCGTCATCAACAATCAGTGTGACCACCCGATCCCTGTCAGGGGCGAATGGTAATCAATATTTCATCTGTGCCCCGCCCAGCTCGTGTCGTAGTATCGACTCATGCTTAGAAACACCAGCCAACTTCAATGAACCTACTCTACATAAGACCTTCACCTACACCGCCAAATATTTGATTCCTCAGTTTCGGATGCCTTTAAATTTGAGGTGTTAAGGTCACCAGCATATATACAAAAAAATTAGAAAAATATCTCTTTTTTTCCTTACTTTTATTTTTTGCACTGAAAAAAATGTTTTTTTTCATTCGTTATTTTTTTCAAATATGACGCATGGTGTTTTATTAAATTTTTTCTATACAGCAACATGCCAAAAATTGAGACATATGTTAGCCCATGAAAGAAGAGCAGCACCAGCTGTGAAAATCACTATTATAATAAACAATAGGGTCATACGACTTTTGGGCATAGAAATACCGTATTCAGCTCAAATCGATGGCAATATAGGTGAAGGTGAAAATCTTCCAAATACGTGGAGACAATGTAAATAGACAAAGTCATCGCTCTTTCCACGTTTTTCTTTAATTAACTACACAGCAACCGAAAAATGATGTGTGTTAATTAAAGGAAAACGTGGAAAGAGCGATGACTTTGTCTATTTACATTGTCTCCACTTATTTGAAAAAATTTCACCATTTCTCTCCCTACGGATTTGTGAAGTCAGATATTGACAGATAAACACACATAGCACCGTGGAGTATTGGCACCGTAGCGTAAGGTGAACGCACTCGGCTAGTTATCGAGAGATCTGGGATTCGATCCCAGCGGTGTCGATATACAATTTTTCGGTTGTTGTGTGTTCAATAAAACGTGGAAAGAGCGATGGCTTTGTCTAATTGTCGTCTACATATGTATGAAGGATTTGGGGAGTTAAATGAAGGAATAGGACTAGTGCTGCAGGGCCAAGCTTCATTTTGGATCCGAATCGGATCAAGCTTGGACTATTGTCTAGATGGCCCTCCACCAAAGTGACGGCTAATGAATCCATGTTTTAAGCAGTCAGAAACGGTTGGAAAGCCCGGAGCAAAATTTCATTGCGTGCCCTAGAAAATAAATTTCACATCGCAATGAAGAAGTTACGTGAAAAACATCATCCGAAAAAAACAGATACGAAAACTATCCTACAGAAAAAAAAATTTTTATCTTAAAGAAATGTGTGCTTTAATCTTAGAAAAAGACCATAATATGGATTGAAATTTCAGAGAGAAAGAGTGAAAAAGTATTAACATCTACGATTTTCTCTTTTCCGTGAGGTTGTGTAATGATACTTACACAAACTTCCTCACAAAATAATAAAAGACTACTCTCAACTAATTTGTATAGCGAATATTTTTGCTTAGCGAATAGTAAGGATCTCTGTAAGAAAAATTCGTACTATTTTTTTTTCTCCTAATATATGTTTCAGTGATTGATTTTTGATGCAAATTAGCGCCTTTTTTTTTTTTTTACTTTTACACCACCACGTATATGAAAACTGCCTTTTTCTTCTTTAACTTCCAGTACTGTTTTTAAAGTCACTAAATAACTCGCCCCCACATAGTATTATCCTAAACCATCTTTGAGATTGTGCTTGTTTGTTTTTTAAATTTAAGTATCTGGTTTGCACACAAATTGTTGCATATATAAAGATAGGGAGCCACAAAATGGTGAAATTTGATTTGTTATTTCATGAATGCGGAAAAGATTAAGATGATTATAATAATCATTTGAAAACTGCATTTCTCAGTATGACCAAAAACCGATAACATTTTTGAAAGAGGGGAAAGGTGAATTGGAAATAAAAATAAAACATTATAAAAAATACCTTTCTAGGTGCTTCTCGCCACAAAATATAAAAAGAAAATAATAATATATATAAAAATGTCTACTAAAAATGATTTTTTTTTGTTTCTGAAACTACAGGACCTACGAAGGCATGGGGCGCGGAGCGACCGCACCCCCGGTTGCCCGATGGACCAGCCGGCCTTGCTAGCAGTCCATGTTTCCAAGAAGCATAATTTTTGCACCTCCATGTACTTTTGTCTGCGAAATCATTTTTTTAATTTAAGACAAATTAGTAAAATCATACAATGCATTGATTATGATATGCTTTCCAACATACCAAAAATCATTACTCAAGTTTTTACTCAAGTTATGAGGATAAAGGCTGAGGAATAAATCTTGCTCCTGTGCCCTGACCTTTGACCCCATTTCGATTATATTCAACAGAACCGGTTCAGTATAGCTCCGGAACATCATGACAAAGTTTTGTCGCAATCGAAGCATTTTAAATAAATTATGACGCATAAGGTCAATGGAATGGATCCCGTTCCTATGTCCTGACCTTTGATCCCATTTCGCCCATTTTCAACAGGATTCGTTCCCAGGTTATTCCCTACGACATACTAAAATTTCATCGAAATCGAACCATTTTTACGCGAGTTATCGTGCGGACAGACAGCCAGACAAAGCTGGAGCATATACGCTTGGAAAGCCTAACAAGTTAGGTGGTCTCCTACGACATACTACACTGCCAGACAATTGCTAAGGACGGATGACAATAGCAACGATAGCAACCATAAAATGGAAGACAGGAAAATGTGGAAATTAGCATCAGTGCGGGATACAGTAAGACATGTTTTGCGTATGCAAATTTTGGATTGCCGAACTTGTTCGTGACGTCATAGCGCTGATAAGAGATATAAAGGATTTGACGCGTATTGACCGTTGTTGTTCAAACTCAAAGTTGAAAGGGAAAGAATCAATTAACGAACTTGCAATTTTCAGTATGTCTTCCCGACATCACCTAGATGATTTTACGCGTGGCCGTATTATTGGCAAGATTGAAGAAGGGCGAAAAATAACAGATGTTGCCAGGGAGTTCGACGTCAGCCACAGTGTTGTTTCAAGGCTTTGGAAATCATTTCAAACAAATGGAGAGTGTAGCAAACGTCACGGGGGAGGTCGTGTTCGCAGTACGACACCTGCAGAAGATCGGTACATAGTGCTATCAACAAAAAGTCACCGGCGCAGCACAGCTAGTGAGGTCGCAAATCAGTTTATGGCTGCTACTGGCAAGCGGATCTCCCGAAAAACTGTCGCCAGACGTTTCCATGAAGGAGGACTATACGCCCGCCGTCCTGTTCTGTGCATCCTATTGTCCAGACGTCACCGTACCGCCCGTTTGCAATGGTGCCATCAACATCGCAATTGGACTGATAACGAATGGTCTGCTGTCCTCTTCTCAGATGAGAGTAGATACAGTCTATCGTCTGATTGTCGACGACAACTGATCTGGCGTGATAGTGGTACTGCATATTGTCCAGCAAACATACAGGAAAGGGACCGATATCCGACATGTAGTGTCATGGTATGGGCTGGCATCATGATCAATGGCCGTACGTCCGTCTATGTGCTTCCAACTGGGACTATGACTGGTTAACGATACATTAATGATGTTCTGCTAACTCATGTTCGCAAGTTCCGTGGTGCTGTCGGTGATAGATTCATTTTCATGGACGAAAATGCAACATGTCATCGAACAGTCGCTGTCCAGGAGTGTCTTGAGAGCGAGGGTATTCAACGCCTCGTATGGCCAGAACGTTCTCCCGATCTGAATCCCATTGAAAATGTGTGGGATGCTTTGGGGAGGAGTCTTGCTGGTCGTCATGCCCTCCAATAAACAAGGACACCCTCATCCGTTCACTGAAAGAGGAATGGGATAAATTACCCCAACTGCTGCTTGATAATGTTGTGCAAAGCGCGACACGACGTGTGGAATCTTGCATCGCCCTCCATGGTGGCCATATCCCGTATTGACATCTTACGCCGGAACTCCTGCGTACGGTACTTGCATTTTTTCACGTTTACGTATTCTGCACAAAATGGCCTGTTTGTCCCTTGAACACGTTCCAAAGCCTTCTGGATTTCAGAGCACAATAAATTGTCTTTCTTATAATGCCCTGGCATTCTGACATTATTCTATTTCACTTGGCATCCAACCACACTTACTTTTTTATGCGCTATATAGCCGTTTATGATCCGTCCTTAGCAATTGTCTAGCAGGGTAAAACTTCATCGATATCGAACCATTTTTACGCAGGTTATGACGCAGAAGAGCAATGGAATGAATTCCTCTCCTATGTTCTGACCTTTAGCCCTATTTCGCCCATTTTTGTAAGCGTTTGTCCCCAGGTGGTTCCCTACCACATCTTAAAATGTCATCGAAATCGAACCATTTTTACACAAGTTATGACTCGTAGGAACAAGGGAATGGATCCCGCTCCTGTGTCCTGACCTTTGACCCCATTTCGCCCATTTTCAATAGGGTTTGTCGCCAGTGGTTCCCTACCACATACTAAAATTTCATCGAAATCGATTTTCATGCGAGTTATCGTGCGGACGGACAGACAGACGGACAAAGCTGGAGCATATACGCTTCTTCAACCTACGGTTGTAAAGCGTAAAAAAGCAGAGCAGTGTTTTTTTATGTTCTACGGTGCTCCAACTTTTAATTTTCACTTCAGATTGTCTGCTCTTGAGAATGCGGGTTGTCAGATTTATTCCTTCATGTTACGCAGCGGCTACATTACATCTTCAAAGGAAACGCAACACTATTCACACTGCAGTACATCTGCGTTGTTTGTTGTATCTGTGCATTAGACGTTCCTGTGAGCCACAAGGATTTATACACACAGTGAAACGCCTCATCTTGAATTTCGACGCACCACTTTTTCCATAAAAAATCTCGATGTTCGTGCATTTAAAAGTGTGTAACATGCACAGATATACACATATTTTCTGGCGGAACGCGCCGGAATGGCGTTCCTCCACACTTTGTTACGCTTTCCAACCGAAGGTTGAAGAAGCGTATGTACTCCAGCTTCGTCTGTCTGTCTGTACGCACGATAACTAGCGTAAAAACGTGTCGATGTTGACGAAATTTTAGTATGTGGTAGGGGACAACCTAGGGACGAACTCTATTGAAAATGGGCAAAATGGGGTCAAAGGTCAGGAATTAGGAGCGGAATCCATCCCATCGCCCTTATGCGTCATAACTTATGTTAAAATGCTTCGATTGCGACAATATTTTCTCATATTGTTTCAGAGGTATACTGAACTAATTGGGCTTCATATCATCGAAATGGGATCAACGGTCAGGGCACAGGAGTGAGATTTATTCCACAGCCATTATCCTCATAACGTGACTAATAACTTGAGTACTGATTTCTGGTATATTTGAAAGCGTATCGTAATCAATGCATTGCATGATTTTACTAACTTGTTATTACATTAAAATCTTTGATTTTGAATTTTGGAATAATTATTGTGATAGCTATAACATATAACAACTTACTATATATTTACCATAACACGTGAGAGAGAGGAATGGCTGGTGTTTCCACCTTGATTTGTTTATTTCCAAGTTGTACTTAGAAAAGCTTTTCCCCTCTATACAATGTACTGCACTAGACTATTGCTAATCCGACCATTACTTGCACAGAGGGGCACCAGATAGGCGAGAGTGCCGAACTACTGAGAGTAAATAGAAATTTATTTTAATTCTTCACTAAATTTAATGTTGCAAGTTTACTGTATGTAGTACATATACACTGCTGGACAATTGCTAAGGACGGATCATAAACGGCTATATAGCGCATAAAAAAGTAAGTGTGGTTGGATGCCAAGTGAAATAAAATAATGTCAGAATGCCAGGACATTACAAGAAAGACAATTTATTGTGCTCTGAAATCCAGAAGGCTTTGGAACGTGTTCAAGGGACAAAGAGGCCATTTTGTGCAGAATACGTAAACGTGAAAAAAATGCAATTATCGTCCGCAGGCGTTCCGGCGTAAGATGTCAATACGGGATATGGCCACCATGGAGGGCGATGCAAGATTCCACGCGTCGTGTCATGCTTTGCATAACATTATCAAGCAGCTGTTGGGGTAATTTATCCCATTCCTCTGTCAGTGCACGAATGAGGGTGTCCTTGTTTATTGGAGGGCATTGGCGACCAGTAAGACTCCTCCCCAAAGCATCCCACACGTTTTCAATGGGATTCAGATCTGGAGAACGTGCTGGCCATACAAGGCGTTGAATATCCTAGCTCTCAAGACACTCCTGGACAGCGACTGTTCGATGACATGTTGCGTTGTCGTCCATGAAAATGAATCTATCACCGACAGCACCACGGAACATGCGAACATGAGTTAGCAGAACATCATTAATGTATCGTTGGCCAGTCATAGTCCCAGTTGGAAGCACATAGAAGGACGTACGGCCATTGATCATGATGCCAGCCCATACCATGACACTACATGTCGGATATCGGTCCCTTACCTGTATGTTTGCTGGACAATATGCAGTACCACTATCACGCCAGATCAGTTGTCGTCGACAATCAGACGATAGACTGTATCTACTCTCATCTGAGAAGAAGACAGCAGACCAGTCGTTATCAGTCCAATTGCAATGTTGATGGCACCATTGCAAACGGGCGGTACGGTGACTTCTGGACAATGGGATGCACACAACAGGACGGCGGGCGTATAGTCCTCCTTCATGCAAACGTCTGGCGACAGTTTTTCGGGAGATCCGCTTGCCAGTAGCAGTCATAAACTGATTTGCTACCTCACTAGCTGTGCTGCGCCGGTGTCTTTTTGTTGATAGCACTATGTACCGATCTTCTGCAGGTGTCGTACTGCGAACACGACCTCCCCCGTGATGTTTGCTACACTCTCCATTTGTTTGAAATGATTTCTAAAGCCTTGAAACAACACTGTTGCTCACGTCGAACTCCGTGGCAACATCTGTTATTTTTCGTCCTTCTTCAATCTTGCCAATAATACGGCCACGCGTAAAATCATCTAGGTGATGTCGGGAAGACATACTGAAAATTGCAAGTTCGTCAATTGATTCTTTCCCTTTCAACTTTGCGTTTGAACAACAACGGTCAATACGCGTCAAATCCTTTATATCTCTTATCAGCGCTATGACGTCACTAACAAGTTCGGCAATCCAAAATTTGCATACGCACAACACGTCTTACTGTATCCCGCACTTATGCTAATTTCCACATTTTCCTGCCTTCCATTTTATGGTTGCTATCGTTGCTATTGTCATCCGTCCTTAGCAATTGTCCGGCAGTGTATATTAAAAAACATAATTAAAGAGACAAGCATATGTTAATGGCAAAAGAACACGATCCCAAGGTACTATACTATATCATTTACAACAATGAAATGATATTTTCATATCAGTACAGTAAAGTACAATATGTATGTGTATGTAATAAAAGAAACGCAATTGTAACGCAACACAGATGAAATCTTGCGTCCCCTACTCAGTGCGGTCATTTCGAAACTTATCGCGGATTGTTGTCTGCTTTAATAAAAATGCTCGATGACGGCACGCTTTGTCGCGCAATCGTACTAGCATTACAAGCCTGTTTTGTTTTCTTATTTTTTATTAGTCACAACAAAGCTATATACAAAACAGCTAGTGAAAACAAGATAATACAGAAGATCTTGACATGGTCAATTTAGGCACAATACAACAAATGTATATACAATAAAAGTAACGAACATACACAGCACTTAATCATGTAAAAACATATAAGCGTAGCAGATCTCTAAAACCTTTCACACGTGGCCAGCCGTCCTGCTGTCACAGCGCCGCCTGGGTAACAAATGGCCTAAAATAAACCCACGTTCTTGGCTTCAAAAGGAAGCGTAACTCCGCCTGTTTTACATCACGGCAAGAGAGGCCGGATTATTAAGAGCCGAATTAGCAAGAGTGTACTGTATCTCTGTACAACCTTTGTATATACACTGAAGTATCAGAAAAACTGGTACACCAGTCTAATACTTGGTAGGTCGCCCACGGGAGCGCACGACTGTAAATATATGACGGGGCATGGACTCCACTAGCTTCTGGAAATATGCTGCAGGCAATGCACACCATACTTCCCGCAGAGCTTTCCACAATTCGAGTGTATTCCGAGGTCTCTGATTCCTGTGTTCGATAGTGCGTTGCATGGCATCCCAAATGTGTTCTATCACGTTCAAATCTGAGGACTTGGGTGGGAATGGCAACACCCCAAACTCAAATGAATGCCCCTCCAACCCTAATGTGGCGTCCCAACACTTGTGTGGAGGTGCATTTTCTTTTGGAACAGGCCCAATCCATCAGCATGAATGCAGGACATGAACGGCTGTACATCGTCAGAAAGGATGCGCATATAGCGTTGGCCGGTCACAGACGTTTGTAGACGTACCAGGGGTCCCAGTAAAGTAAAGATAAACACACCCCATACCATTACGGACCCCCCCCCAGCCGGTATAGTTCCCTGTTGAATGGCGGAATCCATGGCTTCATGGGGTTTGCGCCACACACGAATCCTTCCATCTGCCGATACATATGTAACACGACTCGTCAGACCAGGCGGTGTTGCCGTGCCAAAACGAAGCGCATAGGTCTGTGTCGTGCACCCATCAAGGGGACTCGAGTTGGGCGTGGGCTCCTAAAGCCCATATCGTGCATGGTATGTTGCACCGTCCGGACACTGCTGCTTGTTGAGGCTCCAGCAATGAATTCCGATGATACCTGCGAGAGTGTTGCACGCCTATCGCGTGAAACGATTCTTGACAGCCGACGATAGTCTCGTTCACCCAAAGTATTTTTACCGCCACCTTTGTACCGTAGGTTGCAGGTTTTGCTGGAATTCTAGTAGTCACGGTACACCCTTGCAATGGTCGTCCGTGAAAATCCTAACTTCGTTTCTTCCTCCGAAATACTATGGCCCATCTCACGAGCGCCAACTATGACACCGCGTTGAAATTCGCTTAAATTGTTATTACTTGTCATTCTCATGCCGAAAACAGCTCTGACAGTTGGCAAGGACGTCTATGGTTTTATATACGCACTGGCGGACGCAACCGAGTACGCGCATAGGTGACGTTGCTATGTATTTTGCATAAGCTCGTCTGTACCAGTTTTTCTGGCACTTAAGTGTATGCATAAAGGGAAAGATACTATGTCGTGAACAGGAAATCAGCAAGTAATCTAACATATTTCAACTTAACGAAAGTGACATAACTCATGGTTTTATAGAATACCTACAACTTCAAGGGGAAAAAAACTAAGCAAATTTTACAGCTGAAGAGAACTTTGCAAAACATTGCTGCATTTTCTTCTTTTTCCAACCCATTTTATAGCCACTTGAGGCTATAGTTTTCCTTCATCTCTTTCCAAATGTTCCTGTTTCACAGTTTTCCTGCAGTTTTGTTTATACCGTCCATCCATCGTCTCTCTGGTCTTCCTACTCTGCTGTTTCATTTGTATCGTCTCCATTCTGTTCCTATTTTAGTCCACCTCTTATTTTCCATTCTTGCTTTATGGTCAGCCCATATCGATTTTAAATTGAGAACCTTTTCACCTGTGTCTCAAAATTCTGTTCTGGATCTTATATCTGTATTCTTTATTTTTATATATTATAGGGGTCTTTCCATTTTACGTTGTGTTTTTTTCAATTTGTCTAACATGCTTTTTTTGATAGGCCAGCTTTCAGCGTTACATTGATTGAAAAGTTTTGCTCTGTTTTCCGGCTTTGTTTTACTACATAGGATCTTCTTTAACTTTCCAAAAGCTGTCCACACCATTTTTCTTCTCCTGTCAGTTTCTTCCATAATTCCCTGTTTCTTTTGTGGTAGTTAGTTTTCTTAGGTATATGTAATCCTCCACACATTCTATTTCTTTATCATTTATTCTAATATTTTCGTGTGCTTCGCTATTATCAAGTTGATTTGCCATTTTTTTTTGTTTTATCAATATTGATCTCTAATCCAATTTCTTTTGATAAATCTGTAAGTTATTTTATCATTTCTTTTCATCCTTTTTCTTTTTCTGAAAGAGAACTATGTCGTCTGCAAATCTTAAATTGCTCAACCACTTTTGTCGATCCCCTTTTTCTAACCAATTTAATTTGCTCATTTGCTACATTTTCTACAGGCTGTCAAATGGAATTTTCTGCGACGAATTTCACAATCACTCCAGTTAGGTCTTCTCTTCAAGTGCAGCAATAACTACAATGTTATTCATAAAAAGTGTTTTGACTCCGCTCAGTGGCGTTGCGTGAATTTTAGGGGCGCCCGCAAAATATCTTTAAGGCCCCTATGTAAAAAAAATGACAGCTATTCCGAAGAAATTTATGTGTCTGCTCGCTACTAGATAGTTGTGATAATAGATGCCACGATTATGAATCCTTTTAGCACTCACATGTTTGGTTGTCGATGGTTTTTACGGTTTGTCTGTCTGAGAAAAACATTTTGTTAATTCAGCCAAAAAATTGTTGAATCAACCAAAAAACTTTGTCGATATACAGTCAACAAAAGGGCTTGTTGAACTTACAAATTTATTTTGTTGAAAATTATTGTTGATTCTACAAAAAATTTTATTATCATGACGACACATTTTGTTCATTTACAGAACACTTTGTTCATTTAACAAAGTACCTAGATCGATTTTTGGGAATTTGTTTGATCCAACAATATGTATTTTTATCGAGATAAAATGTTTTGTTGCTGCAACCAAACATATTGTTATCGTGACACAGTAATTTCTTGCTCCAACAAAATTTAAAGTTATGTAGCTGGGTCACTTTGTCCTTATACTTTTTTTCTGATGGCAACACTTTCCCGGGGCAGTAATTTTAAGTGGTGCCCTTCGACACTGGGTGTCGAAGGGCACCACCTAAAATTACTGAAACACCCTGTATATATAACCTATACATGAAACCAAGCTCTATACATAAATTACAACGCTTACCATTACCTCATGTGCAAATTTTTATTTGCGATTAAGAACCGCAAGCAGTCATAAGAATTGCATTATTGCTTTATCAGAAATCTGGGTTTAAATTTAATATGTGCTCCTGTGCATCTAATAAGATGCGGATTCTAACGTGTTCATTTTAATTATGAGTCTTCAAAGTGAGGCCAAATTATCAGTAACATTCACTGAATCCAACCAAAATAACACGCAATAAACACCAGCATGAAAATTAAGATATATTAGAAATTCTTACCTCTGAATGTCTCTATCAGAGTTGACAGCTTCCAGTCGTCTAACAATGCACTTACTTCGTAGTCAGCAATAATTCAAAGCGAATTCTTAAGCGCAAAACGAGATTCTTCTGGTCAGTGGGAGTCTGGTAGTGCCCGTATGGAGTAGCTATAGTAATCACGTGCCCTTTGGCGTAAGGCCGATGCAAACTCCATATAGTTGAATTAACAAAATATAGCCAACGAAACAATTTTGTGTTGCCAACAAAACAATTCAGATGGAGTTTTGCTAAAGCAACAAACTAAATCGACAAAACAGCTCAACAAAATTATTTTGTTCTTTCAAACAAACTTTTTTTCTCAGTGTGACAGTCAAATATATCTGGTCTTGCTTAGCAACCTCCCGCCCCCGTCACATACCCCCTTCCACCTTTTGCTCTTCGTCCACATGATTTTCAAGGCAACACAAGTATCTGCGTGTAACGCTTCTGCTCGCTGGCAGTAGAGAAATCTGTATGTTTTACCTGTTAGAGTTTCATAACACTTGCGACAGCGGTTTAGCACAGCTGCGACAACAAATCCTACCTTCACAGGTAAATCAGGGAAAAAATGAACTTGTACTCTGCCACAGAGACTGTTTCTATAGATATCCCCGCGGCCTAGTTCCAAGTACAAAACTAAAAATATTTATTTTTTCTTTTCATGCGATTTGTATCCAAGCAAAATTGTTGGTTTTTTTTTTTGTTAAGGTTGGGGAAAAATATTTAAAATTTTCGACGAAAAAATCCATGTACTCAAGGGCCCCTAAAATGGAAGGGGCCCCCCGCAGTAGCGTTCCCTGCGGGGGCTACGCTATGCCACTGCCTCCACTCCCCCAGTATATTCCTATAAAATTTGTCCGATCGTGTCTCCTTCGAGGACACTATTTGGCCGTGGATACAAAAACCGAGTAGCGGGCGAGAACAGTAGAGATATCTCAAGAGTAAAGCAAAGTTTGAACCAAATTTTAGAATCAAAATGCAGTTCTTTTCTGTTCCTCAGTGTAATGTGATCCTTAGCGCAGATGTAACTGTCATTTGTACAAAGGTTGTCTAAAAACCATTCAGAATGTTGTTTTTTTTAATATGCGTACCCTAATTATCAAGGAAGTGGTCATCTTTTTCACAATGCTGTCCATTGCATCAATACCAAAGTTCCTCCCACTTTTTGAATGTCTTCTGGAATTATTCTTAATCCTTTAAGCGGCCGGTGTACCTGAACCAAAAGTTGACCAAATTTTCCTGCGCTGCTCAAACAGAAGTGTTGCCATAGTGACCAGCTTATGCCAAAAGCTACGACAAACAATTTCTTCCCCCTCTTTGATCTCAGGAGTATCGACTATAAATCTGTCGCTGGTTGTAAGTGTTCCCTAACAGTCCTTAGTCTTACAGTATGTAGTCTGATTCCCATATAGTCCTTTATTCACTGTTCTGTTCTATTACCCAAGGAATGGCTCGAAAGCAGTAGACACCCGGACACGAACATCATGCCATTAGGTAAAAACAAGTCACTCAAAAAATATTTTCTCTTCTTTCTTCGGTTCTTTGCCATTTTCTTAATATCTTTAGCAGAAAAGATAATCTGACAGGAAGGATTAATGACAATCATACCCCCAAATGACCACTTAGAATGACAAACGTGAGGTAAAAACAACGCTTTCTGATGTGCAGGTTTACTCGTTCCTGTCGCGTTTGGCCCACTTCTCAGACAGCGAATATATTCGTTCGAGCTGATTTAGGCCTATTTTGTTAACCCCGAGTTAATTCGTCCCAGCCGGTTAAAGGGTTAAATGGTGTTGAAGCACCCCTTCGCAGCTTTAATAAGTTGTTGGTTGATCAGTCTTAAATTTTCGTCCCCGTAATGTCTTTTTAAAATGGGGAACAACCACAAGTCACGTGGTGAAAAGTCTGGACTATATGAAGCTTGCGGCGTCAACTTAATATTCATTTTCTCCAAAAACGAAACGAAAGAACTGGCCATGTGCAGCCTTGCATTGGGCCACACATGAAATGAAATGGGGAACCCAAGTTGAATAAACTCGTTTCATGCCCAAATTCTCGGTTATATCTCATTTGCGACCTGCGGGACAGGCGCGTCACAAAATCACGGTGCGAAAACACATCTTAGGGTTTCACGTTGTCACGCATGCGCTATACAGACGACGCATGCGTGATAAACAGGTGTGGCCGGTTGCTGTGATTACTACAACTACTACCCTTTCCTCGAGACTCGTGCCAAGGTCGAACGCAGTATTGCACATTTTTTATAAAAAAATGCTCGGTTGTTTTAGGACAAGCTATATAGGTAACCTTGACAGAGATTTTACTTTTAGCATTTGCTATGTAATTTAAACTGTTACAGAATGCTAGATTTTTAATACCATTCGAGTGACTTAATAAACTGCTGGCCACCCAAAATGCAACACCGAGAAGGAAGCATCCGATTGGCCTGAAATTCGCAGCCTGCGTCACCCGCGAGAGGACATGCAAACGATTAGCATTGCAGGTCATATGCAAATCATGTGCGCCCGGCACGACACCGAGAAGCACTATAAGAAGGGTGCACAGAAGGCGGGGTGTAAGTAGTTGAAGTGTGTTGTGCTGCCGGACCTGTGCGTGGGAAGCTTCCTGATGTCTCGTCGCAGAATGCGGCAGTCATTTCTTGACGTTTCGGAGTTCGACAGAGGACGAATAGTGGCTTAACGCGACAGCGGTTTATCGCATCGAGACATCGGCGCCCGTGTAGGACGACATCCAGCCACAGTGAAGCGAGTATGGATTCGGTGGGTGCAGGAGGGACGGACGGACCGACGTGAGTGATTGCCGCGGCACACCACCGAACGAGAGGACCGGCATGTTGTGCGGAGGGCATTGACGGCTCGCACCTCCACATAACGAGCGTTAGCGCATGAATTACGGTGTGTAGCGCAACAACCTGTATCAGCACGTACCGTTCGACGCCGTCTGCAGGAGCGGTGACTTGTCTTACGGCGCCCATTGCTCCGATTACTATTGACGTTATACCACCGGCGAGTGCGGCGGCAGTGGGCCGTTGAACGCCGCACCTGGACTACGGAATGGCACGACATTGTCTTCTCCGACGAATCCCGCTTCTGCCTGCAACACCACGATGTTCGGATCCGCGTGTGGCGGCACCGTGGCGAGTGTCTGTATGACGCCTGCATTATGCATCGTCACACCGGTCCGTCGGCGGGCGTTATGGTTTGGGGCGCAATCGGATATGACACCCGCACCCCTCTGGTACGCATCGCCGGTACACTCAACAGCCAACGCTACATCTCCGACGTTTTGGAGCCTGTAGTCCTCAGTTACCTGCAGGACCTGCCACCGTCCACGTTTCAACAGGACAATGCGCGCCCGCACGTGGCACGCATCGTGCAACAATTCTTCACGGCCCACCAGGTGTCACTGCTGCCGTGGCCCGCCTGTTCTCCCGATATGTCGCCCATCAAACACGTCTGGTCGCTGAGCGGCAACCGAGTGGCCTGGCAAGCACCACCCGCGGCTACGCCTGATGAAATGTGGCAACGTGTGGAAGGAGCCTGGACCGACATACCTCAAGCCCACATCCAAAGCCTCTTTCGTTCGACGCCGAGGCGTGTAGCGGCCGTTATTGCCAGCCATTGAGGCCACACGAACTATTGGTGTCTGCGTGTTCCGCAAGTCACACGGGCCTGTAAGCTCAATCGTTTCATCTTTGTATATGTTGTTATGTGTCCAGTAAATCTGGCTTTGCTGTCTCGTGTCCTTCTTGGTGTTGCATTTTGGGTGGCCAGCAGTGTATAATATAATCATGAAAATTATGTCTTTTCGTCTTGTACCAGGCAACAGTAATAAGGCATAAAAAACAATGTTCAAGAAATTGCTTTTGCTTTTTATTAGGTCATCCGTCTTACTTTCTTACGTTTTCCCCCAAAAATGCCTTTCTTCAGTTTTGCACACCATAGCATGTTTTGTCTCATAGCAAAGTTGTCCATAACATGTCCCAATTTCAGGAAGTCCTCAGCTTTTCCATGAAGTACCTTCTACCATAATGCAATGTCTGATTTTTTTTCCTTTTCGAAGTTTATGTATATAGCATGTTTAAAGCATATGTTGAAAGTCAAGTATCAAAACCACAAAACGTACGTACGTATCTCTCTGCATTTTACTGTGCTACAAATTTTGCAGATAAACTTTTGAATCAGTTCAGCATGAACAGTATTTGGGAATATATCGATATCTACTGTTTCAGCAACACATGTTTATACTTAGTTGATTTTTCCTTGTTTAGGTAAGCCTTTAGTCATGCGAGATAAAAACACAGAATAACAGTAACCACGTGTAGTTTTGGAAAAAAGACAGACAGAAAGATTCCTGATTCTTAGCGTTCTTAACATAAAGAAAATTCAACGATTCTCGTTTTTTGAAGTTTTCTATAATTTCAGTTCTGGGATAAAAGCTTAGATATTTCACCGCAAAAATGTTCAGCCTTCTAAAATTGGCTTTTATTCAACACACCCCCCCCCCCGCTCCCCCACACACATACCGATCCCCACTTCAATTTGAAATTTCCTGGATAAATCCAAGGTGAGCTGTCAGAAATTTTAAGTGAGTTGAGAAAGTTAAAAACAAAGGTTTCCTGCAACCACAGACAGATGGCGCCAGGCAACGGAAACTGAAATCTAAGAAATTTTGCATTGCCGTGATTTTCAGCTTAAGAAGTCCACTTTTGACGGTTTTCGTGGAAGATACTGTTACACCTGACATAAAATTAACTTCACTTACAGTAGATACGATACTCGCCTCTTCCAACCGTAAAATCTGAATTCATTTTAATTTTAACCATTCTTTCGAAATTTTTAACTTTTGTAAAAGATATGAAAAAATCTTTCTGTATTTTGTGTCTACCTTATTCGTTTGCTATAAATTAAGTTTAAGATAGCCCGAAAAAAAACTCACGTTCTTAATATCTTAAAATAAAGACCGTAAATTCAGTATTATCCTGGATAATAGCTTAATTAGGAAGTATTGGAAGAATCAAGCACAAAAAATGCACGATCAATTGAATGTACGTACGCAATTTAGAGAAATTCAGTCCGTTTTTTGGTGTTTCTGTGGTTACAAGAGAAGTGAATTCCACATCTTTCTAAACCTTTATGTTTCCTCAAACTGAATTGTGGATATAGTTACTTTGTGTTGGAAAGTTTATTTCTAAGCCCGCTTTACAAATTCGAGATTATAACTTTATTATGTTTAATCCATGAGCTTTCAAGTATTAATAATAAAATGAACAGACGATGCTTTCGATGGCACATTCTTTTTAAAGCACGCTAGGAGATCCCTTTCTTTAACTGAAGATCTCGACTTTTGGAATGCTGACAGCACTGTTTTTTAAATAAAATTAAATGTGTGTATTAAGTAAAAATAAAATCAAAGTGAATGAGTTTCTCAAGGCAAAAGAGAATTTTTCTCTTATATCCTTAAAATAACTATATATATGGTACTGCTTTAAAAATCTGATCGGTTTTCATTTGAACTCGCACAAATTACGAACAGCACGAAAATGAAACCAGTTTTACTCTTCGAAAATTAAACGCTCAGCTTCAAGACGAACGAAACTTCAAAAGCTGATAACAGACAAGATACAGAAGCATGCAGCTCAACAAGGGCGCTCTTAATTTCAGAATTACTTTGGGCATAGTCCCAGAACTGCACGATCATTTCAGTTGAGTTTAGTATATTTCATTTCTCCTGAATTTTTTCCCTACGGCTTTCAGAAAACCTACTCTCATGACTTACAGAAAAACAAAGTTAAGCCATAAAATAATTAATAGAATGTGTAACTCTGATTTTTCTCTTAGGAATTCAGAATATGGAGTTTCAAGCAGCGATTTACACATACACTGAAAGGACAAATCATTATGTACACCCTGTTGAAAATACGCAAAGCAGCAGGACAGCAGCAAGAGGCAGTGTCCTTAAGTCTCGTCCTCGACCCATGGTCGAGTACGAGAATTAAGTGAGTTTGATCGAGGTCAAGTCGTGGGAGCAAAGAAGCCCGGATGTTCAATCAGTGCAGCGGCGAAACTGTTTGGAATTCCGCAACAAACCATAGCAAGTGTGTACCAGAAGTACATGAAATCCGGCAAAACCGCTAACAGTCGGATGAAATGTGGCCGTAAAAGTGCATTGGATGATCGCGGGCGTCGACGATTGGCCCGTATAGTACTGACGAATCGGAAGGCATATTTGCAGCAAATCACGTCACTATTTAATGAAGGAGCATCCACAAGCCTATGCTCAAAGACAATCTGTCGACACATGGCACAAATAGGCTGGGCCAGTCAACGACCACATCGTGTCCCGATGTTAACGGCACAGCATCGCATGATTCGGCTACAGTTTGCGAAGGCCCATCGAAACTGGAGCATGAATGACTGGAAGCGCATCATATGGTCTGACGGATACCGTTGCACACTGTGTTGCGCCAATGGCAGGCAGCGTGCGTGGAGTATACCACACGAAGTTATGAACCCCGCATGCCAATTTGGGGTACTACAGGCCGGTGGAGACGGTGTACCTGTTTAGGCAGCTTTCACGTGGTCCATCTCTGGTTCCAGCTATGTTCAGCTCCTGACCGACCAACTCTACCCTTTCATTACGTGTCTCTGTTCGAACCAAGTTCCGATTTTTCAACAGGACAACGCTCCACCCCACCGGTACCGGTTAGCGACCGACTGGCTCCAGGAGCATAGCAGTGAGCCGACCACACTGGCATGGCCCCTCTCTCTCTCACCGGACCTCAACCGCATAGAGAATTTATGGGACATATTGGAACGAGCTGTTCGTGATCAACCATCCCCACCTACATCTCTGCCTGCTCTACGCCAAGAACTCTTAGATTGTTGGACAGCGATACCTGAGTCTGTGTTTCAGAACCTCAATGCGTCCGTACCACGACGTCTGGATGCTGTGCTGCGTGCAAAAGGTGGTGCCACACTCTATTATGTGCGTGTACGTAGTAATTTATCCTTTCAGTCTGCATATACATCAAACCTAACAAATTTCCGCGTACACCCGCCCATAAAAAATTTCAACGTTCTTCCATTTGAAGGTGTGAACACACACGCGCACCCATGGAGGAGCCAGGCTCAATATATATATATATATATCATCATCATTGTTAACCATTATCAATCCACTGCTGGACGAAGGTCTCCCCAAGTTGCTTCCACAACGGTCTGTCTCGTGCTAGTCTCCTCCATGTTACTCCTGCATACTTTCGAATTTCATTCACCCATCTCACATGTGGTCTTCTTCTGGGTCTTTTCCTGTCGCTTAGAATCCAGTCTAAAATTTCGGCTGTCCATCGATGGTCTGTCCTTCTGGCAATATGTCCAGCCTATTCCCATTTCAGGGATTTTACTCTGATCATGATGCCTTCCACTCTTGTTATTTTTCGGATCCACGAGTTCCTCTTCTTATCTCTCCTGGTTACACCATGCATGCATCTCTCCATGCTGCTTTGAGTTGTCTGTAGTCTTTGTATGTCTCTTTTAGTTGAAGTCCGCGTCTCTGAACCATACGTAAGCACTGGAAGGATGCATTGATCAAACACTTTTCTTTTAAGACATAATGGCATATTGCTCTTGAAAATTATACTCTTTTTTCCAAAAACTCTCCAGCCAAGTTTTATACACCGATTTACTTCCTCATGAGTGTGACCTTAGCTTGATATCTGCTGTCCAAGGTATGAATGTAGGTATCTGTTATCTCCAAATTTTCCCCATCAATCGATAAATCTTCTTTTCTTGTAAAAGCATTGTACATCAGTTTTGTCTTCTGAAAGTACATTTCTAATTCCACTTCTTTACTCTTGTCAGCAAGTTCCTGGATCATAATCTGCAGCTCTGAAGGGGTAGTTGCAAAAATGATTACGTCATCAAAAAAAACGAAGATGAGTTAAATAATCTCCATTAATTTTTATTCCCTTGTTTTCTCATTTAAATGATTGAAAGACACTTTGCAATGTGGCATTGAAGAGTTTGAGAGAATCTTTTTCTAATTTTTATTGGTGATGTATCCGCAAATAACTGAACCTTTGCACTTGCATTTTTTATAGATGTTACTAATAATGCTAATGTAGCATCTTCAATACTATAGAATGCCAAAGCCATTGTACCTGCCGATTGTTTCACGCAATATGTATCACCATCACCATCATCATCGCCAAACATTATCAGTCCACTGCTGGACGAAGGTCTCTCCAAGTTTCTTCCACAACGGCCTGTCTTGTGCCAGTCTCCTCTATGTTACTCCCGCATACTTTCGAATTCTATCCACCCATCTCCCACGTGGTCTTCTTCTGAGTCTTTTCCTGCCCCTTGGAATTCAATCAAAAATTTCGGCTTTTCATCAATGATCTGTCCTTCTGGCAGTATCTCCAGTCCATTGCCATTTCAGGGATTTTACTCTGATCATGATGTCTTCCACATGAATATGTATAAAAGCAGTTAGCAGCATTTGCAAGAATTCCTCAGCTTCACTTTTTTTTTTTGGTTGGAGGTTTAACGACCACCGTGAGCAACTCAATGGGCTATAAACAGTCGCCCGTCCCTAATCTAGGGTCACTGGTTCCAGGGAAGGGAGAGAGAGCCAGTGCAGTAAGACAAACACAACATCCATGCCTCACCGGGATTCGAACCCGGACCCCATTCGGACGAATGATCGGAGGCCATCGCTCAGACCACTGCGCCACCGGGGCGGCAGCTTCGCTTTGAAATATCTTCTACCATAATCCAATGAATTTCTCTTTCTTTCGTAATATGAAGTCAATGTATGCAGCAGTCTAATGTTTTTGTTAGTTTCAGCAATCCATGTTAATTCTTCTTCCTTTAGGCTTGTTTAGGGAAGTATTTAAACAGGAGAGGTAAAATGTAAGAACAACCCCAAAGCAAAATAGACTTTTGATCTTTCGAAAGATTGTTTCCGGGTTTACACCACTGTTAGCCATAAAAATCAACAGCTCTCAAGTTTATACATGTTTTTTTTTTCAATTGTATGCGTAAGTTTACAGGTTAAATGCTTCACGATAAAAAAAAATTTCTGCGATCGAACTATTTCCTTTCGTCTAACTCATCCTCGCAATATTTCAACATTCTCCAATTTCAAATTCCTGGATAAACGCTGATACTGTAAAAAGTGAACAATCTAATTCGTCGTCGTGTAGCGTTGTAGAAATTCCTGAAAGGAGAGCGTATGTAGTAACTTTTTCAAACATAACAGAATTTTTTTTATTGCTGTACTTGGGTAAGAAAACACTTTAAATGTATGGAAACCTGTTAATTTTGCCAACAGATGTCAGCACTGTGATTTTAACATTCCTGTGCACCCAATTGTTTGACATTTTAAAAACTTCAGTTAAGATTTGAGAAAACGGAGTAGAGTAGAAATTCGGAAAGTAAAAATTAGTACATTCAACAAACTTCAAGCAGCGTTTCTCTAGAACTGTAAAAACTATTTATTCTGAGAGATACTTACGTTGTTAAAGTCAGAAATTATTGATACTAACTTTCAAATCGAACTGCGCATCAAGTATTTTTCTCACGAAACGAGAGCTTTGCTGATTTATTTCATTTGCATCCAAAAATTCCATACAGTTCTAACACATGAAAGCTCAAAACAAATGCTGGAAAGCGTTTAAATTTTTTTCTTAAATTAAAAGAAGCCTTTCGTTCTGTTGGAACGGAGAGGAAGAATGCGAACTTTCAGATGAAAGTAAAACTCACTATTAAAAAGAGAAAAGAATGGGTTTAACGATTTTCACCCAAAATATTATAACTGTAGGATCAAGTCGTAAGAGCCGCTGTGGTGGCTCAGTGGTCTAGGAGCTAGTTTCTAACCGTGGCGCAGTTTGAGCATAGGCGTAACCACTGGAGGAGAGGGGAGGTCGGGGGTCAGGCCTCCAAATTTTTCAGAGTTAGGGATCCCCAATGTAAAGGACCCCCCCCCCCCCATTTTTTCGGGAATGTATTGGTATAATGCACACTTTATGATGTGAACCAATTAAATTTAATAATATAAAATTGTAATTTTTCGTAGAATGCAAACACGTGTATAATGTGTACTTAATAAAACATCGATATCGATTGCTAATGAGCAAAGTCAGTTCTACAGCTTTGTAATTTACATTTCTTATGGTTTTACAGTTGTGTTCGCTAAGTTCCGAAATTCGCCAACAGAGGCACCTATGTCATGCCCGTTAGGTCGCTTCTCAGCAACTGCTTTGCTCCTGTGTGTGTGGGTGTGTGTGTAGGGCGAGGGGGTCCCAAACTCTATCTTATACAGTATGTATGGACAATGTTCCTAGAAGAACGCACCACCGACGGACAACCGAAATTTTAGACTGGATTCCGAGGGACAGAAAAAGACCCAGAAGAAGACTCCATGGGAGATAGATGGATGAAATTTCAAAGCATGACGGACTGACATGGAGGAGCCAGGCTCTAGACAGACGATTGTGGAAGAAACTTGGGGAGACCTTCATCCAGCAGTGGATCGATAATGGTTTACAATGATGATGATGATATAATATTGTATATATATATATGCATACAATGTGTGATCGGACCACCCCAAATTTTGAAACATGGTTAAGCTACTGAGTTTGAGCCCAGGATGGAGACGTGGGTGGAGTGTTTGTCTTACGGCATTGGTCCTCTCCCTCCCTGGAACCAAATGCACTAAATTAGGAGCAGGCAACTGCTTACACCCTTAGAGTTACTCAAGGTGATCGTTAAAACTCGAAACATACTGTGTGTATCATACACTGGCGTGCGAAAATTAAGTACGAGACGGTTTTTCGAATGTAACGTCGTGCAGAAGTGCTCTACATCGACTCAAATCATACCATAAGATCCCCGAGATGTATGAATATGGGACAAGTGAGCAAAACCGTCTAAACAAGGAATCCAAAGGATACAAAAGCACTTGATTGAAAACGTAGCTTCGAGCACAACTGGACAGAAGACAGAAACGTCCATGTGACAGGCGGCTGCCAAACAAAATCCAGTCTTTAGTAGGGGATATGATCAACCCTGACTGCGTTGCAGGATTTACAGCGTCTGTCTATGCTGAGGACGAAAAAGAGCTGGTGAGGCATCTCGGCCCCTTCCTCTTGTAGCGCCAATCGCAGCTGCGGAATCGTTGCTGGCGGCTGGTGACGTGCTTCCAAGCGTCTCACGAGAAGGTGCCACACATGTTCGATTGGATAAAGGTTCGGGGACCTTGCGGGGAAATCCATGCGTTGAGTATCTTCACTCTCCAACAGCTCTGCGACAGCCACTGTACGATGAGGTGTAGCTATAACGTCCATGAAGAGGAACTCAGGACCCACAACACCTCTAAACAGACGCACGTGAGGCAGGAGAACCTCGGTACAATAGCTGACACCAGTGACTGAACCTCCTTGGAAGATGTGGAGGTCAGTACGGCTACCAAGCATAATACCTCCCCAAACGAGAACTCCGCCACCTCCAAACCGGTCCCTTTCGATGATGTTGGAGGTGTGATTGTGTGTTTCCTGCTCTCTCCAGATGTGTATACGTCCAGAATCGCTCGTCAGACTAAATTGACTCTCATCCGTAAAAAGAACTCGACCCCATTGCTGATGTGTCCAGTTCTTGTGTTCCTGGCACCACAGAAACCGCCGTGTCCGATGAGCAGGCGTTAATGGCACATACCGTACTGGTCGTCGTGCAAATAGACCACCTTTGTACAGCCTCCTGGCCACGGTAAAACGCCATAACGGACGTCCAGTTGTCTGTTGCATGTGCCTTGCGATTTCTCCAGCTGTCTGTCGTCTGTCTCTACTCGCCTGTAGGACAATATACCGGTCGTCCGCCGCCATGATTGCTCGTGGACGACCACTGCTAAACTCTCGGACAGCTGATCCTGTCGTTTGAAATGTTTTCCAAGCTCGTGAAACGATGCTGTGAGCGATCCCGAACTCCTAGGCCACACCAGTCACACTTCGACCTTCTTCCAACTTCCCAATGACGCGACCTCGGGTAAAGTCATCCAGATGTCATTTACTGGATTGCCTGTTGGCCATATCACACGGTGGCAGCAACTCGATGTCGTTCAAACCGATGTACACCGTGTAGTAGCTTTCACCTTTCACCGAATTGCTGAGCGTACACCGTCCGTGTGCTTTATATCCTTCGAACACCCCCATCCCTCCCACTACGTCATGCTGCATATATGCGCATGCCCTACCGTACCGGACCCTAGTCTATCTCCTGAGTGGTCTTTCGGTCCGTTCTGTCTGCTCGTTCCGCTGTTATGTTAATTTCTCCTCTTCATCTTTAATTTTTGCGCACCAGTGTATTATGATTGCTTGCGACACCAAAAATACACTGATTGTCCCTGTAAAATTTTCTGTTTATCAAATCCCTGGTCGTTTTTTAGCTGCCCAGGTAACCGTGTGGTACGAGGCTCTGGCTTCTAACCATTCATGTGAGATGGGTCTGGGTTTAAATCCTGTGTGAGGTATGGGTGGTGTGCTTGTATCACCGCGATGGCTCTCTCCTTTACCTGAAACCAGTGGCCTCTAAACAAAGACGGGCGACCTTTTATAGCTTCTTGAGTTGCTCACGGTGGTCCCTAAACCCCCTAACAAAAGCAAAACCTGCTCTTAAGGTGAACGTCAAGTAATTTTGCTTCTTATACTTCCAATGGAAAAACTTCTGTACACATTTTCTTCACAATTAGTGTGTTCCCAAGGATGAAAATTTGCACATCGATAAAACTCCCTCAAAGTTATAGCATGGGATGCTTAATAGTAGCTAAAACATAACCATAATTATATTAAAAATCAATCATTTTTCTTGGAGCAATGTTCAGACCTGTTAATAGATGGCGCGACCTGTACATTGTTGTCAGTAGACAAACAAATGTTGGATTGCTTAATTATGGTTATGTTTTAGCAAGTATTAAGTATTCCATGCTATAACTTAAAGTTAGTATTATCGATGTGCAAATCTTCATCCTTGGGAATACATTAATTGCGAAGAAAATATGTAAAGAAGTTTTACCATTGGAAACATTAGGCAGAGATTTTAGGTGGAACCACCTTCAAGGACTGTCTTGTGAACGCCTGGTATGCTGCAGACGTAGGTTACTGCAACACCTTGTGGGATGCGTGCTCGCATTCATGCTACCATTCGGGCTAAAGGATTTCCAACCAAGTATGAATAAAATTTCGAAGTCGGTTGTCTGCACGTGTAGATTTGCACACACTTTTACGTAAATATTTCCAAAATATATTACGTAAAAGTTTGTGCAAATACACAAAAGTGATGGTCTTCCAATTTATTTCCATTGAACGAATCGAATTCTGTTCCTGTAACATCCGCATTTAATATTTTGCACCTCCAATGTTGTACCATGTGTTATTATTATGTTTTTATTGAAGGTTTAACGACCACCGAGAACAACTCGAAAGGATATAAGCAGTCGTCCGTCCCTAATTTAGGGGCACTGGTTTCAGGGAAAGAAGAGAACCTGTGCCGTAAGACAAACACAACATCCATGCCTCACCGAATTCGAACCCAGACCCTTCACGGACGAATGATCATAATACGATCAGTGCCACTACAACACGAGGGCGGCGTACGTTTGCCTAACGCTATCATAGCAAAATGCCTTTCCATTTGTCTTTTCAAGGAATTCTTTTACGCAATAAAATGATGAAGATCAGAGATTTTTCAATCTCTTAGCTTGGCACTCTTTCCTTGCACGAAACGAATATTATTCCCGGTGCATCCCGATTTAGTATTTTGTACTAGCGGTGGAATAACGTGGGTTAATTTAAACATCATTTGCCTCGCGTTATAATGGCAAAACGCCTTTCTATTTAGAAGGAATGCTTTTGATAAACCAGAGGCATTCCGTCTGAGTTAAACTATGTGGACGGAATGTTTTGAAGTGTTTGTTAGGGAGTAGTGGTGTTTGATGTCGCTGCAAATGTGCCAAAGATAGGTCTAACATTTCAGTTCGCTTTAAAAAGGCGATCTTTCAAAAGGGGGACATTAAAAATGCAACCGTTTTACATAAATTAAATTGCGACTAAAGATTCGCGCTTTATCGATAAACTCCTTTATAGAAATCTTGTATAGTACACTACTGATTGTGAAATTTGCAACAAGAAGGAAGAATCGCGCTATTCAAATGAAATATACACTATATTAACAAACGTCACCGGACACCTAGAAGAAAAACACAACCTAGCATTTATTGACATACATTAGTACGGTGTCGGCACACCTGTGGCCTTAATGCATGCACTGACCCTTCAAGACATACTTTCGACAAGGTTTTGGAGCACAGCGATAGGTATGCGTTTCCATTCAGTACATCATGATGCCGCTAACTGTTGCTTAGTAGTACGCCTTGGTTTCAAACTTCTTATGCGGCGCTCTAATACATCCCATAGGTGGTCTATGAGATTAAGATCAGGGTTCTGTGCTGGCCAATCCACACACGATACGGAATTATAGTCAAACCACATCGTAACAGTCTTTGCTTTACGGCTCGGCGCATTATCCTGCTGGTACCAACAAGGTTCGGTTCCATAGTATTGCCACAGAGTTGGTAGGGCATAATTTTCCAGAATATCGAGGTAGACGTGCTGGTTAATAGGTTTGTCTACGATAACCAATGGGTCGGGACCATACCACGAAAAACACAACCACACGAGTACACTGTCAGTTCCAAACTTGACCGTAGAAACAGTACACTGTGGTAAATAGCGTTCCCCCGGCTGCCGCCATACCCACACACGACCATCAGACTGATGGATCTTGTACCTGGATTCATCAGTCCATAGGATCCGTTTCCATTGATCTAAAGTCACGATAAATGTTCCTTACACCATGCTAAACGACGAGTAGCATGCCGAGTGGAGATGAAAGGCTTATGAGCAGCCGCACGACCACGGTAACCCATGTAATGAAGTTCTCTGCGAATTGTACGTGTACATACCGAGGTTTTAGCATTTTTACTCACCTGTACACTGCGGTCTTGTGCTCCGCCGATTAGCTGTAATGTCTCTCCTGAGGTTTCGACGTCCTCTGTCACTGATTTTCTTTGGTCAGCCGGTACGTTTTGCTGCTTCAGGCACGCCATGTGTCTTCCACTTATTCATTCCATCTAAAACAGTTGATTTTGGTATGTTTAAATGCCTCTTGGTTTCTCTTATATCTCACTTAACTTTATTTATTCATTAGATTGTTTTGTGCTCGTTAAATCAGTGCATCCAATTAATCAAGAAAAGAGTAAATGTAGATTTGAGAAATAATTCTCTGTATATAATCATGACTTATTAGTGTCTTGATGCTCTTGATCTATTGGTCCGAACTCATGTGTCCATTTAGAAACATTATTCGGACTTAAAGTAAAGCACGTTAGTATTTGCTAAATTTGTGCTGAGGTTTCAGATGGCTATACACTGGTGTACAAAACTGAAAAAAAAGGCATTTTTCGGGGAAATGGTTTTACTGAATGAAATCTGATGTCAGTTACGTAACGGGCAGATAATGGATAGAAAAATTGAAACACTAAGCTCTTCGTGAATGCCAGTTGTTCAGATGAGACAGTCACTAAATCCTGCAGTCAGTAAATGGGGTTGATATACAAACATACTCCCAACATGCTTCCCGTTCTGTGCTTGAAAGCAAACCGTGGAAGCACGCCGGCTAGCAGATGTTATTATGGTGTCAAAAAGGACATCAATAATTTTAAAACTAGTATGATTGTTGGGGCTCACTTGGCAGGTGTATCCTTTAGCAGGACAGCTGAACTCGATACCGTTTCGAGAGAAACAATCTCGAAGATCTTGTCAGCATTAAATTTATCCAGCAAAACTAAGTCAGTGAAATGCAATAGCAGACGAAAGGACATGTTACAGGAGTGAAAGGTTCGAGCATTAGTGCGCTTGTGTTGAGAAGAACATTCGGGGGACCTCAGAGCACTTGTATGCAACGTCCAACGAAGGATGAGATGCGCCAATTTCGATCAAAACATTGAGTTACGAATTTCATAAATCTGGGTGTCATGGTCTTGTAGCATTGCACAAGCCCTTGATTACTCTTATCAACGCATGTCGCCGCGTTCTGTGTTGCAATGCGTACAAGTAGAGGCCTTAACGATTCTGGAGGAATGTGACATGTTACGACGAATCGTGTTACATGATATTCGCGGTAAATGGAAGCGTGCGCGTGTGGCGAAAGCCGAAAGAATATTACAACACGGGGTGCTTGTTCCCTACTGGGAAGGATTTCGACGTTTCTACATTTTTTTTTGGGGGGGGGGTGCGTTTCCTTGCCTAGATTTGGGTTCGCTTGTTGCCATAGACAGCGTCAGGGTAACTACATATTATGTCACAAACCTTTGTGATCATCTTCATTCCTTACTGCAACATTTGGGCAATCAGTCAGCTAGTGTGTTTCAACATGATAAGGCTCCCATTCATCGAGCGAAAATGATCGCCCAGTGGTTCGACGAACTTGCTACTGAAATGTCTTGCACGTCTTGGCCATTGTAATCTCTAGACCTAAATCTAACTGAACATGTATGGGGCGTTTTGGAACGACATCTCTGGTAGCGTTTTCCCCGTCCTATAAAAACATGAGAATTAATCCGGTACTTGATGGACGTACCAACAACTCGACTATCCCACGTTGAATACAAGCCGTAATAGCCTTCCGTTGCAGTCCAACACCTTATGAGGGACTTTTTCTAGGTGTTCACATTCTTTGTCCATTACCTGCATTTGATATGTCATGAAAAGTCTGTTTTAACACCTAAATTTACATGTTTTATGGCACAAAGCTGTTCAATATGCAAATGAAGTGACCACCTGAGGAGCGAAACCGTCTGTCCTTGTCGGCAGCGAGTGGTCTCGTTGAAAGAAAATGCACTCCCAATGTCTTATACACGTTTATTTGACTCAGTATGGTGGAGAACCATAAAAAGACTGCAAACAGACCAGTCGCGCAGGCATATGTGGAAAAAACTTGAATATCCCCTGATGAGTGGTTTCAGGATTATGGCAACAATCTAAAGACGCTGGCTGCGTGTCATGAATGTCACGCAAAGGTCGCGGAATAATTACGGCACAGCGTGATAGCCCTTATCTTGCTTTAATAGAGAGATGTCATAGAGCTATGCAGCAGGAAACATTCTGCCAAGTTATCCGCAGACCCAGGGACAAGTGTGTCAATGCAAACCATATGTCGACAGCCAGTTGTGAGTGCTCTTTATGCTAGCAAAGGCATGGTTTGTGTACCACCCACTTCTTCTAACCGGAGAGGTACCTTAAACGGCTGCCGGCAACATTGCTCCTGGAGTCAAGACCAATGAGCTAGGCATTTTATTGATTAGTTGAGATTCAGATTACATTTTGATTCTCGGTGTCACTTAATACGGATGGTACTAGGAGCCTGTAATTTTCTTTCAAACATCGGAGAATGAGATACTTTTGTGGCGGTGGTTTGCTAATCTGTGATCCCAAAATGCTGAGTCGTGGTTCACCACTCCACTTGTTTGAAAGCTAAAGTCTGCCTGGTCAGCGCTCCTAGGATGAAATAATCAAGCCTAATGGCAGGCTTTTCATAGATGATGTTGGTTCTCAACTTTTTATGGACGGGAACGCTAGTCTGCGTAGGAGCCATGTCTCCTGGACTGAACCCAACAGGACATAGCTGTGGTGCTTTAGGGTAACAAGTTGCATCTCGTCACACGCTTACATGAGCTATTTACACTCATGTCCAAAAGTTCAGCATAATCAATATACCTGTGAATATTTCAAGAACCAATCGTCGGAAAGACACGAAACTGGGTATACTTATGCAATAACATTTTTCAAGTACAACAGCAGACAAAACAATTTATGAAACAAAGTTTATTGCATTACTTATGCAAATTTACAAAACAACTCAACAGCACTGGGATTTTCGTGTTGAGTACATAAAATTGGTAAAAAGCTGGTGCACCATGATTAATAAGGGGTGTGGTGACACCTTGAAAACACGCATCGACTTCTCATGCTGCTTATCAGACTATCCAAGAGCTTTGTGGGCAACAGGTCCCACTCCTGACGAAAAGTAGTTCGGAGATCCGGAATGGCCCTTTGTGGATGCTAACGGGATATAATTCGCCTCCCTAGTGCATATCACGCATTCTCTATCGGATTCATATCCGGAGACCTTGCTAGCCTCTCCATGTGCTGGATATCTTCACTTTGGAGAAAGTCGTCCACTAGCTGAGCTCTGTAGGCTTTATCATCCAGGACTACCAGTTCTGGATCCACGGAACCTCTGAAAAGTCTTACATGAGGTCCTCGTATCTCGTCTCTGTACCCAAGAGCATTAACGGTAGCTCTGTTTAAGTTGCGGGGCTCTGTGCGCCCATTCATGCCTGTCCATGCTATGACTCCACCGCCACCAAATTGTCCCTTCTCGTGATGTTATCGGGATTGTAATGGGTTTCCCGTTCTCTCCAGAGAGTGGTTCGACGAGAATCAGTCTGTAAACTGAATCTGGACTCATCAGTGAAGAGCACATTGCTCTACTAATAAAGTGTCCTGTTTCGATGTTTCCGACTCCAGTTTAAACGGGCCCTCCTGTTTGCAGGGGTGAGCGACACACAAATTACTGGACGTCTGGCGTAGAGACCAGTTTATGCCACTAGGGGGCGTAAATTGCCGTTTTAGTTTACAGTAATATCTGCGGAACTAAAAAATAAATTTAAAAAATTCTTCTCCTGTCAGGTACAAATCACGATGAGAACTTGTGTATATTTTCTTCCCAAAATAACACACAATTTCGCCACTAAGGGGCGCAAATGGTTAATCTGTTTTTCTCAGTATCTCTGCTTCTAAATGAATGATTTAAAATTAATTATTTTAACACCGGGTAATATTTACCCTGTGGAACACTTTAGGTTTGTGTTTGAGGAGTTTCGTAGTTCACAGTTCTGTCGCTAAGTGGTGCTTTTGTACTTCCGTTTGAAGCTGAATCACCGCTTCTAAAAACCCTATTGAGAAATTCCGTTTTTTTTACTGTATGGCATTCGCTAAAATAAAAATGGGGAGCATTATCCTCTTTAAATAATGCAGAGCTTTCTCTCTACGGGGCGTAAAGGTCTAAACCTATTTCTGCTTCTGAGAGAGATACTTGAAAGTTTCTGTTTTCATTGCATAGCGTTTGCCATGAAGAATACTTTTCGCCTATTTTCCACTTTTCCATTACCCAAAATTATTCCGCTAGAAGATGTAGTTACACAGGGTGTTTCAAAATGATTTGAAAGATAACAACACGTTCCATCTGGAATACAACATTATCGAATATCCGGTGTAATGCATTGGGACACATCCTAAAAAGTTTATATCTAAACGGGCCCAGTAGTTCATAATTCTACCTCCAGGTAGCAGGCGGACTAGTTGTGAAAATGGTTGCCAGTGGTGAGGAGAAAGCATTTTGCGTCTTACAATTGTATGCGAGTATGTCAGTGTTAAGTGTGCAACGTCAGTTTCGTACACGATTTCATAAAGAGCCGCCAGAAAAGAACTCTATTCGAAGGTGGTATGATCAATTCCAGCGAGCAGGCAGCCTTTGTAAGGGTAAATCGTCTGGCAGACCTTCGACTTCTGAGGCCGTTGTGGAGGGAAATAGTGAAATTTTTCAGCGTAGCCCTCGAAAGTCTACAGCGAGAGTGAGCTGGGAGCTTGCAATTTGCAAGACAACTGCGTGGCGCGTATTGTGTAAGCGTCTAAAACTTCTCCCTTATCGAGTACAGCTGCTGCAGCACCTAATGCCGTCGGACCAGGCCAACTGCTTCCCGTTTTGTGAGTCATTTCAAGAATTGAGCGGTGACGACGGTTTCTTAGAGAAATTGCGGTTCAGTGATAAGGCTACATTTTTTGCTAGTGGGAAGGTGAACAATCAAAATGTTCGCATTTTAGGGGACTGGACGAAATTAGATTACCTCGTTGACGTTTGCAGAATAACGAAGGGAGCTCACATTGAGCGTATGCGACAGCCAGCTTCATGTTACCCACGGACGATTAAACTTGGAGACTTCAGTTACACATGTGTGCAATAATATCTTCTTTGACAATTTATGAAATATATATAACGTTGTGAAATTGTTCAAATCATTTTGAAACACCCTGTATCATGTTTCCTTTTATGATATTTCTTTGAACTGTTCGATTTGAAAATCTCTTTCTCTCTGATACCATCCTTCTGCTATAAGAAACATTCTTTGTGCGTCATTTGTTAATTTTCGTAGCATACGCTGGTTGCCGTAAGTAGCTGTTTTTATTCCAGGATGTTTTATCGATTGTAGAAATCCGTTTGATTTTTTTCCAACCGATTCCATTGACTTTGAATAAATTTGATAAATTTTATTTGCGTCGGAAAGGATTCATAAGACGTGCTCATTACAATCGAAAATTTGGTGTCAGCTTTCTTCTTTGTTTCGGAGTTTCACTGTGAACACCTCAGTAGGGTACTAGCAGTCTTGCGTTCCTAATTCAGCGCTCTGGTTCCGGGGAGGGGAGAGAGCCAGTGCCGTAAGCAAAACACTTCGTCCATGCCTTATCTGGGATTCGATTCGAGTCTAGGGAAATGAACGGCCAGAGTTCAATGCTTAGACCGCTGCGCTACTCCTTCTAGTTCTTCCTATAAAGGCTTATACAATAGTTCGTTTAGCATATACCCAAACACCTTTAAGATACATAGACTAGAAGATCTTGTGTAACTGAGTGGCAACAGCTGGCGACATTTTGATCGCAGAGCTCGTGCGGCAAAACGGCATGTATCCTAGGTAAACAACGTTTATTTAGCTATTTTACCTGCGCGAAAGAAGGAATTTTACGCTGTTATAATACTGCATATTATTTTTTTTCAATGAGGGTTAAATGGACCCTGCACCTTTTAACTTTCGATTGAAGAAAACATCATTATCGTAATTTTGGAGGGTATGAAATAAATGAAGAAAAACGTCGCTTGTCCTACATGTAAAATACACTGAAGTGCCAGAAAAACTGGTACAGACGAGCTTATGCAAAATACATAGTACGTCACCTATGCGCGTACTCGGTTGCGTCCGCCAGTGCGTATATAAAGCGACAGACATCCTTGCCAGCTGCCAGAGCTGTTTTCGGCATGAGAATGACAAGTAATAACGATTTCAACGATTTTCAACGCGGTGTCATAGTTGGCGCTCGTGAGATGGGCCATAGTTTTTCGGAGGTAGAAACGAAGTTCGGATTTTCACGGACGACCATTGCAAGGGCCTACCGTGACTACACGAATTCCGGCAAAACCTCCAACCTACGATACCAGTGTGGCCGTAAAAAGACATTGGGTGAAGGTGACCATCGTCGGCTGTCAAGAATCCTTTCACGCGATAGGTGTGCAACACTCTCGCAGGTATCATCGGAATTCAATGCTGGAGCCTCAACAAGCAGCAGCGTCCGGAATGTGCAACATACGCTGCATGATATGGGCTTTGGGAACCCACGCCCAACTCGAGTCCCTTTGATGGGTGCACGACACAGAGCTATGCGCCTTGTTTGGGCACGGCAACACCGCCACTGAACACTTGATGACTGGAAACAAGTAGCCTGGTCTGATGAGTAGCGTTTCCAGCTGTATAGGGCTGATGGATGATTTCGTGTGTGGCGCAAACCCCATGAAGCCATGGATGCTGCCTGTCAACAGGGAAGTGTACGGCTGGTGGATGGTCTGTAATGGTATGGGGTGTGTTTAGCTGGACTTCACTGGGACCCCTAGTATGTCTACAAACGTCTGTGGCCGGTCAACGCTATGTGTGCATCCTTTCTGACAAGGTACACCCGTTCATGTCCTGCATTCATACTGATGGGCCTGTTCCAACAGGACAATGCACCTCCAGATTAGTGTCGGGACGCCACATTATGGTTAGAGGAGCATTCATCTGAGTTTGGGGTGTTACCATTCCCACCCAAGTCCCCAGATCTGAACGTGATACAACACATTTGGGATGCCATGCAACGCGCTATCGAACACAAGAATCCGGCACCTCGGAACACACCCGAATTGTGGAACGCTCTGCAGTAAGTATGGTGTGCATTGCCTACAGCATATTTTCAGAAGCTAGTGGAGTCCATGCCCCGTCGTATTTCTGCAGTCCTGCGCTCCTGTGGGGGACCTACCAAGTATTGGTCTGGTGTACCAGTTTTTCTGGCACTTCAGTGTATGTTTCGGCTTCAGCTGCTTGCAAACTGCGTGATCTAGTTGCATGAAATTCGTATTTCACACTCAAACAAGGAACACCCCCGGGTTCGAACAAACAAAACCGAACCAAACTTCCGTTCTAAGTCATTTACGTACCTCCGAATTAAATCGTGATGTTCGTTTTTCTGTAAAGCTCTGCAGTTGCTCACTAGAGGGCTCCGTTGAGTCATCCGGCTGCTACGCCAGTGAGAGTGTGTAGGTGCCTTTATCACATGACTTGTTTGTCTGTGTACGTAGTGAGACGACAAAATGGTTCGACCTTTTTTGCGTCAGTTTTGAATGTACATCTGTCTGACAAGTTGTGATTCCTGGTCTGGACACAAGGATGAACGAATACTTCAGGAGGCCTCCGGGGGAAACAAGTTCATTTAAACATCATTCCACCAAAAACTGCGAAATATATTCAACCCCTCGATGTTCATTTTTTCAGACAATATAAAATTTACGCCAAGGGGATTACAAACTACATAAAACTACGATCCAACATGCCGCAGCCAAAATTACATGACAAAATATTCCTTCTGAATATGCATTCTGTGATCTACAATCAACTGTCTGCGGAGATCTATAGACCGATGTTTCATTACGCATGGCAGAAAGCTGGCTACCATTATGGTGAACCTATGTATAATTTAAAAAGTGTCATCGACGTGGCTTTCAACACTAATGTCCTTTGTGCGTGTGCATTCTGTGGGTCTACCGATGTTTCATTTATTAATTGTTGTGCATTTTGTGGCAATGGTTATTGCTTTGATCATTTTATAGACAGCCCTTACATGAACTAATCTTTTGTCACTTCGTTATGAAGTTACAGACGTCAACAGTCCTATGTACATGATTATTATTTTCGTGCAGATCCGCTCTTTACGCTTCGACGTAGAACTTGTCTTCAGAGACCTCTACTGGTCAACTGCGGAGTTTTACAGAAAACCGAATATCACCATTGAATTCAGAGGTACGTAAATGACTTATAACGGAAGTTTGGTGTGGTTTTTTTTGTTCGACCCCGGGGGTGTTCCTCGTAAGCAATGTCAAAAATCATTTTAATGTGGCCATTCATTTGTTTATTCTTAAAAGAATTTGCCGAAAACAAAACTTTTAATTGGAGGTTTTTCCCGCTGTTATATGAGTTCGTAATAGCTACTCAACGGGAGATAAAATAAATAAAATTAAATATGATAGAAGGAAATTCCCTCTTCGCATAATTTAGAGTTTAGACAATTTCCAATCTCGGGGATTAGAAGTTTCAGAAAGGAGAATTGTTTAAATTGAAAAAATTGTATCTCATTAAAAAGTTTTGTTCAATTGAAAATTTTTTTAGCTCATTAAATCTGGCTATATTATTTTCTGAAATACTTTACAATATATGCATACTATTATAAAAACAAAATATGTTAAATCTTACTGGTTATACATTATCTACCAACAAGCAATTGGACACCTGTGATAGAAGTTTATTCACCTTCAATAGTTGGTGGAGCCTGCCCGAGCGGCGATTACAGCTGCGAGTCTCCGGGGCATACTCTCAACCAGGCGTTGTACGACGGCTAGCGGTATTTTTTTCCACTCGGCTTGGAGAAGACAGGTCAGTTCCTTCACCTATTTCGGACGGTGGGGGCACCCCTTAAATCGACGCTCCAGCTCGTCCCACAGGTGCTCGATAGGGTTAAGGTCCGGGCTCTGCGCAGACCAGTCCATTGGATTAACCCCATTGTACCATAATAAGCCATGGTGGACCTCGCAACATGACAGGTGGCATTGTCATCCTGAAAGTAACATGGGTCCACCCCGTAAAACTGCCACAACGTAGAAAGCGCATGGTCATCCAAAATGGTGCAGTCGGTCTCGGCGTTGAGTCTACCAGGAATTGCGACCAAGGGTCCCGTGCCATACAAGGAGAAACACCTCCATAGCATAATTCCACCGCCGCCGAACTTCACAGTTGGCAGAATACATTCCAGCAGGAGGCGTTCTCCAGGCAGACGCCAAACCCAGACCCTGCCATCCGAACGGTAGAGGGTAAACCTTGATTCGTCACTCCAGAGAACCTGTTTCCACTGTTCAACGGTCCACTGTCGACGTTCTTTGCACCACGTTAGCCGAGCAGTGCTATTGGACTTGGTGATCAAAGGCTTGTGGGTGGTAGCACGTCCATGATAACCGAGCAGATGTTGTTTCCCACACGATATTTAACGGCGGCGGCCATGACGTGTATCAGGACCGCAGATATCGTCAATTGCAGGGGTGTCCAATTACTTGTTGGTAGGTAGTGTATATATAAAAGAATGGAAATAACTGATATAAACACGCAAACGCCTTTAGTAAACAACGAGATATGACAGATTTTCGCCGTACAAAGCTGAACTTCAAATGTCGCACGGTTAACTTACGGTTTTCCAGTCTATGTACCTTAAAGATCTTTGCATGTACCTTCTAACATGAAACCAATTAAACGAAAAAACAAAACAAAAACGATGGCATGAAATTTGTTCATAACTTGTCCAACGGAAGTCTGAAGTTCACAGTTTCAGTTGCTACCTTGTGTTTCGGTGCTTCGTAATTTCATGCATATTACCCTGATGTCCATATATTAAGTGGCAGTTATATTTTTAGAGAAAAAAAATTCTGACAGGATGATGATAAATATGTTAATATGACCTATAGACAGACAGAATAGAAATTTGTATGCATAAAGAAGCAGACGTTTTTGAATGTACAAGTAATACAGGGTACATGAACAAAACGTACAATTTTTGGTCCTTGGCAAAGCAGAAGCAAAACGGTCATAGCACTTTTAATACTATCCCCTGTCAAAGTTTATTCGGTGATATGAGCACCCCTCACTGCAATGCACGCATGACATCGGTTGCGCACGCTCTTCACAAGATTGTCCAACAGATCTCGAGGTTGTTTGCGTCACTCCTGTTTCAGCGCCATGACCAGTTCATTTTTGGTAAAAACCGTCCGGAGCATAGTGGCAGGGTGCGCAGTCTTGCTGAAAGAAGGTGCTATCTAATAGAGTTAACCGTCTTGGTTCAGGGACGAGGAAATTCTGCAAAACTGTAAGGTAATATTCACCGTTGACTCTTGCTTTTTTCAAGGAAGGACCCGTCTGACCCCAAGGATTATTTTATGAAGTCATGCCAAAACAGTTGTGTACTCATCAAATCCACATTCTTTAGATGAGCTTAAGGTCAGCATCACAAGAGCGATCCGCGAAATCACTGTGCAGCAACTGGGTAATATTTTCAACGAGTTGGAAAATCATTTTGCACGATGTGTCACGAAAGATGGTGGTCATATTGAATATTAGAAATGTGAGCTGTATTGCATAAAATCTGTGTACATGAAACTTTTATACTGTATGCAGTTTACATTGTGTTTCCATCATGTGCACTTGTTAACGTTTAAAGTTTCCCAAGGATTTTAGAAATACCCTACATACATTCGTGTGGGGCATCGCTTCGCCGCAGACGGTTTCATCTGGTTATGTCACCTGAGAGTTGTGAAACAAAACTCAATTAGTTGGAGTGGTATGGGCAAATGTCGCACAAAACAGGATAGTACCTCAACAACATTTCTACGGAAGTTTATTTTTGCGTCGGTTTCTCGATTCATAGAGACCAAGCCATAATGAGGTGGCTTGGAGTTGTTGCAAAAACCAATGAGGAAGAGTATTTTTCCTTTTTTGGTAGACATTACTATGCGAATATGTTGGCTAATATTTTTAGTTCTGTACTGGAATGACTTTGAAACGAGGGCTAATGTGATTTTCGAGTCTGTTTTAAAGAAATCTAGAATTTATTAACTTAACTAACGGAAATTTAGTTAATTTAAGATAAATGTGACCGCAATGGTTTGAGTTCACGGTACTTCTGGTGCATTTAACTAATTATCATTACTTGTTCGATGGAATGTTCTGTCTTTCCGTTGTACAGTTCATCGAAAGTACTTATGCTCCAAAGTGGCTTTTATTAATACAACATCCGTCCTAAGTTAGAATTTCCAACGGAGAAAAATCATAAATGTTATAGAAGCAGTAATGTATTACCTGAGTTTCATTAAAAAAACGTACTAAGTCGTATGTATTAGATAGCTCATTTGAAATGTAGAAAGAATTCTTTGGAGAACATTTGTAGGACTATGAGCAGACACCAAACAGCTAAACCAAAGAACTGCACAATCAGTTATAATTATATAAATACACTGGTGCTCAAAATTAAATGATAATTTCTCAATTCGTATATAACTCGAAGTGTGCTGGTATCCAAAATCAATGTGGCAAACCCAAAATCCTTAATAACGCAAATTACACACGGTAGAATTTAATGACATTTGATACGGACATACACTATATTGACAAAGGTCACCGGGCACCACTTCGAAAGCAAATGAACGGATTCGCTGCGTTTTTAAGATGCGCGGTACAGCTGAAAACGGTATAAAAACAAGCCTGCAGCTGACCACGTTTATATCGCACTGTGAGGTTGAGTGAAAATGTCGCGGCGGGAGAGAACTGACTTTGAGAAAGGAAAGATTGTTGAGTGTTATATTAGTGGGTTGTCCATAAGAAAAACCGAAAGGCATTTAAACATACCAAAGTCAACTCTTTTGGATGTACTGAATAAGTGGAAGACACATGGCGTGCCTGAAGCAGCAAAACGTACGGGCAGTCCAAAGAAAAACATTGATACAGGACGTCAAAGCCTCAGATGAATTGTTATACCTAATCGACGGAGTACTGTAGAAGACCTCAGTGCACAGGTGAGAAAAAAATGCTGGAACCTTGGTATGTACACGTACTATTCGCAAAGAACTTCATTCCATGGGTTACAATGGTCGTGCGGCTGCTCATAAGCCTACCATCTCCACTCAGAATACTACTCGTCATTTAGCATGGTGTAAAAAACATTTATCGTAAACCGTAGATCAATGAAAACGGGTCCTATGGACTGATAAATGCAGATACACGATCCATCAGTCTGATGGCCGTGTATGGGTATGGCGGCAGCCGTGGGAACGCTACTTAGCACAGTGCACTGTTCCTACGGTCAAGTTCGGAGTTGGTAGTGTACTCGTGTTGAGGAGTTTTTCGTTGTATGGTCCCGGCCCATTGGTTATCGTGGACAAACCTGTTAACCAGCACGTCTACCTCGATATTCTGGACAATTATGCCCTACCAGCTCTGTGGCAATGCTATGGAACACAGCAGGATAATTTGTACCAGCAGGATAATGCACCGAGCTATAAAGCATGGACTGTTACGGCGTGGTTTGACGATAATTCCGTATCATGTGTAGACTGACCAGCACAGAACCCTGATCTTAATCCCATAGAGCACCTATGGGATGAATTAGAGCACCGCCTAAGAAGTTTGGAACCAAGGCCTACTACTAAGCAACAGTTAGCGGCAGCATCTGTTGCTTAGTAGTATGTACTGAATGGAAACGCATACCTATCTGTGTGTTCCAAAACCTTGTCGAAAGCATGTCTCGAGGGGTCAGTGAATGCATTAAGGCCAAAGGTGGACCGACATGTCAATAAATGCTATGTTGTTGTCAATAAATGCCGTATGTCAATAAATGCTATGTTGATTTTCTCTTCTAGGTGTCTGGTGACTTTTGTAAATATAGTGTGTATATCAATAACGCAGCAATACACAAAAGAAAAGGGATGCCATCCATACATGGGGTGGAAGCATACACATCACAAAATAGCTGTCGAAAAGTGATGCGTCAAGTGGCGCGAATTTCGAAGTGCTAATAGAGAGTGTGAATCCTCCGAAAAGCGATACAGCTCACGAGCACTCTTGCTGTTCATAAAGCTGTGAAAGTAAGTTTGGTGTAATGAAAGCCACTCCTCCAACAAGGCGCGTCGGTGTACTGGGAGGGTTCTGTGAGGGGCTGCGGACTTACCATTGCTCTTCTCAGAGCATCCCATACATTCTCTACCGGGTTCAGATCAGGAGATCTCTTGGGCCACTTCATTCTGTGAACATCCTCATTCTCCAGGGATTTGTCGACTAAATGAACCATATGGATACTGTCGTTATTGACCTTAAAAAGAACCTGGAGACCAACTACTCCCCTGAACATCCGTACATAAGGTTCTAGAATGTCATCCCTGTAGCGTTCAACAGTTAGAGTGCCTCCTGGAAAGATGTGCAGCGAAGTGCATCCATCAATAAGGATGCCAGCCCTAACCAGGAATCCTCCTCCATTGTAGTGGTCAATTTCCCGAAAGTTGCAGGAAAGATTCCTGCTACCCGAATCTCTCCAAATTGAACACACGTCAAGAATCCTGCCAATTAAAGAACTCTTTGGTACAAAACAGAGAGTTCTTTAACTAGCTCAGATTTGACGGAAGAGGACTTTGTTCCCTGATCTGATTTTGTAACATGTCCCATACATTCAGAATGTGGTTCAAGTCTGGAACTTTTGGTGGGCAAAGAAGATGGTGGAAGCCACTGTCATGCTCGCTGAACCTCTCCTGAACACATCTTGCGCGATAGATAGTAGCACTATCGTCCACGGAACAGCCATCACCTAATTGGCAAAAAGTCAATATCGCAGTATTGATTTCATCGGCAACAATGTTCACATAATCCTTGGAAACACCCGACCTTCCAGCAATATCTGGGGACCCGTTACGTACCAACAGATCGTGCCCTACACCATGACACCACCCCCAGGACCTGGAGTTGCGTTTTCAATTCAAGCTGGGTTTATTACCTTATGGGGCTCCCGTGAAACTCTCTGCCTATCGTCGGTACAGAACAAGGTGTACTGTGAGTCGTCGGACCACATGATTTTTCCAGTCTTCCAGTGCTCTATCACGGTGTTTCTGACACAACTGCAGACGAACTTTCCGGTTCCTCACAGAAATCAGTGTCTTCTGTATACGAGGGCCAATACCTAACCTCTTTAAGTGTCTGCGCATAGTTCGCTGAGATGTGAGTTGGGTACAGCGTTCATTGAATGTTTCGGTCAGTTGCTACACACGGGAAACACACAGTCTTCTTAGACGACGGCGATCTTGTTCCTGACAGATTGTTTCTGCGCCAAAGGTACGCCTCTTAGATAAGCAAAATGCGCTATTTTTCCACTGATAAAAGACCCGGGATATCTGACCTTTTAAGAAACCAATCAGCTCTGTTGTTTTCTACATCGTTGCTCCGGCTTTCATTGAATGCTTCGGTCAGTTACTTCACACAGGAAGCGCACAGCCTTCTTAGACGACGGCGATCTTGTTCCTGACATATTGCTGCCGCGCCAAAGTTACTCCTCTTAGAAAAGCAAAATGGGCTATTTTTCCACTGATTAAAGACCCAAGATATCTGAACTTTTAAGAAACCAATCAGCTCTGTTGTTTTCTACATCGTTGCTCCGGCCTTCATTGAATGCTTTGGTCAGTTGCTGCACACAGCCTTCTTAGTCGACGGTGATCTTGTTCCTGACATATTGCTGCCGCGCCAAAGTTACTCCTCTTAGACAAGCAAAATGGTCTATTTTTCCACTGATTAAAGACCCAGGATATTCTGACCTTTTAAGAAACCAATCAGCTCTGTTGTTTTCTACATCGTTGCTCCGGCTTTCATTGAATGCTTCGGTCAGTTACTTCACACAGGAAGCGCACAGCCTTCTTAGACGACGGCGATCTTGTTCCTGACATATTGCTGCCGCGCCAAAGTTACTCCTCTTAGACAAGCAAAATGGGCTATTTTTCCACTGATTAAAGACCCAAGATATCTGAACTTTTAAGAAACCAATCAGCTCTGTTGTTTTCTACATCGTTGCTCCGGCCTTCATTGAATGCTTTGGTCAGTTGCTGCACACAGCCTTCTTAGTCGACGGTGATCTTGTTCCTGACATATTGCTGCCGCACCAAAGTTACTCCTCTTAGACAAGCAAAATGGTCTATTTTTCCACTGATTAAAGACCCAGGATATCTGACCTTTTAAGAAACCAATCAGCTCTGTTGTTTTCTACATCGTTGCTCCGGCTTTCATTGAATGCTTCGGTCAGTTACTTCACACAGGAAGCGCACAGCCTTCTTAGACGACGGCGATCTTGTTCCTGACATATTGCTGCCGCGCCAAAGTTACTCCTCTTAGACAAGCAAAATGGGCTATTTTTCCACTGATTAAAGACCCAAGATATCTGAACTTTTAAGAAACCAATCAGCTCTGTTGTTTTCTACATCGTTGCTCCGGCCTTCATTGAATGCTTTGGTCAGTTGCTGCACACAGCCTTCTTAGTCGACGGTGATCTTGTTCCTGACATATTGCTGCCGCGCCAAAGTTACTCCTCTTAGACAAGCAAAATGGTCTATTTTTCCACTGATTAAAGACCCAGGATATCTGACCTTTTAAGAAACCAATCAGCTCTGTTGTTTTCTACATCGTTGCTCCGGCTTTCATTGAATGCTTCGGTCAGTTACTTCACACAGGAAGCGCACAGCCTTCTTAGACGACGGCGATCTTGTTCCTGACATATTGCTGCCGCGCCAAAGTTACTCCTCTTAGACAAGCAAAATGGGCTATTTTTCCACTGATTAAAGACCCAAGATATCTGAACTTTTAAGAAACCAATCAGCTCTGTTGTTTTCTACATCGTTGCTCCGGCCTTCATTGAATGCTTTGGTCAGTTGCTGCACACAGCCTCCTTAGTCGACGGTGATCTTGTTCCTGACATATTGCTGCCGCGCCAAAGTTACTCCTCTTAGACAAGCAAAATGGTCTATTTTTCCACTGATTAAAGACCCAGGATATCTGACCTTTTAAGAAACCAATCAGCTCTGTTGTTTTCTACATCGTTGCTCCGGCTTTCATTGAATGCTTCGGTCAGTTACTTCACACAGGAAGCGCACAGCCTTCTTAGACGACGGCGATCTTGTTCCTGACATATTGCTGCCGCGCCAAAGTTACTCCTCTTAGACAAGCAAAATGGTCTATTTTTCCACTGATTAAAGACCCAAGATATCTGAACTTTTAAGAAACCAATCAGCTCTGTTGTTTTCTACATCGTTGCTCCAGCTTTCATTGAATGCTTCGGTCAGTTACTTCACACAGGAAGCGCACAGCCTTCTTAGACGACGGCGATCTTGTTCCTGACATATTGCTGCCGCGCCAAAGTTACTCCTCTTAGACAAGCAAAATGGGCTATTTTTCCACTGATTAAAGACCCAAGATATCTGAACTTTTAAGAAACCAATCAGCTCTGTTGTTTTCTACATCGTTGCTCCGGCCTTCATTGAATGCTTTGGTCAGTTGCTGCACACAGCCTCCTTAGTCGACGGTGATCTTGTTCCTGACATATTGCTGCCGCGCCAAAGTTACTCCTCTTAGACAAGCAAAATGGTCTATTTTTCCACTGATTAAAGACCCAGGATATCTGACCTTTTAAGAAACCAATCAGCTCTGTTGTTTTCTACATCGTTGCTCCGGCTTTCATTGAATGCTTCGGTCAGTTACTTCACACAGGAAGCGCACAGCCTTCTTAGACGACGGCGATCTTGTTCCTGACATATTGCTGCCGCGCCAAAGTTACTCCTCTTAGACAAGCAAAATGGGCTATTTTTCCACTGATTAAAGACCCAAGATATCTGAACTTTTAAGAAACCAATCAGCTCTGTTGTTTTCTACATCGTTGCTCCGGCCTTCATTGAATGCTTTGGTCAGTTGCTGCACACAGCCTTCTTAGTCGACGGTGATCTTGTTCCTGACATATTGCTGCCGCGCCAAAGTTACTCCTCTTAGACAAGCAAAATGGTCTATTTTTCCACTGATTAAAGACCCAGGATATCTGACCTTTTAAGAAACCAATCAGCTCTGTTGTTTTCTACATCGTTGCTCCGGCTTTCATTGAATGCTTCGGTCAGTTACTTCACACAGGAAGCGCACAGCCTTCTTAGACGACGGCGATCTTGTTCCTGACATATTGCTGCCGCGCCAAAGTTACTCCTCTTAGACAAGCAAAATGGGCTATTTTTCCACTGATTAAAGACCCAAGATATCTGAACTTTTAAGAAACCAATCAGCTCTGTTGTTTTCTACATCGTTGCTCCGGCCTTCATTGAATGCTTTGGTCAGTTGCTGCACACAGCCTTCTTAGTCGACGGTGATCTTGTTCCTGACATATTGCTGCCGCGCCAAAGTTACTCCTCTTAGACAAGCAAAATGGTCTATTTTTCCACTGATTAAAGACCCAGGATATCTGACCTTTTAAGAAACCAATCAGCTCTGTTGTTTTCTACATCGTTGCTCCGGCTTTCATTGAATGCTTCGGTCAGTTACTTCACACAGGAAGCGCACAGCCTTCTTAGACGACGGCGATCTTGTTCCTGACATATTGCTGCCGCGCCAAAGTTACTCCTCTTAGACAAGCAAAATGGGCTATTTTTCCACTGATTAAAGACCCAAGATATCTGAACTTTTAAGAAACCAATCAGCTCTGTTGTTTTCTACATCGTTGCTCCGGCCTTCATTGAATGCTTTGGTCAGTTGCTGCACACAGCCTTCTTAGTCCACGGTGATCTTGTTCATGGCAGATCGGTATCGTGCTATATTTACCCGTCTTAGACAAACAAGGTGGGCTATTTTTCCACTGATTGAAGAACCGGGATATCTGACCTTTTGAGAAGCGAATAAGCTGTGTTGTTTTCAAAACGGTTGATCCAGCCAAACTGGCACCCACAATAAGTCCTCCAAAAGATCCTTTGATTTCCGATTGTGATCAACGCTACTGACGCGCAGTAGTCTGAAATAATTACCTAGATCATGTGGTGACTCACGTGACCAAGTATTTTACGCATACGCTGCGTGACATTTATATATCGGCATAAAGGTTTTTAATTCAGTGACCGGTGTTTGTAGCTTTATGTCAGGAATTTTTGTTGGAAAATATGTCTATCTTGCTTTCACATTGGTTCAGATGTTCTTTGCGACGCATCTTTCTCAAACTAATCTTCGAGGTCGTAGTTTAAAAAGATAATCAGAATTTTTTTGTCGATCTGTTGATGCCCCAAAGTTCGAGATATATACACATCTCCATGGCTCTGAGGAATGAATAATGTATCTTCCACGAAGTATTAGCTACACGGATGAATTATGCAATGCCAAAATTATTGGTTTAATCCACGTGTAATGCCTAGAAAATCCTAAAGAAAGAAAGAGGGAATAGGAACCGCAGGGAAAGACAAAGCTTAAAGCTGAAATAATTAAATTTTCCGAGATTCGACTTTTTATACAGCTTTCTGAGAATTACTTTCAAGTTTATTTAGCTTCGTTAAATTAAAAATCGCCCTTTAAAAGCAAAAAAGTCTCATTTTTTTCCTCTCGGAGAGAGAGATTTCATTCCTAATTTTTTTTTAAATAAAACGTTGAATGAGCCCCGAGTTTTCCCAGGAACACGGTTTTCCTTAGCTGTGGTGCCATTTTAGCTGAAGCCTGTGCAACAGGTTAAAAAAGTTAGGGTGAAATGCATAGGTAGAGATCTCCTTGTAAATGTATCTGTTGACTAGGAATTCCTCTCCTTTGGAATCTCTGCTCTTCTAATAAAATATTCAGTATCTTATAAACATGGTTATCTGTTTGTTATTCATGGATGATGGCAAATATTGACTTGGACTGAATGCAACTGATAAATGCAAGGTGTACCTTCAGCCTCAGAGATACAGTTTTCAAAAATATTGCTGCAGTCGGTGACAGACTTTGGAAATATTCGAAGAGGAGAAAGCGAAAAGATTCACAAAAAAGAAGTAAATAACAAAAAGACGACATGGCACACTTGGTGGAAACTGTCTCATGTTTAACATATAGAGCAGTGGATGACAGTAAGTTGTTTCCTACTGTTACCTGTAACATTTTGCAAAAGTAAATGCAAGAGACATCGAATCAATAAATTGTTTATGGAAAATTTGTGATCCTAATACGTCGTCTTTCTTATTTACCAAAAGTTTCGACCACATTTGTTTCCTTAGAATCACCGTTAGCCGTCAGATCCCGGCCAAAGCGTTACCCACATGAGACTTGAAAGAGTGGATTGCATGGTGGCAATGCGCATCCAAAAACGGAAGTATGATGGGTTGCTATTGAGTTCCCCGGTGTCAGATATGTGTATGAGATTTAATGCTGCAGTAACTAATGCTAACGGTGCAATGTGGATAAAATTGTAGTTGGAGCAAACGACAATCAACCTGCTTGTAGCGCGCTCGAAACCTTTTACTGCTGTTGCAAGCACCTACTGCCCTCGCGCCTTCGAAAGAGCGCCAAGCTGACAGACTCCGGGCAACGATCCCCACCTAAACCAAGGGTGTCACTCTCTCCCGCAACGCCCCGATATCTCGATACTTTTCCAACAGTCATACATAACCCGCCTCTCTGTGCAACAGGCATGTACAATAGCTCTTTCTACTCTTTATTGACACAAATTCTTATACCGAAACAGTGTTTGTAACAATTGCACTGTCACAGAAATTGATTTAGCCATTTTTATGAAACTAAACTAAAAACTTCTGAGCGAAACTATAGAGTGAGATATATACAGTGTGTCAAATAAATTTTAAGACTGGCGCTAGATTTCAGCCTACGGTGGCGCCACCAGTGTAATCGCGAATGCGTTATAAACCGTGACCATCTGCTTGCTTTCTGCCAGAAGTACTGCGCAGTTGCTAAAGTAACTCAAACAAAACGGCCGATCATTAGAGAAGTAAAATTTTTTTCATGTTGAATTATTATGATGGAACAAAGGGATGTTATTAAATTTAACGCAAAACTTGGTAAAAGTGCCTTGGAAACGTACCAAATGATGAAACAAGTTTACGGTGAGGTTTTTTTAAGTAGATCAAATGTTTTCCTGTGGCACAAACGTTTTTTGGACGGAAGAGATACGCTAGAAGATGATAAACATACCGGAAGACCAAGTTCATCTAGAACACCTGAGATTATTTAGAAAGTGCGTGATTTCGTGGCAAACAATCGATTTGCGTCACTAAGAATGATGGAAGAGTCTTTAAACATCAACAAAGAAACGATTCGAACCATCCCGCACGAAGATTTGGGCAAAATAAAAGTCTGTGCTAAATTTGTTCCACACACGTTAACCAATGAACAAAAATCAAGGAGAAGTGCACATTGCAGAGACATCATTTCAGCCGCTGAAAATGATCCAAACTTCTTAAAATCGATTGCTACAGGTGATGAAACATGGTGTTTTCAACATGATCCTAAAACAAAGCGACAAAGTGCGGAATGGAAGTCAAAAAACTCACCACAAGCCAAAAAAACAGGAAAAGTTCCATCGAAAATCAAAACAATGCTCATTGCATTCTTCGATAGTAAGGGTATTATCCACAAAGAATTTGTTCCAAGTGGACAAACAATTACTGGTGAGTTTTATTTAAATGTTTTGAGACGTTTGATGGGCAGTATTCGTCGCATTCGTCCAGAATATCAGGATGAAAACAGTTGGTGTTTGTTGCACGTTAATGCACCCAGTCACACCTCACTTCTTGTTCGTAGATTTTTGGCGAAAAAAAAAGCCTGTGTGTTGAATCATCCACCGTATTCCCCTGATTTAGCCCCCTGCGACTTTTCTTTATTCCCAAAACTTAAAATGACGTTAAAAGGGTGTTATTTTGATACTATTTCGACCATACAAACAGCTTCGACGCGTGCTTTGGAGGAAAATCCGCAAAGTGAACTGGAACACGCATTCGAATCATTATTAAATCGCCGTAACAAGTGTATTGAAGCTGGAGGGACTTATTTTGAACAACAAATTATAATTTCTTGTTTCTATTTCATTTTATAGACCCAGTCTTAAAAATTATTTGCCACACTGTGTATTTAACACGCATTAATCGAGATTTATAAATATTATGTCAATTGCAAAACTACACGGGACGAGAAACGTTCTTTTGTGTACTTTAAATGAAAATGTATCATCAAAATGCAAAACAGCGTTATTCAGATTAATTACCTCAACGCGAAATAAAAACATATTCATGTTCAAAATTTAAGGGAGAAACGAGAATGATGTGAAAAAGTGAAGACATTTTATTCAATTTGGATACGTTTACAGCGTTAGGTAACCAATAACATTTTTTTTTGTTTTCTTTTTTTTATTGGAGGTTTAACGACCACCGTGAGCAACTTAGTGGGCTATAAGCAGACGCCCTGCCCTAATTTAGGGCCAATGGTTCCAGGGAAGGGAGAGAGCCAGCACCGTAAGACAAACACAACATCCAAGTCCCACCGGGATTCGAACCTGGACCCATCTCGGACGAATGATCAGAAGCCATCGCTTAGACCAGTGCGCCACTCGGGCGCCAAACCAATAATGTGAACCACTTATAAGAACCAAAGCAATGCCGTTCGAATTAACGTGAAACAAAAAGTGCGGGAAAATAAATGTCGCAAAGGTTGATGTCAACACAGACTTAATAGAACGTGTGACTACATCTGGAAAAAATGCAGGCCTGTCAGTTTTGCTCCGTACGCAAGATGAAATGATTCAGATAATCTCGGGCAGATAGATACCTATTCCTTCAGCAGAGCGGACTGCAGGTTACGCAAATGTAATTTTGCAACAAGAGGTTTTCCTCCCACGAGAATTACACACATTCTCTATAGCACTAAGATCTGCGATCGTGCAGGCCATTCTATAAGCACTACAGTTTTTCGTTCCAGGAATTCATCTATCAAGCGGGCTAGATGGTCTTGCGTTGTAGTCGTTTAGTAGGAGGTCCTCCCCACCTCCCAAACTGCGAAACGGACAACGTAGTGTGCAAGAATCTCGTCCCCGATAATGCGCGGTTGTCATTGTTCCCCTTACAAAGATGCGCTTTCCGTGCGGTAGTCAAACACTAAGCCTACCTACACCAGCAAACCCTGTTGTCCATATATGCCCCTCTCGATGATGTGTTCGATCGAATAAAGGGTTCCACGTTCTCTCTAGATCAGGACTCGACCCGGACCTGGAGAGAACGTGGAGCCCTTTATTCGACCGGACACATCAGCGAGAGGGTCATATATGGACAACAGGGTTTGCTGGTGTAGGTAGGCTTAGTGTTTGACTACCGCACGGAAAACGCATCTTTGTAAGAGGAACAATGACAACCGGGCATTATCGGGGACCAGATCCTTACACACTACGTTGAGTGATTCTGAGAGCAGAAACGGCACTCGTCTGTAAATAGCATGGTACTGCACTGTTCGGCGGTCCAGTTAACAGGACGTCTGCACCACTTCAAACGTTTCCTCTTACGATGGCAAGCCGCACCGGCACAACTCGCAATGTTGGTGAAGACGTTAGTGCACTAATCTCTGGTGGGATACTGTCACCCCCGTGGCTGAAGTCAGCACCAACCTCTGGCGGGATACCGTCACCCCCGTGGCTGAAGTCAGCACTTTCCCTTGTGGGATAGTAACCGATGGAATTTTACTAGTGTGGAAGCGTAATTCTCATCTCGTACTATGAGAGGTCGACGAACAACTGTTCCGGCAGTTCGGTATTGATTCCATAGCCGGATGATGACGTTCCGTTGCACACTTAACAACCTTACCATCTCTTCTGGTGTTTGCCCTGCCTCCATTCATTCAATGTCTTCCCTCAGTAAACTATCACTCAAAGGGCGTTTTCCAACATTCCCTGATAAGCGGCTATCCCACTTTTCACTAGCATTTGTGTTTCCCAAATATACCAGCCTTACCAGCGGTAGTGCGTTTTACAGGTTTCCCTGCTTTGCACGTTATTCCCTCTCGGGGGCCAAGGTTACATGCGCATCCCCTTCATTTGCCTACATGCAGACTGGGTTTGTAACGTCCTTTTAATCCTGGTCTATGTGTTTCTTTTATTTTTATTTTCCAGTTTGTTTCTTAACTTTCGGACATGAGTATCTTACAGATGTTTTCTGTTCACGCACATCAAATATCTCTCTGGAATGCAATAATAAATTAGATTAAAATTTATAGGCTGTGACGTATTTTCTAAAATAACTTTCATTTTTAGTTCCTTTTCCTATGTAAATTTGAGTTTGTTCTCTTTTGCACTTTCCAAACTTAACGTGATATTTTCTCTCTCACATGAATGAGGCTGGCATCACTTTTGAGGTCAGAGAAAGTGACTTATGAATGGGATAATAACAATAGATAAAAAGGACAATACAGCATTTGCTTAGTGTATGTGTGTGTGTGTGGAGATGTTTGATCTTTGGTAAGCGAGGTTATACGATAGATAGTTAAGGTATTATATGTGAAGCAGTGCTATATTGTGGATGTCATCATTCGTTGCCTGGACCAATAAGAGGTTATCGTAAGTTTGGCTTTTGTATAAGTTTCGTCTGCCGTAAATCATCAATTTAGAGCTATTTCGTGCATCTATTGCATCGTATTCTTATTTAGTTCAACATTTCCGTAGTCATGGTTTTAGACATAGCGCAACACCAATCTCGCACACGAAAAAGTCTTACGTTATGAGGCTCTCACACTTATAGCTGAAAAAATTAAACAAAAAGCAAAATAATTTTCTTAAAAACGTCCGCGTTTTGGGTGCGATATCTCGGCTGTGTATGGGTGATGCTCGACGGGTGATAGTTCAGGAGATCTTGTTGGCTATGGAAGCAAATGGACCATCTATAGACACTCTCGGGAAATGTTAGCAGTGTCTGTAAGAGCGTTATCTTGCTAGTTAAGGACCTCTACGATACCCGTCAGAAATTTTCAACGAAACAGTTTGTCTATTACAGGTGATAGGCTATCATAACTAACCGTGCCCTATACAAAAATGTTCAGTTTGCAAACAGTATGTTGCTCCTGGGTAACAGGTGGATACTCCTTGTGGCAACGTCATTACCAGACGCGGACTCAATGGTCGTCTTCACGGAGGCAGAACCAGTACTCAAAGCGAAGGTGACATGGTGTCATTCATATAGCCACATACCTCAACTACGACACTAATCCAGTCGAGCTTGGTGATGACGAACGGTTAATGGCCCTCAGCACAACAGCTGCTGGGTGAGCAGACCTGTTTACGCCAATTTACGATTCAACGTTCCAGTCGTTACGGGGATATAGGCAGACGCCCGCCATGGCCAACTAAATGATCTCTACAGTAGCTTGTGGCCCTGCAACCGCCTGGCGATGGATATGCTGATGGATGCATAATGACGTCCCGCTGGCCGAACCGGTCCGGCTACGACCACTGCTGGTGCTTCTTTAAAACCCCTGGTGCCAAAAATGTTTCACCGTTCTGGCATCTCCATGAACATGGACAGAGATTCGGCGAAAAGCCAACCAGTTACTCGACGATCTACATTTTTGCCTTTCTCAAACGCGTCTAGCTGGTGATATGGTTGGCGAAGAGGTCTGCGAGACGTCTTCGGTCCATAGATACTCAGTAGCAGCCATCAACACTCCGCTGCTTTGTCCGGTACGACCTGGAATACAGGAGACGACATGTTTTTGACTGCTTGTGTTACCCGTGTTATATCTCTCACATATCACGAGACTGCATATACCATCTTCCTGAACACACCTACGAATTTTCATGCCTGTAGGCAAACTCCTTTTGGATGGGGCAGTCTCATGTCGAGTACTGTATATACTTGGAATTAAGGTAGAATATTCTGGTCAAGCTATCCATGAATGTCATTCAAATTGCCATGTCGTTGAAATAGAAGATGGAAGCCAGCTTTTCTTCCAAAGTAAAGGAGCTAGCAAATTCAGGCAGTCTTGATTGCATCTGAACCTGAGATTTCATAGGTTCACTCTTAATGTTCAGTAGTTTCAGCCTCAACAGCTTCAGCTTCCTCTTCTGTTCCACCTGGCTCTTCATATGAGGACCCAGCTCGAAACAGCTTTTCAGATACTATTATTGCTACATCACCTTTGGCCTTCTCCAAGACTTTCCCTGCCACTAAAGTGCCCAGCCCAAACAAAGTTCTCTCAAGAGGTCTTCATTTTCTACCAAGATAAAGATCATTCCTCCATCAGTCTCTCCTCAGTAGGAAGGCTTTCAAATCATCGACAGATTTCATTCCTCGACCTGCCCAGCCGATACTGAGATTCTATCAATTTCTTCTAATAGGGCTTCCTCCATGGCATCTAATCAGTAATGCTGCCATTCAATCAGACACATCGTTGGCCGGAACTAGTAAGGTTCCGGCCAACGATTTAACATCACTTGCTTCGTTGGCTGGGATCACAGTGGATTAGGCCAGAAGAGCAAGTGATTTTAAATACCTAGTTTTTCCGCAAATCTTCAGGCTGCTCGAATATTCCGTAACTGTTCGGAAATTCGTAAAATTTGTATGATAGCAGACCTTGACTGAGAGCACCCACCCCAGCCATTTCTTCCGCATCTCGTTCACAGGATGCTTCCAGAAGTTTCAGGAAGCTTCCTCCTTCTTTATCATCTGAAGAGGGAATGTTGATCCAGCTACCATCAATAGTTTTTTTTTAAATACTGCAGGTCAGAAGGAGTTATCAATTGGCTCCTTTCTAACTTAGTGTGTCCTACTTTCCTTCTTTTCAACGGCAGAAGGAGGTGGGCTTCTTTTTCAGGTCAACATTTCTTAGGCGTCCCTTCTTTATTTTTGTTTTATCAGGCTTTACACTATGTTTTGAAACATTCTGAGCTCATCCTCTAATTTTTTCTATTTCAGGTGCACAAAATTCTGTCCTAGTGCCTTTCTAAGTTTGCTTATACACTGAGTGCATACTAAATTATGACCACTTGCCTATAGGGCTGTCATATGTTCTTTATGGCTGTCAGGTGTTCTGTCATATCCGTGGGCACTGTTTTCGCCTGGAGAACATCCTACACAGCCGTAGCATCGACTCCACGAGGTGACCGTACAGTTCTGTGGAGATCTGCAATCAATCTGATTGTATCACTATCCACATAACGTTGTTGTGGAACGGGGGTGGTGGGTTTGTCCAAGTACCTCACATGGCGTTCCACAATGTCCAACAGATGTTCAATTGGGATGAGATCAAGAGAGTTTAGGGTCCATTCGAGATGTCTCATATAACCACTGTATTCGTCTAACCTTCCCTGAAGGAGGCCGGCCGGGTAACATGAATCCTAGGAGATGCCATTCCTATCTGGGTGGAGATAAAACATTGTGGGGCGTACATGGTCCGCAAGTGCTCCCTGGTAGTAGACGGCGTCCATACATTGATCCATACTCACCAAGGATCTTATTCCGAGACATTTAGACATTCCCATATGATACGACCGCCCCTGTAGCCACCCGAGACAGAATGCGATGCATAGCTGCGCGGGATATTGTTTTATCTTTGATCCATATTGTATTGGGCCATCAAATGAGAAACTGTGCTCTGACACTACCAAATATTTCCATAAGTTCAAAGAACGGTTGCGCAGGAAAGTGCGCTGGAAATGGGGAGGTACGTACATAAAGCTGAGATGTTATGTCATATTATCAGTAACCTTGGAGCGGATATGCCGCGTGGATGTGGCGTGGGCTGGTCATAGGATGTCATTTGAGTAACGTTTCCATACGGAGCATTGAAGCTAAGCTAAACATACCAAAACCGACTGTAAGTCATGTCGTGAAGTGACGGAAGCAGGACGGTGCAGCTACAGCAACAGACGTTTAGGAAGACCGCGCAAAGTGACGGAACGTGCCAGAAGAGCCATGGTAAGAATCTCATTCTTTCTCTGCCGTTTCCATCGCTGCTGAAGTAGGAAATGCCCGTATTGGCTCGGTTAGTACCACAACTATCTGCAGAGAGTTGCACAATGTGGATTATTATGGCAGAGTGAGGGCACACACGCTACAAATCACTACTGTGAACGCAAAGCTCCGTTTGGAGTGTCGTGTCTAGGTCGTTCCTGGACTGTGGGTGACAGAAAAGCTGTTCTTTGGAGTGATGACTCACGCTTTTCACTCTTCCATTTTGATGGGAGTGTTTGGATTTGGCAACAGCCCGGCGAATGAATTTCCTCGAACTGTGTTCTTCCAACTGTTAATTTGGCGGAGGCTCCATCATGGTATGGAGTTGTTTTTCGTAGATAGGACTCTCGGCCCGTTGGTTATTATTCCACAAACCATGAACTCTGAAGTGTACCTCAACGTTTTGGATAATTCTGTCCTACCAACAATGTGGCAGTACTATGGAAATGTGGCAGTACTGTGGTACTCGATCGGGTTAGAAATATTTTCTAACCCGATCGAGCTCCCTGACACACTGCACGGCATGCGCAGGATTCGGTTGTTGAACATGAGGTGGAGTTGTTAGACTGTCCTGTCAGAATCCTCATCTTAATCTCATAGAACACCTCTGGGGTCACCTGGACCGAACGATACGAAACAGACCACAACGACCGTTTTTGCTCTCCACTTTGGCAGCAGTTTGCAGAACGAATAGCGAGCCATTTCTAGCAAGACCTACCGGAAATTACTTGATAGTATGCCTCGATGTGTTGCTGCTGTCGTACAAGCGAAAGATGGGCCGACGGACTACTAATTGCGATAATAAAGCCATTTGTCGCACTGCATTGTGGTGTCCGAATACTTTTGATAATATAGTATACGTTGGTCACCTCTGGAATCCACCTTTTGTCGCCCTTTACAGTTGTGTCGCCGATTGGTTGCCTTGCAATTTTGGCACCATCCCGGGTTGTTGTTTCCCCATTTTTTTCACAATTCCGTTTTGTTGTTTCGTCGTTTTGCCACCTCTCGCACTAACCGTTCGTGCGCGATTAATTTAGTCTTTTGTAAACTTCGATGAATCTTTGGTTTTACAATTTACGTACACATATCTTTACTCTCAACTAAACCATTAACCCCTGCTACATACCCCTTTAGTTATCAGGCAGTATTATCTTTCTTGTTAGTCCAATATTGTGTGTAACTCACTGTGCCTAGCGGTGGTAGTAATTCTGTCTGCACTCAGTGTATAACATTTAATTACTGTGTTGGTGCAGATGAAATATCCGAAGTGAAAGTGCCATCTGCAAACGCTCATAAAAAATAAGAAGTACCCACCTGCCGAGACTCTTTTGAATTAGCACGCTTGTGCCAAGAGGTGATAATCCATGGAAACAATGTCTGAGTAATATGCAGGATAATGCAGAGTCTGTTGGGCCAAATGGTGAATTAGCTGGACCGTCCTTTGGGATACATCTAAGTAAGCGTTTTCGTGCAACCGAAAGACCCCATGCCTTATGACAGAAAACTGGCTGCATGGTACGAGAATTTTGTTCATCTGCTGCATTTCAGCGCAATATCGATCGCAATTTATGGTTTCACCTGGTCATAGAAATGAATGAAGGTGGCCGCGTGGAACCCAACCACTATGTTGATGGCCTTCGATTGTATTGAAACCCGCTTTCCATCGCAGGTTACGATCCGATGCAGGAATCTCTCCAGTCTGTACCGGCCGATAATGGTGGATATCCACACCTTTAGGCGACGTGTCTTATTGGCTGCTCTCTATTCGTGTAGCACCCAGACATCCGGCTTTTTCACCTTCCCTAAGACATCAAGGCTCCGCACAATGATCAAATGATTCACACTGACCTTTTTTGTGATTTCCCGGACACTTTACCTTGGGTAACCTTCCATGATATTCTTTAGTTCCGCACCTGTTACAGCTACTGGTGGACGACCACGAGGCGATTTGCAACGTCTCTCCTGTTTAGAATTTTGCGAACCATCGGCGTATTCTCAGTACCTTGTACACTGGTGTGCAAACATTAATGACGAAGAGGAGAAATTAGCATAACAGCGGAACTAGCAGACAGAACGGACCGAAAGACCACTCAAGAGATAGACTAGGGTCGGGTACGGTAGGGCAGGCGCATATATGCAGCATGACGTAGGGGTGTGGAGTGTCGGAAGGGTATAAAGCACACGGGCGGTGTACGCTCAGCAATTCGGTGAAAGCTATTGCACGGTGTACATCGGTTTGAACGACGTCGAGTTGCTGCCACCGTGTGATATGGCCAAAAGGCAATCCAGTACATGAAATCTGGATTACTTTACCCGAAGTCGCGTGATTGGGAAGTTGGAAGAAGGTCGAAGTGTGACTAGTGTGGCCGAGGAGTTCAGGATCGCTCACAGCATCGTTTCACGAGCTTGGAGAGCATTTCAAACGACAGGAACAGCTGTCCGAGAGTGTAGCAGTGGTCGTTAACGAGCAACCACTGCGGCGGACGACCGGTATATTGTCCTACAGACGAGAAGAGACAGACGGCAGACAGCGGGAGAAATCGCAAGGCACATGCAACAGACAACTGGACGTCCGTTATCGCGTTTTATCGTGGCCAGGGGGCTGCACAAAGGTGGTCTATTTGCACGACGACCATTACGGTGTGTGCCATTAACGCCTGCTCATCGGAGACGTCGGTTTCTGTGGTGCCAGGAACCCAAGAACCGGACACATTAGCAATGGGGTCAAGTTCTCTTTACGGATGAGAGCCGATTTAGTCTGACGAGCTATTCTGGACGTATACACATCTGGAGAGAGCAGGGAACACGAAATCACACCTCCAACATCATCGAAAGGGACCTGTTTGGAGGTGGCGGAGTTCTTGTTTGGGGCGGTATCATGCTTGGTAGCCGTACTGACCTCCACATCTTCCAAGGACGTACAGTCACTGATGTCCGCTATTGTACCGAGGTTGTCCTGCCTCACGTGCGTCTGTTCAGAGGTGCTGTGGGTCCTGAGTTCCTCTTCATGGACGACAACGCTACACCTCATCGTACAGTGGCTGTCGCAGAGCTGTTGGAGAGTGAAGATATTCAACGCATGGATTGGCACGCAAGATCCCCGGACCTAACTCCAATCGAACATGTGTGGGACCTTCTCGGGAGACGCTTGGCAGCACGTCACTAGCCGCCAGCAACACTTTCGCAGCTGCGATTGGCGCTTCAAAAGGAATGGGCCGCGATGCTTCAACAGCTCCTTGACAATATCGTCCTCAGCATGGACAGACGTTGTAAATCCTGCAACGCAGTCAGGGGGGATCATATCCCCTACTAAAGACTGGATTTTTCTTGGCAGCCGCCTGTCTCATGGACGTTTCTGTCTTCTGTCCAGTTGTGCTCGAAGCTACCTTTTCAATCAAGTGCCTTTGTATCCTTTGGATTCCTTGTTTGGACGGTTTTGCTCACTTGTCCCATATTCTTACATCTTGGGGATCTTATGGTATAATTTGAGTCGATGTGGAGCACTTCTGCACAACGTTACATTCGAGAAACCGTCTCGTCCTTAATTTTTGCACGCCAGTGTATAATGTTTAAAGTTGGCCGCCCCGGTGGCGCAGTGGTCTAAGCGATGGCCTCTGATCATTCGTCCGAACGGGGTCCGGGTTCGAATTCCGGTGAGGCATGGATGTTGTGTTTGTCTTATGGCACTGGCTCTCTCCCTTCCCTGGAACCAGTGACCCTAAATTAAGGACGGGTGACTGCTTATAGCCCATTGAGTTGCTCACGGTGGTCGTTAAACCTCCAATCAAAAAAAATGTTTAAAGTTAAGTTAGTTTGACCTAGTGAGAATTATCTGTAAACATTTTAATTGGACTATTAGCTTAACTTGTACTGTAACTACACATTAATGTTACGTTAGCTTTACTGAAGAACACAACATGAATGGATCACGTTAGGCTTATCGTACTGTAACTTCTGTCGACCCGGATAGCTTAAATCCTAGTAACTGGAAAGTCCTTAACTTGATATACAATCAACTTCAGAACATGACCAAACGCTAGCGAGATAATATATGACTTAGGTTAATATTCCAATCCTTATTGTAACGTCATCAAGCACGCACACGTTATAGAGTCCACAAATTAGCTTTAATTCAAATTCACCAAGATATGTGGTTTAATATACATTCAAGAACACTTATCCTCTGAACAACTTGAGCATAGGCGCGTTCGTTTGCTGATTATTCGTATATCAACATCGAACAAACATCAAAAGCTGATTAACAGAGATTGCTAACGGCAGCTAGCTTTAGCATCATACCATAATATGGCGTGAATCCATACCATAACATTTCATTCAATAATATTGCGTGAAGAATATCGTAGCCTAATATATTGGCTGATAACGAATTTCCTGTGATAAGGTTTTTTTTCGATAACTCAAGTAACATTAAGTATCGAAGACTTAACACTTCACTTTTTATCTCTAATTTTTTTGATTAAGTAATTACACTTTGACTTTTTGTCAGATTTTGCCAAAGTTAAAGTCGTCGGATGAGGAATCCGTGGCGTTAAGACAGAAAACGTTTAACAAGAAGAAACCAAATTTAAATAAGAAGACTATAACTAAACAAAGAAAGGTGAAATTAGAGTATACGTCACATCTGCCGAAAGGCAGCACTAATGTTTCCGGCCGCTACATCCGCGAAATAACCGATTTTTATCTCATACCAAAAAATTATGGGTAACCAGCCTGTCTTCATGGACCACTTGGACGGAAGCCTCTCGGTAGCACCTCGTCACGAAATGAGCACTCGCGGTAGCACCTCGTCACGAAATGAGGCACACTACGCTTACACTACGTATACGGTATAATGATCTTCTGATCTAAACTGTTGTCCAAAATTAACGTAACAGGTAGAAAGTCGAGGATATGTGCAAAACGGGGCGACCAATTGTAAAGATTTTTCAGAGACATGTATGAGCAAGGGGAAACGCTAAGTCGACGTACCCAAGCAACATTGTGGTAGCTCCTATGGAAATATTCAAATGACGACCTACGTCTTCTAGCTGGCAGGCACGTGACCTTGATAAATGGGACGACCGATTGTAAAGATTTTTTGCAGACATGCATGTGAAAGAGGAAACGCTAAGTCGACGTACCCAAGCAACATTGTGCTATTTCTCATGGAAATGTGCAAATGACGAACTACGTCATGGAGCTGGCAGGCACGCGACCTTGATAAACAGGACGACCGATTGAAATGATTTTTCAGAGACATGTATGAGCAAGGGAAAACGCTAAGTCGACGTACCCAAGCAGCATTGTGGTAGCTCCTATGGAAATATGTAAATAACGACCTACGTCATCGAGCTGACAGGCACGTGACTTTGATAAATGTTGTTCTGAGAGGTATGCGACAATTGAATCTTGAGTTGGATTGTTAGTCGAAGAATGTTTGCTAGTCATGGCATAGAAGGCTCTTTTCGGTGGTGAGCGATCTGCAGAGTGGCTGCAGGGCAATAGCAAACTGAGGTAGCAAGATGGCTGAATGTGTCAATGCAAGTGGTCTCCAATCTCTGGAGACAAACCAGGAAACTGGGAGGCAGAGACAACGACGCCAACGAGCCATAGCAAGTCAAGACGACCGGTATTTGTCCCTAACAGCTTGCGGCCATAGAGAGTCGACAACCAGGAAACTCTCGCAGGAAGCCTCTTCTGCTACGCTAACGGCTATATTAAAGCAAACAGTTTACAGAAAACGTCACGAGAGAGGTCAGTATGCAAGAAGGTCCTTGGTCTGTATCCCACTTGCTGCATCACACAGAAGGGTCCGTCTGAATTCGGTCCAACAACCTCACCCCTAGAACCCTGATCAATGGGTCTGTGTCCTTTTCAGTGACGAGTCGCAGTACAACCTAAACACTGATTCTCGACGTGTGTGCATTTTGAGAGAGGCATGAAGTCGAAATCTTCCCTCCAACATAAGGAGTCTTCCACGGCTACAATAGTGGAGACTCCTGGTTTGGGCTAACATCAGGTTGTATGGAACCACGCCGCTTCACGTCATTCCAGGAGGCACCTTGACTGCTGCACGCTACAGGTGTGATCTCCTAGAGCCCTTTGTATGGCTTTTCAGGAGAGCTGTTGGCTCCCAGTTTCTTTTTTATGGACAATAAAGCCCGTCCCCTTAGGTCTTGGCTAGTCGTCGAATACATGGAGAGTGAGGATATCCATAGTATGGGGTGGCCCGCGAGATTTCTGGAACCCAACCAGATAGAGCATTTCTGGCATGCCCTAGGAAGAGCAATTGCAAGCCAGCAGCCCCCTTCTGGAAACCTCTTGAGGATCCTATGCCCGTATGTGGAGTAGTGGCACTTTTATTTCACCACATTCTCATTCACAGCCTTGTAAACAACATTCTGGCTCCTTATGTGAGCTGTATCGCTGTTCAGGACAATCACTCTCGCTATTATCCCTTCGAAATCTGCGCCACTTGCAGTATCACTTTTGGATTGGCATACTGTTATGCGCATGCTTCCTCTTCATGCGGTGATGGCATTCCTTTTCTGTTGTGTATTGTTGCGTCATCGTAATATGTAAAACGAAAATGGATATACGACTCGTCCTTAAAATTTAGAGAAAATTGTAATCATTTATGGATACTCTGTATTTTCTTTACTGGAATCCCATCGAACATTTGTGAGGTGCATTGGTACGCTGCATTCGCGAACGTTCGCCAATGTCTTTGTGGGTGGACTAACTCGTGGGCGTGATTCTGCTTAACTTGTACAGAGAACATGAGGACACCTTCCGCGGTTTAAGGAACTCCACGCCGCGCCGGGTGTAACTAATAATCACCGTGAAAGGTGAACCAGAACGCTGCTATGCAAAAGGTCGTAATGTTGTATCTCATGAGGTTATATTCAGCACAAACAATAAGATTTTCGGTTTGGAAACGATAAACGTACTGTTTTTTCCGAACGTACTATGGCAGCATCAACATAAATGGGTATTTACGGCTGCACCAAAAACCACCCAACAGTACTGCCGAGATGGTATATCTGCTATTTTTCTGAGACCAGAGGTTCACAAATTATTTGGTTTTAGGAACCCGTAACACTCTTAAATTTAATGAGAGCTCTATAGAGCTTTCGTATACAATATTTTGACAACGGGCACAGAGCACCTAGAAGAAAAACACAACATAGCATTTATTGACATACATTAGTACGGTGTCGGTCCATATTTGGCCTTAATGCATGCACAGACCCTTCGAGATACGCTTTCGACAAGGTTTTGGAACACAGCGATAGGTATGCGCTTCCATTCATTACATAATGCTGCCGCTAAGTATTGCTTAGCAGTAGGCCTTGATTCCAAACTTCTTATGCGGTGCTCTAATTCATCCCATACGTGTTCTATGGGATTACTACCAGGGCTCTGTGCTGGTTAATCCACACACGATACGGAATTGTCGTCAAATCGCGCCGTATCAGTCCTTGCTTTATGGCTCGGTGCATTATCCTGCTGGTACCAACAAGGGTCGGTTAAATAGTATTGCCACAGAGTTGTTAGGGTATAATTGTCCAGAATGTCGAGGTAGACATGCTGGTTATCAGGTTTGTCCACGATAACCAATGGGCCGGAACCATACCACGAAAAACACCCCCACACGAGTACACGACTCGTGTGGGGGTGTTTGTTCTTGACCGTAAGAACAGTGCTTTGTGGTAAATTGCGATCCCCCGGCTGCCGCCATACCCACACACGGCCATCAGACTGATGGATCGTGTATCTAGATTCATCAGTCCATAGGACCCGTTTCCATTGATCTATGGTCCACGATAAATGTTCTTTACACTATAATAAACAACGAGTGTCGTTCCGAGTGGAGACGAAAGGCTTATGAGCAGCCGCAAGACCACGGTAATCCACAGAATTAAGTTCTCTGCGAATGGTACGTATACATACCGAGGTCCCAGCATTTTTACTCACCAGTACACTGAGGTCTTGTGCAGTACGGCGTCAATTAGCTGTAACGACTCTCCTGAGTCTTCGACGTCCTCTATCACTGATTTTCTTTGGTCTGACGGTACATTTTGTTGCTTCAGGCAAGCCATGTGTCTTCCACTTATTTAGTACATCGAAAACATTTGACTTGGGTATGTTTAAACGCCTCTCGGTTTCTCTTATGGACAACCAACTAATATAGCCCTCAACAATCTTTCCTTTTTCAAAGTCAGTTCTCTCCCGCCGCGACATTTTCACTCAACCTCACAGTGCGATATGATCGCCGTCAGGTGCAAGCTTGTGTTTATACGGTTTGTAGCTGTACCACGCATCTTAAGAGCGCAGCGAATCCGTTCATTTGCTTTTGAAGGGGTGTCTGGTGACTTTCGTGAATATAGTGCATGTGGGTCACATTTATCGATTTTATCGATTCTTACCGTATTAGAAATTAAAACTGAAAATATTTTAATAGTTTATCAGTTCATTAAAAAATGGCAGTAACAAACCCATTACGGGTTGACATAATAACATATTTTTCATGAAAGATAGCTATATTTTCAAAAAAAGATTGGTGAGAAGAGTGGCAAGGCTTTACGTTTTTTGCAAATCTGTTTAATGTCTGGCTTGTTGGAAGGCACCTGGATCCTCACACCTGCCTCTGCATTCAATGCGTTGCGATACGTTGTTTTCGACGAAAAGGACGTTATTCCGATCGTAAATCTAAATTTATGCAAACTCTCACCTAAATATTTCCAAAATTACAATATTCATTAACAAAAAGCATGCAGTCACCCTAGTAGTGCAGTGGTCTAAGCGCTGGCTTATGACCATTCGTCCATGAAGAGTCCGGTTTCGAATCCCGGTGAGGCATGGATGTTGTGTTTGTCCTACGGCACTTGTTCTCTCCCTTCCCTGGAACTAGTGACCCTAAATTAAGAACGGACGACTGCTTATAGCCCATTGAGTAGCTCACGGAGGTCGTTAAACCCCCAAACAAGAAAAAAAGGCATGCTTTTAAAACAACCCTCGTGAATCATCGAAGCAGGTCTTTGTTTCTCGATCTGACTTACAGATCTCGGCTGATCTTATCTACGTATAACCTACGCCAAAAATGAAAAGGGGAAGTGCCATTGAAATAACGAACTCTTCTGTTTAGTGAGAAAATCCTTCCTTTTAAGTTTATGTGTTCTAATGTAAATTTGGTTTCTTCTCGTTAAATAATTTCTCACTTAACGGCACGTTATTTCCTGACGAGCTTTTTAAAATTGGCATTCTAACAGTGGTTCAAAGTTCATTCAAAGGAAATTAAGCTATAAGCAAAATTAAAAAAAGATTGCTATGTGCGGACCACGGTACGCTGTGCGTTCGGAGTAGATATTCTATGTTCTGAGTACCATACGCTTTGTGAGGATTTCGATGTGCTATGGGCGTATTACGGTTTACGGAATACCATGATTTAGATGAAGAGAGATTCTCAGGATATCCTTACTTTCCAAGTAATAAGAGACGATTTTCGCTCGATGGGGTCGTGCATTATCGTCCATTCGGAGTAATTCTTCACTGACAGTTCCTCTAAAATTTAACATATTGGTCTAGGATCTCGTGTCTGTATTTTTGACCAGTTAGTGAACCTCCCTGAACAACATGCAAGTCCGTGAGGCCATTTAATATTATGCCTCCCTAAACCATGATTCCTCCACTTTTAAATCCGTGTCTTTCTAGGATATTGCTGTGGATATTTCTTGTCTTCGGCTCTCTTCAGATAATGATACGTCTAGAATCGCTCTCCAAGCAAAATCGGGATTCATCGGTGAAGAGAACTCGGCCTCTATCAGTGGGACTCTAGTTACGATGCTCACTACATTGCTTCAAATGCGCTCACCTGGCGGTTGAAGTGAGAGGAACACAAAGTATCGGTCTTCTAGCGTAGTTCCTTTTCCTGCAGCCTAATACGCACATTAGACCTGGTTATATGCATCCCTGTAGGTGCAGCAAGCTCTCGTGCAATCTGTTGTGCCGTCATTCTCCTGTTTCTCTTCGCTGTTAAAGCTAGGAATCGATCCTCTGACGTCGTTGTGGCCGGTGAACGGCTTTGTCCTGGAAAATGGGATAATCCCCTGTCATTTTAAACTGTATCCACAGTTCGGAGAAAACGTTTTGGGGTTTATGTAGCGCACGGGATATCTCCGACTGACTCTGTCCGGCTTTCATTTTTCCAATCGCCCTCCATTCTTCACAATCATTCAAATGCCTTCTTCTTGACATATTCAAAAGTGAACTACTCGACCTTTATCCGAACTAAGTATCCAACGTCTAAAACCACAGTTAGCCGCCCCGGTGACGCAGTGGTCTAAGCGATGGTTTCTGATGATTCGTCCGGAAGGGGTCCGGGTTCGAATCCTGGTGAGGCATGGATGTTGTATTTGTCTTAACGCACTGGCTCTTTCCCTTCCCTGGAACCAATGGCCCTAAATTAGGGACGGGCGACTGCTTATAGCCCATTGTTGCTCATGGTGGTCGTTAAACCTCAAATAAAAAAAAAACACAGTTATAAGTGCTTTCAGAAGCGCTCTCGGCTAACGTGTCCCTAATTTGCATTGTTGGAACAGGCAACCTTTAACCTCTTAAGGCCGCCCCGGTGGCGCAGTGGTCTAAGCGATGGCCTCTGATCATTCGTCCGAACGGGGTCCGGGTTCGAATCCCAGTGAGGCATGGATGTTGTGTTTGTCTTACGGCACTGGTTCTCTCCCTTCCCTGGAACCAGTGACCCTAAATTAGGGACGGGCGACTGCTTATATAGCCCATTGAGTTGCTCACGGTGGTCGTTAAACCTCCAATCAAAATAAAAAACCTCTTAAGTGGTATGCCCAGAAAAGTTCCGCAGCTAGCTCTTCTGCTCGCACTATTCTATCCCGGAAGATTTCCGTGGTCTGTTTAGTGCTCAATGCGTTCACGCACGAAACATTTCCCGGCCCAATTTACTAATTTGAAAGTAGTTCATATGTTGGCCGAATGAAGTGGTTAATGGAATGGTTAATTCAAAGATTTAGCCGTTCCATTAACCATTGAAGTTTTTAAACTATGCGTTGGATAAATCATGTCAGGACTAACGTTTCGGCAAATTTGTATTCGGCTTCGTCGATTGAAACGCAAGTTTTGACTTTTTTTACCAATTATCCTTTAATTTTTCACTCCAGCGTATGTTTGATGACGGAGAGCTGTGCTTGTCAAACGTGTCTTGTTAAAAAATTAAAAGAGTGAAATATCTTCATCTTGACATTACAAAGAGAAGTATTATCGATGTACTTGACGCGACTGCTATTGAATAAGAGAACGTTAAAGTTGTTAAGCACCGAATTCTGTGATTATTATTCTCTGATTATATTGAATCCTGGACCGTATGAACTTCAAAGTGTTTTTATGTTGTTTAATTAAATTTACAGTTCTAACTTCTACAACAATTATACGAATTATCACATGAGTCAAGTGGAAACCTTAAAAATGCGATAAAAAATTCAAAATATTGTGTCATTGTCCTGTAGCTTGGCAACATTGTTTCCAATGACTAAAATATTTTCTTACAGTGGCAGCTCGGGGCAGACAAGCTTAGTGACGTCACAGTAATAGTGTAGAAATGGCCGCACCACTTGAGACATGCATCAAAGACGATAAGCGTTCTGTCATCCGTTTCTTGAGTACTGAAGACGTGAGATCGATTGAAATTCATCATCGAATGAAGTTGCAGTATGGTGATGCATGTCTGACACTCCAGCAAGTGTACGAATAGACTAGGAAATTCCAGAACGGCGTGAGTTCTGTGACAGATTCTCCTCGACCAGATCAGACACGCAGAGTAGTGACACCAGAGTCCATTACAGTAGTTGAAGGCATTGTGATGGGAAATCGCCGAGTGACGGAGGATGAAATAGCTCCACTTTTGAACATCACTTATGGTTCAGCATACCACATCATCCATGATGTTCTCCAGTTCATAAAGTGTCTGCAAGTTGGGTGCCACGCCAGCTCACTCCAGAATTGAAACAACGACGTGTTGATGCCTGTCAAGAAATTATGCAGCGCTTTGAAGCAGAAGGTGTTGGCTTCCTACAAAGAATTGTTACTGGGGATGGAACCTGGGTTCACTATCATCAGCCAGAAAGCACGACAGAGAGCAAGGAATGATGCCATCCCTCCTCACCAAAACCGAAGCATTTCCGCATTCAGCCAATTGCAAGGAAGGTTATGCTGAATCTCTTTTGTGATGAACGAGGCGTAATTTTGGAGCACTACATGCCTGGGAAAAATACTGTAGCCAGCGACACGTATGTAGATCTTATCAGGAATCATCTTCGATCTGCCATCAAATCCAAATGACGTGGACTTTTGAGTACTGGTGTCTTGTTGCAACTTAACACCGCTCGGCCCCATGTTGCCAGTGGAACGATTGCAACCATAGAAGACCTGCACTTCGGGAGTCTTCCACATCCGCCATATTCACCATATTTTGTCCTAAGTGATTACCACAACTTGGGACCACTCAAAGATTCGACGGGAGGAAAGACTTTCAGGACCGATGAAGAGGTGCTGCAAGTAGTGCATGAGAGACATGACCGAGAAAATGATTTTCTACAGGAATCTATTCACTTTGTAAGCGTTGGAGGACTTGTATTGCACAAAATGGAGATTACATTAAAAAAATGATACCACCTCTGTTCAATAAATTGTGAGAAAAACTATAAGGTTTTCAGTTGACGACTCTCCCTTGTATTAGAATATAAGGGCTCTTCAAGTACCTTAATAGATCTTATCAGGAATCATCTTCGACCACATCCGCCATATTCACCATACCTTATCCTAAGTGATTACCACAACTTGGGACCACTCAAAGATTCGACGGGAGGAAAGACTTTTAGGACCGATGAAGAGGTGCTGTAAGTAGTGCATGAGAGACACGACCGAGAAAATGTTTTTCTACAGGAATCTATTCACTTTGTAAGCGCTGGAGGACTTGTATTGTACAAAATGGAAATTACATAAAAAATGACCCAGGTGTGTACCACCTCTGTTCAATAAATTGTGAAAAAAACTTTATTTAAGGTTTTCAGTTGTTGACTCTCCCTTGTATTAGAATATAAGGGTTCTTAAATGCCTTAGTTTATTAAATAACGTTAAAACGATATTTCTTGCGGTCATTAAACCCTTATGTTTCTTTCTATAGTTCTTAAAAGACCTGCCACGCCACCTGAAGAACACGTAAAATTATAAAAAGAAACCTTGTGTAATGATAAACAGGTATCGTCTTTATAGAGAGTTTGCCATTCGAGATTATTTATCGATGAAAATTTTGCCAATTTAAAAAATTCTCCATCTTTACAAACTTCAAGTGACAGTTGCATTTTTGGCTTTAATATCTGCGATGATCGGAAACTTGCTTTTCTTACTCTTTATCTTTTTGTATCGCTTTCCTTATCAATATTTTGATTTGTACACTAAGCCCTTGCATGTAAAGAGCATTCCAATATCATCAGCAATTGTTTTCTTCATATCCAAAACACGCAGACAGGATATTCACGTCCTCATTAGTATTATTTTAAATTTTCACGAACAAAAGATTGGTCATAAAAAACAAGTGCTTGCCTTCAAATAATTTCCAATCCATTCCAGATCAAAGAGATCTTGCTGACTTATTGAAAAGCAAAAGGCAGGGAAAATGTTGTAATAAATAAATCTAAGTAAACTCTTTTTTTCTGTCTGATCTTCAATTCTATTGTTTACCGTTAACGTTAAAAGGTCTGAATTACGGAGGAAAGAGTCGCTTATCCCCTTTTATTTTACATAATTGGTTCAGACAATAGAAGGTACTTGTGTTCTAGGTAACATCCTAACGACGTATAATACTTCTTTCGCGTTGCTTTAAATAGTGCACGATCATCTTCTTGAGTTATTAGCGATGAAATTAAAACTATTGTGAGAAACTAACTGAGCATTGCGTATATCAAATCTAAATGAAAAAATTAACTTTATTGTCTTATGAATTAATACGCTAAGTGCAAAAACATCTTTTTTGTGAACTTGGAGTGACTTTTCCTGTTCCGATCTGTCACTGCAAAACTTACACTACTAAATCATAAAATAGTTAACGAAGGTAACACTATAAAACCCCACAATATGAATAACAAGAATTCCCAGAAGAAATAAACAACTAATTACCAAAAACCTTCAAGAATGTTTTCCAGAGCTGTAAGTTTAGTAGACTTGCTGGAAAATCCTGATATCCCCGAAGAAAAAAACTGCAATGCTCTCTCCCACCAAGTTATAAAAAAGAGCAAGAGAATTAATTCAGACACACGACGTGGATCAGGAACACCAAGCAGAAGTCATCGCTCTTTCCACGTTAATAAGTGAGTCACGGAAAAATTATCATCGGCCACCACTGGGAATTTTCCCCAGTGTCTTCCTGTTACGCGCCGGACATGCTACCACTGCACCACAGCGGCCTCGAATTCTCCAGACTCGCATGTGATTAACTGCCAAACCACATGGCAGGTTACTTCATGGAGCCCCGCACAGTGCTGGGGATTCACCAAAGATGGAAAGCAGCAACTGAACAAATAACAAGAAGGCGATTGAATAGACACACTATATATACACTGAGTGGCCACTTTATTATGACCACCCCTCAGTACTTCGTTGGGCCACCTTTTTCCTTTAATACTGCGTCGATTCTTCGTGGCATGGACTCCACGAGATGTTGATAGGTGGTTTGTGGGATCTGAGACCATGCTTGATGAATAGCACTTTCCAGGAGTGTGAGATTGCAGGGTTGTGGATCCAGCTGCCTGATGGCCCGTTCAACTTCATCCCACAAATTCTCAATGGGGTTGAGATCTGGAGATTGGGGGGGGGGGCACCTAAGCAAAGTAAACTCACCGGCATGTTCCTGAAACCAATCCTGTACAATACGAGCAATATGGCAGGACGCATTATCTTGTTGAAAGTAGCCATCGCCATTGGAATAAACCATCCACATGACAGGATGCACTTGGTCCGCAACGATGTTTAGATATGATGTGCCAGTCAGACGTTGATCAACACGAATTAGAGTGCCCAAAGCATGCCAGGGAAACATTCCCCAAACCATAACGTTGCTTCCACCAGCTTTAAGGGTTGTAGCAATGCATTTGGGGTCCATGCGTTCGTGCTGTTTCCGCCAACTTCTCACTCTGCCATCGGCATGGTGCAACTGAAAATGTGATTCATCGGACCACATAATTTGTTTCCAATTATCGACTGTCCAATCCTTGTGCACCTGCGCGAACTGGAGACGTTTTCTCTTGTTAACTGCAGACAGCAAAGGTGTTCGAACTGGCCTTCGGCTGTCATATTCCATCCGATGCCGTGTACGGCGAACAGTGCATGCAGAGATCATTTGAAGGGATCCTTGATTAAGATGGTCTGTAATTTGCTGCACTGTTGCCCTTCTGTTGTCTGTTACCAGTCTGGACACTCTCCGTTTCGCCCGAGCAGTCACTAGTCCATGACGACCACACGTTGCACGTAGAGACCCAGTTTTTTGGCTGACAGTCCAGTCTTTAAACACTTTAACAACAGCTGCTCTGGAACATTTCACGAATGCGGCGGTTTCGGTGATACTCGCTCCATGGCTCCGAGCTCCTACAATCATCCCACGTGCAAAGTCCGTCAAATCGCATTTTTTACCCATCTCGTCACCCAAAAATCACTTCTACTACTGTCGCAAGCACTAAGCTTTCCCTTTTTATACTAGCCTCGCCCTCTGCCAGCAACAGCTTGCAGCCATAGCTCATTTGCTTAAAAATGTCAGGTGGTCATAATAAAGTGGCCACTCAGTGTATATAATAAAAAGATATGTATATAATAACAAGGAGGCGATTGATTCAGACACACGACGTGGATCAAGAACACCAAACAGAAGTCATTGCTCTTTCTACGTTAATAAGTGAATCACGGAAAAATTCTCATCAAACGCAAGAGAAGTTCTAAAATATATCAAGAATGGGTGGATTAATGAAATTTAAATGATCATCATCAGTGTCATCAACTAATGAATTTTGAATACGCTGCAGGTTGAAAGTCTCAAATCTATTTCACAACCTTCTATCTTGAGAAGTCATAACTAAGTAAATTTCTTCGTCACTTTTGTCCACGACGGGCATCGAACCCGGTCCCCTCATTCGGGAATAAGTCGCTCTCCCAACTGAGCGACACGGACGTATGCACTCGTTGCTATCTGCCTTTATCTCATGTGCGTCCTGCGGTGCCGGCACGTCACCCCACCCCCCACCCCCACCCGAAAAAGGGCCGGGGTCATAGCCCACGGGTCAACCGGGACCATGTGTCCCTGTTCGGTCGCCAATATAACGAAGTAAATTTCTCCGTCATTTTTGTCCACGCCGGGCATCGAACCCGGGTCCCCTCATTCCGTGGAATACGTCGCTCTCTCAACTGAGCTACGCGGTAGGCTGCCTATTCTCTTGCTGCTATCTGCCTTTATCTCTTGTGCGTCCTGCGGTGCAGGCACGTCACAAAGTTATGTTTGCATGTCATTCTTGCATGCTTCCGAACGTCATCTACCGATCTGCCATGTGGTCTTCTTCTGGGTCTTGTCGCGTCCGTAGGTATTCCCTTAGAATTGCAGAGTGTGGTACAGAAGTTCCCTGACCAGAATAAGGAATTAGGATAAATTTAAAAGTAATTAATGCGTGTATCTCCTTTGGAAAGTACACCGAGTGATCACTGAACTATGACCGCTCCTATGAAAAGCTGCTGCACCCCGTTTCCAAGAGGGAGCGATTAGTCGACCGACGTAGCATAAGTACATAAGGTATGAGTGGAGCAGTAGGTAGTATAATTTGGAGCGTTCTGCGTAATCTTTAGGATTTATCGGACTTTGAGAAAGGACAGATTGTGAGAGCTCGGAGAGCGGGTGCCTCGATTTCCCAAATGGCTGAACTTGTTAATTGTTCGCGAGCCGCCGTAGCTAAAGTATATAAGAACTGTCATGAAAATGCCCGAACAATGTTGATGTGAGAGGTGAACGCCGAGCCCGACGACTTGTACAGGCTAACAGACGCAGTGCTGTTCAACAGTTCACTACCTAATACAGCAGTCGTCAACCCGGAACAGAATCCCTCATCACCAAGCGTCGCACGCTGGAACGTATGGTATATAACAGCAAACGACCACGACGACATCCTCTCCTATAACCGCGGTTCATCGTGCGGAAAAGTATCGCCTGGTGCAAAGATCATGCAAGTCGGACATCGGATGACTGGAAAAAAGTGCGCTAGTCTGACGTGTCGCGTTTTTTACTCCACTCCGTAGAAGATCGTGTACGTATTTGGCGCTAACAATATGATGCACTCGATCCATCCTGCATGGTCTTCACAGTGTAAGCCAGTGTAGGCGGTTGTATGTTTTGGGGTATGTTTAACGAGAAGGAACTTGGACCAATGGTGCATGTGGAGAAACGTTTGACTGGTGCCTACCATCGTGAATAGCTTGCTGACTCTGTACACCCAGCAATATTGCACTTTTTCCAGAATGGCGACGGTGTCTTCCCAGATGACAATGCGCTGAGCCACAGGTCAAATGTTGTACAGGAATGTTTTGAGGAACACAATTCAGACTTCCAGCATATTGATCGGTCTCCGAACTCCCCAGGTATCAATCCCATAGAGAGCTTGTAGGACACCATTGAACGCATATTAGGCGTCTGGATACACCAATTGCCTCCATTCCTGCATTGAAGGCCGCAATACGCACAGCTTGGTTGGCCATACCTCCAAACTCCTTCCGGCATCTTATTTAACTGACGCCCCATCGGACAGCTGCTGTACATAGGGCGAAAGGACTAACTACGAAGTATAAGGTAGGTGGTCATAATGCAGTGATCACTCAGTGTAGCTTATGACGAAGTAATATTTCTCCATCCTTTTTATGCCAGCGGTGGGATTCGAACCCCCAACTTTCGGCTCCGGAGCTCCGAGTGCTATCCACTATACTACACCGGCATGTGCTCTCACTGCTACCTGCCTTTATATCATGTGCGTCCTGCGGCGCAGGCACGTCACATCTCCCTTTCCCCCGAAAGAGGGCCGGGGGAATGGCTAACGGGTCAGCTGGGACCATGTTTCGCTGTAGGCAGTCATCCTATGAAGAACGTGCATTTGGGAAATCCCAGACAATTTGGTGTGTGGAACGTAACATAACACTGATCGATTTTTTTCGAAGCACTGAAGAAGGGATTTTCATTTTACCTGTCTCGCGGTGTGGAAAGGACATCACACCATTGCGAGAAACCTATCGGCCAGGTCATCCTTGAAGTTCAGGCGCCAATATGACGAAGTAAATTTCTCCATCATTTTTATGCCAGGAGAAGGATTCGAACCCCCAACTTTCGGCTCCGGAACTCCGAGTGCTACCCACTATACTACACTGGCATGTGCTCTCACTACTACCTGCCTTTATCTCGTGTGCGTCCTGCGGGATAGGCACTTCACTAGCTATCAAGCGCATAAGAAATTGATAGTCTCAATAAAGTAGGCTGGACTGAATTTTGAAGAAACAGAACAACTTTCTAAAGCAATTCACCGTTATATCTTAAAATAAAAGTGTTTAATCGATGCCTCCTTTCAGTTCTCATACATCTAAGATGTGGACCTGTAATGTTCTTAGTTAATAATGGCTCATTAGAACACTATATCATCTGAGAAAGGATACTGCTTTGATTTAAACGTTCGGTAGCTTTTATGGATGGCTGGATAGCTAAATATGCCATATAGATCAGATATTTCTTAATTACACATTGATTGGCTTAAACGGGCACAAAATAATAAAGCTACATACTGAAACTTTAACTTCTTTATTTCATCAAAAACTAGTCACTTTAACATTAGCACATTTCACCATTTTATACATAGCGTGTAACACTCTTCGAGTACAGCAAATTTGAGAACTGGTTAATGCTGTAAGGTTGAAGTAAATAACAACCAACTTCTTACAAACTCAATCCTTAAAACATCTAACTAGCAAAAGGTATCCCACAAACCGCAGTTTGACAGAAATTAACTAGAAAGCATCTGACTAAAGTCAGCTAGAACACTCGAAAGCCAAAAAATATGCATCGTAAATATAATCTGTTTTTCTCATACGTCATTCTACTTCTGACCTCATTTCAGGTTGCCTCAAGGCATTCATTCAAAAGAGCCGTGTCGCGTTAAGTTTAAAAACCATTTAAAGAGAAAGAACCAAAATTTACATAGATGCAGAAACTAAAAATGGAATTTATATTAGAGTGTACACTGTACACTGAAGTGACAGAAAAACTGGTACAGACCAGCTTATGTAAAATACATAGCAACGTCACCTATGCGCGTACTCGGTTGCGTCCGACAGTGCGTATATAAAGCGATAGACATCCTTGCCAGCTGTCAGAACTGTTTTCGGCATGAGAATGACAAGTAATAACGATTTGGGCGATTTTAAACGTGGTGTCACAGTTGGCGCACGTGAGATGGGCTGTAGTATTTCTGAGGTAGAAACGAAGTTCGGATTTTCACGGACGACCATTGCAAGGGTGTACCGTGACTACAAGAATTCCAGCAAAACCTCCAACCTACGATACCAGTGTGGCCGTACAAAGACATTGGGTGAGCGTGACCATCGTCGGCTGTCAACAATCGTTTCACGCGATAGACGTGCAACACTCTCGCAGGTATCATCGGAATTCAATGCTTGAGCCTCAACGAGCACCAGCGTCCGGACTGTGCCACGTACACTGCACGATATGGGCTTTGGGAGCCGACGCCCAACTCGAGTCCCCTTAATGGGTGCACGACAGAGAGCTATGGGCCTCGCTTGGGCACGGCAAAACCGCCACTGGACATTTGATGACTGGAAACAAGTAGCCTGGTCTGCCAAGTCGCGTTTCCAACTGTATCGGTTAGATGGAAGGATTCGTGTGTGGCGCAAACCCCATGAAGCCATGGATCCTGCCTGTCAACAGGGAACTGTACCGGCTGGTGGTGGGTCCGTAATGGTATGGCGTGTGTTTAGCTGGACTTCACTGGTATCCCTGGTACGTCTACACACGTCTGTGACCGAGCAACGCCTATGTGCGCATCCTTTCTGACAAGGTACACGCGTTAATGTCCTGCATTCATGCTGATGGGTGGTGCCACTTTCAACAGGCCAATGCACCTCCACATAAGTGTTGGGACGCCACATTATGCTTAGAGGAGCATTCATCTGAGTTTGGGGTGTTGCCATTTCCACCCAAGTACCCAGATCTGAACGTGATAGAACACATTTGGGATGCCATACAACGCGCTATTGCACACAGGAATCCTAGACCTCGGAATACACCCGAATTGTGGAACGCTCTGCAGGAAGTATGGTGTGCATTGCCTACAGCATATTTACAGAAGCTAGTGGAGTCCATGCCCCGTCGTATTTCTGCAGTCCTGCGCTCCCGTGGGGGACCTACCAGGTATTAGACTCGTGTACCAGTTTTTCTGGCACTTCAGTGTACATGTACGTCACGGACCTTAACTATACTATTTGTAAAAACAAAACAAAACAAAAATCGTAGCAACCCGAAAACGTCCTTCGGTCGTGATGAAACTCCGCATGCAAGTACCTCACGATCGAATATGCAAATGATTAACTGACTAAATAGTGATCCTTCACAACGCATGGGAACCGTGTATCGAGAAGGATTTATCAAGAGCAAAGCTCGCATGCAGAGACAATTGTGTCAAAAGGTTGCGTTTGTATTAACCGCCACGGGCTGTGAAGAAGCCTCGACGTCGGATCTGTGCACACTACGAGCTGTTGAGTCGGTTTGGGAGAGGACGTATGAATGGGCTGCGAGAAACTGGTTGGTGAAGTCGCCTTATCGCCAGGCATTTGGATCACAGAGATGCAGCAATTGAACGATGTTGGAATCAATGGGTCGAATAGGGCACAGCACATCGGCATGCCGACAGTGGACAGTCGTGGGCAAAAAGAGAACCCAAGGACGGAGCGATTATTAGAGACGCGCAAAGAGAACCGAATCTTAACCATCTGTAGCCATGTTGCGCGGTCTACAGGTACGGAAGTGGCCATCCGGACCGTTGCCAGCCGACTTGCAACACGGGGACTACATTCGAGGAGGCCATTCTTCCGCCTACCAGTGACCAGAGAGCATCGCCGGCACCGGTTGCCGTGGTGTTATGTCTGATCGACGTTATATAGTGTCCACTGGCGTCGTGTTGTCTTCAGTGATGAGTCACGGTTTGCACTTGGCGCCGATGACCGGCGCATACGTGTCTGGACAAAAGGCGGCCAGCGGATGGATCCTGCCTCTACCGTGGAACGGCACACGGCTTTCACACTGGGAGTGACTGTCTTGGAAGCCATTTCTTACGAAAGCTGTGACGTACTACGAAGGTAAAGCAAGTGTCAAGGCAACAAATCTGCAGCGACACATTCCGTCCGTGTAGCTTAGTTGAGAGAGCAACTTAATCCGGAATGAAGGGGCGCGAATTCGATCTCCGTCACGGAAAAATCTGTATTTTCACATTGGCGCCCGAACTTAAAAATGGATGTATTGGCCGTTGGGTTGCTTGAAACATGTGTGATGATTGTTCCGCACATCATCTGGAATTAATGAAACTTCGTTTGCTTTTAAAAAAAATTAAGAAGGAGATGATGTGACGTACTACGGAGGTAAAGCACGGGTCAAGACGACAAATCTGCAGCGATACATTCTGTCCGTGTAACTTTGTTGGGAGAGCAACACACTCTGGAACGAGGGGGCGCGATTTCGGTCTCCGTCACGGACGAAGTTTTTTTTTCACAGAGCCGGACACTCTTGGTAGTCCTTTGTACCACCCTCACGTCTCAAAGTTACGTCGACGATATTCCACGACCTGTTGCGTTGCCATTCCCGTCGCAACATCACCGAGCAATATCTCAACGGGATAAAGCCCGGCCTGCCTCCGTAATGTCGGCACCCTTCCGTGGCCAGCCCGAACGCCCGACCTCTCGCCGATCGAACATGTTCGAGACATGGTGGGTCACCACATACGCCCATCTCCGGAATGTCGGAGAACTGGCCCGCAATTTTGAGACCATCTCGCATGATATACCTTAAGACAGTATCCGTGAACTGTATGCGTTGACACACCGGTAACTGCTTGTATACGAGCAATAGGTGGCGCTACATTGTAGTGACGTATTCCACTCGTGTAGCTGTTTGATCCGAATAAATGGCCCAGCTGCTCTGCAATTTTCATTCGGAGATTTCTTTTAGGTGCTTTTTCTTTTATTTTTTTTTTAATTTTTGGCAAAAGCGTGTACAATAATAATAATAATAATAATAACATAACAGTCGAAATACTTACTATTGCTGCCGCCATAGTCTAGTAAATATTTACTTTTATGACTCATACCTTCTCTAATTAGTTTTACGACAATAACATTATTAATCAACCTACCTAAGTACCGCTGAAAGTCAGGAATAGGTAAACCTGATTGTTTGTTGTCATGCTGTAATTCCACTTAGTATGTACCGGACTGTGGCTTGCGTCAGTAGTATATGTCCGATACTATGGGACACATCATATACTACAAAAAACCTTCAAAACCATCAATTTTCAGACTTTTATCATTCGATTTTTGTGAGCATTTTTATGTCAAAAATTACCATGTTTTAATCGATTTTGATCATAAAACAGTTAAAAACATCAAATTTTTAAAAAACGAAATTTTATCCCTGTTTTTCGTAAAAACAGAGCTTCATAAAAACACACATTTTAAGTCATTTTTGATGATATTTGACGGCTTTTTTGAACAATTGCAATCATTTTGAACTTTGAATAGCTTTGATTTTAAAGGAGCTAAAATGAAAGTTTTAATATTGAAAATCAATTGAAAAGTTGTAAAACAAACTATTTTGAATTAGTACTTTGCAAAATCCTTTTAGGTTTTTTAAAAATGCATTAAAAAAAGGGATACCCAAAATGGATACCCCTTAGAGAAAGATAAATATTGTTGAAGATTAAAATATATTTAAATTTTATGACATATCTTTGCAAGTAAATACACAACAAGTTTTTTATAGTTTTCATTTATAAAATCATCAGAGAATTTTCTGTTGATAACAATATCACACCAGTTAATTTTATCTTTATATTTCATAATGAAATCTTCTGTTAATTCTTGGTTTCTTGTAACTTCTTTCCAGTCAATAAAATCACTAAGAAAATCTATAATTTCTTCACTTAATTTTTGTTTTATTGGAATTATTGACATGTCTAGGAGTCGAAAGTTTTCTTTTATAAAATCATTACTTAATTTTTGATACATAGAAGTTCTTCTCATATCTAATTTACCAATATTCATTAATATAAAACTCTCAGAAAGTGTTTTATATTGAGAAATCAAAGACCAGTTTAATTTATCGTCATTGTTATTCATAAAATATTCAGAAATAATCTGATATTGAGAAGTTTTATCCCAGTTCACTTTATCATGAAATTCTGAAATAAAATCTTCAGATAATTTTTGATATTCTGATAATAAATCCCAATTTACTGCATCTTTTACACTTCTAATTATATCTTCTGAAAGTTCATTATCTTTAGAAAATGAATCCGAATTAATACTGCTCCTAATTAGCCTATCCATTTATATAGAATGTATTTTTATAAATATGTTATTTTTTTCAATTTCTACGTAAGGTTTAAAAATGTTTAATTCTAAATAAGACATGATTTGTATGCTTAATTCATCATTCTTTTTTCCTGATGGAAAAAGTATTAAAGGTTTATCTGTGTAGGCATCACCATTAAATAATATATTCTCCCCAAGTGTAATTAAAACTTCTGATTTCCCATTAGTATAATTAAGACTTAAATAAAATGTAATTTTCATATCCATATTTTCACTCAGTTTCATATTTCTGTCAAGGAGATTGCCACTAAATTTCATAAAAACGACTGCTTCCCAGTAACGCATAGCACCAAGACTATTATATGCTTTTTTATCTTCTTGAATTGTTGCATAAAAGTTTTGATTTTCCACATAATTTTTATTAACTGCGTCATACGTATCCTGAGGAGATGGAATATTCACTAGTCTTTTATTTTGAACATCAAACTTTTCATCTTTTAAAATTAAAACATTATTTTCTAAATATCTCTTATTCACTGCATTCTTATCTGCTGTAGGATCAGCAACATTTTCTATTCTTTTACCTTTCGCATTAATTACATTCCCATCTTGAATATGTAAATATTTTTGATCCAAATTACTTAATTCACCTTTAAGTACAGCATCTAAATCTTTTTTTCTTACAGCAGTTTCTTGAACAAAATCTGAAAAACTACCATTAATATTTTTTTCTATTTCACTTTTAACTTCCAGATTATTCTCCCTTATTTGTTTTAAAACATATTCTCTTGTAGTAACATCATGTTCATCTATAGGTTCTTTACAATTTTTTAATTTTTTTCCTTCCACCTCATAATTACCATCATCTGTTAATTTAAATCCATTTCTAGGAGGTCCAGGTGGTCCAATTCCAAATTCTTCATAAGATGAACCAAAAGGGTACCAATTCATTTATTTAATCTAAAGTTTTTAAAGTTTTAAATTCCTTCTTAGCCATATTAAGGGATCCTCTTTTTCTTTCATTCACGATGAAATAAAATCTATATGGTTTACCTGGATTTGATCCTAATCTCCAGTTAAATTCTAATCTTAAATTCAAAATATTAGTATACTCTGGATGACTACATAAATTAAAATAAAAGATTGGATGCAATCTCGCATAATTTACATAACTTATAAGACATGAATTAAAAGTTTATAATAATTTGTATAAAGAAAAAGAGAAAAATAAACCAAAATATCAAAAAGGAGATAAAATAAGAATTTCAAAATATAAAAGAGAATTTAAGAAAGGTTATCTTCCAACATTTACAGAAGAAATATTTATAATTTCTGATATATTGAACACAGTTCCTCCGACATATAAAATAAAAGATTTAAATAATGAAGAAATTACAGGAACATTTTATGAAAAAGAACTGGTTAAATATGATAAGAAAGATGAGGTTTATAAGATTGAAAAAGATATTAGAAAGAAAGGAAATAAATAGTTAGTTAAATGGTTGGGATATCCTGATGAATTTAACAGTTGGGTTGACGCTGCAATTTGAAATTTTTTTGCAAAACGCCCCTTCGGTGGAGGGGCTATGCTTTATTTTTTTGTACCTGGCCAGCCGGGTATTTACGGGCGTTTTCGACCCTCCACCAACACACACACATAACTTTTCAGATCACACACGCTCTACCATGAACCCAAACTTTTTTTTAAATCAAAGTGGGACAGGGAGCCAACCACGTCAGGATCGAACCTAAGATCTTTTGCATGCAAAGGGCTTTCGTTACCTCGACAACGGCCCACCGGCCGACAGAAATGCTTTTAATCTCATTCTTAAAGAAGGAAAATGGGCAATGATCCAAGGTTGTTACGTAATCTGTAAAGATGCTCTTATCAGTTTAGTTCCGAGGATTTGGCAGCTATTCAAGTCTGCCTGAAGAAAGTTATGTAAACATTTTAGCTCGAAGTAAGTGTTTATGTAATGACTGCATCTCAGCAAGAAAGAGATTTAATTGCTTGTGCTGCCATCTATATGTGAAAGAAAAAACTGTAATAGAATAACTAAGTTCTAAAAGGTTTTTAATAAAATGATATCTAATAAATGGATAATTTTAATGACATTGAAGAAGCTAATTACTTTTCTTATTCATCTTCAGAAGAAGAACAAATTGAAATTCCTGAAAATTTAAAAAAGTAATGAAACAAATAAAAAGAATGAAATATGATGAAGAAGAAGACTGTTATTATGTAGATTATAATAAATATTTAAAAAGTAGATATGTTAGTAGAATAAGATATTTTAATCAGTTTAAAAGAAAAAATAACTTTAAATTTAATAAGGAAGCAGAACATTTATTTTTTAAATTATTGGATTTTATGTACTATGAGAAAAAATTAAAATATGCATATTTTATTAAAAAGAATTGTGACTATTATAATATATAAAATGATATTAAAATTAATATAAATCCAAAAAATGAAAAGATCTGGGAAGACTTTAAAGCAGCAAGTTTTTCAGAAAAGTATTTATAAAATTTGTTTCCTAATAAATGGAGAACAAATATGCAAAAGTTGTAAACAAACAAAACCTATAGATAAATTTTACATTTAACGTCTTAAAGGTTACGTTTATAGACAACACTATTGCAAGACTTGTGATTCTAAAAGAAAGTACCTAAAGAGAATTTGTGACTGTGGAAAAGAATACACTGTAACTCATTATCAAAGACATTTAAGAAGTAATTATCATAATAAACGTGTGCAACCTGTTTTTTAAAATCCCTTTATAAAATTACATCCTAATAAGTGGAGTTAAATAATCTAAAGCCTGTTATTGTGCAGCATCTTAAAAGTGCTCTAAATGTTATAAGTGTTCAGAAACTTAGAAATGCTGCAAAGCAATTAAAAATCAAACAATCAAAAAATGTAAGAAAAGATGATTTAAATAAATCACTAATAAAATATATTAGAAAAACAGGTGAATATAAACTTGTTTTAGTAGATATCCTTGGATTAGATACATCAGAATATTTAGATAGAAAAAGAAAAATATTTATTAATCATCCAGAGAGAAGAAATAGAATTAAAAAATTATTTGATTATTTTAATTTAAAATTCAAAGATAACGAACTGATACCCAGAAAAGAAAAGAAAATTAAAACAGCTGTAAATCTTGAAAAATTATTTAAACCTGATTATGAAATTATTGAAACAAAAGGAAAATATATTAAAAATATATGGTACATAGAAAGAATTATAGAGTAGCTGGTGTAAATATTAAACCTGAACAATATTTTGATATTTTACAAAATATATTTAGAAAAGCTATAGGTAAAATTCAAGGAAAAGTAGATATAATAGTATACAGTCCTAATCTCAATAAACAATTTCACGATACAATGATGTCAACAAATGATGCGTATGAATATTATATATATAAATTATATGATCAAATAGAATATAAAGAATTAGATATTACAGACTGTATATTTGATTTTAATATGGTTGAATTACCTGAAGGAGGAAAACATTTAATAGTTAAAGAAGATGATATTGTAAATAAAAGAAGTATATGGCAAATAAAAAATAATGATAATATTTGTTTATCAATTGTAACAGCATTAGCAATTCAAAATCCTGAAGTGTTATGTAATAAATTAAACCATGAAAAAATATCAAAGAATGATATAACATACATTAAAAAAGGTAGAGTTTTACAAAAAGCATTAGCTATAAAATTGCATGAATTATGTAATATTCCTTTAGAAATATGTAATTTAGATCATGTTAAAATATTTGAAGAATTTTTAGAAATTCAAATTATTATATTTTGTAGAGAGAATTTTAACGAAAGAATATATGGTGGTACTTATAAACCTACATGTATCTATATATTTAAAAATAGAAATCATTTTGATGTTATTACTTCTATTAAAGGATTTTTAGGTAGAAGAAATTATTGTGATTACTGTCAAATAAGTTATGATAAAGAAGATAAATATAAATGTCCTCTTAAATGGGATAGATGTTTTACAACAGATAGCAAATATTGTAATAGTAATGAAATATTTTGTAAAAAATGTAATAGATTATTTAAAGGTAAAGAGTGTTTTATATACCGTGAAATGAAAGATAAAAAAGGTATAAATGTTTGTAATAGTTTATTGAAATGTTTAAAATGTAAACGAATTATTAATCAATATGAGAAGAAATCAAAAGAACATAGATGTGGTGAAAAACGATGTAAAAACTGTTGGCAAAGGGTTCTAAATGATCATAAATGTTTTATGAAATGTAAAGATGCAGAAGGAGGTAAATGCAAAAAAGACTGTGTTAAAAATATTTCATTTAAAGATAAATGGTGTGCAAAATGTAAATATGAATATACTGAAAAATATTTATTTTTTGATGTTAAAACGAAACAAGAAACAGGAATTCGTGAAGTAAATGAAGTTATAAATCATGGTTTTAATGGGGATGAAAATATATTTAAAAACGAAGATGGATATTGTGAATGGTTATTTGATAAAAAAAAACATTACGGCTATACAGTATTAGCACATTATGGAAAAGGATTTGATTTTCAATTCTTAGCTAAGTATTGTTTTAAAAATAAAATTGAAGTATTCACTATCTATAATGGAAATAAACTTAATTATATGCAAATTCCTTGTTTAAATATGAGATTTATTGATTCTATTAATTTTACATTAGTTCCATTAAGAGATTTTCCTAAAACCTTTGGATTAGAAGAATTAACAAAAGGATATTTTCCTCATTTATTCAATACATCAAATAATCAAAATTATGTAGGTCTGTATCCTAAAAAATATTACTATGGTTATGATAGTATGACATTAAGTGGTATAGTATGACATTAAGTGGTATAATACTGTAAAACATGAAACATTTGATTTTCAAAAAGAATTCATTAAATACTGTAGATCAGATGTAGATATTTTAAGAAGAGGATGTTTAGAATTTAGAAGATTATTTTTAGAAATTGCAAACATAGATCCCTTTAAATATGTTACATTAGCAGGTGTATGTATGGATATTTACAGAGATAAATTCCTAAAAGAAAATACAATTGCTGTTAATGATGATATAATTCATAAAGATAAATATAGTAAAAAATATATTGCTTGGTTAGATTATTTATCTTAAAAACATAATATTAATGTACAACATGCTTTAAATGGTGGAGAAAAGAAATTAAAATTAGATAAAAAATATTATAAAGTAGATGGATTTTATGAAAATACTATATATCAATTTCAAGGATGTCATTGGCATGGATATCCTAGATGTTATAGAGAATCAACTATAAATATTCAAAATCAAATATGTATGAAAGATTTATATAAACGAACAAAAAGAATAAATAAAAAGATAAAAGATAACGGATATGAATTAATTGAAATATGGGAATGTGATTTTGATAATAATAAGGAAATCAAAAAATATATGAAAACTGAATGGAATAGAGATTTCGTAGATCCTTTAAATCCTAGAGATGCTTTTTATGGTGGTAGATTTGAACCAATAAAATTAAAATATGAATTCAAAGGAAATGAAAAAGGCAGATATATAGATGTATGTTCATTATATCCAACTGTTAATTATTTTGATAATTATCCAATTGGTCACCCTAAAAAAATATTTAATCCTAAGAAATATGATAAGAAATGGTTTGGATTAATAAAATGTAAATTGTTATTACCTAGAAAATTATATCATCCTGTGGTACCATATAAAGGCGAAAAATTAATATTCACTCTATGTAAATCATGTTCTCAAACTATAAAATGTAATCATTTTAAATCGAATGAAATTGTAGAAAAGAAAGGATGTAAAGACTGTTATGAAGTCAGAAATAAAGAATGTAATTATACTGAAATATGTTTTATTTGTACTTGGACTACTGATGAAATGAGATTAGCACTTAAAAAAGGTTATAAAATTTTAAATATATATGAAGTATGGAATTTTGAAAATAAAACAGATAAACTATTTAGAGATTATGTTAAAATGTTCTTAAAAACAAAACTAGAAACAGTTGATAAATTGAAAGAGCCTAAAGATTTTAAAACTAAAGAAGAATATAAAAAATATATTAATAAATATAAGAAAATAGTAAAAGAAAAATTAGATATAAATTTAGATGAAATAAAAAAGAATCCTGGATTGAGATTTATAGCTAAAATATGTTTAAACTCTTTATGGGGTAAGTTTGGACAACGAAAAAATATGAAACAAACTGAATATGTAATGGAATTAGAAGATTTTTATAGAATTATATTGAATGACAATATTAAGGAATTAAGCATGATATTCATGAATGATGATTGTGTAGAAATGACTTATAAAAAGAAAGACCAATATGCCGAAAATAATTTTAATACGAACGTTTATATTGCAGCATTAACAACTAGTTCTGCAAGAATAAGATTATATAAAATGCTTGATAAATTAGGAGATAAAGTGATATATTATGATACCGATAGTATTGTATATATTGAAGATGGTACAAATAAAATAAAAACAGGATGTATGTTTGGTGAATGGATTGATGAATTAGGAGATGATAAACATATGAAATCATGGATATCTGGAGCCTCTAAAATTATGAATATATATTAAATGATGGAACTGTAAAAGGAAAAGTTAAAGGATTTAAAATGAGTTATGAGAGTGAAACTGTTTTAAATTTCAATGAGAGAATGAAAGTAATTACAGGAGAAACAGAGTATTTAGATGTGGAAAGTAATCAATTTCAAATCCAAAAAGATAGAAATAGTATGGTTAAGAAAACAAATAAAAGATACATGTTTGGATTTGATAAAAGAAGAAATTTTAGATGATTATAATACTGTGCTTTTTGGATATTAAATCTTATAAATTTATTTATAAAAATAATTCTATATAAATGGAAGACATTACACTGATTTTCAATTTTCAAAGATTTATTCTTCCTAATAAAAATATAATCAGAGAGATAAGTTGGTGCCATTTACATCAACCTATAGGGGAAACAATTCAAGTATTTGAACTTCATTATATATTAAATGATAGAGAGCGAAGAATTATATAAAAATGTACCAGAGATATTCATGGATTAAAATTTAAAAGATTTTCAGATCAAAAATCTCTTTGGATACGTACTGATGAGATTAAACATTATATAAAAAACTTGTATGAATATTATAATGGTAAGTTTGCATATAAAGGAGGAATAATGGAAAAGAAATATTTGGTGAGTTAGAAATTCCTTCTGTAGATCTTGATTGAACTAAATGTGCAAAATTTTTGGTACTGGATGCTCTATGTATAGATGTGTGTTTTACAAGAATTGTATTTCGAAAAAATGAAACCTTATAAATGGATTTATTAGGAGATATGAGAGCTCTCTTTACTGATCGTAAAGGAATCAAATATAGTGATGATATAAGATGTTTATCTCATTTATGTGAAGATTTAATATATGTGAGTAAAGATTATAATAATGAATATCCTGATCTTATTAAATTGATTGCTAAATATCTTTAAAAGATGCATAAAGTTATTTTGAAAATAAGAACAAATGAAGAGGTTAAAAATAAAGGATTAGAAATATTTGATGAGATTACAAAAGAAATTACATTTGTGACAAATATATTTTAAAAATATTTATAAAATTGTTTCCTAATAAATGGATGAATTCAACAACATCAGATCATATCCTGAAACTTTCAAATTAAAGGATTTGAATACAGGAAAATATAAAATCATATCACTGAAAAAAATCCAAACAAAATTTGGAGATACAACAATTGCAAAATTAGAAGTTGATAATGAAGAAAAATATTATTTTCTTAAAAAATGTCATGGAAAACTGTCAGATAAAGCAATTAAAAAACTCAATAAAGGTAATTATGTTTTTAACTTTAAAGGCAAAATTGATGATAAATATTATGCTTATGTTTTAGAAGAAATTAAAATTTAAATATTTTTTAATCTTCAACAATTTTTATCTTCCTATAAAGGGTATCCATTTTGGGTGCCCCTTTTTTAATGCATTTTTTAAACAACCTAAAAGGACTTTGGAAAGTACTAATTCAAAATAGTTTGTTTTACAACTTTTCAATTGATTTTCAATATTCAAACTTTCATTTTAGCTCTTTTAAAATCAAAGCTATTCAAAGTTCAAAATGATTGCAATTGTTAAAAAAAGCCGTCAAATATCATCAAAAATGACTTAAAATGAGTGTTTTTATGAAGCTCTGTTTTTATGAAAAACAGGGATAAAATTTCGTCTTTTAAAAATTTGATGTTTTTAACTGTTTTATGATCAAAATCGATTAAAACATGGTAATTTTTGACATAAAATGCTTAAAAACGTCGTCAAATGTTCACAAAAATCGAATGATAAAAGTCTGAAAATTGATGGTTTTAAAGGTTTTTTGTAGTATATGATGTGTCCCATAGTATGGGACATATAATACTTGCGTCAGTCTTTTTCGTTGTAGAATGAAGAACATTTGAACTCGGTGTGGTCATGAGGGACGCGATTGAAGCAATATGTTGTACGTAAATAAATATAGGTTATACAGGGTTACAAGGAAAGTCCGTGAGCAGGTCAGTATCTCACGAACTATGGCAGTTAGCGATTTACATCTTGTGCAGTTGCATAGGAATCCCCCTATGGCGCACACAATAACACCACGAAGGATCCCCTCGCCCTCGTTGGGAGGGGTGGGGGGTTGAGAGGGCGCCCTCCTTTGCAGATATGGAAAAAATGTCAATTACTAACTTGTTCAGCGAGGGAAAAATAGTACATAAATATTATTGTCCCTTAGCAAAAGATGCAAGGGGACTCTCCAAATGCGAAAAAAGCGGAAAGCTATCTGAGTCGCTGTCTCCGAAGCATATTGCATGGATTTCAAATGTGCTTTCTGCTCCGTCGTCAGAAAACAAAAACGATATGCGTGGTCGGTATGCCACACTTCCTGCACCAGTGATTGGAAGTCGAAAGCTTTTTTTTTTTTTTTTTTTTTTTTTTGGATTGGAGGTTTAACGACCACCGTGAGCAACTCAATGGGCTATAAGCAGTCACCATTCCTTAATGTAGGGTCACAGGTTCCAGGGAAGGGAGGGAGCCAGTGCCGCAAGACAAACACAACATCCATGATCATTCATCCGGACCCCTTTCGGATAAATGATCAATGATCAGAGCCATCGCTTAGACCACTGCGCCACCGGGGTGTCGTCGTAAGCTTTGCCACGTACGCAAGTCAATTTAGATGTGCATTTTGATGTACAATTGATGGATGAGTGTTTCGCCACTTTATGCTATTTCTCCTTGTCTCAGTGTCTTTTTTACTGTATTGGACATCAGAGTCTGATATTGAACATGTCAAGGAACTGCGTTTTATTTCATAACAAGAACTGTTGATAATGTTGTATGAAAACTTTTCCTTTGTGCTTTTACTTACCAGTTTAGATAAGTTCTAAGTTATAAGTTATTGTCTAAATACTCGGTCGTTGCTTCCAGATGTTGGGATTTTCTTGGGGCCACATTCACGGTTCACTTCCATCTTTTGTTGTAGGACAAAAACCTTTATGTACTATTTTTCCTTGCTGAACAAGTTTGTAATTGACTTTTTCTCCTCATCTGCAAAGGGGTGCGCGATAGCCCCCTCAACGCCCCCAAAAAGGAAGGGGGCGAGGGAATCCCTCGTGGTGTCATTGTGTGCGCCATAGTGGGTTTCCTATACAACTGCACAAGAAGTAAATTGCTAACCGCCATAGTTCGTGAGATATTGGCCTGGCCGCCCCGGTGGCGCAGTGGTCTAAGCGATGGCCTCTGATCATTCGTCCGAACGGGGTCCGGGTTCGAATCCCGGTGAGGCATGGATGTTGTGTTTGTCTTACGGCACTGGCTCTCTCCCTTCCCTGGAACCAGTGACCCTAAATTAGGGACGGGCGACTGCTTATAGCCCATTGAGTTGCTCACGGTGATCGTTAAACCTCCAATAAAAAAAAAGAAAAAAAAAAGATTTTAGCCTGATCAAGGACTTTCCTTGTAACCCTGTATACTGGAATCACGCGTTTAATTTCACACCCACAAAGATATTTGCATGCGAAAGATGCATCGCATAAATTATCTAAAAAAGAGTACCAAGGTACTTCTCTTGATCTTTTTTTAACCCGTAAAAACATTATTTCCTAACGGTCGTATGTAGACCTCAAATGACTGAAGTGGCTTTACTTTCGTTGCTTCTCTATGACATACTGTGAAAAAATTAACCTTTCGGAGAAAAAAATAACAGACTTTTAACGAACAGTAATCGATATATGTAGAAATTCATACAAGTTAAGTGGGCGACACTTGACGATATTTAAATTTCTTCTAATCGTTGAAGAAGTTATTTAGCAGGCCATATCTCCTCGAAGCAATCTTGAACGCATCTGCTGAATGGCATTATTTGATAGGTCACTTACCATAATTATAAAGCATGAGCTTGTCTGGGGTAAAACTGTCGAGAAAACTTTGCATAATTCTTCAATCTTTGCGATAAGTCATGAAAAGCAAAGGAAGTCACTTTGAATTTTCTTCAAATAAATAATTAGGCGTGACAATTCCCCCCTTTGGATTTCGTCCCATGACATCGGGTGTTTTTTTATTCCGTGTTTTTTTTTTTTTTTTTTTTTACTTAATTTGCTAACTTTGTTGAAAATATAATTCGGCAGCTGCATAATTTTATAGAGCATTTCTTCTTTCAAAACTCAAATTGGCAAATTACAGAAAGAGTATTAAATCAATCAGCTCATTTTTTCCGAATAATTTAAAACAAAATAGAAGTTTAGGTTTCGCAAAGGATTTCAAATCAAAAATGAAAACATTTTGAACGGAAAGAAATGCATCAAAGATCTCATTTTTTATTGTTGTTGCGTTTACGAAACAAAAGCATACATTTGTATTACGCACTTATTACGTAATGAAAATATTAACTACCGAATGTGCATCAAAGCTCCTTTCCAAGTGAAATAAGAAAACCTAATATCTTGTTGTTAGAAGAATAGGACAAGCATAATATTTGGAGTTGTCTGAGAAAACTATGTGCAATTAGTTTGTAAGGGAAATGCACAGAGCTTCCCTCACATGAATCAGAAGTAGCAATAGCCATGCAGAGGAATTTGACATAAGAGAATTACATTTTTGTCTCGATTGGATTGGAGTTATAATGACTTCGATGGGCTATAAGCAGTCGTGCGTCCTTAATTTAAGACCACTGGTTCCAGAAAAGGGAATGAGCCAACGCTGTAAGACAAACACATCTACGCCTTACCGGGATTCCACTCCGGACTCATCTTTGACGGATGGGCAGAAGCTAACGGCTAGACTGGTGCCCAACCGAGCAGTCCCCACAATGTTAACACTCCACGTAAAGAGTGATGGGTTACTCCAGGATAATAATTCTCCATTTTATTTTCTTGTTTGGGGGTTTAAAGACCACCGTGAACAACTCGAAGCAAGTGCCCTTTCCTAATTTGGAGACCCCTGGCTCAAGGGGAGGAAGAGAACCAGTGCCGTAACACAAACACCGCATCCATACCTAACCGGAATTCGAACCCGGACACATCTCGGACGATTGGTCAGAAGCCCGAGCTTAGAATGGGACGTACTACAGAGGGGAAGCACATGTCAAGATGGCAAAGTTGAAGCGATAAATTACGACGGTGTAGCTAAATTGGGAAAGTATTCGGCCAGGCAGTAGAAGGATGCGGATTCGCACTGTGTCACCAACAAATTTCCGAACTTCACAAGACCACTGCGCCACCGGGGCGTCCCACATGCCGTCGGTCCCACCTCTTACAGAAATGGTTCCAAAACCGTAGTACTGATATGAGTGACCTCGAGTGTCTCCCAAACTCTCCTGATCTGAATCCAATCGAACATATGTTGGATGCTGTTGAACGCCAGGTGAGGCTATTGGACACACCACCTCCTCCATACCGGAACCATGGATTACAATAAAAACAGCTTTATTGCAAACCCTAGTTGAACTGTACAGTCACCTAGTGGAGTCGATGCCACAATGAGTGCCTGACATTCAGTGCAAGAAATCAGGGCACTCTTTGTATTAGGCACATGGCCGTAATTCAGTGAACCTTTACCGTGTATGTTCTTCCAAATACTGCCTTTTTTTTGTTGCGGAATACTATTAGTTTTTTTTATTTTCCTTCCTGGTGTCTCCAGATTGTGTTATGTTCCTAAAAACGGGTTTCGAAATCGCTTTTTGTGTTGTCACTGCACCAAGTAGTGATTTTATCATGGTCTACAGGAACTCGATAAGCTTTTGTTTCTTAAAAAAATGGAATTATGTATTTCTGCGTCTTCTCGAGTTATTTGGTTTTTCTTGTATTTGACCTCTTCTCCAATCTCTGAATTCATTTGCTTACATTTTGTGTAAAGCTGCTGGAATCGCATAGCAAATGTTTTTTTTTTCTTTTTCGTTCTCTGCTAAGTTAATGATTTTTCCTTTGTTTGTTTATTGTGCATGTTTGAATTAATTTGTTATGGCTAGTTTTCTAATCCATGAGATTTCCATTAAATATTTCTGTTTTCTGGAAAAGTGAGTGCTAAAGGTTTTCTGAGTAGAGTGCAAAAATATCACAGTTGTTAAAAGGTGGCCGTTCTTCGGGGGTTTAACCAAAGTTAATATCTTTTGTCAGCTTCATTTCATTAAAAGTACAGTATTTTTCTTTTTCTAATCCGCAGACCGTGTAATGAAAGGAAAAACATTCCTTTGTATAATCCAGATGGCGCATAATCATCAGGCCTCAAAATTCAGGAGAAAAATCGCCGCATAATCCATACCTGCAATGTTGATCCCGAACCGTAGTTTTGTGCCGAAAAGTTGCGGTTTACGGGATGACCCAGCAGTCCAAAGAAAAAGAGATAAAACTATCTTCTTATAAAACAAAAGAAACTATCTTTATAAAATGCGTTTGTTTCTTTCAAGTGAACAAAGAGCAACACTTTTGAGTTATTCAGCTTTGCGGCAGTTTTGTAGTTAGATTCCGTAGTAAGCATCCTGTAGTTAGGTCTGCGGCACTCACGAACGTGTGTACCGCTGAGCTTACAGTGCGGTATCGTCCGCGAAAGCAAATAATACGAAGGTTGTACCGAAAGTAATGCAAAAGTGGGCATAACTTTTTTATTAACTGACAGAGGTCGTTTAAATTGCACATGCTGGTAGAGTAACTCTTCCTCTATAGTAACCTTTCTTAATGGATTCCAAGCAGAAGCAACGTGCCGTCATTGAGTTCTTGACGAAGGATGGGTGCAGGCTATCCGACATCCACTGAAGGCTACAGGATGTTTACGGAGATAACACCACTTGCTAGGGCAATGTGCGCAGATGGATGAAGAAGTTTAAAGAAGGGAAACCAGCATTGAAAGCAAACCAAGAAGTGGGAGACCATCATCTGCGACCACTGACACGAATCGTCAGCGAGTAGATGGATTCACTCGCGCGGATAGACGAGTTACGATCCGTGAGCTTGTTGCACAACTAAACTGTGGTCACAATGCCATACAGAAGATGGTGGAAGATTTGGGGTCTCGGAAAATGTGTACAAAGTAGGGACCTTGGCAGTTGACACCCGATTTGAAGCAGAGAAGGGTGGAAGTCTGCTCTGATCTGCTGGAAGCGTTTGAAGCCATACTCGGTTCATGTTTCTCGGTTCGAGTTCATGCAGATTGGACGGCAGTAGATCCAGAAATCTGGTGTCCCATTCGACTGTATCCCACAAATGCGCTGTGAGACTTTGGAGTCCTTTGAAGAAAGAAGAAAATCGCTTTCATATTTACACACCATTGCAAGACAATATTGGCATTGTGGCATGGGGAATCGTCGTACTGGAAATATCTATCACCACCGGGGTAAATCGTGACCACATGGTTAGGTTGAGTTTGATCAATAATGATGATAAATATGCATGGATTGGCCCACCTAAATCAAGTGGCTTAAAGTCTACCATAAAAACGTCGCACACAACATTTTACTGACTAAATCGTATTCTTAATTTCATAATAGTACATTGTGGTCAGAATCAATATCAGCTCCTGGATAAGTTGATATTCTTTGAACACTGTTTCTATACCTGTTTTCTACTAATATACTGCATAATCAATTTGGTATCTTGCGATATCACCTGGCATTTTCCAAGTATCTCTTCTTCTCTTTGGAAGTTTAAACCAAGTATTTCCAATAAGTAGTTTGTGTCATTTACAAAACTCTATACGTCTTTCTTCTCTCTCATTCGTATTTCGATGACCATATCATCCTGACTTCCACTCTTGCCATTTTTCTGATCCACGAGATCCTCTTCTTATCTCTCCTGGTTACACCAAGCATGCACCTCTCCATGCTTCTTTGAGTTGTCTGCAGCCTTTGTATGTCTCTTTTAGTTAAGGTCCACGTCTCTGCACCATACGTAAGCACTGGAAGGATGCATTGATCAAACACTTTTCTTTTAAGACATAATGGCATATTGCTCTTGAAAATTATGCTGTTTCTTCCAAAAGCTCTCCAGGCAAGTTTTTTACGCCGATTAATTTCTTCATCAATGTGACCCTCACTTGATATCTGCTGTCCAAGATAAACGTACGTGTCTGTATTCTCCAGCTTTTCTCCATCAATCGATAAATCTTCATTTCTTGTAAAAGCATTGAACATCACTTTTGTCTTCTGAAAGTTCATTTTTAATCCTACTTCTTTACCCTTGTCAGCAAGTTCCTGGATCATACTCTGTAGCTCTGATGGGGTAGTTGCAAAAATGACTACGTCATCAGCAAAACGAAGGTGTGTTAGATAATCTCCATTAACTTTTATCCCTTTGTTTTACCAGTTCAGTGATTGAAAGACATTTTCCAATGTGGCATTAAAGAGCTTCGGAGATATGGTGTCACCTTGTCTCACTCTATTTCCAATTTTAATGTGTGTTGTATTTTCAAACAGCTGAATCTTTGTACTTGCATTTTCATAGATGTTATTAATAATGTTAATGAATGCATCTTCGATACCGCAGGATTTCAGAGCCATTGCAACTGCTGATCATTTCACCGAATCAAAGGCTTTTTCATAATCGATAAAAGTCATGCACAATGAAAGTTCATATTCCCTCGCTCTTTCAATTAGTTCTCTCAGTACGTGGATATGATCTACTGTGCTGTAGCCACTCCTGAATCCAGCTTGTTCTCTCGTTTGAGCCATGTCCAGTGTTACCTTCAAGCGGTGTGAAAGAACTTTAGTGAAGATTTTATAAACCACTGATAGGAGGCTCATAGGTCTGTAGTTCCTGAGATCCCCAATATCACCTTTTTTTATGTAGCAGGATCATTGTAGCGTTGTTCCAATCCTCAGGAATCTTCCCTTCATTAAGGCATCGAGTGAAAATTTGGGCGAGTACTGTTTCGATTCTTGTATGATGTCTACAGTAATTCCATCTTCTCCTGGAGCTTTTCCCCGTTTCATGTTCTTGATTGCATGTGCAACGTCTGCTGGGAGGACTGGAATAACTCTGGTACTGGTACCTTTCATGATATCTGGAGTACATGTATCATCCCTTTCATATAATTTGGAGTAGCAATCTTTTACTCTTGTCAAAATTTCACCTCTATTTCTTGTTACAGAACCATCTTCTTTTCTCAGTGCCATAATCTGTTTTCTTAACTTACTGAGATGTCCCTTTGCTATCTTTAGGCTTTGGTTGTTTTCAATTGCTTTCCTTACTAGTTCACAGTTGAATTTCTTTACGTCTTCAGTGATACTTTTTCGTACTGTCTTGCATAGCTCTATATATTCCACTTTGGAAGTCACATCTTCTTTAGTTGTGCTCATCTCTCTTCTTTTTTACATCAACATTTTGGTTTTTCCTGATAATTTGTTCACATGCAACTTGTTCTTAGATCCAGCTAATTTTGTTGCTGTTTCCATAAAAGCTTTGGTTACTTTTCTGTTAACTTCAGAAGTATCCACTTCTTCGGATGTTAGGCCTTCTAAAGCAGTGAATCTGTTCTTCAGTTCCAACTCGAAGGTATTATGTTGTTTTTAAGGTTGGTTATGTCAATACATCTTGTTTGTCTTATGAGCTTGCCACGTTTGAGTTTAGTGTTGAGGTGCATCTTAGATCTCACCAATCTATAGTCACTACCTGTGTTGAACTTGTTTAGCACGCTGCGGTCTTCTATGATGAATTTTTTGTTACACATAATAAAATCAATTTCACTTGTCATCCCATTTGGATGTCTCCATGTCTATTTCCTGTGTGGCTTTTTCTTGAAAAAGGAGTTCAAGATGAAAAACCCTTCTGCCTCTGCAAACTGAACGAGAGTATTTCCACGCTGGTTTCTGTTGCCGTGGCCGAATTTACCTACTGAAGTTTCATTCTGCTGCCGTTGCCTTATTTTTGCGTTGAAATCTCCCATAATTATCTTCAAGTGCTGCTTACCTTTAGTATTTAGATGACGAATTTCCTCATAAAATTCTTCAATTTCTTCTTCAGGATGACTTGTGGGGGGTGCATAAGTTTGAATAATCTGAGCCTGGTATCTTCTCGAGAGTTGGATAACGAGTCGTGCAGCTCTGTCAGAGGAACTTTCAACTTCTACAACTTTATCCTCCAGTTTCTTGTTTATTATAAATCCAACACCACTAGTTCTGCCAGTATCAGTCCCACGATAGTAGAAGAGATGTCCACTTTTCAGTTCAATTAGATCTTCTCCTTTTCTCCTTACCTCACTTAGCCCGACGATGTCCCGCTTGATCCTTTGTAGTTCTTCTTCCAATTCAAGAAGCCTTGAATAAGAAGATAGGGAGCGTCCATTATACGTAGCCAAGGTCAGCATGAGATGGCAGCCTAGTCCGGTTCTCCGGGGATTCTTAGCTCCCTCTGCCTTCATGTCGCACTGGCCGCTGCCTTTTTCGGATCCACGAGTTCCTCTTCTTATCTCTCCTGGTTACACCAAGCATGCACCTCTCCATGCTTCTTTGAGTTGTCTGCAGCCTTTGTATGTCTCTTTTAGTTAAGGTCCACGTCTCCGCACCATACGTAAGCACTGGAAGGATGCATTGATCAAACACTTTTCTTTTAAGACATAATGGCATATTGCTCTTGAAAATTATGCTGTTTCTTCCAAAAGCTCTCCAGGCAAGTTTTGTACGCCGATTAATTTCTTCATCAATGTGACCCTCACTTGATATCTGCTGTCCAAGGTAAACGTACGTGTCTGTTATCTCCAGCTTTTCTCCATCAATCGATAAATCTTCATTTCTTGTAAAAGCATTGAACATCACTTTTGTCTTCTGAAAGTTCATTTTTAATCCCACTTCTTTACTCTTGTCAGCAAGTTCCTGGATCATACTCTGCAGCTCTGATGGGGTAGTTGCAAAAATGACTACGTCATCAGCAAAACGAAGGTGGGTTAGATAATCTCCATTAATCTTTATCCCCTTGTTTTCCCAGCTCAGTGACTGAAAAACACCCTCCAATGTGGCATTAAAGAGCTTCGGAGATATGGTGTCACCTTGTCTCACTCCCTTTCCAATTTTTACGTGTGTTGTATTTTCAAACAGCCGAATCTTTGCACTTGCATTTTCATAGATGTTATTAATAATATTAATGTATGCATCTTCAATACCACAGGTTTTCAGAGCCATTGTAACTGCTGATGGTTTCACCAAATCAAAGGCTTTTTCATATTCGATAAAAGCCATGCACAATGGAAGTTCATATTCCCTCGCTCTTTCAATTAGTTCTCTCAGCACGTGGATATGATCTATTGTGCTGTAGCCACTCCTGAATCCAGCTTGTTCTCTCGGTTGAGCCATGTCCAGTGTTACCTTCAAGCGGTGTGAAAGAACTTTAGTGAAGATTTTATAAACTACTGATAGGAGGCTGATAGGTCTGTAGTTTCCGAGATCCTCAATGTCACCTTTCTTATGTAGCAGGATCATTGTAGCGGTGTTCCAATCCTCAGGAATCTTTCCTTCATTAAGGCATCGAGTGAAAATTTGGGCGAGTACTGTTTCGATTTCTCCACTTGCTTCTTGTATGATGTCTACAGTAATTCCATCTTCTCCTGGAGCTTTTCCTCGCTTCATGTTCTTGATTGCATGTGCAACTTCTGCTGGAAGGACTGGAGGAACTCTGGTACTGGTATCTTTCATGATGTCTGGAGTGCATATATCATCCCTTTCATATAATTTGGAGTAGAAATCTTTCACTCTTGTCAAAATTTCGCCTCTATTTCTTGTTACAGAACCATCTTCTTTTCTCAGTGCCATAATCTGTTTTCTTCCCTTACTGAGATGTCCCTTTGCTATCTTTAGGCTTTGGTTGTTTTCAATTGCTTTCCTCACTAGTTCACAGTTGAATTTCCTTACGTCTTCAGTGATACTTTTTCTTACTGTCTTGCATAGCTCTATATATTCCACTTTGGAAGTCACATCTTCTTTAGTTGTCCTCATCTCTCTTCTTTTTGCTCGCCGATATATATAGGTATATATAAGCCAGCGAAGAAATTAATCGGCGTACAAAACTTGCCTGGGGAGCTTTTGGAAGAAACAGCATAATTTTCAAGAGCAATATGCCATTATGTCTTAAAAGAAAAGTGTTTGATCAATGCATCCTTCCAGTGCTTACGTATGGTGCAGAGACGTGGACCTTAGCTAAAAGAGACATACAAAGGCTGCAGACAACTCAAAGCAGCATGGAGAGGTGCATGCTTGGTATAACCAGGAGAGATAAGAAGAGGAACACGTGGATCCGAAAAATGACAAGAGTGGAAGACATCATGATCAGAGTTAAATCCCTGAAATGGCAATGGGCTGGACATACTGCCAGAAGAACAGACCATCGATGGACATCCGAAATTTTAGATTGGATTCCAAGGGACAGGAAAAGACCCAGAAGAAGACCACATGGAAGATGGGTGGATGAAATTCGAAAGTATGCGGGAGTGACATGGAGGAGACTGGCACAAGACAGACCGTTATGGAGGAAACTTGGGGAGACCTTCGTCCAGCAGTGGATTGATAATGGTTGACAATGATGATGATGATATAAGCCAGCGTGCCCCGTGAGAGTTCTCGTTGTGCCTAAAGATGGGTGTGTGGATACGGACCCGAAATATCTCGCACGTTGGTTTTAATCATTTTTAACCTTTTAAACAAGTTTTATTTTCGTAAGTAAAGGTGATTCACAGCTTGCGATAGTTTAACTTGGTTATTTTGAGTTGAAATTGGTTACTTCTTGTTTTTCGTGTTTAAGACAGCGAAAACGATTGTGTACACGATTCCCGGATGTGGGAAGTGGGCCGTCCACGAGCAAAAACAGCAAGGGACAACCATTGGCCGTCCACGAGCAAAAACAGCAAGGGACAACCATTGCTATTGTTCTTCGTGGACGGCCTTGCAACAACAACAAGGGACAACCGTTATACATTGTTAACAGTCCGTCGAAACAGGCTGGAAAATGCTACTGAGCTCCAGTGAGAGCTTCTCGTTTCTACACGACGCAGGCTGTCATCGCAAAATATTGGCAATTGTCTTCATCAATGTGACCTTTATGCACGTAGACCAATGGTGTGTGTTTCTGTAACCGCACGACCCAGTACGGCCCGCAGAAACTGGGTGGGGAACATCGTGGTTGAGAACACGACTAGTGGAGCCAAGTTCTTTTCTCTGACGAGTCGAGATTCAACCTGGACTCTGACAATCCAAGAGTTTTCATCTCGAGGGAACCAGACACACGAAATAACCCAACTTTTATGCAGGAAATATTATATTACAGCTGACATAGTTTGATGGTTTGGAAAGGCGTACGTATCAGTCGACGTACGGACCTGTACGCCATCCGAAACGACAATCTGACGGCCCAGAAATGTAGAGACGAGATTTGCAGACTTATTGCCATACCGTATGTGCACCCGCTAGTGAATCGTTCCTTTCAATGAATGATAACGCTCGACCTCATAGCTAGGCTAGTGGACAGCGTGCTTCAAGAGGAGGGAATCAAGCGAAAGACTAGGACAGTAGAACCTTCGTGCTGTAGAAACATTCAAAAGGTGTATTTCCTTCATTACACGATATACTAAAAACTCAAGAAAGTTAAAAAACTTTCACGTTTAAAAGATTCAATGCTAAAACATATATAGTTAAATTACATTAGCACTTTCGAGCACACTACTGCTCATCGTCAGATGTAATACAAGGTTATAAAACTTAGATCAAGCAGTTGACAAAGGCGTTAAGTGATACGTAGGTTTGACGTTAGTGTGATTCGTCAAAAAGGTCAAAGTCATTGCGTGATTTCGTTAGAGGTTGGGCCAAGGGTGGAATGTCTGTGAGTGTTTATTATTTGACACTTTCTTTGAACATCTTGTAGCAATGGTTTCCAAGGTGTAGGGATATCAAGCGGAAGTTAGTCATTGCAACAATTGTCACCGCTTTGATAAATATATAAACTTTCTGCCATAAGTAATTAGGCTTGAGATCTCGGTGTTGTGAGAATAGTAGCTGCACTCCAAAGGGGGAAATACCGGCCTTAATTGAGTAGGCGTGAAAGAGATGTAGCTGTAGAGCTCATTCTAACGTTATATGAGTGTTCCTTAATGCTGGTCATTAGAGATCGTTTTCGGGAGCTTATATAGACTTTTGGGGTAAGTATCGAATCCGTTGGTTGTAGAGAAATACTATAGATGCCGTGCTTGGAAGCGGTGTCCACTTTCCTGATCAGAGACATAATATTAGTTGTTTTGACTCCGAAATCTAATTGGTATCGATGACAAGTACTCTTAAATAATAGAATAGTGGAAAGGTCATAGTTCAGGGCTCCAACAAATTTTTGTGGGTAATCATTGAGCTTAACATAGTGTAGCTGGAGACCAATATTTTCTTTTAAAGGCGATTAACGATATTAATGTTATATTCATGATTCACTGCAATCTGTCTAATTGTTTGGAGTTCGCGTTTTCGTAAGGTAATGGTTGACGAGTGAGACATAGCACGTGGGATCATGAATCTGAAAGCTGCTAGTTTCTAGCCTAAAGGGTGCGAGGGCGACATTAGAATGATTGTAGTAGTGGAGCTGGGTTTACGGTAGACATAATGAAGTAACGAATAGTCAAGCGGATTTCGTTCAAGCGTGAAGTCAAGGTAAGAAAGTCGGTAATTAGATTTCAGTTCCATAGTAAGCCCAATGGTTGGAAATTGGGAAGACATGAAGGTAAGAAATGGTTGAAGTTCCTCTTGTGAGTGTTCCCAAAAGATCAAAATGTCCGTGCTAGGCTTATATTGGGCTTCCTTTAAGGCTTGCTCTTCAGGGGTTTGCATGAAGATCTCAGATAGTAACGGTGAAAGAGGTGAACCCATAGGGGTGCCTTCGTTTTAAGTATAAATGATATCATCAAATTTAAAGTACGATTTCTTCTGGACCAGATTTAAAGCTTGGATGACTGCTTCGACCTCACTGAGAGGGATTGTATTCAAGGAAGTGAGTTTAGGTTCAATTAATTGATGAACATTGGAAACTGGTGCATTCGTAAAAAAGTGATGTGACATCTAAAAATGCCATAACAAAGGGGTGGCCATTGGATTTGAAACTCTTGATTTTATTTAGGGTTCCGATAGTACGGGAAACTGAGAACTGAGAATTGTGGATCAAAAATGCTAAATATTGAGTAATGGCATTTTCATGTGGGCGGGTGGGACTGGATCGACTTGAGACTAGAGGTCTTTAAAAAAAAACTTTATGCAGCTTCAGTTTCCAAAATAGGTCAGGGACCTGTGGACCACAAGGGGGATTCATAGATTGTTTGGTAATAGTAGGGAGGTCACTATGATTTTTTAGGCGACTAAGTGCGTCTAAAGTTGCTGCAGTTGGATCTCTTGAAGTTATGGAATGCGGAGCAGCTTGAACTGCTTCTATCATTTTAGTCGAGTAATCGGATTTATTGAGGATAATTACTTGATTAGATTTATCAGCGGAGGTTAAGGCTAAGTCTGGGTTGTTACGTAAAAGTCTGAGTTGAGCACGTTTTTTTGCAAAAGTTGAATGTAGGTCAGGTTTCATTCGATAATCCGAGTTCAAAATGTTTCTAGAAATACAGTATTATAACGGGTAGGTTCACGCTCTGATGTAGGTAGGGCTGATACAAATGCTTCAGTTTGTGGAATATGCTGCAAACAGTTGATACGGATAGGCGGGTAGGCATAGGAAGTTGATCACGTTTTTTTGCAAAAATTGAATGTAGGTCAACTTTCATTCGAGAATCCGAGTTCGAAACGGTGCTAGAAATACACTGCTGGCCACCCAAAATGCAACACCAAGAAGGAAGCATCCGATTGGCCTGAAATTCGCAACATGCATCATCCGCGCGAGGACATGCAAACGATTAGAATTGCAGGGCATATGCAAATCATGGGCGCCCGGCACGCCACCGAGAAGCACTATAGGAAGGGTGCACAGAAGGCGGGTGTAAGTAGTGGAAGTGTGTTGTGCTGCTGTACCTGTGCGTGGGAAGCTTCCTGGTGCCTCGTCGCAGAATACGGCAGTCATTCCAGCACGTTTCGGAGTTCGACAGAGGACGAATAGTGGCTTATCGCGACAGCGGCTTATCGTACCGAGACACCGGCGCCCGTGTGGGACGACATCCAGCCACAGTGAGGTGAGTATGGATTCGGTGGGTGCAGGACGGACGGACGGACCAACGTGAGCGATTGTCGCAGCCGCGACACACCACCGAAGGAGAGGACCTGCATGTGGTGCGGCGGGCATTTACGGCTTGCACCGCCACATCACGAACGTTAGCGCAGGAATTAGGGTGTGTTGCGCAACAACCTGTGTCAGCAGATGCTGTTCAACGTCGTCTGTAGTAGCGGGGACTTTTCGCACGGCGCCCGTTGCTCCGATTACTATTGACGTTACACAACCGTCGAGTGCGGCGGCAGTGGGCCGTTGAACGCCGCACCTAGACTACGGAATAGCATGACATTGTCTTCTCCGACGAATCCCGCTTCTGCCTGCAACACCACGATGGTCGGATCCGCGTGGGGCGGCACCGCGGTGAGAGACTGTATGACGCCTGCATTATGCATCGCCATACCGGTCCGTCGCCTGACGTTATGGTTTGGGGTGCAATTGGATATGACACCCGCACCCATCTGGTACGTATCGCTGGTACACTCAACAGCCACCGCACCATCTCCAACGTTTTGGAGCCTGTAGTCCTCCCTTACCTGCAGGTCCTGCCAGCGGCCACGTTTCACAGGACAATGCGCGCTCGCACGTGGCACGTATCGTACATCAATTCTTCACGGCCCACCAGGTGTCACTGCTGCCGTGGCTCGCCTGTTCTCCTCATATGTCGCCCATCAAACACGTCTGATCGCTGATCGGCAACCGAGTGGCCCGGCAAGCACCACCCGCGGCTACGGCTGATGAACTGTGGTAACGTGTGGAAGCAGCCTGGACCAACATACCCCAAGCCCACATCCAAAGCCTCTTTCGTTCGATGCCGCCGCGTGTAGTGGCCGTTATTACAAGCCATGAGGGCCACACAAACTATTGATGTCTGCGTGTTCCGCAAGTCGCACGGGCCTGTAAGCTCAATCGTTTCATCTTTGTATCTGTTGTTATGTGTCCAGTAAATGTGGCTTTGCTATCACGTGTCCTTCTTGGTGTTGCATTTTGGGTGGCCATTAGTGTAGTTACACCAGCGGCTAAAATGCATGCAGCGAAAATTAACATAAAGGCGCACAGAAAGTTTCTCATAGCATAAGAATTTTCAAATCGAACAAATAAAACTAGAAATATAGAAGGAAATATGATGTAAATCTACGTCTGCTAGCGGAAGGATTTTGCATAATGGAAACGTTGACAATAGTCGAAAAATATTCTTCATGGAAAAAGCTATGCCAAGGCAAAAGAACTTCTGAAATACGTCAAACGGAAGCAGAAATAGCGAAAAAAGGGTTTTTACATTTACACCTATAACGGGGAATTTTTTCATTATTTAGAGAGGAAAATACTCCACATCTCTACTGTAGAGAATATCATACAGTAAAAATGAAGTTCTCAATGGGGTGTTTAGCAGCGGAGATACAGCTGCAAACTGAAGTGCACAAACACCAAATACGGATAAAACTTGAAACTGTAAAACTCCTCATATTCTAGCCTAAAGTGTACTTCTGCGAGTACTTTTTAAAAAATTCTAGGCATCCGGTGTTGCAAGAATTTTTTTCAATCGCACACACAGAAGTAAAGATATTGAGAAAAAAAATTAAACGTTTCCGCTGGCTAGCGGCAAAATTGTGCATTATTTTGAGAAGAAAATACGCACACAGAGTTTGCATACTTAGTAGTATCTGACGAAAAAAAGTAGTTCCTCAATCGGGTTTTTAGTCCCTCAGATATTACTCTAAACGGAAATCGGATCTTACGCCCTCTGGTTGCAGACTTGTGCATTATGAAAAATTCGAAATCATATGAGAAACATTTTGTAGAGGAAACGCTTTCCAATAAAGGAAAAAGCATATCAAATCGGAATCTTAGAAGCAGAGATGTCGACAAAAATATGATATGCATCTACGCCCTTGCCGGGAAAACCATGCATTATTTTAAGAAGAAAGTATTCCCAAAATATTTATCGATGTGAGAAGTATCGGTCCACGAAAGAATTTTTCCAATGGAGTTTTGAGGAGCTCAGATTTGGCTGCAAATGCATTAGAAGCAGACTTAACACTTACGCCCTCTGGCTACAAAATTGTTCTTTACTAAATATTAGAAATTATATGCAAAACATTTCCCATCAGGAGCTGTATGCGATGCAGGAATAATATTTCAAATCGGAGTTCTAGAAGCGGATAAATCGGGGGAAACGCAATTTACCATAACGCTCCTAGCGGAAAGTCTGTGAATTACTTGAAAATTTTAAAATTATACGAAAAGCATTTCGCACTGGAAACTATCCAACGAAGAAGGAATTTTTGAAACCGAACTCTTATAAGCAAAGATATCGACAAAAATAAGATGTACATCTACGCCCACCGGCGGAGAAACGATGCATTATTTTAAAAGGAAAATATTCCGAAAATTTTTATCGACGCGAATGGTATGGGTCCACGAACGATTTTTTTCAATCGAGATTTCAGAAGCTCAGATTTTGTGGCAAATGCATCAGAAGCAGAAATTAACACTTACGCCATCTGGTGGCCAAACCATTCTTTACCAAAAATTCTAAATTATATGCAGAATATATATAATTTCTAATTATTTACAGGAGCTGTAACCGCAGAAGAAAGAATTTTTCAAATCGGAATTTTAGAAATTGAGATATCGGGAAAAACACAATTTACTTTTACGACCCCTAGCGGAAAATCTATGCGTAACTTTAAAAAAAATGGCTATACCTAAACTAATGTTCGACAAAAATGAAATCGAAAGGTAAAAGAGTTTTTTTCAACCGGATGTTTAGAAGCAAATATATAAGAGTAAAATGTATTTTGAATTCGATATCATCTGCATTTACGCCCTCTAGAGGCGAAATTTAGCATCGTAAAAAAATGAAATAAAGAATCATCATTCTCACATTAAAAGCTTCCCAGTGCAAAAAAAGACATTTTTAAATCGGACTAACAGTTGCAAAGATCCACAGACGGACGGACAAACCGGTAACATAAGCAGGATCTTTTATACAAAAGACGTGCTAAAAGAGGCGCTAAAGTCTGCTATCGTTTTACGTTAAACCGTATGAATTGACGTCACGACCCTGTTTTAAATCGTAAAACAGTTACAGATCTGAAATTACTTTTCATTCCCTTAATTGTTTTTCCCTTTCTTTAATTTTATATTCAAAATATAATTTTACAGATTCACCGTTCATAGAACGGGCAGGACTGCTAGGCTACGTAAAAATAATATTTTACGTTCAACAACGTCAGTCGCACATGATTTTCCCTACAATATCTCTTGTTCCCCTAATTTATTTGAGCAGTGTAGTGTAGTACGACTAGGACACAGAAAGGGAAATAGGAATATTTAGCACATATTTTGTAAAAAAAGATCGTGTTTATGTTATTGGTTTCTCCGGTTTCCGTCTGTGGACAACATATCTCTGCAACTATTTAGTCCGATTTGAAAAATTCATTTTGCATTGGGAAGCCTGAAATGTGTGATTGACGATCCTTTATTTTATTTGAAAAATCATTTTACCTTCCGATTCCATTTATGTCGAAGAATATTTCAGGTACAGTCACTTTTCCAAGTTGCAAATAGATTTTCCGCTAGGTGGCGTAAAAGTAAATTGTGTTTTCCCCGATACCTCTATATCTAAAATTCCGATATAAAAAATTGTTTCTTTCGCGCATACAGCTCCTGATGGGAAATATTTTACATATAATTTCTAATTTTTGGTAAAAAAAATGGTTTGGCCACTAGAGGGCGTAAGTGTTACTTTCTGCTTCTGATGTATTTGCCACAAAATCTGAACTTCTAAAATCTCGATTGGAATAATTTTTTCGTGGAACGATGCCACTCACGTCGATAAGCATTTTCGGAATATTTTCTTCTTAAAATATTGTATGGTTTCTCCGCCAGGGGGTGTAGATATGTATCTTATTTTTGTCAATATCTCTACTTCTAAGAGTCCGATTTGAAAAATTCCTTCTTTGTTGGATATAGTTTCCAGTGTGACATGTTCTTCATATAATTTCAAATTTTCAAGCTATTCATAGACTTTCCGCTAGGTGGCGTAAAGGGAAATTGCGTTCCCCTGATATCTCTGCTTCTAAAGCTCCGATTTGAAAACTTTTTTCTGCACCGAATACAGATTCTGGTGGGAAATATTTTGCATATAATTTCTAATTTTTTTAAAAAATGGTTTGACCACCAGGAGGCGTAAATATTATTTTCTCTTCTGATGCTTTTTCAGCAAAATCTGAGCTAAAATCTCGATTGGAAAAAATTCGTTTGTGGACCGATACTACTCACGTCGATAAATCTTTTCGGAATATTATCTTCTTAAAATAATGCATGGTTTCTCCGCCAGGTGCAGTAGATGTTTATCTTATTTTTGTCAATATCACCATTGCTAATAGTCCGATTTGAAAAATTCCTTCTTTGATGGATAGCGCTTCTAATGCGAATTTTTTTCTCACAATTTAAAAATTTTCAGGTAACTCATAGACTTTCCGCTAGGGGTCGTGAAAATTAATTGGGTTTTCTCCCATATTTCTGCTTCTAAAACTCCGATTTGAAAAATTCTTCCTTTGTCGCATACAGCTCCTGATGGAAAAAGTTTTTCATATGATTTCTAATATTTGGTAAGGAATGGTTTGGCCACCACGGGGCATAAGTGTTAGTTTCTGTCTCTGATGTTTTTGCAACAAAATCTGAGGTCCTGAAAAATCGACTGAAAAATATTCTTTCGTAGACCGATACTTCTCGGATCAAGAAAACTTTCGGGAATTCTTTCTTCTTAAAATAATAGATGTTTGTCCCGCCAGAGGGTGTAAATGCATATCTTATGTTTGTCGATATCTCTGCTTCTAAGAGTCCGATTGGGAAAATAATTGCTTTGTTGGAGAGCGTATCCGATTCGAAATGTTTCTCATATAGTTTCAATTTTTCTTAACGCACAAGTCTACAACCAGAGGACGTAAATTTACGATTCCGTTTACAGGAATTAAAAACCCGAGTGAAGAACTTCTTTCTTCGGTTAGATACTACTGTTTTTCATACCGGTTTCATTGACTTTGACTAGCTTACATAAATTTAATTCGCGTCAAAACGGATTCAAAAGACGTGTTCATTTCACCCGAAAATTCGGTGTCATCTTGCTTGTTTGGTTTTATAACACTTTTTGTTTTGCACAAATCTTCTACTGAAGCGAAAGAAAAAGAAATAAAACTGTTATTTAGCTTGACGAAAAATTTCTCTTTCCTGCCTTGTTTTTAAGACGTCACCTTTTTTTGTAAAGCCCAATCTGTCTGGAACAATGATTACTTTAAGGTATTTAGAGATCTTTAAAGTTTCAAGCCCAGGAATAATGAATACCAGTAAAAAGATTACAGAAAATATCCGTTAACCTTTGTAATTACGCTGTGAAGTTTCGAACGCGGGAAAATTCGGAATAATTATGTTTAAGATAAAAAGAACTGGAGCGGGGTAAAGTTTCTTCTATTTTGTTGAAAATTATAGCATCACGTCCCCGCGCAAGCTGATAAGGAATTGAAATCTCGCACTTCATCAAGTGCTTTGAAAGTGAGGGGATACGTTCAACCACTTGTTCGTGTGACAGGTAGTGTGATTAACTGTCTATTTACTTGATCGTTTCAGTAAATGCTGTTCAGGAGAGTCTAGCGACGTCTAATTAACCTGGAAGGAGTTCGCTTGACACTTTCGCCAACATTTTGTGTCCTAAGTCTTGTGCTTTTCTTTTTTTCCTCCCCAGCAAGATTGATACAGCGGGGTTTCAGAGTTAGAAGTGCAATGTTCTAAACTCTTGCTCCATTTTACATTAAAAATAGGAAATTTTTCACAAAATGAACAAACCTCACTTTCCAAGCACGGCTAAATTTAATTAAAGCAAAAAAATATATCCATAATTATCTTAAATAGGTTTCAAACTGTTACGGATGCTTAACAAATACTCTGAAAAGGAAAACAAAAAAACGGCGTTTTATGAAATTTAAATGCCCGACTATCTTCTTCAGATAATGCATCTCACTACGAGGTAAAACAATTCATTAGCATTGTTAAATGATATTGGTGCTGTGATTTTTTCAACATTCTCGTCGTAATGCAATAGAAATGTGTGAATTGAGTTTCGCCTCCTACGTGACCGAGTGGTCTGAGTCGATGGATTCTGATCATTCATCCAAGATGGGACCTGGTTCAATTTCCAGACGAGGCATGAGCAGTATCATTTTGCTTGGGGGTTTAATGTCCACCATGGTGCAGGAGTGAGATAAGGTTGTGTAATGTCATCATAGTTGTCTAATATACGAAGGCCATCCAAAAAGTAAATACCTTTCGCGCATCACTCCAGCGCACGTATTTGCTTCAGAATCGCGCTTGCGCAGTTGTATTGCCTCATCCATTACCCACGCCATGACGCTATTTTGTGAGCTTGTGCTTATGTTAAAGGTGTGTGCTTTGCGTTAATAGAACGGCCCGCCGACTGCGAAATTCCGGTCTGTGATAAGGTTTCTTATTGCAAGAAATTTTAGACCAAGACTGGGAGCATGGCCAACGGGTCAGCCAGGGCCATGTATAGCTGTAGGCAGTCATCCGCTGAAGAACGTACTTTGAAGAAATCCCAGTCAATTTGGTGTGTGGAACATGACATCACACACATTTATTTTTCGAAGCGCTGAATAAGCGATTCTCTTAATTTTCCTGTTTCGCGGAGTGTAGAGGACATCACACCATTGCAAGAACTTTAACGGCCAGGTCATTCTTGAAGTTTGGGCGCCAATATAACGAAGTAAATTTCTCCGTCATTTTTGTCCACGTCGGGCATCGAACCCGGGTCCCCTCATTCCGGTATAAGTCGCTGTCCCAACTGAGCTACGCGGACGTATGCTCTCGCTGCTATCTGCCTTTATCTCATGACCGTCCTGCGGTGCAGGCCCGTCACAAAGGATTAAGGGAAATTATTGCCTGTAAATGCCCACTTCGAATGACAAATCTAAGGGAAAAGCAAAGCTTTCTGATGTGCATGTTCACTAGTTCCCGTCGAGTTCGGCCCACATCTTCGACAGCAAATATATACACTGAAGTGCCAGAAAAACTAATACAGGCGAGCTTATACAAAATACACAAAAAGGTCACCTATGCGCGTAGTCGGTTGCGTCCGCCAGTGCGTATATAAATCGATAGACATCTTTGCCAGCTATAAGAGCTGTTTTCGGAATGAGAATGACAAGTAATATCGATTTAAGCGATTTTCAACGCGGTGTCATAGTTGGCGCTCGTGAGATGGGCCATAGTATTTCGGAGGTAGAAACGAAGTTCGGATTTTCACGGACGACCATTACAGGGGTGTACCGTGACTAGAAGATTTCCGGCAAAACCTTCAACCTACGATACCAGTGTGGCCGTAAAAAGACATTGGGTGAACGTGTACATCGTCGGCTGTCAAGAATCGTTTCACGCGACACTCTCGCAGGTAGCATCGGGATTCAATGCTAGAGCCTCCACAAGCATCAGCGTCCGGACTGTGCAACGTAACCTGCAAGATATGGGCTTTGGGAGGCGACGCCCAATTCGAGTCCCTTTGATAGGTGCACGACACAGAGCTATGCGCCTCGTTTGGGCACGGCAACACCGCCACTGGACACTTGGTGACTGGAAACAAGTAGCCTGGTCTGACGAGTCACGTTTCTAACTGTATCGGGCAGATGGAAGGTTTGTGTGTGGCGCAAACCCCATGAAGCCATGGATCCCGCCTGTCAACAGAGAACTGTACCGGCTGGTAGGGGATCCGTAATGGCATGGGGTGTGTTTAGCTGGACTTCACTGAGACCCCTGGTACGCCTACAAACGTCTGTGACCGGCCAACGCTATGTGCACATCCTTTCTGACGAGGTACACCTATTCATGTCCTGCATTCATGCTGATGGGTTTGGCCTGTTCCAACAGAACAATGCACCTCCACACAAGTGTCGGGAAGCCACATTTTGGTTAGAGGCTTAGAGGAGCATTCATCTGAGTTTGGGGTGTTGCCAACCCCACCCAAGTCCCCAGATCTGAACGTGATAGAACACACTTGGGATTCCATGCAACGTGCTATCGAACACAGGAATCCGGAATACACCCGAATTGTGGAACTCTCTGCAGGAAGTACGGTGTGCATTGCCTACAGCATATTTCCAGAAGCTGGCGGAGTCCATGCCACGTCGTATTTCCGTAGTCCTGCGCTCCCGTGGGGGACCTACCAAGTATTAGACTGGTGTACCAGTTTTTCTGGCACTTCAGTGTATATATCCGTTAGAGCTGATTCCAGAACACTTTGCTAACCCGAGTTAATTCTTTCCAGCCTGTTAAAGGGCTAATGAAGTACGACAAATCATTCATGAGGAATTGCATAGTGGTAGGCCGTCTTTGATCCCAATATTTTGAAATCGTTACAGAAAAGCTTCAGTACTGCAAAGTGTGTACGCACGATGCGCGTCAAAGATGTTGACGGAAGCGCATAAAACGAAACACATCGGATCTGGGAGCAGACCTCTATGAGGAAGGTATCCAGAAACTTGTGCCCCCACATGATGAATGCTTTAAAATCCACGGAGAATATGTTGAAACGTATATTAAGGTATGTAGAATTGATCGCACATTAAAAATTAGTTATCAATATTTTTGTTTTCGTTTTATCTTCAAACGGTTCTTACCTTCTGGATGGGTCTAGTATTTATGGTGCATGTATGTGCGTTAGCAAAATAGGCTATACTGGTTATGTCTTCTTGGTAATATATGCTTGAGCAGATTGTCATGTGCTGATGACAGTCTTGGCATAGAGCAAACGTGAGTTGCAGAGTATATTACCCGGAAGATGGCAAGTTTTTATGAAATTCAATAATTTAGTAAAGGGAATAAAACAAAGTTATGGTATTTGAGCGAGAAACTGGTAGTACTGAATGCAAAGTCAGTCTAAACAGCACAAAGATAGACCAGGTAAATGAATTTGTATGTATTTTTTTCCATTGGAGATTTAATGACCACCGTGAGAGTATACGCAGTCGCCGTTCTTACTTCAGGGTCACTAGTTGCAGGGTAAGGAGAGATCCAGTGTCGTAAGACAAACGCAACATCCCTGGTTTACCGGGATTCGAACCCTGACCCATCTGGGACGAACGGTTACAAGCTAGCGCTTAGACCACTGCGCTATCGGGGTGGTTATTCGTATATTTATGAAGCATGTTTGACGGAGAAAAATATTTAGATACTGAAATTAGAAAGCCAGTGAGTTCATCTTCGAAAGTCACAGCTGCTTTAGGAGGATTTCCCAGGAATGATGGGTTCTCAAGAAAGTACCGAATGGCTGTGTATGGAAGTGTAATTATTCCTACCCTGGTGTACGGCAGTGAAACCTGGGCATTATAGAAAAGGCGTGCAAGTCATTTGTGTGGTGTAGGGATGCATCAATTACGGGAGGTTTGTGGCAAGATACGTTCTGGTCATGTGAGGAACGAAACTGTATTGCGAATGTGTAAAGTGAAGCAAAATGCTGTTAGTAAGGTGACGACAAATATTCTTCGGTGGTTTGGCCATGTTGAAACGATGGGTGGTGAGATGTTTACTAAGTGATTTACTCAGCAGGAAATAAAGGCAGAGGAGGAACAAGGAAAACGTAGAAAGACAATGTTCGGGAATGTCTTCATGAGAAAAAGTTACTGACTATGAAGTGAAAATGGTCTCGTGTGAGACTTTTGATACATCAACAGTTACTAAAATCTTGTTCAATAGGTTTTGCATTTTAATTTGCCAGTTAAACGTTCTTTCAGGAGCTAACCTCAAAATACGAGAGAAAAGCTTAGTGATAGACAGATAGAATGAACAATTTAATATGTGAAAACACATATGTTTCCGTGACGAAGATCGAATCCGCTCCCCTTCACACCTGAATAAGTTGCTCTCACAACTTAGCTATACGAACGGAATGTATCGCTGCATTTTTGTCGTTTTGACACGTGCTTTAACCTCTGTAGTACGTCACAAATGGGCCAGAAGCTTCAGCCGTCCCTTATTTAGGGTAGCTGGTTCCCAAAAAAGGGAGAACCAATGCTGAAGGCCAAAAATTCCACCCGTGCGGCTCACCGGGTTTCGAACCCTGACTCATCTCGGATGAATAATCAGAAGCAAGCGCTTTGAACCACTCGGCCACCGAGACAACGTAATATATTCGTCCGATGACTCTGGTTATCTCCCTTCCCAAGATCAATTTCCTCAAGTGAAGGACAGGCGCCTACGTTTAGCACCGTGAGTTGTTCACGGTTGGTCATTAACCCCTCCCTACCCCAGAAAACAAATATCAAATTTCATGCTCTGTTACATTTTGAAACTCTCTCCCTTAATATTGCTGAAAGGCTGGCTTTATCATATCAGATAAATTGCTGAACCTTCATTAATCTTCGAGCAGAAACCGTACAGCTATACATTCTTATTCCAGAAACGTATTATGACCATTTCAGTTTCCACAAGTGGATGCGATCCGCAATACTTAGCAGTGACGTCACCTAGCAATGCGGGATGTGTATATACGGCACGGGCAGGAAGTCTCATTTTGTGAGTATTAAGCACGTGCAAAAGGAGGGAGTCTCATTTTGTGATTATTAACACTTTGACGACCATTATCCTAAAATCTGGTATCACTCTATATACCATAACGCACGAAACAGTTTGTTGTTTCACTTCTTTGCTTAGTAACAACAATGGTGACTGACGGTGACTGACGGTGACTCCTGCTGATCTCTTATGGGTCGTGTAAATATAAATATCAGGTAAGGATGGAAAATCTGACTCACTCTAGACAGGCGTTATGGGCGGCTATGGTCGTTTGTGTGTACGGGCGTTGTGGTCGTTAATGGGTTAAGCGCGGATTATTGGAGTTTGAATGGTTATACGTCAATTCGTCGCCTGCGTCAATTCGTCGCGCGTCAATTCGTCGCCTGCGTCAATTCGTCGCGGACAAATTCGTCGACTACCTCAATTCGTCGACTACGTCAATTCGTCGCGTTTACATATTTTGGTTACATGCAAAACGAATACAGGAAACCGTACGATTTCGAACGTCTTCCTCCCTGATCAAATTTATAAAGTTTGGACACTCAGACAGGATAGGAATATTACGCTTTTTCTTTGGCACTAAAAATATTAGACGGTAGACGGTTTTTGGAACGGGGCAGGGCCCTGTTGGTCAGAGCACCCCATATACAAAATTTTCATAAAATCTACAGTTTTCAATTCAGAACCACAAAATGAGGTATCCTATCTCATGGTACCCTAACTTAGACGGTTTCCTGTATTTGGAACGGGTTTAGGCAGGAAGGGGGGGTCCGAGCCCCACATACATACAAAATTTTCGTGAAATCTAGTTTTCATTTCAGAACCATCAAATTTGGTATCATCAAACTCTAACTTAGACGCTAGACGGTTTTTCGAAGGGGTTGGAGCCCGGGAGGTCAGACCCCCCCCCCCCCCCATTAAACATTTCGTAAAATCTACAGTTTTCATTTTTGAACCACCAAACTTGGTATACTTTCTTATGGTACTCCAACTTAGAGAGTAGACCGTTTTTGGAACAGTTTTCAATTCAGAACCACCTAATCTCGTATACTATCTCATAGTACTCTAACTTAGACGCTAGCCGATTTTTGGAAGGGGTTGCAGCCCGGGGGGTCAGACCGCTCCCCCTAATAAATATTTTTTCGTAAAATCTACAGTTTTCAATTTAGAACCACCAAATTTGGTATACTATCTCATGGTACTCTAACTTAGACAGTAGACCGTTTTTGGAACGGGTCAAGGCCCGGGGGGTCAGAGCACCCCACATACAAAATTTTCTTAAAAACTACAGTTTTCATATCAGAACCACCAAGTCTGGTATACTATCTCATAGTACTCTAACTTAGACGCTAGACGGTTTTTGGAAGGGGTTAAAGCCCGGGGGTAAGAGCCCTCCCCCGTCATAAAAATTGCCGTAAAATCTACAGTTTTCAATTTAGAACCACCAAATTTGGTATACTATCTCATGGTACTCTAACTTAGACGGTAGACCGTTTTTGGAACGGGTCAACGCCCGGGGGTCAGAGCCCCCCCCCCATATTTTTTTGTAAAATCTACAGTTTTCAATTCAGAACCATTAAGTATGGTATCATGAAACTCTACTTTGACGCTAGATGCTTTTTGGAAGGGGTTAGAGCCCGGGGGTGAAAGCGCCCCCCCCTCATAAACATTTCGTAAAATCTACAGTTTTCAATTTAGAACCACCAAATCTGGTATACTATCTCATGGTACTTTAACTTAGACGCTAGACGGCTTTTGAAAGGGGTTGGAGCCGGGAGGTCAGAGCCCCCCCCCCCTAATAAAACAAATCGTAAAATCTACATTTCAAAATTGCCTTTATTCTTCAGTAAAATAACATTTCTATGTACATGACAATGGAATTCTGCCAATAAATACAGCGGTATATACTTCAGCTGGAAAGTTCCAGTGAAACGTAAAACAAAATATTGTTAAAATCATAAAAAAAAAAATTATTTCGCCACGTAGGGCGAAGGAGAGGCAGACAATAAATTTTCAATTTAGAACCACAAAATTTGGTATACTATCTCATGGCACTCTAACTTAGACGGTAGACCGTTTTTGGAAGGGGTTGCAGCCCGGAGGGTAAGGGCCCCCTTCATAAAAAAATTCGTAAAATCTACAGTTTTCAATTTAGAACCATTAAATTTGGTACTCTAACTTAGACGGTAGACCGTTTTTGGATCGGGTCAAGGCCCGGGGGTCAGAGCGTCCGCCCCCATAAATTTTTTTACAATTTTCAATTCAGAACCATCAAATATGGTATCATGAAACTCCAACTTAGACGCTAGACGGTTTTTAGAAGGGGTTGGAGCCCGGGGGTGAGAGCCCCACCCCCTCATAAATATTTCATAAAATCTACAGTTTTCAATGTAGAACTACCAAATTTGGTATACTATCTCATGGTATTCTAACTTAGACAGTAGACCGCTTTTGGATAGGGTCAAGTCCAGGGGGTCAGAGCCCCCGCATGAAAAATTTTCTGAAAAACTACAGTTTTCAATTCAGAACCACCAGATCTGGTATAGTATCTCATGGTACTCTAACTTAGACGCTAGACGATTTTTGGAAAGGTTTGCAGCCCGGGGGAAACTGCCCCCTTCATAAAAATCGCAAAATCTAGTTTTCAATTTAGAACCACCAAATTTGGTATGCTATCTCATGGTACTCTAACTTAGACGGTCGACGGTTTTTGGAACGGGTCAAGGCCCGGGGGTCAGAGCCCCCCCCCCCCCCCCGTCACATACACACACACATACAACATTTTCTTAAAAACTACAGTTTTCAATTCAGAACCACCAAATCTGGTATCATGAAACTCTAACTTAGACGCTAGACGGTTTTGGGAAGGGGTTGGAACCCGGGGGTGAGAGCCCCCCCCCTCGCTCCTCATAAAAATTTCGCAAAATCTACAGTTTTCAATTTAGAACAACCAAATTTGGTATACTATCTCATGGTTATCTAATTTAGACGGTAGACGGTTTTTGGAAGGGGTCGGGGCTCGGGTCAAGGGAGCCCCAAACAAAATTTTCGTAAAAAGTTCTGTTTTTTACTCTTAAGAATACCCTATCTACGTTTGAGGGCCTTGCACCATAAACCATCAACCAACCAACTAACCAACCTACGGTCTAAGTTAGAGACTGTATATAACAATAAAGTGCAAAAATATGCGTTTAATGGTGTATTAAAAACACAAATCAATATAGTTTAGCTTTCACTACTTACGAGCGGCTTATCAGAAAGAAATACAATGTAATGTAAATAGAGAGTTCCAGATATTCAAAATTCAAAACGGTAAGAAAAAGATGATCAATGCCAATGTGAAGTCGTACGCAATCGACATCATATAGGTACATTGCATTTCTTTGTTGCGGGATTCACAGAAGCACACGCCAGATGTGCGGCAGTTTTATAGATGTCTCCTAGAAGGTAAGTATTCCCATTCCTTTTTGTTTCTTTTTTGTTTCGAAAAATTAAATTAACTAAATCAAAAAATTTAAAATAAGTTTACTGGAAGATTGCAGGATAATATTTTTCATTCATTAACTTTCACACGCTGAACTTGGTGATTCCACAAATAGTAATATATACCTGGCAAATAACTGGCATCCTGCTAGTACAAATTATATTAATGATTTATTTGCGTCCAGTTCAATTTAGTATGTCCATAAGAGCGTTTGGAGCCGTATGAAAAATACATTTCAACGTGTGCCGCTACGGCGGCGGAGGGATCTAGGGGCTGGCTTCTGACCACTTGTCAAGAAGAATTTTGTATGTGGGGGCAGTTACCCCCCCCCCATCCCTGGGAGTTGACCAGTTCCTAAAAACCGTCTACCGTTTAAGTTAGAGTACCATGAGATAGTATGCCAAATTTGGTGGTTCTAAATTGAAAACTGTAGATTTTACAAAATTTTTTATAAGGTGAGCTCTGACCCAGTGCCCGTCCCGTTCCAAAAACCGTCTGCCGTCTAAGTTAGACTACCATAAGATATTATACCAAATTTGGTGGTTCTAAATTGAAAACTGTGGATTTCAAGAAAATTTTGAATGGGGGGGTCTGTAACCGCCCGTGCCCCGGCCCGGTCCGAAAACCGTCCAAGTTAGATTACCATGATATAGTATACCAAATTTGGTGGTCCGGAATTGAAAACTAGATTTTACGAAAATTTTGGGGGGAAAGGTTGCAACCCCTGTGCCCCGACCCGTTCTGAAAACCTTCTACGTTAGAGTACCATGATATAGTATACCAAATTTGGTGGTTCTAAATTGAAAACTGTAGATTTCACGAAATTTTTTATGGGGGGGGGGCTCTGAACCCCGGGCTCCAACCCTTTAATAAAAACCATCTACAGTCGAAGTTAAAATACCATGAGACAGTATACCAAATTTGGTGGTTCTAAATTGAAAACGGTATATTTTACGAAAATTTTGCACTGGGGGAAGGGCTCTGACCCACCGGGCCCCGACCCGTTCCAAAAACCGTCTCCCGTCTAAGTTAGAGTTTCATGATACCACATTTGGTGGTTCTAAATTGAAAACTATAGATTTTATGAAAATTTTGTATGTGGGGGGCTCTTACCCCCCGCGCCTTTACCTATTCCAAAAACTGTCTACCGTCTAAGTTAGAGTATCATGAGATAGTATACCAAATTTAGTGGTTCTAAATTGAAAACTGTGGATTTCACGAAAATTTTAAGGGGGGCGTAACCCCCGTGCCCCGACCCGTTCCGAAAACCGTCTAAGTTAGATTACCATGATATAGTATACCAAATTTGGTGGTTCTGAATTGAAAACTAGATTTTACGAAAATTTTGTGAGGGGGGGGAGTTGTAACCCCCGTGCCCCGACCCGTTCTGAAAACCGTCTAAGTTAGAGTACCATGATATAGTATACCAAATTTGGTGGTTCTAAATTGAAAACTGTAGATTTCACGAAATTTTTTATGGGGGGCGGTCTCTGAACTCCGGGCTCCAACCCTTTCATAAAAACCATCTACAGTCGAAGTTAAAATACCATGAGATAGTATACCAAATTTGGTGGTTCTAAATTGAAAACGGTATATTTTACGAAAATTTTGTACGGGGGAGCGCTCTGACCTCCGGGTCCCGACCCGTCCCCAAAACCATCTCCCGTCTAAGTTAAAGTTTCATGATACCAAATTTGGTGGTTCTAAATTGAAAACTATAGATTTTACGAAAATTTTGTATGTGGGGGCTCCTACCCACCGCGCCTCTTTACCTATTCCAAAAACCATCTACCGTCTAAGTTAGAGTATCATGAGATAGCATACCAAATTTGGTGGTTCTAAATTGAAAACTGTAGATTTTACAAAATGTTTTTGGAGGGGTGTGGCTCTGACCTCCCTGGCTCCAACCGCTTCCAAAAACCGTCTACAGTCTAAGTTTGAGTTTCGTGAGATAGTATACCAAATTTGGTGGTTCTAAGTTGAAAACTGTAGATTTTGCAAACAAATTTTATGGGGGGGGGCTCTGACCCCGTGCCTGACCCGTTTTAAAAACCATCTACCGTCTAAGTTAGAGTACCATGAAATAGTGCACCAAATTTGGTGGTTCTACATTGAAAACTGTAGATTTTACGAAAATTTTGTATTGGGGGGCTCTAAACCCACCCCCGGGAACCGACCCGTTCCAAAAACCGTGTACCGTTTAAGTTACAGTACCATGAAAGACTATACCAAATTTGGTGGTTCTAAATTGAAAACTGTAGATTTTACGAAAATTTTGTACGTGGGGCCGGGAGCTCTGACCCCCGGGCCTCGACACGTTCCAAAAACCGTCTCCCGCTAAGTTAGAATTTCATTACACCAAATTTGGTGGTTCTGTTTACCAAATTTAAACCACACCAAATTTGGTGGTTCTGGTTACCAAATTAAACCACCAACCACCAAATTTGGTGGTTGGTGGTTTAATTAAAAAATATAGATTTTAAGAAAATTTTGTATGGGGGCTCCTACCCCAGGGCCTTGACTCGTTCCAAAAACCGTCTACCGTCTAAGTTAGAGTACCATGAGATAGTATACCAAATTTGGTGGTTTTAAATTGAAAACAAGATTTTACGAAAATTTTGTGTGTGGGCGGGTTCTAACCCCCGTGCCCCGACCCGTTCTGAAAACCGTCTAAGTTAGAGTACCATGATATAGTATACCAAATTTGGTGGTTCTATATTGAAAACTGTATATTTAACAAAAATTTTGTACGGGGGGGGGGGGACGCTGACCCACCGCGCCTCGACCCGTTCCAAATACCGTCTCCCGTCTAAGTTAGAGTTTCATGATACCAAATTTGGTGGTTCAAAATTGTAAACTATAGATTTTACGAAAATTTTGTAAGTGGGGGCTCTCCCCCGCGCTTTGACCTATCCAAAAAATTGTCTACCTTCGAAGTTAGAGTACCATGAGATAGTATACCAAATTTGGTGGTTCTAAATTGAAAACTGTAGATTTTACGAAAATTTTGTATGAAGGGGCGGGTGGCTCTGACCCCCTGGCTCCAAACGCTTCCAAAAACCATCTACAGTCTAAGTTAGTGTTTCGTGAGATAGTATACGAAATTTGGTGGTTCTAAATTGAAAACTGTAGTTTTTACGAATTTGTTTTTGAGGGGGGAGGGCTCTGACCCCGTGCCAGACCCGTTCCCAAAACCGTCTACCGTCTAAGTTATGGTACCATGAGATTGTGATGTGTGTTTTGTGAGCTCTGTCTTTTACGTGTTTTCGAGTGGTTACCCGAGTGGTGTGCTCTTTTTTTTCGAGTACATCTTCAAGTTGAAGATCAGTGCTTTCGTTTCGTTTGTCTCACGAGGTGGTGAGTGAATTACTTTATTCCTTATCGTTAGTTATATTTTTCGACCGAGTTGGTCTTGTTCTTCGGTAAGCCTCGCCATGGACATGGCGGCAGTAGATAAGGGTGAAGCTCACGCCCTTATCTTGGAAGAAAAGCCATCTTCCTCCTCTTCTTGCAACCCAGCTGCAGACACAGCTTCGTTGGTCGCCGAGATCTATAACTGCCTTACTGACGTCATGAGTTCCTCCTCCTCTCCTGCGCCGACGGACTACCTTCCCACAGAGAGTACTACCGTTACAGGTCTACTCTGTGTCGCTGCCGCGGATGTTATGGAGGTGTCGGGTGCCGTCGCTTCTACGGCCACCACTTCATCTCAACTACCAGATTCGCCTATAACAGCTGGAGTTTCGCCCTCTACATCTCGTAAAAGTACCGTTCCTCCATCATATGCGACTGCTATGTCTAGTGGCTCTACGTCAGTCTTATCGTCTGATACTCTCCTTCCCGATTCTTATCTTCATGTCGTGGGATCCACAGCCACGATAGATATTCCCGAAGACTCACCAGCAGGCCGTCAACTACAATCAACGATGGAACTCGGCGTATGTTTTGATGCGCTGCCGGATACAAAGCTTCAGCTCTATAGCTGAGCTCTTAAATCCATCTTACCGGCGGATGCAATAGATTATGTTGCCGGAAAACCACGATCAGTGCTGGTTTACTTCAAGAAAAAAGAGCATACAGACCTCGTCTTGACAGCAGGACTGACCATTAATGATGTACATCTACTACCACAACCAGTCGCGCACCGCCTCGTGCAGGTGACTTTCTACCCTGTCCCACCAGAAGTTTCTGATACTATTCTTTGCACGTTACTCAGTAAGTTCGGCCGAGTGGTCGGCCCCATAACTACCCTCTCGGCGGCACCCAGAGACCACGAGGACAAAGCCATTCGTGGCTTCCGTCGCACCGCTCGTGTGCCCTTTCCGTCCGATACTCATCTTCAGGCCTGTCCAACTGTCCTTCACGTGCACTGTGTGCAACAGCGACGTCGTATCGAGATCATCACTTCTCAGCATTGCACCCTTTGTCAAAGTGAGAGTCATGTGCGAGCCAATTGCACTGTGCTGTTTCCACATCCGTGCCAAGTGCTGTGGCACCTTCTGTCCCTCCTGTTACTGCCGTGTCAACGTCTCCACACGAGTGGAAGGTTGCAGGACCCAGATCTTCTCGACGTCGGCCTACAGCCGTTGGTCGACAAACGTCTTTGGCAGACTCACTTGCAGTTACAGACCGGAATTTTCCCACGCTTCCTACGGCGCCCCCGCAGCGTATATTTTCTGCTCCTACAGATTTAGCTGCTGATCTGTCGTCGGTGTTTACCGTTGGCACTGCAGACCCAGCAGCCGATACAGCAGCCAGCACAGAAACTTCTATACTAGCTGATTCCTCCAAGATTTTTGCCAAACGCAGTATCTCCTCTCGGAAGAAGTTGAAGAAGTCTAAGACGTCCTCATCCCCGCACTTGTTCACAAGGCGGTCTAATCGCCCGGCTACTCGCGCAATCTTCTCTCGACGTGGCATTTCGTCTTCTCAAGTACAAGCTTGGACTGAACCAGAGACGGAGGATGTTTCTCCCTCGTTAGAGGACTTCACTACTCTCCTTCAAGAGAATGCTTTTCCCGCTGAGCCGATGCCTTACGTACATCTTCTTGAATATTTAGTGAGTCCCACCAGCACGGCCACTGCCCGTGTTTTTTTGCTAAAGTATGAAGCTGCCCTACCTCGGTTTCTCAGTGAACTTGATTCTGTTATGCACACTCTTCGGCGGAGCGTCGATGACGTTCCGTGGGGTCTGGGTTTTATTCAGCGCCTACATGTTCTCGCCACTGCAAGTCAACACATCTTACATCCGCCGACGGACCTAACAGTTCAAGGTCACGTCACTTAATTGTCGCGGTTTTGCGACACCACTTGCGAACGCCTTAGCCTTTGAGGACCTTTCCCCACTGGGTGCGGACTTGCTACTTTTACAAGAGACGAACTGTCATCCTACCACTTTGTTTACCCGTTGGCGATCATGGAATTTTACTTTCCACCACGCATTCAGCTGTTCATCATATGGTGGCATTGCCGTCTGGGTACGCTCGACTTTTCGTTCTACGATGACTCTCTTCTCTGTGAAAAATCTCTGTCGTGATCTATTACAATAAGTCACGTTCACTATTCAAACGGAGAAGTTTCATATCTTCAACATCTACGTACCAAACGCCTCCACTTATGTGTCGGAGCTTTTTCTGTGCTTTCACGGTGCTCTCTCTGGTATACCTGCCACCGACCGAGTTCTCGTTGGTGGCGACTTTAATTGTACTCTACAACCTCAACTTGATCGTTCCCCGCCTTCACGCGAACATCGTTCAGACCTTGTACAGCAGCTACAGTTCCTCGTTTTTGATTTCTCACTGATAGATGTCCATCGACACTTATATTCGACTACACGCTCCCATTCCTGGCGTGCAGCTGGTGCGATAAACCCGGCCACAGCCAGACTTGACAGATTTTATGCCACGTCCATACTTCTTCCAGCGATCTCTGCATCCTGTTGCCAGCCCACTGTGTCGTCCGACCATTGTGCCATCACTCTCACAGTGTTCCACACTCATGCACAGCCCAGGACAACCCGGCCGTGGACATTTGATGCTGCTCTTTTGGATGACGCCGGTTTTTGCTCTTCAGTCCGCCATTTCCTCTCCGAATGGCGCACGCAACTGCAGTCTGCGTCGTGTGCCCTGACTTTCTGGCTGGAGGTAAAACATCGCCTCTTGCTTCATGTGCGAAATCAGGCTTTTACGCTCACGACGCTACAGAGGATGCGTTTGGATCACATCCGTACGATGCTTTCTCTTGTAAATATGGCTGACCCTCTTTTTGCTGTGTATAAGGCTAAACTGAATTCTCTCCTAGTGCCACTTGCGCAACAGGTCATTCGGCGGCTGAGATTACAGCATCTCGCGCCCGATGCTTGCACATATGAGTTTCTTTCCAATCTTGAATCTAAGCGTCATGCCTCTGCTTCAATTCGCCATCTCCGCCTCTCTACCGGCGAGGTATCCTCTGACCCAGTTACTCATTGCTCTGTTGCCCGCAGCTATTTCACAACGAAGTTTTGTGAGACTCCTCCTCCTTCCAGCACTGCCTTATCTGGTCCACACTCTGCTTTACCTCAGGTCCCCTCTTAGTTTTCTGATTCTCTCCTCCGGCCTCCCACGCTAACAGAGATTTCCGAGAGGTTTTCTTCTCTAAACTCCAAGGCTGCACCTGGCCCAGATGGACTTCTATTCTGTTTTTACAAAGTTTTCCTCCCAGCCCTCCTCCCTTTTCTGCTTAGTGCTTTATCCACTGCTTTCCACCTATCCACCCTTCCGAGGAGTTTCACAATTGCCCATATAGTCCTCTTCCCCAAGAAGAGTGATCTCCTAGACTTGGGGAACTGGCGTCCCATCTCACTTCTGAATCTTGATTACAAGCTTTACACTAAACGACTCTCGCGCCGTATTAATCCAATCCTCCCCCACATCCTGTCCTCTAACCAGACCTACACTGTCCCAGGGCGCTCCATCTCGCATAACGTTCAACTTCTCAGTGACCTAATCTATCTCGCTCGATCTCGCTCTGAACCTCTTGCTCTGCTGTCTCTCGATCAACAATCCGCTTTTGACAATATTTCTCATGCTTACCTCTCGTCTACACTTTATAGTTTCGGGTTTCCACCTCCTTTCGTTTCTGTTCTCCTCTCCCTCTATCAGGACGCCACTTTCCACGTCAGGTTGCCCACCCTTCTCACAGCGCAAATTCCTTTCCGTCGCGGCGTCCGGCAAGGCTGCCCCTTGTCCGGACAGCTCTTGCAATCGAACCTATTCTTCACTCCGTTCACAGATCCTTCTATGCTTCTCTGCTACCAGTGGTCGCCAGCACTCGCCATCATATTGTCACCTATGTTGCCTATGCTGATGACGTGACTTTTTGTGTTCGACAAGATGCACAATTCTGCAAACTTCGCCACCTCTACGCTCGGTATGCCTCTTGTTCTAGTGCCACGCTAAACGAGTCAAAAAGCACTGGCTTATGGTACGGGTCGTGGGCTAGTCAAACCGACTCTCCATGGGGAGCCGAATGGTCCACATCCTCACAGCGTTTTCTAGGAGTGCACCTGGGCAAACCTCCTAAAGCCTCGACGACAACGTGGAATGAACTGCACCCCCGCCTGCTGAGCACGACTTCCAACTAGAGACAAGCACAGTTCTGCCCTTCTCTGTACCAGCGTGCCCAGATCACTCGAACATATTTGATATCCATGTGCACGTTCTCTTGGCTTGCGTCCAAACAACCAGTCTAACGTCTTCTTGCAATCACCCAGTACCAAACCAATATCGTGTGGACTGGTCAACATTGGGTAAACGCTTCACTTCTCAACTTGTCTCCTCAGAATGGCGGTATTGGACTGCTTGACGTGCGGTTATACTATCAGGCATTCCGAGTGTCTGCGTTTCTTCACCTTCTTGCTTCACCTGTTCTGCCTGCGGAGACAACCCGGGACGTCACTGTCTCCCCGCGTAATCCTTACTAAGTAAGATTACCATGATATAGTATACCAAATTTGGTGGTTCTGAATTGAAAACTAGATTTTAAAAAAAAATTGTGGGGGGGGAGCTGTAACCCTCCGTGCCCCGACTTGTTCTGAAAACCGTCTAAGTTAGAGTACCATGATATAGTATACCAAATTTGGTGGTTCTAAATTGAAAACTGGAGATTTCACGAAATTTTTATGGGGGGGGGGGGAGGGGTCTCTGACCTCCGGGCTCCAACCCTTTCATAAAAACCATCTACAGTCGAAGTAAAAATACCATGAGATAGTATACCAAATTTGGTGGTTCTAAATTGAAAACGGTATATTTTACGAAAATTTTGTACGGGGTGAGGGCTCTGACCCCCGGGCCCCGACCCGTCCCAAAAACCATCTCCCGTCTAAGTTAAAGTTTCATGATACCAAATTTGGTGGTTCTAAATTGAAAACTAGATTTTACGAAATTTTGTAGGGGGGGGGGCGCTGTTAACCCCGGGCTCCGGCCCTTTTCCAAAACCGTCTACAGTCTAAGTTAGAATACCATGAAATAGTATACCAAATTTGGTGCTTCTAAATTGAAAACTGTAGATTTTACGATAATTTTGTACGGGGGGGGAAGAGTTCTGACCTCACGGGCCCCGATCCGTTCCAAAAACGGTCTTCCGCTAAGTTAGAGTTTCATGACACCAAATTTGGTGTTTCTAAATTGAAAACTAGATTTTACGGCAATTTTGTAGGGGGAAGGGGCTCTGACCCCGGGCTCCAACCGCTTCCAAAGACCGTCTACAGTCTAAGTTAGAATACCACGAGATGGTATACCAGATTGGGTGGTTTTTATTTGAAAACTGTAGATTTTACGAAAATTTTGTATATGGGGTGCTCTGACCAACCGGGCCCTGCCCCGTTCCAAAAACCGTCTACCGTCTAATATTTTTAGTGCCAAATAAAAAGCGTAATATTCCTATCCTGTCTGAGTGTCCAAACTTTATAAATTTGATCAGGGAGGAAGACGTTCGAAATCGTACGGTTTCCTGCATTCGTTTTGCATGTAACCAAAATATGTAAACGCGACGAATTGACGTAGTCGACAAATGGAGGGAGTCGACGAATTTGTCCGCGGCGAATTGACGCTCGACGAATCGTCGTGGTCGACGAATTGACGCGCAACGAATTGTCGTAGTCGACGAATTGACGCGCGACGAATCGTCGCAGTCGACGAATTGACGCGCGACGAATCGTCGCAGTCGACGAATTGACGTAGTCGACGAATTGACGCACGCGACGAATTGACGTGACACCAATTTGAATGGGGAATAATTATCTGCTCAGCAAAGTGGATTCTGGCATTTCAGACTTCTTTGCTACTCGTGTGTCGTATAGAAGACGTGGCCGGAAGGGGCCCAAGGACACAATCATTTAACGCGTAGGAAAGAAGTGATCACTACTGGTTGATAATCGAGGAGAAAGCTGGTTCGGGCTTAACGACATCCGAGGCAACAATTGGCTCACGACCTCTCAATTAACGGCAACGTTATCCTAAACGCACACAGAACTCTTTTTAGGCACATCATCCAGCGGAGGCTTTTGCCGATGCGCCTGAGGAGTAGGTGGACTGAACGCTTGATATACCTGGAATTCTGTCATCTGGGAGTCTGTTGCCCCAATTAGTCCAGGTTCCAGTTCTAAACATGCCGACGAACAGGTCTCTGTTTGACACCGTGCGGGTGAACGCTTGTAATTAGAATGCCCAGTAGGAACGAAAATAGGCCGGCAGCAATGGGTTCGGGGTACGCGGTGATTGTTTTCACGGACATCATTGGTTGCTCTCATCCACGATGAACACACCCTTACCTCTAGAACCTACCTAAGCATTTTTTCGACCAAGTGTTCCTCTGTATGGTGATCGTGTATCCGAAAGGCACTTCCCTCTTTCAGAGAAGCAATGCCTAGTATCACAAGGTCGGCATTAAGCAGTACTGGTTCAAGAATCATAACTAAGCAGTTCATATGCTCCCGTGAAAGCCGAATTTCTTCAATATTTTAATTGACTAGTGAGTGGCAAATGTAGCGTCAGGACAACTCTACAGGGAGGGTATCACCTCTGCCCCTAAAACATTCCATATGCATCGCTGGATGTTAAGGTGGACGTCAAGTAATTTTGCTTCGTATACTTCCAATGGAAAAACTTCTGTACACATTTTCTTCACAATTAATGCGTTCCCAAGGATAAAAATTTGAACATGGATTAAAATAGCTTCATTTTATAACTCGGAATACTTAATATTTTCTAAAGCATAACCATAATTATGCAATCCAACATTTTTGTCTACTGACGTCATCAAAGTACAGGTCGCGCCATCTTTTGTCTGGACAATTAATGCGTTCCCAAGGATGAAAATTTGAACATCGATTAAAGTAGCTTCATTTTATAACTTGGAATTTTTAATATTTTCTAAAACATAACCATAATTATATTAAAAATCAATAACTTTTCCTTTGGTGGTGTAGAAATCAGAAAAAAGATGGCGCGACCTGTACTTTGATGACGTCAGTAGAAAAACAAATGTTGAATTGCATAATTGTGGTTATGTTTTAGAATATATTAAGTATTCCAAGTTATAAAATGAAGCTATTTTATTCGATGTTCAAATTTTCATCCTTGGGAACGCATTAAGGTGGACGTCAAGTAATTTTGCTTCCTATACTTCCAATGGAAAAACTTCTGTACACATTTTCTTCACAATTAATGCGTTCCCAAGGATAAAAATTTGAACATGGATTAAATTAGCTTCATTTTATAACTCGGAGCACTTAATATTTTCTAAAACATAACCATAATTATGCAATCCAACATTTTTTGTCTACTGACGTCATCAAAGTACAGGTCGCGCCATCTTTTTCTGGTTTCAACACCACCAAAGGAAAAGTTGTTGATTTTTAATATAATTATAGTTATGTTTTAGAAAATATTAAGAATTCCAAGTAATAAAATGAAGCTATTTTAATTGATGTTCAAATTTTCATCATTGGGAACGCATTAATTGTGAAGAAAATGTGTACAGAAGCTTTTCCATTGAAAGTATAGGAAGCAAAATTACTTGACGTCCATCTTAAGTGCTCCCTCAATTTATACCAGGCAAGATTGCGAAGTGAACCCAATGGCGCCCCAAACCATGACGCTTGGCGTTGGGCCGTTGTGACGCTGCAAAATGCACTCTGCAAAGTGCCGTTAACCACGATGTCTTCGAACACGTATGCGTCCATCATAATGCATCAAGTTGAATCGTGACTCGTCAGAAAACACGGTCTGTTGCCAATCAAGGCGCTAATGTCTGTAGTCGAAGGATGTTTTCTGAGGCGTCTTTACCCGAGGTCGCGTCATTGGGAAGTTGGAAGAAGGTCAAAGTGTGACTGGTGTGGCCAAGGAGTTCGGAATCGCTCACAGCATCGCTTCACGAGCTTGGAGAGCATTTCAAACGACAGGAACAGCTGTCCGAGAGTTCAGCAGTAGTCGTCCACGAGTAACCACGGCAGCGGACGACCGGTATATTGTCCTACAGGCGAGAAGAGACAGACGGCATACAGCGGGAGAAATCGCAAGGCACATGCAGCAGACAACTGGACGTCCGTTATCACGTTTTACCGTGGCCAGGAGGCTGCACAAAGGTGGTCTATTTGCACGACGACCAGTACGGTTTGTGCCATTAACGCCTGCTCATCGGGGACGGCGGTCTCTGTGATGCCAGGAACAAAAGAACTGGACACATCAGCAATGGGGTTGAGTTCTCTTTACGGATGAGAGCCGATTTAGTCTGACGAGCGATTCTGGACGTATACACATCTCTGGAGACAGCAGGGAAAACGCAATCGCACCTTCAACATAATCGAAAGGGATCGGCTGGGAGGTGGCGGAGTTCTCGTTTGGGGCGGTATCATGCTTGGTAGACGTACTGACCTTCACATCTTCCAAGGAGTTTCAGTCATTGGTGTCCCCTATTGTACCGAAGTTCTCCTGCCTCACGTACGTCTGTTTAGAGGTGCTGTGAGTCCTGAGTTCCTCTTCATGGACGACAACGCTACACCTCATCGTACAGTGGCTGTCGCAGAGCTGTTGGAGAGTAAAGATATTCAACGCATGGATTAGCCTGTAAGGTCCCCTGACCTAAATCCAATCGTACAAGTGTGGGACCTTCTCGGGAGACGCTTAGCAGCACGTCACCAGCCGCCAGCAACAATTTCGCAGCTGCGATTGGCGCTTCAAAAGGAATGGGCCGCGATGCCTCAACAGCTCCTTGACAACCTCGTCCTCAGCATGGACAGACGTTGTAAATCCTGCAACGCAGTCAGGGGGGATCATATCCCCTACTAAAGACTGGATTTTTCTTGGCAGCCGCCTGTCACATGGACGTTTCTGTCTTCTGCCCAGTTGTGCTCGAAGCTACCTCTTCAATAAAGTGCCTTTGTATCCTTTGGATTCCTTGTTCGGACGGTTTTGCTCACTTGTTCCATATTCTTACATCTTGGGGATCTTATGGTATGATTTGAGTCGATGTGGAGCACTTCTGCACGACGTTACATTCGAGAAACCGTCTCGTCCTTAATTTTTGCACGCCAGTGTATATAGTGTCTCATTTGCTAAATTATAAAATTACATTTATATATAAAAAACTTCTCTCGCTCTCCGTCTCTCTAAAAGCCCGAGCCCGCCCGAACCAGAACCTCCGTAAATATTCTACAGCCCGAACCCTATGCGGGCCCGAACTATGCTTCTCTCTTTCGGTCTCGGGCTCAGCCCGTCTCAGCTCTGGTCTACAAGGATAAGGCGTCTACAAGTGATCCGGCCATCCTCGACCCTCGACCGTAACCAATTCTTGATTTCTGAAGCGTGATTTGTATCCCAAAGGCCCCGGAATAGGAGGCTAACGTAACAATATTGTTCTACAATATCCTCATATAGAATATCAGACGCACGAGTATTATATTAGATGGAGTTAATTCTAAAGGAACAAAAATTGTTTGTACAAATGACACAAACACTAGCGCACATAACAAAAATATTATTAAGAACAATAAACTGATCGCAGTACACATCTTTAGAAACTCAGATAACCTCATATAATTTACTCTTGTCAGAAACGTTGATGCGCCAGGAGAACGAACTCTCAGAAATGCTTCTGCTTCCCATGATCAGAGAATTTCCTTCAAGAAAGTCATCACACGGTGCCATGAAACGAGGTATTAAAGATGCCGTATGATTTATGGAGTCGTAAAACTGGCATGTCGTGAACTGAGACAACGCGAAATCGGTTATTAACGAAGCAGTGTTTACCAGTTCTATCGGTGATTCCTTCTATCTGTTCATAAAGCTATAACTTTAGGAACTCAGAAACTATCATTACTTTGCTGGTCCTTATTTATTTATTTAGTACTCAGTTCAGGCTGGTAGAGTTTCCGCACAGGACCACAAAATTCTCTGGTTCGAAACCTAACATTTTCTTAAAAATCGTTGCTCGAAATAAATCGTACAGCAGCAAAGATTCCGTAAAAATATTCTAATACACTGATGTCCAAAATTAAAGTCACAAACACATATTCTGTGATATCTTGAAAACTAAATGGTTTATTGCAGTGAAATTTGGTACATAGATGCCTCGTACTATGAGATATGCAATAGCAATATAACAAAATGAACAGGAGGTAAATTGCGCGTGATATGCAAATTAGACCAAAAACGGTCCAAGCGTGATGCATCATATCTCGGCCGCCCCGGTGGCGCAGTGGTCTAAGCGATGGCCTCTGATCATTCGTCCAAAGGGGGTCCGGGTTCGAAACCCGGTGAGGCATGGATGTTGTGTTTGTCTTACGGCACTGGTTCTCTCCCTTCCCTGGAACCAGTGACCCTAAATTAGGGACGGGCGACTGCTTATAGCCCATTGAGTTGCTCATGGTGGTCATTAAACCTCAAAAAAATCACATCTCGGGAACGGTCCGGTTAATAGGGAATATGGCCACCCCGCACAGCTTTATAAGTCGCACAACGAGCCCTGATACCGTGTATGAGGTTGTTGATAACAGCTTGTGGCAACAAATCCCATTCTTCTAAAAGCGCGGATTTTAACGCCTGGAGGGTCCTGGGAGAGAGTTGACGTAGTGTAATGGCTCTTCTTAGAGCATCCCAAAAATGCTCTATAGGAGTTAGGTCCGGCGACTTCGCTGGCCACACTATACGGCGAATATCCTCTCCCTCCAGAAACTCGTCGAAAAGCTGAGCTCTATGTTGCCTCGCGTTATCGTCCCTAAAATGAAGTACGGTCTGACAGCTCTCTGGAAAATCCTCACATAAGGTTCAAGGACCTCATCTCTATAGCGCTGTGTGGTCACAGTGCCCCCATCGGAGACGTGCAGTGGTGTACGCCCGTCCAACATGATGCCTGCTACACACAAGGATTCCCCTTCCACCAAAAAGTTCGATTTCTCTTATGTTGGAGGAATGAATACGGGTCTCACGCTGCCTCCAGATGAAGGCTCGTCGAGAATCACTTTGTGTACTGAATCTCGACTCATCACAGAAAGGTACACGGCCTCAATCGTGCGGTGTACAAGAGAGATGTGTTTCGCTCCACGACAGACTCTTCTGCGATCTGGTGAGGGAGACACACACCACTGGTCGCCGGACGTGAAACGACTTCTCTGCTAGGCGTCTGTATAAAGTTTGCCTCGAAATTGTTGTTCCAGTCGCAGCAGTGAGGTCCTGAAAGAGGTCTCTAGCCGTCATCCGTCTATGGCTTTAGGCTGTTAATGCCACGTAACGATCCTCCACAGGTGTCGTAACTCTTGGACGGCCTTGACCGGGCCTCCTGGGGATGGCACCCGTTTTTCGGAATTGGTGGCATAACCTGAATACCGCCTTTCGTGACACCTGTAACCATCGGGAGACCTCCGATTGAGACTGGCCAGCTTCAAGCCTGTCGATGGCTCTCCTCCTCAGTCTATCGTCTTATCGATTCCTAGCACTCATTTCAACTGAAAACAGTCAAACTTGGGATTTTTCTTGCAAGAAACACAACTCTGAAGACGAAATTCGCAGATGCAGAAAATGGGCACTTTCACGTTCTCTTACCAAACTCACCCTATTAACCGTTTAACAAACATTGGATGCTTACATTTGATTAATGATCAAATGTAGAGGATTTTGGGAAGGGAGTGTCTGACCCCAGGTCTTAAACAACCCTTAGAAATAGGAAGCTAGGAGATTTGGGCTAGAGTGCCCGATAGGAAAGTGACACGGAAAGGAAGTGGAAAGGGGTAGGAAGACGCCCTTATTTATTACCGGGGGGGCCAGTACCCGGGGTCCGACGGCTTAACGTGCCGATCTGACGCACGGCGTATATTTAGTGGATCGAGCGTTCGTACCTGACTGGGATCGAACCTGAGGTCCTTTCCGTAGCAGTCACGAACGTTGCCCACTGGGCCACCCGCGGCCCTTACATTTGATTCATCGTTTCCCAGATTATATATGACAGTAATTTTAAACATTTTACTGGTTGCTATTTTGAATAGTTGTAAACAATGTGTCTGTGACCTTAATTTTGGATATCAGTGTACATGCATATCCTTAAAATATATTACTACAAAAAATACGAAAGCAAATATGACTGATAATTCCATGAGAAAAGTTATTACCTCAGACACCTTTAATAAATTAAAATAATCGATCTGGCACGTGCAAGGACGAAGCGGTGAAGTGTCAGGTGGTTAACTAATCTTCAGTTTACTAGCGTGTATAAGGTCTACTTGTACTAGAACTTGCCATTTTTATCTACAGACCAATGCGTCTATCCATGCTTTAATGGCCGTAGATATCGATTTTACAATTTCCTGCTTCAAACTGAATCATGAGGCTCTTCAAAAGAGAAATCTGCGATTGAATAAGGTAAAGTAGCTGCGTTGTCGTTTTCGATTTTTCGATAGAGTCAATCAAATTGGCTCTATCAAAACGACAACGTCTTGAAAAGGATTTGCTATGTCTTCTGAAAAAATAGAACAAAGGCTTCAGCAAGAAACTACATTCCTCGTCAAAAAATTGCCTCGCTCAGAGGGAATGCCTTACGTACCGTACAAAGCGACACGCTAAAAGGTAACAGTGTAAGTCACAAATGTTCACATTTGTGGCCTATTTAACAAAGCCGATGCTTTTGGAGTTAGGGTTACATCAGTACGAGGTGTGGCGACTACTCGCGGCAATAAAAAAGGTTCCTTCTTTGGTTCAAAAGGTTCCTAAAAATGCTCTGTTCCAGGGATTTGCTGCATTTGCACCTGACGATTCGTTACGTGATGCACTGGCATAAATACTTTGGCCGCCCCGGTGGCTCAGTGGTCTAAGCGATGGCCTCTGATCATTCGTCCGTAAGGCGTCCGGGTTCGAATCCCGGTGAGGCATGGATGTTGTGTTTGTCTTACGGCACTGGCTCTCTCCCTTCCCTGGAACCAGTGACCCTAAATTAGGGACGGGCGACTGCTTATAGCCCATTGAGTTGCTCACGGTGGTCGTTAAACCTCCAATCAAAAAAAAAAAAAAAATAAATACTTTGACGTCTTTTCATGACGTCATAAATTTGCTCAATTAGCAACAGATCTAGCTACACGCTTACCCACTCATGTGCTGCAGCGGGGATGTCACGTGTTTAAACTAGTTCAAGTCGCTCACTGCAGTCAATAGAAAGGGATATAAAGTGGTAGTCCTTGGTGTGAACAGCATTGTATGTCGCCGTTTTGTCAGTGGTTGGGGCGCCTAAAGGATGAACAGCCACAACCGGCTGATTAGGGAACGTTTGCTTTACGAGCTCGAACTCTGCCATAACGCTGCTCAAGAAACACGAAACATTTGTCATGCGAAAGGGAAAGGTTCCGTGGAATACAGCACCTCAACCAGATGGTTCAAAAAATTTTTTTCAGGGGACAGAAACCTTCGACGATCAGCCAAGGTCAGGTAGGCCGCGAATTGTAGATTCGGAGGCCGTGCGGCAGGCCGTACATGCAAATCCGACAACCAGCACTCTGAGATTAACAGGCGAGCTAGGCATATCACAGACCATCGTGGTTCATCACCTTCAGAACATGGGCAAGATCAACAAGAGCTGCCGCATTGTGACGCCAGCTGATGCAAAGCGCCGGGTTGAAGTGTGGATGAAACTCCTAGAAAACCCGCGCAATGTACGTTTCAACATACGTGCGATGCAAGTGAGTCCATTGTTACGTGTGATGAAAAGTGGGTCCATTTCCGTACTCCTAACACACATCGGGAGTGGTTGAGCCCGGACCAGCTTCCTGAACCTATTACCAAACGTAGGCGCTTCGATCACAAGGTGATGCTCTGCGTCTGGTGGAATTTCGAGAAGCTAATCCATTACGAATTTGTTCCAGACGGTCGGGCCATCAACCCCAAGCTCTACTCTGAACAGCTGTAGCGGATGTATGTCGTTTTGGAGGAGAAGTAACCGGTACTGGTGAACAGAAAGCGTGCTGTCCTACAGCAGGACATCACTCGGCCTGATACCGCGCGTACGACCCGAGCAAAATCCAGGAACTTGAGGGCATCGAACGGATGCCACACCCAGCATATATTCCGGACCTTGACCCGTCGAATTATTACTTGTTCCGGTCCATGGCCCACTTTTTTCGCGGGCGGCACTTCAACAACCAGGAGAAAGTGGCAGCTGGGGTGAAGGAGTTGTTCGCCTCGAAAGAGAAGAACATTTACCGCTACTGAATCGAAGAACTGACAGACAGATGGCTAAATACGATGCAACACTCTGGCTTATACTTTGAATGCTAGCCAACTTTCGTCGTAAAGGTGCGTATGAAGACATAAAGAGATCCAAATATTGCAAAAATCTCTACTCGCCTTCTATAGTAGGGCAACGTGGGAGACTTATGGCTGCCAAGAAACATTCAGGAGGGCCAAATAAATTGACGGAAAGGGACAAAAGAACTCGGAAACGTGTCGTCCGTAAGCACCTTTATTCCTCTGCACAAATCATCACAAACGATTTCAAGATTCAACAGGAGTGAGTGTGTTCACTAAGACAGTTCGTTAGGACCTGTACAAGTTCAATTTCCAAGGCCTAGCTGCGGCATGCAAGCCATTAATAACTGATACGAATGCGAGTAAGGGACTTGCTCCGTGCAAAGCACATCGTCCACGGACACTAGACCAGTTATAGAGTGACGAATCACGCTACACCGTTTTTAAATCCGATGGTCGTGGCTGGATGTGGCGTATGCCAAGTGAATGGTATCTGCCAGAACGTGTCATACCAACTGATAAGTTTGTGGTGGCAGCGCCATGGTTCAAGGATGTTCCTCGTGTATGGACTCGGACTGTTGGTGGTTGTGGATGAAAACGTAGACTCTACGAAATGCCGATACATTCGAGACATCATATGTATTTTGCAAAATCGATTAAAAATTGTATATTCAGTTGTTTCAGCTTTCCACAATTTGAACCATTTGAATCTGCTTCAAAATGAATTTTGAATAACCGTTTTCTTTTTTGTTGGGAACATGACGTGAAATATTTAAAAAATGAATTCACGCGATCTTGTGCTTAATCTAATATCTCTGATTGCTTTCCAGTATTTTATGTCATATCAAATTATTTTTTTAACTTTGTAAGGTATGTACACGATCGAGTTAAATTATTGTGACCACCAGCTAATATCCAGAGTAAATGCCGTGTGCAGTGCGGACAGCAGCTAGACGGGATGGGAGTGACTCAATAAGGGGCTGAAAGGTGTTCACAGGTATGTGGAGCCATGCTGATTGCAGTGCATCTGACAGCTGCTGGAGGGTGCGTGGTGGAAGATCCATAGAGCGAACAACACTATCGAGGTGGTCCCACAGATGCTCAATTGTGTTTACGTCTGGGGAATTAGAGGGCCAGGGAAGTACTTGGAAGTCTTAATCGTGCTCTTCTACCACTTCTAGCTGTGTGACGCGTCGCATTGTCGTGCTGAAAGATCTCCTCCGCCTCAGGAAAGACAATCAGCATGCATTGGTGAACGTGGTCTGCAAGGAGGGATTCATAACGAATTCAGTCCATAGTGACTTCCACTGGTATGAGCGGACCCAGAGAATTCCCCGGAAACACTCCCCAGAACATAACGCTGCCCCCACCATCTTGTGTTCTTCCAGTAATAGTTGAAGAGTGTTTGTTCTCCGATGTTTCTCGCCTTATACGCCAACGTCCATCCGTTCGATGAAGCAGAAAACGTGGCTCATCGGAGAAGGTAATCCTTTGTCAATCAGCGGAGGTCAAATTCCGATACTGCCGTGCAAATGTAATTTTTTCTGCCGATGTACCTTCGTTAGCATAGGTGCAGTGACCATCCGTTTGCATCGCAGCCCCATACACATCAGGGTTCGCTGAACGGTCGTTTTAGACACAGTTCCGGTAGCCCCTTGGTTCATTCGGCCAGTGAGTTGCTCCACTGTAGTGTGTCGATCGCCCTCGTGCACCTTCGAAGCCGACGTTCACCTCTCAGGTAAATGGCACATAGTGCTCCGCAGTTTCCACGTCGCTTATTCGCAAAGGTGCCATTTCTCCAATCACGATACATTTTAACCACAACATGCCGCGAACAGTTCACAAACTGCACTCTTTCAGAAATACTGCCACCCTTGGCCCGAAAGCCGATAATCATCCGTTTTAGCCAATCTGATAAATCGCACCATTTATACATGACAGCAACGAATGATATGTTTTCAGATTGCGTGCAGATCACCATATATACCTTCCAAGCCAGCTCACGACATGTGCCTTGTTTCATTGGCTACCCGCTGTTGACCTCAAAAGTAGGAGGTGGTCACAATATTATGACTCAACTGTGTATTATTTAATGTAATGGGTGTTGAATTTGTTTATTTCGTTTTAGGTTTAGCAACCACCGAGAGAAACTCATTGTGTTATAAGCAGCCCCCCTCCCTAATTTTGGGTCACTAGTTCCAGGAAGCTAGAGCGCCAGTTTCATAAGACAACACTCCATTCATGCCTCTCCTGGGATTCTGGCCCACACCCATTCCGGACAAACGACTGGGGGCCAGCACTTCGTACCACTTCTACCACTCGAAATTTGTTTTATCTGCTTTTATTACTATTATTAAATTGTTACATTTTGTTTCATTAAAAAAGAAAAAACGTGGTTTTGGGGAACCTCTCCCAATTTGGTATTTAATAATTTTGTAAGCTGGATCTAATTACTTTTTCCTTTAAAAATATTCGGTAACAACTAAATCTGAATATTTATTAACTAACTCTAACCTTTTAACCCCGAAACCTCCTTTAATGTTGCCTATCTTTCTATTTATCACATCGTTCTTTCCAATTTAATTAAAAACTTGTCAATCTGCATTTTGGCAAGTTTGTCCGGAAACGTGACACCAATCAAAACCATACGTCTGAGGTTCTTCCACATTCACCGTACCGCCCCGATCTCGCACAAAACTATCTTCATCTTTTGATCAGGTTAAAGAAGCTTTACGTGGTCCGTGGTTTGATAGTGATTAAAAGGTGAACGAAATGGTGCCATATACATGGCTTCGGAACAGCCGAAAATCTTCTCCGATGGCCTAAGAAATGTGTGTGGAACTACAGGGAAACTAGGTTGAAAAATAATGCTACACACAGTAATCTAAGTTTAACTTTATTTTTCGTAAATACAGTAATATTGCCCTTACTTTTTGATTTACCTTCCCACAATGCCAAAAAAAGCAGTTTTATCAAGAGGCAATCCTATGCCATTAAATGAGAGTTAAGCTAGAAATACCATGGTTTGTCAACGTTCGTCCCGGTTGCAGCTAAAATGATCAATAATCTGAGCAGCCGTACGACCACGGTAACCATGGAATGAAGTTCTCTGCGAATGGTACGTGTACATACCGAGGTTCCAGCATTTTTACTCACGTGTACACTGAGGTCTTGTACAGTACTTCGTCGATGAGCTGAAACGACTCTCCTGAGGCTTCGACGACCTCTATCACTGATTTTCTTTGGTCTGCCGGTACCTTTTGTTGCTTCAGGCACGCCATGTGTCTTCCACTTATTCAGTGCATCCAAATCAGTTGACTTGGGTATTTTTAGACTCCCCTCGGTTTCTCTTATGGACAAACGACTAATATAACACCCAACAATATTTGCTTTTGAAGATGACAATCCGATTTTTGGCGTCAATGGGACAAGGATGGTAAGTCAGATAATATCCGAAAACTTGAAAATTTTCATCGTCCTGGAGCGGGACTCGAACCTGCGTCTCCCAGAAAACGCTTAGGTATGCTAACCACTACACCACCCAGAACGACCAAGTTTCAAGTTTCCGATCAATTTGAATTTAACCATCACAGGATTCGCTAGTCGAAGCAACCGGCATTCATGTTTAGCGAATCTGGAGGTTAAGAATCTTATCCCGTGTTTGCCCGGAGAAGCAGATAAATCCTGAAAGAAATAGCGGGTTCGAGTCCCGCTCCAGGACGATGAAAATTTTCAAGTTTTCGGATATTATCTGACTTACCATCCTTGTCCCATTGACGCCAAAAATCGGATTGTCATCTTCAAAATTTGTATTATATGGCGTAATCCCGTATTTCTTTCATGAATATTTGCTTTCTCAAAGTCAGTTCTCTCCCACCGCGACATTTTCACTCAACCTCACAGTGCGATATGATCGCGGTGAGCTGCAGGCTTGCTTTTATACCGTTTGCAGCTGTTTTTTTTTTTTTTTTTTTTTTTTTTTGATTCGAGGTTTAACGACCACCGTGAGCAACTCAATGGGCTATACGCAGTCGCCCGTCCCTAATTTAGGGTCACTGGTTCCAGGGAAGGGAGAGAGCCAGTGCCGTAAGACAAACACAACATCCATGCCTGACCGGGATTCGAACCCGGACCCCTTACGGACGAATGATCAAAGGCCAACGCCTTAGACCACTGCGCCACCGGGGCGGCCGTTTGCAGCTATACCGCGCATCTGAATAACGCAGCGGATCCGTTCGTTTGCTTTTGAAGGGGTGTCCGGTGACTTTTGTCAATATAGTGCGTATCGTCCTGTGGAATGGATAACAGTATGAGACGGAGAATGACACATTGCTTTGTGTGCTGTGGTTTCGGTTCATGGGGATCATATGATATTGTCTAGAGGAGAAACCAAGCTTGTGCTGGTGACAATCGATGTTGTATCGAGATGACCCCACCTCATCTGCCCATTGTTGTATATTGGTTCCGGCGTTTCGACCAGGGCGTCAGTGTTTTTTGTCGTTGGACCTCCTAAACTCGGAATGTCTTTGGGGCTGGTGACCTCTTCATTGAAACGCCGGAACCATTTTCACCCAGTGCTGCTCTCCACTGTTTTCTAGCTTTCAAATGTTCAAATTTGTCTCGCTCTTCCTTCTGCGGTTGATCCATTTTTTCCAATAACGCGTTGGAGCACCCTACCATAACTTTTATCGGCCTACATCCTTTTCTCACCTAATAACGCAGTGTGGCTCTTTGCCACAAGCACATCATCAGCCTCATGTGTTTCACGTCATTGCAGTACACATTCTACGCTGGTGTGCTTTTCACACAGGAACGGAGGCCCCACAGGATGAGTAGCTCAGAACTCACCCGGGTATTAACTTTAATCATTCCCTGTTGAACAGAGTTTTCTTCATACGGTAGTTTTGGGGTATCAAAATTTATTTCTTACCTTGATAATGAACGTTGTGACATATACCTCTATTTAACCTTCCCATTACGTTTCTGTTTTCTCAAGTAAATTTCTTTACTTGTCGGTTAAAGGCTTTTTCACTGAACGGCACATTACTTCCCCAAACAACTTGTAACTTTTGGCAACGCTGATAGTGGATCATCTATACATAGTATAAAATAAAGTCACCTGTACGCGTCTGTCTGTTTGTTGGCGCTAATCTCGAGAATCGCCGGACGGATTTTGATGCGGTTTTCACCATTCTATAGAGCATTTGTCGAGGAACGTTTAACTGTGTGAAACATTAATGTATGACAAAAGGGAAACGAGCATTAACGATTTTAGTGGTAAGTCGAAGACAAAACCACCGCTAGCATTCTCTCGTGGCTTCCACTGCCTAAACAACGATGCGCGGTGATCGGTTTACGAAACTTTTTTTGCTCGTTGGGAAAAAGACGCGAGGCGCATGCGCGGCGGCTGTTGGAAAAAAGACGCTAGGTGCATGCACGGCGGCTGGTCTGGTAGCATGTAAGGACACTGACTAAATGCCGAATTACATCAGACGCTGAAAGAATTGGTTTATCGGCGCTCGCACAGACTAAATGCGTAGTTACATCGGACGCTGAAAGAGAATTGGTTTTTCGGCGTTCGCACAGACTAAATGCGTAGTTGTTTTTATCCACACGTATGTATCTCTTTGAGTAGCTCTTTAATTAAAATTTAAATATTGTATTAACATTCTGCCGAGAAAAAAATCGAATATAGGTCGTAATACATCAGACGCTCAAAGAATTTGTTTATCCAGTCATAATGAAACTTTCCAAGAAACAGAATCTCGATTGGCAAATGAAAAAGAATGGCTTTACAAAGAGAAAGACAGTCGTCTGTTGAACGTAAAAATCGTATCTCTTTAGATTCGCCGTAAATTCTAAATTACTACCTTGAGAAGCCGGGCCGGGTCGCTAGTGATAAATAAATAAATAATGTTGAATGAAAAGCTATGGTTAAAGTGAATGACGTGAATATGTTGGCGATATGTTTGGAATAGCTAAACAGGTTGAAATTCCTCGTGGATCTATGTTTATCGGCGAATAAGTGTTGTAGGTATCTGAATGCGATTTGTATGCTTATACGAGAGATGATTATTGGTATGAGCGGTACGACATGGTGATCCTAGTGTGTAAAGTACCACTGGGGTGAAGCGAGAGGGAAAATGCAAGTTGCAACGATAATCAAGGTTGGTGTAGTTCAGTCCGGAGAATAGCTGGCTCCGGAACGAGGAGATGTGGTTTCGAATTACACCACTGGCAGAAATGGAGCTTGAATTTCACACTGGTGCCCGAACGTAAAAATGACTCTCCTGGCAGTGATGTTCGAGAATAATGTGTGATGTTTCTCCTACACATCGTCTGGAATTAAAGAGAATTCCGTCTTCTATGCTTCGAAAAATGTGTGATGCTTCTTCTAAAGATCTTCTGGAATTAACGAGAATTCTTCTTTCTACGCTTCGAAAAATATGTGATGTTTCTACCACACATCGTCTGGAATTAATGAGAATTCCGTCTCTACGATTCGAAAAAATGTGTGATGCTTCTTCAACACATCGTTTGGAACTAAAAGAGAATTCCGTGTTCTACGTTTCCAAAAATGTGCGATGCTTCTTCCACACATAGTCTGGAATTAACGAGAGTTCCGCCTTCAACGCTTCGAAAGATGTGTGCTGCTTCTTCCACACATACACTGAAGTGCCAGAAAAACTGGTACACCAGTCGAATACTTGGTAGGTCTACCACGGGAGCGCAGGACTGCAGAACTACGACGGGGCATGGACTCCACTAGCTTCTGGAAATATGCTGTAGGTAATGCACACCATACTTCCTGCAGAGCGTTCCACAATTCGGGTGTATTCCGAAGTCTCGGATTCCTGTGTTCGATAGCGCGTTGCATGGCATCCCAAATGTGTTCTATCACATTCAGATCTGGGGACTTGGGTGGGAATGGCAACACCCCAAACTCAGATGAATGCTCCTCTAACCATAATGTGGCGTCCCGACACTTGTGTGGAGGTGCATTGTCCTGTTGGAACACGCCCAACCCATCAGCATGACTGCAGAAGGTATGAACGGGTGTACCTCGTCAGAAAGGATGCGCACATAGCGTTGGCCGGTCACAGACGTTTGTAGACGTACCAGAGGTCCCAGTGAAGTTCAATTAAACACACCCCATACCATTACGGTCCCCCACCAGCCGGTACAGTTCCCTGTTGACAGACGGGGTCCACGGTTTCATGGGGTTTGCGCCACACACGAATCCTTCCATCTGCCGATACAGTTGGAAACGCGACTCGTCAGACCAGGTTACTTGCTTCCAGTAACAAAGTGTCCAGTGGCGGTGTTGCCGTTCCCAAGCGAGGCGCATAGCTCTGTGTCGTGCACCCATCAAGGGGACTGGAGTTGGGCGTCGGCCCCCAAAGCCCATATCGTGCAGTGTACGTTGCATAAATCGGATAATGATGCTTGTTGAGGCTCCAGCATTAAATTCCGATGATACCTGCGAGAGTGTTGCACGCCTATCACGTGAAACGATTCCTGACAGGCGACGATGGTCACGTTCACCCAATGTCTTTTTACGGCCACTCTAGTATCGTAGGTTAGAGGTTTTGCCGGAATTCTTTTAGTCCCGGTACACCGTTGCAATGGCTGTCCGTGAAAATCCGAACTTCGTTTCTACCTCCGAAATACTATGGCCCATCTCACGAGTGCCAACTATAACACCGCGTTGAAAATCGCTTAAATCGTTATTACTTCTCATTCGCGTGCCGAAAACAGCTCTGACAGCTGGCAAGGACGTCTATCGCTTTATATACGCACTGGCGGACGCAACCGAGTACGCGCATAAGTGACATTACTATGTATTTTGCATAAGCTCGGCTGTACCAGTTTTTCTGGCACTTCAGTGTAGTCTGCAATTAACGAGAATCCGCCTTCTACGCTTCGAAAAACTTGTGATGCTTCTTCCACACATCGTCTAGAATTAATGAGAATTCTGTCTCTACGCTTCGAAAAATGTGCGATGCTTCTTCCACACATTGTCTGGAATAAATAAAAAATCCGTTCTTCCACAGTGAAGTCTTCTTCAAGCATGGTTTGCGACGGACTTGAAACCGTTTTTTAGAAATGAAACACGTACGTTTTTACTAATTCTTTCAGCCTGCGCGTTTTGTTTACGTAGTTCTTTCTAAAGTGATGTGTTCAACGAATTAATTAAGATCATTAGTTTCATTCATTCATCAGCAAGTTTAGTTAAAGACACTAACTTGAACTAAAAGCAACGCCCAACTAATAAAAACGCCATAAACTGAAAGTAGAATTTATCCGTTACCCATAGTTTTCCAGCAATATAAACGCTCTGACTGTTAAAATCTCGCCTTAGCAATCACCAAACAAGCAGTAAACCGTTGCTATTATTTAAGAAGTAATTTTACTTACGAACAGTCGTTCAGAAAATGCGTTTCCTTGTAAAGCACGAAAGCAGCTTAAAAAAAATAACTCCTTTCTTTGGCACTCTAACACACACCCGTCGTTTCTCATTAAAGGAATGTGGGTGCTACTAATGCCGTTTTTTTCCACCTTAGATGCCCAAATAAGACTGCTTATAAGATAATCAACTGATGTACCTCTATTCGAATCTTCTGGCCACATGCCACCGTTGTTCCAGTAATGAAATCTTCCTGAGTTAACTTGGTTTGAATGACGCAAAGCTTCTAAACTCATGATTATGTTGTGCTACCCCATTTCCTCTCTCCCTGCTAATTCCCTTTCGTTGTCTTCAGTTCTTATCTTTTTTTTTCAATTTGATCAGAGAATTCACACTCGGACGTCCATTTCCAAAGATTCTGTTCAGTGAACATTGCGGATTTTGCATTGAATCCCATTTTAACGACATCACTAGATTATTTTTACTTTGTCGTGTATTTTATTAATTCATGTTAAAATGCCACTGCAGTGCATTAGTCATACAAACTGTTTTTGTCATGCGACGGAGAGTTATCTTAGATGTGTTCTTTTTTATTAAGAAAGAATGCAAAATTTATTCTTACTACCATAAAAGTAATAAGAGCAAAAATGATACTCATGCAGTATAATGTAGTGACAGTGTGACATGATTTGTTAAAAGAGTTCCTTCAAATCCTATTCATTGTCTGAATGATTTGGGAAATGCCTTTCATCGTATTACTGTTTCTGCTTAAAACCACATGAGGTGTTACAGCGATGTCTAAACGTTCTGTGAAATGCAAGTCTTTACCGTCAACAGTGAAGCCTATTTCATTCTGCTGGAATGGCCATACCATATTTACTGGAAATTCGGGATTAACAGTTACTTTCTAATAGTTCCATCTTCTCGAAAAATCAATCATTTGTAGGCATTAATCAATTTAATATTCTTCCATATATTATTTCGCATTATGATGGAATTTCATTGGGAATTTGAGCGTTTTGGTATTCCAGTAAAGACAAATCTGGATCACTGTTATTGTAAACAATCTTCTATAACAATAAGTTCATTGTGTGTACATGTCTTTCTTCCATACCATTGGATTGTGACAACTCTGGGTTGGATAATTTTTGCCCAAAGTTTTCAAAATTCTGAAATTCTTTACAAACATAATGGTGACCATTATCAGAATGCACACCTTTTGTAAAAGTCCATCTTCCCCCACTCCAACACATCCGCCTTGCTCTAAGTCAGTCAGCTGTAAGTACAGGTCTCATTTGCCGCGGCGGGGCATACTCAGTTACTACCACTATCTTACTGTCACAATTACTGCGAATCGATTATAGCCACTGGCCCTGTGCGTTCTGCGTTTATACCTTTTGGAAAAGTCTATCATCCCCCCACTCCAACACATCCGCCTTGCTCTAAGTCAGTCAGCTGTAAGTACAGGTCTCATTTGCCGCGGCGGGGCATACTTAGTTACTACCACTATCTTACTGTCTCAATTACTGCGAATCGATTATAGCCACTGGCCCTGTGCGTTCTGCGTTTATACCTTTTGGAAAAGTCTATCTTCCCCCACTCCAACACATCCGCCTTGCTCTAAGTCAGTCAGCTGTAAGTACAGGTCTCATTTGCCGCGGCGGGGCATACTCAGTTACTACCACTATCTTACTGTCACGATTACTGCGAATCGATTATAGCCACTGGCCCTGTGCGTTCTGCGTTTATACCTTTTGGAAAAGTCTATCCCCCACTCCAACACATCCGCCTTGCTCTAAGTCAGTCAGCTGTAAGTACAGGTCTCATTTGCCGCGGCGGGACATACTCAGTTACTACCACTATCTTACTGTCACAATTACTGCGAATCGATTATAGCCACTGGCCCTGTGCGTTCTGCGTTTATACCTCCTGCGGGAGAGCTACGAATGCGTGGCTAGCACAAATCATTTGCATGTGCTCTGATGTTGTAATCATTTGTGCCTCCTCACGTGACCCCCTGCGAGTTTCAGTCCGATCGCACACGTTCTTCTTGGTGTTGCATTTTCAACAAACGGTAGTGTATACTATAGACGGAACGGACCGTGTCAATAAAATTCGGCAAATTCACGGTATAAATAGACAACAAGGAATAATTAAAAAGACGTGAATTATTGTCCTTTAAAGTATCACATCTTCCATTCCACTCGCGATGCAATACTATTTTGGCCTCGTTCGCATAGCTACTGGGAACTATCGGATATGACCTTCTTTGTTATGGTGTGCAGCTGTGTCGTCACGTTCGCTTGAACGTCTGAAATGTCTGAAAATCTTTTCCCTTTTAGCGATTTCCGTGAGGGAATACAAAAAGTAGTCAGCCGGTGGCAGATCAGGAGAATACGGTGGGTGGTTCAACGGAGCAACGGCTCGCTCGTATTTGCAGAACATGACATTGGTCCTTCTCCCCATTTTTGTCTGCTAACAACGTGCACCTTCGTCAGTTGTCGCGACACACTCTCTAACAGCTCTATGACGGTTACGGATATCTTCGCTCATCTACTTGACTGCATCGTGAAAGTTACCGCATTTTTAACAATCTATCCTTTTACGAGGTACGACAGTGTTTACAGAAATTTACTGCCCTACTTTGTAAAACCGCTCTGACAAGTCATATAATCCCAGACTAGTAAAACAAAAGAAATATCCAAATCATAAAAGCATAGAAAATAACTTATTCCTAGACGTGCTAGACACCATATAATTTTTTCGATGTTTTTAAGTAGTTCGTTTTTGCAATAAAACACTCTCTTGAACTCTAAGAACAGCTTAATACGAAAGCTGTTATTCGGAAGAACCTCGCCCGTCAGGGTAAGGTTCTCTCGACTGAGAATCAAACTACTTTCTAAAGCCTTCAAAGAGCTCTTTAATTCGTCTTCAGTTGTCGATATTCATACAGTTCGTTGTACATCTTAAAATAATATGAAACACTCGTCATAATATATATGGTTGGTGCGAATGAAATGTCTGGCACGAACTAGCAGTGGAGACAGGCCCCCACCACAGCGGAACGGAACCACCCACAGCTGTTGCGGGTATTTCGTCACAGAGTTATTATAAATAGCTATCATGTGAGTGAAGAACAAGGCTCACGCGTGGTATAATTGGGCGTAACGTGGCTTTCAAGGGAAACATGCAGACGCCAGATTTGAGAGTCATCTTCCTGTATGAATTTAAACTGGGCCATTCTGCAGGACATGTCAATCGAAACTTTAACAACGCGTTTGGGGAGACTACAGCCAACGAATGAACCATTCGGCGATGAACCATTCGGAGATACGGACCTGCAAAACGAAGCACGTGGTCATCGACCTGTTGCTGTTTCTGACGATGTTCTGTTACGTGTGGTTGAAGTGGACCCCCGTAAAACGTGTCGTGACATAGCGGCAGAGGTAAGTGTCCACCACATGACAGTTGTTTGGCGTCTGGCTGTGCTGGGTAAGGTCAAAAAGCTGGACATGTGGCTGCCGCATGAGTTGACAACTGCCAACAAGACGAGGCGTTTGGAAGTCTGCACACCTCTGCTTGCCAAGAATGAACAGGAACGTCTACTGCATTGAATCGTCATCTGCGACGAGTAGTCGGTCCTTTATGATAATCGGAAACGACCTGCACAATGGTTAAGCAAGGCACAGACTGTTGGACGGCATCCTAAACCACCCCTACACACGAAGAAAATGATGCTTCTTTTCTGGTGGTACACAGCCAAGTTCCGCTACTGGTTTGTAATGCGCAGGGGCCTTCTCTATTTATAAGCATTGACAGTTTCAGCGTACCACGTGACTGGACGCGATACTTCTGGTTTGTATATTGCTTTCGGGGTGTATAGAGTAATTTATCCATTCAATGTACATCAGTATGAGTGACTTTATTGACTTCCAGACACAGCCCGAAAGGATAAAATCCCATGGGAGTTAAAAAACAACTTTCGTACTTTCGCAAATGCATTTTCGCATAAGGCGAGCAAAGTTGACAAAAAAAAATTTCAAGGGCCCTTTTCATGGCATTTTGATTGAAAAACTACGTGTTGCTTGGGAGTCTTTTCTAAGCTTTGTTCTTTCCTATTTTTTCGGTCCCCCGCTTCCCCTGTCTTTGTCCTTTTTCCTGCTTCCTGGTGCCTGGGTGCTCTTCTGTGTGAGACTACAGGTATAGTATGTAGCGCAGCTTATAACTTCACATTTTTAACGAGAAACCGTATACTGCCGCCCAGGTGGCGCAGTGGTCTAAACGCTGTCTTCTGACTATTCGTCCGAGATGGGTCCGGGTTCGAATACCTGATGAGGCATGGACGTTTTTCTTGTCTTACGGTACTGGCTCTATTCCAGTCCTGGAACCACTGACCCAAAATTAGGTGCGAGCGACTGCTTATGTACACTTAGTTGTCCGCCCGGGTGGTGCAGTGGTCTAAGCGATGGCTTGTGACCATTCGTTCTAGTTGGTTCCAATCCTGATGAGGCATGGATGTTGTGGTTTTCTTACGGCACAGGCTCTCTCCCTTGCCTGGAAACAGGGACCCTAAATTAGGGTTGGGCGACTGCTTATAGTCCACTGAGTTGCTCACGCTGGTCGCAAAATTTCCAATAAAAAATAATCCTACTGAGTTCTCACGGTGGTCGTTAAACCCCCAATAAAAAAATCGTATTCTTCTAAAACTAATTTTTCCTCACTATTTTTCTTTAGGATCTCTCCTACTAGAGCACTCTGTTCCCACTTCCATTTTACTATTTTTACAGCTCTTCCAAGAGAATCAGCGAGTTGCTGTTGAAAGGGAGTTTCGTTTCGAAGTAAATTTCGGTGTGGAAAGCTTTGCGAAAAGCAAACAAAATTTACATAAGAGAAACGTCAACAACATCAAAAAGCTAAAAAGGTGGTATGCGTCATTATAATGCTATAATACTCTAGAAATTAAGCTTAAAACTTCGAATTGGACAACTGATTGGTTTCATTCATCAACAGGCAATTAGATGTTGATAACATTATGATATCAAAATCAGAAAACATGAAAAACAAATTTATATAAATATGCAAACATAATTTAAACATACGGTTCTTCTCTAAACTTCAAATGAATTTGATTCAACACCGGTTTTATCTTTCTTGAAATATATTCTAAGCGTTGTTCTGAAAAGTTACATCATCAATTCTCAATTAGAGCACTGGTTTTATAATGTCAAGTGGAGCAAGCATGAGATACTTTCTTTATGTTTGTTCTATCAAAGCTGCATCACGCTAATTGAATGTGATTCCAATTAAAGTTTGCTAACTCAAGAAACGTACATAATAGGGTTAGCATTGTTGTCAGATTTGTTACGAAACAAAAGACACTGATGACGATAAAACTTTCTTTTGAAATCTGTCATCAATTTCCGAAGACTGTATTTCGCAGCAATTAACTACTTTGTGTATTCTGTTTCAGATTTTAGTTTTTCAATTTTTGTGCGTAACCCCGTTCTAATTAGAAAAAGTACATGCCACTTCTTTGTCGTCGGTTGTATGCAAGGTGATTGGTGTTGAAATGTTTCGGAGTTCGTCGAAGCTGAAAAGAGTGTCAATAATTATTTAAGCTCACTTTTTCAGCGGGCAATCAATGGTAATGGATTAAACAAAAAAGGGATTCTTTCAAATCTTGCTTGCGCCCTCGGATACAGAAAAACATAATTCTCATGGATTACTAGCAAATTATCTTTAGGAGTTTAATACTGCTCATCTTTTAATATGGTGAATTTCAGCTTTGTAGATTTCACAATTGTTTTCAACGATTCCATTTGTTTATTTTTATAATCGATCTAGTTTATACACGTTTTCTCTTCTTACCGAATTACAGTTATTTTAGCTTTGAACTGTACCTATCGAATGAGAAAAATTTTAGAAATTCAAACCAACATATTTTTGTGTTAAAGTTCTCTTAATGGAAACATGCATTTAAATGAACAAAATTAAAATCCAAATTGTGAAGTTACCAGAGAACACTTTACAGAAAATAAAATCATGTCTCTTTTGACATAATTTTTTTTGTCGATCTCTATCTATTCAAATCATTTGTGTCGAAATACAGAGCAAGATGTAACCGTAAGCATTTTTTTAACATTTGAGGTAACTCTTGTTTTTTGGTTCAATTTTTCTTTCTGTATACCTTTTCCTTGCGCCACAGAAAAATCTTCAGCATTCGATACTAAGAACGCAATCGATGACAAATTATTTCAGCTGACAAATAGAAATCAATTTTACTAGTTACACAAGACAAAGCTTAAAATGCGTACTAGTGTTAATGTTTTTTTCAAAAATCGAACTGTTAAAGAAAGGCGTTTTCTTTAAATATTTTAAAATTGTTTGTCCATCAAAATTCAGTAATCCTTAATTTACGTTTTAAGAGTTTTGGGGGCTCTTAAAACGAACGAATTAGCATGTTTTCAATTAAATACATGTACGTTTATGTAAACATATCTGAGAAAATGCTTTGCGATGTTGTTTCTCGGAAAACAACAAATTCATTCTGATATTATATCAAAAAGAATATTCGGATGAACGACAAAAAGTTGAATAACACTATAAAATCCTTTCGGAGGAAACTGTACCTTCAGCGAAGGGGCAATTGCTACCGAAAAGTTATTTTATAAAATCCAAAGAGGCTATTAATGCATTCTTACAGCAGGAACAAGATTCAAGTCCATGTAAATAAGCATATACATCCATTACAACTCAGTGACCAAGCTGTTGCGTTAAATTAAGAGGTTATCTCCTCGGAGAACATAATTATCTTCAGTTTTAATTGCTGCTGACGCATCAAGCATCACCATTCAGTAACATCATCGCATAATAACTCAAGCTTCACATACACATTCACCAAAGATCTCACTTCTGATCTTCGTATTAGTGTCTAGTATTCATTCATGCAATCTTAAATTCAGGTGATTAAGAGCTTTCGTTTAGCAATTTATCTGAGCAATTTTTAATCAGCTTCCATAAGTTCTTCAACTTTTTCAGAAATTTAACGCTACAATAGTAAAGAGACTGAATGTGAATAAAGGAAAATGTACGCATGGAAAACGTTTTCTTACTTGTCTTCCTCGAACTATTTCCTAAGAGAAAGAATGTAGTTCTTACATTGTTCGTACAAGTTTCGGAAGAACTTGAACAATTCGCTACTTGTGATGGAAGTTTGTTATGCAGCCACTGTCTTCTCCGCGACATGAACACAAAGCGTGCTAGAACCAAGTTAGAAGAATAATAAGGGTGTTGCAGCACTGCAATCTACCTTGAGCTAGAAAAACCTGCACTTTGACTGCTGTGTGAGCAGAAGCATTGCCAAATAACAGACGCCGTAAAGCCTGTGTTGATTTTGGACTTTATCGATTCTTAATCACATTTAACTCCCTTGATAGATTTGTAACTATGCACACACACACACACACACACACACACACTGAGTTGACAGAAATCCTGGGATATCTATGGGTTGGCCCCCTTTCGCCAGGATAAGGGCAGTTACACGGCGACGTATTGAGTCCACGTGGTCACAAAAGCATTCCACAGGTATATCCACCAATGTTTACTACACCTTTGTACATAATTCGGTCACATTCTTGAGAGGAGGATTCAAAGCTCGAATTGACCCTGCCACAACAACCCAAAGATTTTCCATTGGATTCACATCCGCTGAAAGGGCATCGTCATTTTTGAAGGGCAGGAACTTCTGCGGGATGCTCTTCTAACTATGCTCTAGTCTCCACGGCTCTGTGAGGAAACGCATTGTCCTGATGGAGCAGTCGATTGTCCTATGGGTGCTTGATGCCGATGAACGCATGCAGATGGCCTGCAAGAATGAACACGTAGTTTGCAGAGTTCAGAGATACATCTAGACTTACCAGAGGTCCCAACCTGTACCAGTTGAACCGAGACTACAACTAAGCCTCCACCTGCCTGAACAGTGTGGTTTCAGCCAGATGTGCAACATCCAGTCTGCGCGAAAAAACTGGAAACGGGACTCAACGGACCAGGAGACCCGTCTCCAACCGTCTAAAATTCAGCGCCGATGGCCTAAGGCTCAGTTGAGACGTACAGTCCACAGATGTGGCGTTAGCAATTGGACTCTCGTAAATCGGTGGTCTCCATAACATGTTGCGTGTAATGGTCGCCTGGTGGGTTTCGTGGAGACGTTTCTTGAGCCTTCCTCGTTAAAATCCGCGTTGATTTGTGCAATTGTTGCTCTCCAGTTGATTGCAACTATGCGAAATAGACGTCGAGGGCCACGTTCATCCACCACCTTTCTCATCTCACAGCCTTGTCCACGATGCAACCTTATCCTGGAAATGGGGTATTCTCCATACACTCTTGATGCTGTTGAACCGCATACTGCAATTTCTGTGCCACTTGCCCGATAGGGTGGGCCATGCGTCGGGCAACCACTGTCACCACTCTTTCAAACTCTATCAACTCACGGCGTTTATTAATACTGACATCGAATTACCATCTAAGTGAATGTAGTGGTGTCCTCCAACATACTATCTTGCCAAGCAGTGGGTTCGTCCACTAGCGAGAGGGGTGACAGCTTCAAGTTACCCAGGAACCAGATATCCCATGATTTCTGTCCTCTCACTGTATATTGGGTAAGTAAATAAGTTCTCGCCGTTAAGGGTTGCCTGGCAAAAGAGCTTTGTATTAGGCTTCGAAAGTATAGAATAGGTGACGGCACCATGCAGTTTGCCGACTGGAACGTAGAGTTAAAAATGGGAGCTTTGACGATTGCCTCTCCAATATTGTGTAGGACTTTCGGCGTTCACATGAGTTTTGATAAAATGCACATGTCACTGTTTGCTTTTCCGTTTTTATTCTTTACTTCGGGGTTTAGCGACAACCTTGAGAAATTCTAAGGACTGTAAGTAGTAGCCGTCCCTAATTTAGGGCTACCGATTCCACGAAAGGTGGATAGCTAATGCCATGCTTACAATTAGCAAGAAACAGACACAGAAATGTTGTTTGTAATGAGCACGTCTTTTGAAACCTTCCGACACGAATAAGGTATTTTACAGTCATTCATAGTTAATCGAACCGGTTAAAATGTTCAACCGGATTTCTACTAATATAGAAACAGCTACACTCTCCCACTAGCGGCTGAAAAAGTATGTTCTGAAATTAAACATTTGCACGAAACCTTTTACCGGGAAGATATCGGAGACAAGCCGCCCCGGTGGCGCAGTGGTCTAAGGCGCTGGTCTCTGATCATTCGTCCGTAAGGGGTCCTGGTTCGAATCCCGGTAAGGCATGGATGTTGTGTTTGTCTTACGGCACTGGCTCTCTCCCTTCCCTGGAACCAGTGACCCTAAATTAGGGACGGGCGACTGCTTATAGCCCGTTGAGTTGCTCACGGTGGTCGTTAAACCTCCAATCAAAAAAAAAAATATCGGAGACAAAGGGATTTTCAAATCGAACAGTTAGAACAAGAGATATAGAGGAGAACATGACGTAATTTTACGCCACCTAGTGAAAGAATTTTAAACAATGGAAAAGCAGAAAATATGTGAAAAGTATACTTCATAGTATTCTTCGTACAACCTACTGCTTCCGAAGCTAGAAAACCTCATCAGAGGCCAGTGTTGCAATTCCAATGAACATTTACAAAGTGAAGTCAGGAAATGGCGACGTGACCGGGATGCTTCTCTTCTTTTGCCATGAAGGGTTTTACAAGTTGATTTATGGCTATAATAAGTGTTTAAACCGACTCGGTGACTATGTGGAAAGGTGACATTTACACAGCTCCAATAAAAATTGGAGACGGAGTGAGTCAAGGTGACATAATATCTCCCAAGCTTTCAATGCCACACTGCAGAATGTCTTTGAATCATTGAACTGGGAAGACATGGGAATAAAGATTAATGGAGATTATTTAACGCACTTTCGTTTTGTTGGTGGCGTAGTAATTTTTTGAAGTACATCTTCACAGATGTTCGAGGAAGTTGTATAACGAAGTAAATTTCTCCGTCATTTTTGTCCACGCCGGGGCTCGAACCCGGGTCCCCTCATTCTGGAATAAGTCGCTCTACCAATTGAGCTACGCGGACGTTCGTTCTGACTGCTATCTGCCTTTATGTCGTGTGCGTCCTGCTGGGCAGGCACGTCACAGTTTTTGACAAGAGCAAAGAACTTGGATTAAAAATGAACTTTCAGTAAGCAAAATTGGTGTACAGTGCTTTTACAAGTAATTGCGATTTAGCGATTGATGGGGTAAATGTAGAGGTAACCGATACCTACATTTACCTTGAGCAAGAGATATCAAGCGAGGGAGATATCAACAATTGTCATTCCAGGGATCTTACAATGAGCATGATGTCCTCAACTCCTGTCACTTTCTTGATCATGAGTTCCTCTTCCTATTCTTCCTGGTTACGATAAGCATGCCCATCTCCATGCTTCCTTTAGTTGTCTGCAGCTTCTGAATATCTTTCTTAACTAAGCTTCATGTTACTGATCCATTAGTAAGAACTAGAAGGATGCATTGATTAAACTATTCTATTTCAAGACATAATGGTAAATTACTCTAAAACGTGCACTGTTTCTTCCAAACTCTCTCCAACCAAATTTTATACTCCTATTAATTTCTACTTCAACAATACCCTCGCTTGATCTCCACGGAAGACTGAAAGCTAAGGTTTGAGTTGTGAATTCATTTGGGAAAGGAGTAGCAATACCTTACGAAGCTGGACACACGTGCTTGTTAGCATTTGATCTAATTCCGGTGCTACATTTACACCGCTCTTATTGGGTAGTGAGAAAGCCTTCAGAGAGAACAGCATGCACCACGCGAAGGCAAAGTTTACATTTGTCAAGACGAAGCTGTATATTGCGCTTCACTTAACCATCTGACATGCACTACATTGACAAAAGTCACCCAACACCCCTTCAAAAGCAAATGAACGGATCCGTTGCGTTGTTAAGATGCGCGGTACAGCTGCAAACGATATAAAAACAAGCCTGCGGCTGACCGCGATCATGTCGCACTGTGAGGTTGAGTGAAAATGTCGCAGCGGGAAAGAACTGATTTTGAGAAAGGAAACATTGTTTGGTGCTATATTAGTGGGTTGTACATAAGAGAAACCGAAAGGCGTTTAAACATACCCAAGTCAACTGTTTTGGATTTATTCAATAAGTGGAAGACACATGGCGTGCCTGAAACAGCAAAACGTACCAGCAGACCAACGAAAATCAGTGGTAGAGGACGTCGAAGCCTCTGGAGAGTCGTTACAGCTAATCGACGCAAAAAGATCTCAGTGTACAGGTGAGCAAAAATAGCTGGCACCTCGGTATGTACACGTATCATTCGCAGAGAGCTTCATTCCATGGGTTCCCATGGTCGTGCGGCTGCTCATCAGTCTTTCGTATCTGGATTGATCAGTCCTATGGACTGATGAATCCAGATACTCGATCCATCATCTGATAGCCGTTGGTGGATACGGCGACAGCTGGGGAAACGCTATTTGCCAGAGTGTACTGTTCTTACGGTCAAGTTTGGAACTGGCAGTGTACGCGTGTGGGGCTGTTTTTCGTGGTTTGGTCCCGGTCCATTGGTTATCGTGGACAAACCTATTATCCATCATGTCTACCTCGATATTCTGGACAATTATGCCCTACCAACTCTGTGGCAATACTATGCAACCGAGCCTTGTTGGTACCAGCAGAGTAATGCACGGAGCCATAAAGCAAGGACTGTTACGGCGTGGTTTGACGATAATTCCGTATCGTGTGTGGTCTGGCCAGCACAGAGCCCTGACCTTAATCCCATAGAGCACGTATGTGATAAATTTGAGCGCCGCATAAGAAGTTTGGAACCAATGCCTACTACTAAGCAACAGTTAGCGGCAGCATTATGTACTGAATGGAAGCGCATACCTATCTCTGTGTTCCAAATCCTTTTCGAAAGCATGTCTCGAAGAGTCAGTTTTCACACAGTATTTATTAGAAGAAAGATACAGGAGATGTGCTTGAATATATCATCTCAAATGATGTATGACAAAAAATATTTGCAGATGCTTGTAGCTTACGCTACTGCTTATTTACATGGTTCTGTACATTGAAGGTTTTAAAAATAGTTAGTTACACTAGAGTGTCTGGTGAGGCAACAAAAGTCTCTGACAAAGCAGAGAATAGTAACAATTCAGCTTGAAGAGCGTGATACAATATTATTTTGCACAGTATTGATTCAAGGAATAATACAGAATTCGAGCTTGCAGACAAAGATTCAAAAGACAGGTGATGAGAAATTAACAGATGTATGCAGCTTGCGCTACGGTATTTACAGGATTCTGTGCAACTTTGACATGACAACAGTTAAGTACAGTAGAAATCTGGCGAGGCAATATGAATCTCTGGTAATACAGAGAGTAGAATCAATCCAGCATGATGATGACTATATACTATGTAGAATCAATCCAGCATGATGATGACTATATACTATGTAGAATCAATCCAGCATGATGATGACTATATACTATGTAGAATCAATCCAGCATGATGATGACTATAGAGAATAAATGTTACACATTACTGATGAAACAAAAGTTCCGACTGTAAGGTGAAGCGTTGTGGGCGTCCTTGCAAACCAAGAGGTTGCAGGTGACCAAGGAGACAAACATGAAATCACAAGTTCAAGAGACAGATGATGAAAAATGTACAGATGAAAGTGGCTCGTGGTACTACATGTTACATACAACGGTGATATGTTATGTACAATAATTTTTCTGAGAATGCAAAAGAAAAAAATAATCTCTGAAAATACAGAGAGAAGACACAACTCATCACAGTGAGTATTGCAGAACACAAATTTACTCAGTTGATAAGCAAGATATAATACAGGAATTGAAGATAAGAACATACTGTAAAACGACAAAGAAGAGAAAGTTTACAGATGTCTGTGGTCCGCGTTACGACCTATTTACATGATTCTGTACAATGAGAAGTTACAATTTATATATATAGGTTTGTCAGAGTTGACAAAAAGAAATAGTCTCTGACAACGCAGACAGAACATACAATTCAGCATGGTGAGCATTGAAAAACAAAACATTTTACACATGATTTATGCACGAAATAAAACATGTGAAGAGGATGAGACCTGAGGCTTAAATAAAGTGTGAATAGAAATTGACAATTACAAGTAGCTCATGCTTCGAACAATTCATAGGATTCTATTCAATGATGATCTACTAAAAGTTATGTGCAATAGTAAGACAAAAAAAATTCTAATAATATAGAGAGTAGAAATAATATAGCACAGTGAATGCTGAGGAACATGATTACACTCAGTTGCGAAGCAAGAAAAAGACAGGAAATGTGTATAGGAATATCGTCTTAAATGACATATGAAAAGAAGAGTTACAGGTGCTTGTAGCTTACGCAACGATCTATTCACAATGTTCAATACAGTTATGAGAGAATACAATTTATGTATAATAATTTGTCGGGTAAGACAAAAATAGTCTCTGGTGATGCAGAGATTGAAAACGAATCAGCATGGCAAATATTGTATCTATCAGGAGGTAGGTGAAACAAAAGTTCCGACCGTAAGGTGAAGCGTTGTGGGCGACCCTGCAAACCAAGAGGTTACTGGTGACCAAGTTGATAGGAACTGTGGTTCACTGTAGCGTGCTACTGCAGTGGTAAGTTCTAGTCGAAGGCGGGAGAGCAGGAGATTACGTAAATGACAAAGTAATGCAGTACTGACTTTATTTATGTCAGTAGAAGCTTCGGGGGACGCTGAAGATGATACACGTGAATTATATGTTTTACAAGCACGAAAATGTAGGAGCAGACTGCCGGAAGGTGAATAGGGCGAGAAGAGTTCAGAAGTAGTGTTCGGTAGCCGCTGAAGGTGAGGACGGTCTCACAGGATCGTTGAAAGCGAGATGGAGCATTGGCAATAATACTGTGCAATACATGAAGACATGCTGGACGTCAGCTTCCTCGCCACAAAACGGACAGGATGGTGAAGATAAATTGGTCATGCGATGTAAAATGGGCGGCACAGGAAGACAGTTGTGTAAGAAAAGCCAATGTCAATTGACTTCAAGGGGTGCTGAAAGTGGGGAAGGAGCAGCGGACCACACTGCGGAGGTAGAATAAAGTGGAATGCCAGAAATGGGAAGAGGTGCAGAAAAGCGAGAGAGAAGACGGTAGAGATCAGCTGTTGAGAAAGAGACAAGAGGAAGAGGTGGGCCATTGGGCGACAGAAAAAATGGGAGAGGGAGAGAGGTAGAGTGGACAGAAATGAGACCTGAGGGAGTAGCAAACTCAGGGAACAGGGAATTTATAGTAGAAATAAGAGAGTTGTGAACAAAGTGAGCATTGGCATTGAAACGGAGAGCAGAGGGTAGAGGAGAGAAGGGGAGCCAGGAAAGATCGGTGTTAACAAGATCGCTGACTGTAACGACTCCAGCTCGGAGCCATGAAGGAAAAGCAAAGCAAGGGAGATGAGGAGGGTGTAGCACAGAAGAAAAAAAGAGAGATTCGGAAAGCAGGTCATTTGTGGAGGCAATGAGAGAGCGAGAAAGAGGGAGGGAACGAAGAAAAGAGATGACCTCCTTGTAGACAGGAGGGAAAAGTGTGAGAACGGGACAGTGGTCCATGAGTAAGAACGAAAGGAGAGTAATGCGTTGGTTATGCGGAGAGACTATTACATCACGAGCAGCAACTGCAGAGGGAGCAGGTGCCGCAAGTGATCGTTAAAACGTAGACACACGATAAGCCTTGTAATAGGATCTTACGTCGGGTAGACTAATGCCTCCGTTGGAAGGAGACAAGCTGAGTTGAGGTGCTCCGACCCAATGATGGCCGGGCCAGATAACTTGAGTTTGACAGCGGGTTAGTTCAAGAAGACGTAGTGCTATTTGCTTCGAAGCCAACCAGGAATACGTGCACATTAAAAGCAGGTAAGTGTGCGTTAGACGTGCTCTTTGAAAAACTGAGGTGCAGCATTGTGCGCGCCGCCAGATTGCGACCGAGCGATGTAGGCGTAACCGGAGAGTCATACAGGTGACGAGTGAAGCAGCTGCTGATTTTCCAAGGTGGACTCCTAGGAATCGTTGAGAGGTGTTGGACCACTCTGCTACCCAAGGAGAGTCAGTGCGGTGAGACCACGATCCGGTCCATAAGCCTGTGCTTTTCGTTGTGTTAAGCGCTGCTCCGTAACATGAGGCGTAGGTATTGTAGAGATTGTGGAGATCGTGAAATTGTGATTCTTGCTGAATGCAGAATGTAATATCGACGGCGTAGGCAACATAGGTAGCAACATGGTGACGTGTGCTGGCTACCACCGGTAGTAGTGAAGCAAAGAAGGATCGATGGACTGTGCGTAAAAAAGTTTCTATTGCGAAGGCGAAGAGCTGCCCGGATAAGAAGCAGCTCTGACGCACGCCGCGACGAAAGGGGTTTTGGAGCTGTGAGAAGGTTGAGCAGCTTGACGTGGAAAACTGCGTCCCGGTAGAGGGCTATGAGAAGAGAAGCAAAAGAAGGAGGAAAGCCGAAATTTAATAATGTTGCAAGAAGGTAATCATGAGAAATATTATCGAATGCTGAGCGTTGATCGAGGGAAAGAAGAGCAAGGGGTTCCGAGCGGGAGCGGGCGAGGTGAATTAGATCATTAAGAAGCTGAATGTTATGGGAGATGGTGCGGCCGGGTACAGTATAGGTTTGATTAGTGGAGAGAATATGAGGGAGTATGGGTTTTAGCAGGCGAGAGAGAAATTTAGTATAGAGTTTATAATCAGTGTTTAAGAGTGAGATGGGACGCCAATTCCCCAAGTCAAGCGGATCACCCTTCTTGTGGAAAAGTACGACATGTTCGAGCGTGAAACTCCACGGAAGAGACGTAAGATGCATGGCAGTAGAAAAAGCACAGAGGAGAAACGGAAGGAGGGCAGGAAGAAAATCCTTGTTGAAAGAAACAGAGAGACCGTCCGGGCCAGGTAAAGCCCGGGGGTTAAAGGACGAGAAAGTGTCAGTGAGTTTAGTTAGAGTGGGAGGAAGGGGGAGGATGGCTGAAAGATGAGAAGTGACCTGAGGCAAAGAAGAGAACAGAAGAGCAGAAGCCGTAGAGGAGGGAGGAGGAGTTTCACAAAATTTTGAAATGTATTAGTTCCGTACTATAGAACAAATTGGAAATGGTTCGGATAATACTACTCCAGTTGGAAGACGAAGGTGCTGTAGAACAGAAGAGGCTCGGCGAGTTGACTCAAGTGATGTAAAGAATTCGTACGAACAAGCATCAGGTTTCAGGTGTTGAAGTTTAAGGCGTTGGAGGGCTTGTTTTGCAAGCGGCACCAAAAGTGAATGCAATTCTGCCTGGTAGACTTGAAAGAGGGGGTCAACAAAATTGAGCAAAGAAAGCATTTGCTTAGTATGATCAAGTCGCATCCTCCGTTGTGTCACGATCGAGTATGACAGGTTTCGTACCAGTAGTATGAGGTGGCGTTTTACTCCCAACCAAAAGGTGAGGGCGCACGTGGCAGAATGAAGCTTTGGACGCCAATCCTCGAGAAAATCGCGCACCGAACAGCAGGAGGCTGGGTCATCTAAAATAGTGTTGTCAAAAGTCCAGGGCCTGATTGTACGTGGCTGTGCTGAGGTAGCAAAAACCGTTATGGCAATGGCGCAATGATCCGAGGATAACGTGGGTTGACAGCATAAATCCGAAATTGTTGGTAGAAGAAGAAAAGTCGCATAAAAGCGATCCAATCTTGCTGTAGGAGGATCAATGGCTCGTAGTGCACGCCATGTATGTGTAGTCTGGGTTGGTGACAAGTGACGCTGATCTATGAGTGAGAAATCTGAAGTGATAGATTGTAGAAGATGCACTACATACGTACGGTATTCTTTGGAAGTAGAGGAGCGATCAGTTAGGGGATGTAGAGTGCAATTGTAATCACTTCCGATAAGTACCCGGTCGGTGATGGTAATACGGGACAGAGCCCGTCGAAGTTTTGTAAAGAGCTCTGGCACGTGAGTAGGAGTGCAAGGAACATAAATTTTGAATATATGAATTTTTGCAGCTGTTACGGTGAAGGAGACCCGTTGCAATAAGTCTCGACATAAGTTTTTCACTGAGAAGGAGGAAAGAGTTGCACGAAAACGTGAATGAACTCCAACTACCATGCCGCCACGCGACAGTTGGCTGCAGGCGTGATGAAAAGTATGATATTTGCCGCCCCGGTGGCGCAGTGGTCTAAGCGGTGGCCTCTGATCATTCGTCCGAACGGGGTCCGGGTTCGAATCCCGGGAGGCATGGATATTGTGTTTGCCTTACGGCACTGGCTCTCTCCCATCCCTGGAACCAGTGACCCTAAATTAGGGACGGGCGACTGCCTATAGCCCATTGAGTTGCTCACGGTGGTCGTTAAACCTCCAATCAAAAAAAAAGTATGATATCACTGACGCCACTTATTAAATTGAGTGGTGTAAATACAGTTTGTTTCCTGCAGGAGTAATATATCGGGGTTCAGCGGAGCAAGATCTTCTTGTACCAGCGTATTCGCGAGAGGTGTCGTAAAACCGCGACAATTAAGTGACACCACCCTGAATGTGTAGGTAAGATGTGGGATGCAGAAGGAATTGACTGGTTGTAGTGATGGAGTGGAGTCGTCGTATGCAGTGCGCCGAAAAGTGTTTTGAAGTGAGAGTAATTGATCCAGCACTTGTGGTAGAGCTGCTTCATACTGCTGAATGAAGGTTTGTGCTGAGGAAGCGCTAGAGTACCCTAAAAGGCACTCCAGCACGTCCTCGTATGGCAGAGGCTCGGCAGGAAAAGCTTTTCAGCAAGAAAAGTTGTGAATTCATCCAGTGAGGAAAAAGCACCCTCACATGCTGTCTCAGAGGAAGTGTGTAGAGGCGACCTTGAGAACGGCTGTCGAGAGCTGACGGAGCGAGTGGATGAGGGGGTAGAAGACCGAGATGATCTTCGGGACAACAGAGTCTTTGACTTCTTCATCTTGCGGCGAGAAGCACCACTGCGTTTTCCAGAAACCACTAAAGCTCCATGGTCGTCTGGAGAGTGAACCCGAAGCATCACCTGTGACTCGTGTCATGGAGCCAACGGTAAAAGCTGAGTAGTAGTCAACATGCACATCAGCAGTAGTTGTAAAAGTACTAGGGTGAGTCGATTTTGGAAGCCTGGGAAAATTCTTGGGATCAACTGGAGGTGGAGGCATCAGAGTCGTTTCTTGACTAATGGCAGTAGGCTGACTTGTGGAAGATCTTGATTCTGCGACTTTCCTCGAAAAGGAAGAAGTCGGTGGAGCGGTGGTGGACAAAGTAGAATATGATGTAATGTGTGGAGCTGTTTGCAGGGTGCACGTGGGCACTGAGCCCTCATGTGATTTTTGCTCTGGCAGATAGTGCAATACTGTGAAGTGATTATCTCAACTCTTCGTCGTCGCTGTCCACAGCGGACGTGCAAAACGTTCGGAATCGCTTTCAGCTGAGCATCAGATGGAAAGAGGACTCGAGCACTGCGATGGAAGCCCCAAATTGATTTGTCCTCAGGGTCCCTGGGAGCCGCAGAGAGAGTTGTTATGAAGCCAACAACCCTGCCGTACTTGCTGAGCAAGGTGCAGAGTGCGGCGTCGGAAACTTCTGGTGGCACGGTGTAGAAGGTCACCTACACCGGGCGGTGCGCAACCGGTTGTGCTAGTAGATACAAGTCATTGATGGTTAGACCTTCCGTTAGGACCTGGTCAGCATGCGCTTTATCCTTAAAATAGACCAAGACAAATATGAGTTTTCGAGCTACAAAGTCTATAGCATCCTTTGGTAAGATAGTTTTGAGGGCACGGCTATATTTCCACAGATTGGTGTCGGGAAGCGCATCAAAATAGACGCCCCGTTCCATAGTGGAGTAAAAAAGGTGACATGCTCGAGAATCTTCTGGAATGTCAATTGTGGCGGTGGAACCGACAACAGTGACATAGGATTCAGGAAAAGGCATAGTTAATGAAACCGGGGGTGTAAGGACCCCAAAAGTTGCAGATACATAGGACGCTTGAGTAGACATGGTTCGAGAAGTCGATGAAGCGGCCCCTAGCAATAGGGGAAGATCAGGAAGTTGATGAGAAGTGGAAGCTATTAGCTCAGTATCGCTGATCACTGATACGTCATGTGCTGAGATGTAAATAGGAGACTTGACACCACCGCACTTGGTGGGAAGGGCGGGAGCCATTGCTGTAGAAGAAGAAGTGTCCATGACGTCGCAATGACGCTCAGGATCCACCTCAATAAGATGAGTAGGGGCTGCCGCGTAGAAGAAGAAAAGGGAGCTGGCTGATCTGCGAAGATAAGGGTGTGGGCGTCAGCCTTATCTGCTGCCGCCATCGAAGCAATGGCGAGACTTTAACGAAAAAAGACCAGCTCGGTTGAAAAATAAAACAGTGAAAAATAAAAAAATATGGCACTCACCAACCTGAGAGATACACGAAAGCAAAGTGCAAACCTTCAACTTGAAGATACACGCAACCACAGAAACTAAAGCACTCAATGAACACCTTGTACCAACGAAAATCACGGAGCTCAAAACTTAACCACTGAGCTTCGAAGCGTTAGTGCATGCATTAAGGCCAAAAGTGGACCAACACTGTACTAATGTATGTCAATAAATGCTATGTTGTGTTTCTCTTCTAGGTGCCCGGTGACGTTTGTCAATATAGTGTATTATAATACATAATTCACTGTATGCATCCCAAGGTAAAACTCCAAACATTTTCTGCAGCTACAGTGTAAAACTGTTCATATTCGTATTCTTATAACATGTATCGGCATGATTTTGTGAATCATGTTTGGAAACGTTTGAAAATAGAAGCGAGGTCCTTTCTACTAAGCTCATGTTTAAGAACAGAAGGGAAGCATTGGACTAGTTTTTTTTTGAGAAAGACCGTATGGAGTCCCATGTTGTCGTTCCCCTGACCGAGTGGTCTGAGCGTTAGCGTCTCAGCATTCTTTCGAGGCTGACCCGGGCTCGTGGCCCGGATGAGACATGAGTTGCGCACTTTGCTGATGGTGCTGGTTGTGTCCCCTCTACGAAACTAGATAGCGTCTCAGCATTTAACGACTTTGAAATTTTAGCAGAATGGTAATTCTTTAGTTTCTTTTCATAGATAAAACGCAATTTATTTCCTCCGAATTCGTACCTTATTTATATGAGACATCAATTCCTGACGTTTTATCCATTATAATTTTCTCATCAATATGCGGCAATTTCTGCCCTGTTGCTGACAGCAGGTGAAGCACAGAAAATATAAACGACAATTGCAGTTACATTATTTCGGAATTCTTCAGCGGTCAATAAAGCGGCCCCTTCGCGGTGCCAGAAGTAGCTGTGTGTCTGCGGTCAGCGGGCGCCTCAGAGGGAAAATCGGCGTCTGCCTCCTTTGAACCTTTACGAAATGACAAGAAAGAGAAGTTTCCTATTTGTTCCCATTTCAGCAGTCTGAGCTTCCCGCTTTTTGATCTCATCCTTTCTATTTGTGCGGTATTTGAAGTCTAAGTAAGCAATGCATGCGTATTACTTATTTTCTTTATCATTGGTTAAACCAATATTTCCTAAAGCTCACAGTACTTGCTTTTGTCTTGCCGAGTTGTTTCTTGATATCGCTGATGAACATCAGGGAGAGAGAAATGATCCTCAAGTCTTCTTGATAGTTTGCTTTAAATTTGCTGCTGCACCGCGAAGAATTTAGAAAAACTTAGAATGAAAGTTCGATGAAGCAGAAAATCTGACTTCAGTTATCACAAATATGAAAAATCTGATAAGGTAATTGGAAAAATCGAATATTATAGATAACTTCAAAAATGTAAAATATGATATGAAAATTTTCTCTAATAATTTTGCTGTATAAGCAAGGTCATCGCAAAGGCTTTTTAAAATTCGCTTATTCTTTCAGCCACTCAAGACTAAGAAGTGCAAAGTTTTTAGAATAGTTGAAGTAGCTGCTGTTATTGAATGAACTAATAAATGGCGTTACGTAAATTATTCGTAGAGCAAATCACAGAATCAACGTAATTTTGACAATTGTAAATAAACGACCTGTGGGAAAATAATCAGCACTTACCTAAATTTTAACTGGTAATTTCTTGTCCACGAAGAAGTAACAAACAGGAAGTTGAATCGCCAAAACACTTTCAGTTGAGAATCATCAAATCGTAATTCATCTGAAGACGCTTTAACAGCAAGCTGATATATTTTTGACAAACACAGAAATCTCCACACAAACAACATGCTTTCCACCCTCCAAGCTTAATATTCTCGTCTTAGGTTTTTATTTGCATTTGACATACTATCAGCGTTGCCAGAACATACAAGTTGTTTGGGAAGTAATGTGCTGTTCAGTAGGAAAATAATTAATTGAGAGGTAACGAAATATGAGACAGAAACTCAAAATGATAGTTAAATTAAAGGTGTAGGTCAGAGAATGCTGAATTAACCTTTACTTGCTTCTCTGAATTTTGAGTAGTTAAAATATTTATCAAGATATTTCAACTAACTTTGCTCCTGAGACAGAATATTAGATATTATTGTCACTCTCAGATTAATTCATCATTAGTTCCATTTCAATAAATACTCTATGACGTATGCTCTAATTTAACATTGCCGCCCCGGTGGAGCAGTGGTCTAAGCGATGGCCTCTGATCATTCGTCCGTAAGGGGTCCGGGTTCGAATCCCGGTGAGGCGTGGATGTTGTGTTTGTCTTACTGCACTGGTTCTCTCCCTTCCCTGGAACTAGTGACCCTAAATTAGGGACGGGCGACTGCTTATAGCCCATTGAGTTGCTCACGGTGGTCGTTAAACCTCCAATCAAAAAAATAATAATAACAATTTAACATTCCTTTTGGATTGCTGTATTCTTATGTAAATTTTAATTTCTGTCGTTAAATGCTTTTCTAATCTTAACACCGCGTTTTCTCTCTGGACGAACTTAACTTTGGCAACACCTGACAACAGGTGAAATCACAGTTACGCAATCGAAAGCTAGAGATGAGAACTGACGTATGCAGTCTTCCGAAGGCAATGTTGAAAGCACGTTGATGGTATTATGTTAAAACTAGCTTCCGTTAGTAATCTGTGTGGGTTTTTTTTTTTTTTTTGTGATTGGAGGTTTAACGACCACCGTGAGCAACTCAATGGGCTATAAGCAGTCGCCCGTCCCTAATTTAGGGTCACTGATTCCAGGGAAGGGAGAGAGCCAGTGCCGTAAGACAAACACAACATCCATGCCTGACCGGGATTCGAAACCGGACCCCTTACGGACGAATGATTAGAGGCCAACGCCTTAGACCACTGCGCCACCGGGGCGGCATAATCTGTGTTAAGTTACCCCTTTGTTCAAATTGATGCATGACTAATTAGCAATTGAACGAATGTGTGTATGTTCAAATTGTTCTAGATGATAAGTTTATTCTGAGTGATGCCCGCATATTGACGTGCTTAGTGGATCTAAATAAAAAGAGGTTTTGTTGTAAGTACAACTATTTACTCAACATGGCCGTTATCTACAAGTTTATAGTTAGCTATTGTGTGTCTAGTTAAATACTTTTAAGCTCACCTAACATTTAAGCTATCAGGATTCTTCGAGTATTACAGTGAAGCAAAAGAGAACGTAAACCTAATGAGCTCGGAGTTCGTATCTTACACAGAAACCAACGTACCGTTAGAGTAATAGTTGCTGCTATTAAAGGCACTAACGCTGCCCCAGTGGCTCACCCATCTAAGCACTGGCTTCTTGCCATTTGTCCCAGATGGGTCTGGGGTGTTGTGTTTCCAAAATAAGACATAGAAAAAATTAACTATTGCTATATTATTCTTCAACTCTGAAACTTGAATATTTCCAGGCCGCCCCGGTGGCGCAGTGGTCTAAGGCACTGGCCTCTGATCATTCGTCCGTAAGGGGTCTAGGTTCGAATCCCGGTGAGGCAATGGATGTTGTGTTTGTCTTACGGCACTGGCTCTCTCCCTTCCCTGGAACCAGTGACCCAAAATAAGGGACGGGCGACTGCTTATAGCCCATTGAGTTGCTCACGGTGGTCGTTAAACCTCCAATCAAAAAAAAAAAATGTTTCCAGCAAGACACGAATATCTACTGCGTCTGAAATTCCTTATTGTAAACTTTCTTCATATGAGAAACTCTTGTCAGGAATGTTTAAAAAGAATTATCTAACCCATGAAATAATTATTTTCTCTTGAAAAGCTGCAATATAGATGTTTTGCAATTTTTGAGTGAAAAATGGTAGATTTGGGCAATGATTGCAATTTAGAAAAAGTAATGGCTATCAACACACCTTTATCAAATTCGCTACGGATGAGAAAATCTGAATGACATGTCACTTCAAATGTGCCGCCCTGATATCCCAGTGGTCTGATGCGGCCGCGGCCTCTGACCATTCGGCTGAGATTGGTCCGGATTCGAGTCACGATGAGTCAGGGTGCTGCATTTGTCCAATGACGCTGGCTCTCTCCCATTGCTAGAAGCCCTGGCCCAAACTTATGAAAGGGGCGATTGCTTTTCACCCTCTGATTTGTTAATGGTTGTCCTTAAACCCAGAAAAAGAAACAAATAAGTCAAAATCGTGAACCATATTTTGCAGTTTGATCTGATAGCTCTTAGAGATAACAGAGAACATACTGATCTAAATCAGAGAGTTCTCAGGCATATTTAGATTCATTGCCTTTGAAATATATTCAGCAGTGGTTAAAATAAGCAGGACTGCACATTTCTTGTTCTGTTTTAAAATTTAATGAGCGTTTATGCCAGCGCTTCCAAAGCTGTTTAGAACCGCGATCAAATTTTTATAACGTCAACCTTTTGCTCATATCATGGCATGCACATGATTGCGAAGGGAGTATTTTTTTAATTTTGTTCTTTTTATACTGCTGTTTTTTAAATTTATTATTGTAAAGATCCCTACTAATATAAGACTTCAAGATAAAGCAACGAATCCTAGTATATAATTTGCTAGAGCTCTTCTCCGTGCCACTTTTCAAATCGTCATAGCAACAACCGAGAAACAAATGCTTGTGACGTCACGCTTAGCTTTTCGTGTTATCGTGTAGGTGCCGTCATCACCTACACGCGCACATTCCACGCGTATACCATTTTGTTTTGTTGTCATAGCAACAAAGAACACAGCTGCTGGTGTGACGTCATCGAATCGAAATCCTTCTCACATGACGTCAGAGATGCGTTACGTCACATGGTCAACTCTAGAGATACGAAAACGTATTTTTTTTATTGGTTGGAGGTTTAACGACCAGCGTGAGCAACTCAGTAGGCTATAAGCAGTCACCCGTCCTTAATTTAAGGTCACTGGTTCCAGGGAAGGGAGAGAACCAGTGCCGTAAGACAAACACAACATCCATGCCTCACCGAGATTCGAACCCGGACTCCTCTTGGACAAATGATCAGAGGCCATCGCTTAGACCACTGCGCCACCGGCCTAAAGGTGCTTGTCTGTGAATTTCGGTCCATTTCAAAATGCAGAAAAACGTATAAGCATGTTTAAAAGTATTACAATAAGAGAAAATTGATTCGATGGGGGCGGCTACGAAAAACATTACATCAAAAATTTTGGTTCTTTACCTGAACCGGTGTTTAGCCATCTGTATGTGGCAAGGTCAAGAGTACGACGATTTGACGACGTCAAGATAAAAATAATACACGGAAAAGAACAGGGAAAATTAATACAGGGTTCACAGTCAGTGTATACGAAAAATGTTGTGCACAAGGAAGTGTTGACGAAATAGGGACTAAAGGTTTTACAAAACACATAACAAACAGACAGCCCGTGGTATCAAATTGCATAACCGACTGCTTGGGAAATTTTCAGAAAGCTGTGAGCCAACGTCAGACATCTATTGACGTGAAACTCGAAACCTCAATAAATAAATGTCAATAATTTCTGTATCATAAATTCTATTTTTCCCCGCCATTATTGACGGGCTTTCATCTAGTTCAGGTATAATATCCAGAACAAGATTTTTAGACATAGGTGAAAAGATACTGAATTTAAAATGGAAATTGGCTAGCTATGTAACAAGAATGGAAAATAACAGACGGACTATAGTAATAACAGAATGGAGACCATATAAAGGAAAGAGAGGAGTAGGAAGGCCAGAGGAAAGATGGATGGATGATATAAAGAAAACTGTAGAAAGGCTATGAAATAGACAAGCCCTAGACAGGAACATTTGGATAGATATCAGGGAGGCCTATAGACTCAATTGGCTGCAAAAAGGGTTCGAAGAAGAAGATACAATTTTACAGAAATTAATATTTCTTTAATTTGTTATTGTTTACAAATTCACCAAAAAAAACTAATTTTTTAATTTAATTATTTTTACACTTGTTTTTTAAATATATTATGAGTTGCATGAGCAATGAAGCAGCGATAACCCTGTAGGCGTAGTTCAGTTGGGAGAACAGGCACTGAGGAGTAGAAAGATGTAGGTTCGAATCCCCTGTCGGCAAAAAGATAGGTTTTATTCGCTTCCAAGCGAAACAGGATTTTCTGGGCGTGAGGATTGAAAGAAAGAATTATGCGATGGTTCCTCTACACAACGAACGCAAATACTAAATAAATGCTTTTACAATGAAATGGTCGTCGAATGTTGCTGTCGGTTGACGCGAAACCTGCTGAATGATTTCGTGCCCCGCCTTTCTCAAGGGTGGGGGGAATGATGTGACGAATGAGTCAAATAGGCAGTGAAGCAGCAAAAAGCCTGCCGTGATAGTTCGATTGGGAGAACACCCGCACGACGATGTGGGTTCGAATCCCGCTGTCGTCAAAAACGAAGGTTATATATTGAATACAACTTTACGAAAAACTAATGTATTTCTGGGAAGTGGCGGGTTGACTATCCTTCTACGGAAGGGGCCGCACTCACGATCATGAAACTGAATTTCCATATCTGTACCCAGCAAAAACACAAGTGCTGGGAAACTGCTGGCCACCAGCTGGCAGTGATGGGTCACTGCTGGATGAAATCTGCCGCTCACGGCCCGGTAGTGGTCCGTTGGTGGCAGAGCTATCAGTTGGCGAGCCATTGATGGCCCTGCAGCATCGCCGTGAATTGTGGGCCTTCAAGCAAGTGCCACTAGTGGCCCGTTGCTGGCTACCAATGCAACCCCCAACAGCAGGTGGAAGCAACGGGACTACGCATGCGCAGAAGCAACACTTGCTGTGTCTCTCATGGTACCAGTTAGTTGAAGACGACGCTATCGCCATCGTGTTATTTTAGTGGATGTTAAGAAAAAAATCCATATGTGGAGAGGCGAATTAATTTCCTAATGAAATTTTACGTCGACGAAGATATCAGATTAAGCAGTGAAATACTAGATTACAGGTATGAAATACATCCACTCCATTCCCATGAATAACAATTCATGGAATGGAGTGGATGAATAACAAGAAAAAATTTGAAACCGCTTGAAACAAATACCCTGGACAACCATTAACACAACGTTTCTTGGAAAAAAAAAAGAATTATACGCGTACAAAATTTATTAATTATTTGAAAGAAAAAAAAAGCAACGCTATGTGGTGTACTCATCCATGGGTTGAATACACAAGACTGGGAGGAATTCGCTTCTAAAAATAACGAGAAGTAAAATAAAATATCTTTTACTCTTTAAAACAAATGTAGTTTCGGACAACGGAAAGGAAAGACACAACGTTAAAAATGTAACAGTATGTGACATGAACCCGGGTAAATATATATTTATTCAACAATCTCTTTTCAAGACGGCAAGGACAGTACAAAACTTTGGAAAGCGACTCTAACTATGTACCCCCTTTGAAAATGAGTGAAGTTCCCTTAAGGTAAAAAAAAAAAACTATCGTTACGTTGAAAAAATTTATTTATCAATTATATGAAAGTGACTTTTATGAAAAATACCTCGTAATATTGTAAAATGAAAGAGGGAAGCTTTCGATTACACATTGCATACCAAACAGACAGCTTTAAGCATGTGACAAGTGTGGCAAATTAGTCCGGTCGATAGAGAGCTCAGCTGTCACGACAACGGCCCAGGTTCAAATCTACGCAGATACAAACGGGTGATTTTCCAATCTGTTGAGAAAATTTCCCCAGCTCAGTGCGTAAATTCACAAGCTTCGTAAGAGTAGAAAAAAAATTGTAGCTTAAGGAAACTGCGGTTATCTTTGCTTTTTTTTTATTATTATAGCTACTACTGGGAAATTGGCGGACAAGATTCGGCAAGCGACCAGTTACGCCACGTGGTTGCCGGCTGCCACTAACGGCACACTAGCGGACCACATTAGGCTAGCCATCATTTCTGGCACGTGCTTGCAGGGCCACTGAAGGGCCACTTGTGGCAGCTACTGCCTGTGATGGACCACTGATGGCCCTGTTGTGGCATATGACAACTGATGGGGTGCCAACTGTAGGCCAGCTGTTGGCCTGAACTGCTGGCCCTTCTGTTGGCCGCTCGGACATTTTATTGACGGTTCGGCAGCGGCAACATAATGCTGGGCCATTGCTGGCATAGCTTGCTGCCAGCAATGGCCCAGTGCTGGCCCAGCAAGACTGTTTTTGCTGGGTATACACTCAATGAACAAAATATCAGAGTTGCCGACCTAATATCGTGTTGGTTCTCCTTTAACGCAAATAATAGCCTGTTCACGCAGACGCATCGACTCCAACAGATACCCGGGGGTTTTCGGAGATAATGCCAGCCATACCTATTGCGGCATTGTCCGCAACTCCGCCCGAGACGTCGATACAGGATCCCTGGATCTGATGTCCCGCTCAACGACATCCCAAAGTACTTCAGAGGGTTACAATCCGAGGACCTTGGACCACACTGGATGTTTCTAAACTCAGATGAGTGTCCCTCTAGCCATATCTGGGTGTTTGCGGCCCGGTGGGGCTGCGTATTGTCCTGCTGAATTAGACAATCGGCCGCGGGATGCTCGAAGGCCATGAAAGACTGCAGGTGATCAGCCAGCACATGCTTGTACCGCGCAGAGGTTAAGGACCTCCCCAGACACCCTAAGGGACCTAATGTGTCCCATGAGAAGGCTTCCCAAACCATCACCAAGCCACCACCGCCTAGAACAGGGTCGACCAGGCACGATGTTGCCAAGCGTTCGGTCTGTGGAAGCATGGATAATCTACGTCTACCCCAGTCAGCAAAGCCGTGTGGTTGACCACCGCTTGCTCTCTAGGTGCTGGTACGACCGTCGATGGTATACTCGCGGTACACCCTTGCTACAGTTTCCCTCGGGAAACCTTGAGTTTTTACCACTTGTATGATAGAATGAATGACCCACCTGTTTTGCACCGACAATGCGTCCACGATCAAAGTCGCTCGGATCACAACGTTTACCCACGTTCGTCGATTGCAATGCACTGTTGGGAAGCCTTGCTGTCCGCCCATTTATCGGCTGCGTTCGATTTGGGTCTGTTTTATTTTTGCCCATCACCCGTATTTCTAATGTTTTGCCTACTGAATGTAATATGCGTCTTGGTTTTTTTCCCCTTTTGTCAAGTTTTCGTTTTTCGCTTTTCCACTTTTTCATAATTCTCTGTTTTCAAATAACTACAAGATTTTCACATTTCAAAAACGTTTCGCGGTGCACCAAATATCGGCTCTCGACACACTAGTGGGTCCCGACCATAGCTTGGCTATCGCTGGTGTCATGCAGATGGCATTGGGTTCAGGCATTTCGCCTGGCAGGCCCAATCTTCGCGGTTTGGCTCTGTTCTAGAATCGTTCGATTTGGGTCTTTTCTACTCTGCGTGGGGGATCCTTATGTCATTTGCCCAACACCCATATCTCTAATGCTTTGTCTACTGAATGTATTATGCGTCTTGTTTTTTTCCCTTTTGTCAAGTTTTCGTTTTTCGCTTTTCCACTTTTTCATAATTCTCTGTTTTCAAATAACTACATGATTTTCACATTTCAAAAACGTTTCGCGGTGCACCAAATATCAAGTCGCGACACCCTAGTGGGTCCCGACCATAGCTTGGGTAACGCTGGTGTCACGCAGAGAGCATTGGGTTCAGGCATTTCGCCTGGCAGGCCTAATCTTTGCGGTTTGGCTCTGTTCTACAATCGTTCGATTTGGGTCTGTTCTATTCTGTGTGGGGTATGAACATGTCATTTGCCCATCACCTGTATCTCTAATGTTTTGTCTACTGAATATATTATTGGTCTTGGGTTTTTTTCCCTTTTGTCAAGTTTTCGTTTTTCCACTTTTTCATAATTCTCTGTTTTCAAATAACTACAAGATTTTCACATTTCAAAAACATTTCGTGGTCAACCAAATATCGGCTCACGACACACTAATGGGTCCCCAATATAGTTTGGGTAACGCTGGTGTCATGCAGAGGGCATTGATTTTTTCGCGGTCCACCAAATATCGGCTCGCGACACACTAGTGGGTCCCCACCATAGTTTGGGTAACGCTGGTGTCATGCAGAGGGCATTGGTTTTTTTCGTGGTCCACCAAATATCGGCTCGCGACACACTAGTGGGTCCCCACCATAGTTTGGGTAACGCTGGTGTCATGCAGAGGGCATTGGTTTTTTTCGCGGTCCACCAAATATCGGCTCGCGACACACTAGTGGGTCCCCACCATAGTTTGGGTAACGCTGGTGTCATGCAGAGGGCATTTCGCCTGGCAGTCCCAATCTTTGCGGTTAGTTTTTGTCTACCATGAAAACCCAGGTTTTAAATTGCCTTAGTAATCAACCAACAGCAGGTTAAATCATTTATTATTATTACTAGTGATACAAAACTTTTTATAATACATGTATTTGCACACTTCACGCGTTATATTCCACAAACACACGCACACGATATCCCACGTCACTCTGTATCTGCGCGACGTTTCCGTCTCATACCAGCCTTCGTATGTCTCTGTCTGTTCGTCGTCTCATTCTTAAATCCTCATCGTCGGGAGCTCGGATCTTTGACATCTCGAAACGGATGTCATTTCGATTCCGCCTCCAACCATGTGGGAGGCTAACCGAACCATTACACTTGAGAACAAATTTTTTGGACAGTATGACACAACATGGCGTCTTACAGAATGGCTAGTAGTCTTTCATTAGAATAAACCGTCCGTTCTCGTACAAGGTGCCTTATACTACTGTTACGTAAACATGTGTATTCACAAAAAATGCATATTCATTACTGTAATACAAATTTGAATAATAGGTAAACTAAAAGAAGCACATAAATGCCATTTAAATTCTAATTGAGGCCTCCCTTTGTTCTGAGATTCTCAGGGATAAAAAGTTGCCTTCCTAATTTGTAGTCAATGGTTCTAGGAAATGGAGAGAGCATGCGCAGCGAAGACAATCACAACCTTTGGGAAATCAAGAAATTTGCTGATTTTAACAGGATGAAAAATTTCCTTTTGCTGTAGTTTGGAATAAAAAACTGCAATGTAAAAACACATGGTAAATGCGAATCAATTTGTTTTAATACGCACAGTGTTTTATCAAAAGACAAAGAAACGATAAGGCAGAGTGGCACGACTTTTTCTACATTGTACTTCTAAATATTTAAGGAGGCGTACTGTCTCAGTTACTTGCCACCTTTTCCGAAGTGAATACGTTAGTTCGGCACGAGGGGAAGAAACATTATTGTAGAGCTGACGAAATTAAAATTCCAGAGAGTACAATAGCAATGCAACCTTGCAAGCCACGAACAACAATTTCGCATGGTTAATTGAGAGCGTTTCGTACTAATTCAGCACTCATAAATAACACTTGACTAGGCTCGCAGTAATTTTAATAATTTATCTGTACTTCTTTTTTTTTTCACTCAGACAGCTTTTGAGCTACCTAAAATGAATTATTTCTGTAACAAAGTAAATGACAGCTTTTGTTTTAATACACAAGTAAACGGAGAGCAAGAAACATATAAAAAGATCACTGTAACATCCGTCTTCATTTCACTTTCCCTACCAGCCTTTGGGATAGAATACGATTACGTATGGCGCAAATGCAAATCAAGAATAGTAGCATAATTACGGGTCCCCAGTATGTAATACATATCTGGAAGTAATTGCAAGGAGCGCGACATTAATTTTTCTCAGCACTTTATTTATAAAGCTCTGGCACTATGAAATGTTAGTTTGCTACATTTATCTTCATTAATTAAGAAATATCTTTCGAAATTCACTAGCAGTCATCCGCTCCTAACTGTGGCTGATGTTGTCCTTTTCCAAGAATGAGTTTCGCCGTTCGTCTCACAGCTAAAACGCAGGACACTTTAAGTGACGGACGCCTTCTAGGTAAGTCCTTATTAAGAAAAATCTGCTTTAACCTTGGTTACAGGACCAAGCAAATAGATATCCTAGAGCGTCAACGTGAAATCTTAATGCACAAAACGTACTATCCATACAGTAATAGTAAGAAATCAGAAAAATTAATACAGTAGAACCTCGGTTATTCGTTTTTTACCTTTTATACGGTATACTACCCTAGTCCCGATAATTTAAGGTACACTAAAGAGCCAAAAGTCATGGGATATCAGTATGCAAATTTTTAACTGGCGCTACCGTCGTATAAAGGCTTCGACGCACGCCACTATTTTTATCAGTTGCGAGGAGCAATCTTGTGAGTCAGGTTGAACAACCGCCAGTAGGATTATGGCAAGCCGATATGAATTATCGGAGTTTGAACGAGGCATGGTAGTGGGAGGGGCTGGTTCATTTACCCGACGTTTACTTCACCGAAGGGTCACTTGACCGAAAATCACTTCACCAAAAATCACTTCACCGAAAAGATTGTTCACCGAAAGATCACTTGATCGAAAAGTTCATTTCACCGAAGATCACTTGATCGAAAAGTAAATTTCACTGAAAGGTAACTTTAACTAAAAGTTCATTTGATCGAAAGGTCATTTCACCGAAGGGTCAGTTTATCGAAAACTTTGGATTTCATTACAGGATCTGTTGAAGCATGGTGCAAGTTCGGCAGACAGACCACCGAAACGTTACGGGATTATACTCTAATTGCACTTTTGATTTCTCCGTGTCACAGAGAATGCAAAGATTTAGTTTTAAGACAAATCTTTTTTTTTTTTTAAGAAAATAGGCCTCAGCTTAGGCATTTTTATCAAATTTTAATCATGATCATAATTTTGATCCTTGTCATATTGACACCAAAAAACGGATTGTCATCTTCAAAAAAATTTGTATTGTATGGTGCAATCCCGTATTCCATTCATGTTCATAAGGTTTACATAAAAGTCATGTTCAGTGCTCATGTTCATAAGATTTACATAAAAAGTAAAATTAATATTGTTGCACAGTTTTTCAGGCAAAAAAAAAAAAAAATCAATGTTTTGGTCCCTAGGCCTTGGATTAGGCCTTTTTACCCAATTCCAATCGTGCGAATTCATGTTCATGTGGTTAACATAAAAAATCAAGTTAATAATGTTGCACATTTTTTCAGGCAAAAAGAATCAAGTTTAGGGCTCTAGGCTTCGGCTTAGGCCTTTTTAGCAAATTTTAAACGTGCATGCTCATATTCATAAGGTTTACATAAAAAGTCAAGTTAATAATGTCGCACACTTTTTCAGGCAAAAAGAATCAATTTTAGGGCCCTAGGTCTCGGCTTAGGCCTTTTTACCAAATTTTAACTGTGCGTGCTCATGTTCATAAGGTTTACATAAAAAATTACTTTTTATGTAATGCCTATGAATATGAGTAGGGTTAAAAAATCTAGGCCTACGGTCAAAAAATTAATGTTTTGTGGTTGAGTAAAAGTGGAACATTATTTCCTTGATTTGCTATGTAACCCTTATGAAAATGAGCTATGAGGATTAAAATTTGACAAAAAGGCGCAGACATATATTCAATATATAATGTTATATTTCTAAAAACCTTTACATGGGGAAGTGTTTCATAGAAATCAAAAGTGTATATTTTATGAAATCCGATAATGTGTATGTGGCCAGTTTTTCAAAAACCTGCACCACCCTCCAACAGATCTCTAACAACAAAATTTTAAGTTTTCGACAAACTGACCATTCGGTGAAATGATCTGTCGATATAATGAACTTTTACGTAAAGTAATCCTTCGGTGAAGTGAACTTTTCGATCAAATGTCCTTTCCATGAAATGAACTTTTAAGTGAAGTGACCTTTCGGTGAAATGAACTTTTCCGTCAAGTGACCCTTCGGTGAAATGTACCTTTCGATCAAGTGATTTTCGATCAAATTTGACCTTTCGATCATATGTGCGATATCCTAGTGGGAGCCGGATGGATGGGGCATTCAATTTCCGAAGTTGTGCGAACGTTCAACTTTCCTGGTGCCACGTGTATATTGTGAATACCTCATGGAAGGCATTAACACCCACCGTGGACAGCGCAGTTGCCGACCACGGTGCTGAGTGACCGTGACCAGCGGCGTCTGACCAGGACTGTCCATGCTAACAGACAAGCGACACCAGCTCAAATAACATCCACATTCAATGCAGGAGGTACTAGAGACATATCCATCCGGTCAGTGCAGAGTAATGTTTCGTCCATAACGTACGGGAATAGAGGAACCTCCTGATTGCCTTTGTTAACACCACGACATCGGACACAGCGCCTCACCTGGGCTTGTGAACACGGTGATTATACCCTAGAAGACTGGCAACATGTGGTGTGGTCCGATGAGTCACGCTTACGAGCTGATGGTAAAGTTAGGGTGTGACGCAGACCCCATGAGGTCATGGACTCAAGCTGTCAACAAGATACTGTGCAAGCTGGTGGTGGTTGCATGCATGTGTGGAGTGTCTTTACGTGGCACGGTTTGGGTCCTCTGATCCTAGTAAACACGTTATTTACTGGTAATCGCTTTGTTGCTTTGCTGGGTGAGCATTTCTAGCCCTTCATGGAATTCATGTACCCCAACAACGATGGGATTTTCCAGGCGGACAATGCACCACGTCATCGGGCCCGAGTTTTGAAAAATTGGTTCGAGGAGCATTCTGGACATTTCCGACGTATGGTGTGGCCACCACGTTGGCCCGACACGAAACCAATAGGGCACTTATGGGATGTGGTGGAAAGGTCCATTCGCACCCAAAATCCTGCACCTACAAATACTAGGGAACTGTGGACCGCCGTTCAGATGGCATGGCTTAACATCTCTCCAGAAGTCTTCCGGGCGCTTGTAGAATCGCTGCAACGTCGAGTTGCTGCACTTCGCCGGGCTAGAGGAAGTCCTTCACGATACTAGGTACGTATCCCATGACTTTTGGCACTTCAGTGTATATTAATATGCAAAAGTTAAGTTACAAAAGGGGTTTTCATCATAGTAAGAAAATGAATGAAACGTAAGGTCTGAGACGTTTATAGGGAGTATAACAGACTGTGACTGGTATATATGTAAAGTAACGCCTGACCACATGATGATACGCGTATGACGTTCCAGTGAGCGTTGCACTCGAGGAGCACTAGTCGGGAAGCGCGGACAGAAGCAAGAGTATAAAAGATCTTCGCTACGAAGAATGTTCAATTTTTTAATGGAGACTTAATGACCACCGTGAGCAGCTCGGTGGGTTATAAGAAGTTGCCCGTCCTTCTTTAAAAATACGGTTCCAGGGAAGGGAGAGAGCCACGGCCGTAAGACAAACCCAACATACATGTATCACTGGGATTCGAACCCGGAATCATCTCGGGAGAAATCTTATAAACCATGGCTTAGACTACTGCGCCACCGGGGCGGCATATTTACTTTCCAAGTGCACCACATATTTCTCATCAGCAGCCCAGCCTTAGGAATTACGTGGGATTAATCGTGCTGGCCGGCCAGGACCATCATCACCACCATCCAGTCATCTTGGAGTTCCGGCACGGCTACCCCCTCCACACCCCACACCTAACCCTAACAGTAAAACTAGGGATGGGACATTCGAATCCTCGAATCCCGCGAATCTTGAAAAGATTCGAGATTCGAAAAACTCGATTCTTCGCGCTTTTTTCGTCTTTCGTATCTTAGTCTAAAAAACAAGAATAAAATGACCACCTATCTAATAATGGGAATAACCATCTTTCCCGGACAACAACCGCTAGACGGAGTGGCATGGACACAATGAGACCCTTGAAGGTTGCCCGAGGCACACGTGCCCATTCGGACTGCAGCAGAGCACGGAGATCCCGGAGGTCACGTGGTTGTGGGTCCGCACGTCAAACCTGTCGATCCGAATAGTCTCACAAGTGCTCTATGGGACTGCGTTTGGGCGATTTCGCCGTTCAAGTAAGAACAGAGACATGCACCTACTAAGGATGTGGCACGACGCACGTTGTGCTGTTGGAATACACCATCACCACCAGTGCGAACGTCCAAAACGAAGGGATGCATGTGGTCAGCGAAGATGGACAGGTAGCCATTGGCTTTCAGGGACGCATTCATTGGTACCAGCGGCCCCAGGTCATACCAGGAAAACATCCTCAGACATGCAGACTGCCACGGCCGGTCTGTACTTGACCGACAAGCGTGTCCGGGTGTTGGTTCTTTTGTGCCTGACGCCGTATACTCCACCGCGCGTCACTTCTGTGGAGTGGAAAACCTCGATTCGTCGGAGGAGGCACCCTTTTTCCACGCTTCCAATGGCCAATGACTGTAGTCCCATGAGAACTGCAGGCGTCGTTGCCGATGAACCTGGGTTAACATGAGCGTCCTGACGCAGTGTCGACTCCGGAGACTCTCGCGTAACAGGGTTCGGTTTACTGTTATCGAGGACACGTATCTGGGTGCGCCAGCGTTCATTTGCGTGGTCAGTTGCTGCACTGTTGCGCGTCGACTGAACTTTACCAGTTTACGGAAGTGACGTTCTCCTCTGGGGTCCATGGCTTTGGGGTTCCACGGTTATGACGTCGGGAGATACTCGGTGTGCCAGCGGTCCATTCTTGGTACACCCTTACTACAGCACCTCGAGAACAGCCCACAAAGTCTGCTGTTTCTGAGATGCTTTCACCCTTGGTGCGGTAGCCGATGATTATTCTTTTTTGAACGTCCGTCAAATCACTACCTTTGCCTATTGTGCTCACGCAACACACTACGGTTCTTCTGTCCTGGCCAGCTGCTTATATCTCAGTGTGGTCGGCCTTGTCACGTGCACTCCGTGACACGCCTGGAGTGGCTAAACTGTGATTCCGGTGATGATAATAATATTCTGATACGGCCAAGTATACTGTAAGTCAACTATACTATTTAGCTAATTCACAATAAGCTATTCCTTACCTGTTTACCTACTTCCCTGTACAACAACGTCAAAAGCGAAGATGTGTATTGTTTATCTGGCTTTTTCAATATTTTATTGGAGGTTTAACGACCACCGTGAGCACCTCAATGGGCTATAAGCAGTCGCCCGTCCCTAATTTAGGTTCACTGGTTCCAGGGAAGGGAGAAATCCAGTGCCGTAGGACAAACACAACATCCATGCCTCACCGGGATTCGAACCCGGACCCCTTTCGGACGAATGATCAGAAGCCATCGCTTAGACCACTGCGCTACGGCAATGAAATATCTGGATGCTATCACAAAGAATTGAAGCTGCTCTTAAAAGCTTAAAAACAGATTTCCCTACACTAATAACTCATTTAAGAAGTTCCAATCACTGAAGTTTCGCCTAATTTTTGTTTTTCACCATCCTTTAAAAATTTGGTTTTGTGAATTATCACTGTAAAGGTGTTCAATATAAATTTAATTAAAACGATTTTTTCTACACTGTAAAACATAAGTGGTGTGAATTCACGGAATGTTCCTAAAAGTAACGTGCAGCAAAGTTGCCGGTAGGTATCTGTGTTTTTCAGAAATTTCCGTATTTAAAACTACCCGCTTCGTATAAATAGTTCACAATATCGGAACAGATATATGGTGAATATCGCTACGTGGAATAATAGATATCCGATAAAATATCTAAGTTACTTCTGTTTCACACGATAATATTCGATCAAAAAAACAAGCTTCAACTCTCGTCGATTGACCCATAAAAAACATCAAAAGAATACACGTAAAACGTCGTACCATTTTAGACCTGCTGTAATAGATGTAGTTGTTATTATGGTTTCCTGTAAGAAACAGTCGGGTTTATATCACAGTAATGATCAAAATTCTATGAGAGCTGTTACTCAAGGGTGTACTGTATTCATGAAGCAATATAAATGGTTTGGAGATTGTAAAAACTAATGGTCAGATTCAAGTGAAAAGTGAACAAATGTTGAATAAAACGAATAATTAAAACCTTTCAAACCGTGAAACGAGTAAAAGCATTAAAACGATTTTCTTAAAATAGAAGTGCACAAGAACACAAACTTTCAAGGTAAACTGAAGGGCAATCCGAAAAAACAAAGTGCAAATGAAACCAGTATTTAAGATGAACTGGAGGTCATCCACGAAATTAAAGTGCTACTACCCTGACACGTTTCGATCCACATGGTCGTGGCCATTGTCAAAGTTATCTGTCGATGGTATTACAGCTACCTTTGACAATGGTATTACAGCTACCTTTGACAATGGTATTAGAGCTACCTTTGACAATGGCCACGACCATGTGGATCGGAAAGCGTCAGTGTAGTAGCACTTGAATTTCGTGGACAACCTTCGGTTCATCTTGAATTCTGGTTTCATTTGCACTTTGCTTTTTCGGATTGCTCTTCAGTTCAACTTAAACGCTTGTGTTCTTGTGCACTTCTATTTTAAGAAATTCATTTTAAGGCTTTTACTCGTCTCACGGTTTGAGTGGTTTTAACTATTCGTTTTATTCAATATTTGTTCACTTTTAACTTGAATCTGGCCATTAGTTTTTACGATCTCCGAACCATTTATATTGTTCCATGAATACAGTACACCCTTCAATAACAGCTCTCATAGGAGTTTGATAATTACCGTGATATAAACCCGACTGTTTCCTACAGGAAACCATAATAGCAACTGCACATCCACTGATAAGCAATTGAATTAGAGACAGCTGGCGTTACGCAAATGTGGCGCTGTGGGTGGCCTTGTAAACGGAAACGACATGACGTATCCAGCGATCCGACAATATAAGGAGTGGTGCGACAGGAATCAGTAAGAGTCGGACGCAGTATGGGTAAGACGGAGGATCTAAGCGCATTTGATCGTGGGAAAATTGTCGGGGTCCGACGAATGGGTCACTCCATCTCGGAAGTCGTGCAGGCACTGGGTTGTTCACGAGCCACTGTGTCACGGTTGCACCGTGAGTACATCGAATCCGGTAAAACCATCCTTGCAAAGACCAACTGCCGTGGACAACAGCGTGTGGATGAGCGGGGTCATCGTCGGGTAGCTCAAATTGTAACAGCGGATATACGGGCCACAGTGCAAGAAATCACTCGGCAATTTCACGCTGGGGCACAAAAACATGTAAGCAGCCACACCATCCAGAACCATCTCCTCACTATGGGGTACAGAAGCCATCGTCCCACGAGGGTACCACTGTTGACCGCACATCACAGGGAGCAAAGATCAGCATGGGCGCGGGAACATCGCCACTGGACCCTAGACATGTGGAAAAATGTTGCCTGGACTGATGAGTAGAGATTCGCGTTGATACATGCGGATGGCAGGATACGAGTACGGCGCAAACCACATGAAGCGATGGATTCTTCTTGCCAGCAGGGTACTCTTCAAGCTGGTGAGGGTGGTATTCTCGTCTGGGGACTGTTTACGTGGACTGAAATGGGACCCCTGGTACGTGTGACGTCGTTCCTCACAGGTCAACGTTACCGGGATATCCTGGACGACCATTTGCTCCCGTTTGTGCGTCTTCAACATCCCACTGGGGACCTCATCCTGCAACAAGACAATGCACCGTGCCATCGCTCCCGATTTGTATCCAAATGGTTGGATGAGCACTCCACCGACGTGACCTCGCTTCCTTGGCCAGCTAGGTAACCTGAACTTCAATCCCATCGAGCACATCTGGGATGCCATCGAAAGAGATGTTCTAGGCTCTGACCCCCCTCCATCAAATCTTCGTGAACTGTGGGAGCTTGTTCAGGGGTCGTGGATCCGTATGGCTTCCCAACGCTTCCAATGTCTTGTCGAGTCCATGCCGAGACGAATCGCCGCCGTCATCAGGGCGAAAGGTGGTGCTACACGTTAATAGTCAGGTATCTCTAATTCAATTGCTCTTCACTGTATTACAGCAAGTCTAAAATGGTAAGACTTTTAACTTGTATTCTCTTTGATGTTTTTATGAGTCAATCGGCGAGAGTTGAAGCTTGTTTTTTGATTGAATATTAACGTGTGAAACAGCAGTAACTTAGACATTTTATCAGTTTCCGTTTCTTCCAACTTCAATGTTTTTACAGAATTTTCGTCGTCAGTAATTTCGTTTATTTCGGAAAAATCTGTCTTTGGGGGTTTTTTTTTTCGTATTTACACAGAAAGTTCACAAAATCTTATATTTTGACTTTTACACCGGAGATGCTTCTTTCCTAACGTACGACTTTAATCCTTTCCCCTTTACCGCTGGTTTAGGTTCCAACAGCGTTCGTTTACTATGGCAAGTGCGCGTACTACCGTTGAATCAGAAAAACACGTATCGAAAACTCAGGTATAAGTTCGGTCGAACTGTAATCGCCCGATGATGATGTATTTTTTGATATCAATGCGGATCAATTAGTGATTTTACTTATTATTTTTCCAAATAAATTGTTTAATTTTTTTTTCTTTTCTATAGGGACTCTTATTACAAATTACGTATTTTTTTCATCGTGATTTTTCGAAACAGCAGGATGTTTTGGAGCCCGAGATCTTTTTAAACTGATAATGACTTTAAATTATCTTTAAGAAAAAGTCAAATGTGCTGCTTTATAGAATTATTTTATATAACTCCTAAATATTAAATTTACTCTTGATAGCTTTTGTCTTAAGGGATTCACAGTTTAATGCATAGACATCATGCAGTCACCTGTACAATAATTTAAGTACCCTTTTTCTTACGGTAACACAATGTACATGGGGTACAATCGCTGGTGCACAAAATGGCGGAGAGGGAAACGAATATCCGGTGACACAATAGCCAAAATTTCACATTGTATGCGATCCAGAATTTCCGATCTCGCTATAGAGCTTCAAAATAAGATTCTCCGACAGGCAATTGAAATTTAATGGTTAATCAGACCTCATATATTTCCGCGAATTGCTTCTATTACCATATGGTTAAGGAACGTGAGAACAGAGTTTTCCCGTTAATATAGGAAAGGAATTTCTGAAAGGTTTTCAGAATTTTTCCGTTACCACCTCTTAAAAATGACAATTTGTAGTCAATATAAGAAAGATATTGAGGAAACGTTTCTGAAAGTTCAGAATTTTCCTGGCTTACGAAAAATCCGTAAAATTCAGGTACGTTTCCGCCATTTACAGGAAAGGTTGTATTAGGAATGTACTTCCTTAATTCACGAAAGGAATCACAGAAAATGACTCGTGAATTTCAGAAAATATTTCACAATGCACTTCAACAGTATTTGTGTGTTACTCAGAACACGTGTTACAGATACTTTTGACTGATAATTTTCAGACTATATACTGGATGTTTATAGCAAACCCTTCCTTTTGTGATACGATGTTTTTCTTACCAGTTTTTTCTTAAGGAGGGGCTTTTCAGAAATATTACTTCCATTCAAAAAATGTGAGCTTTTATCATCTGCTCGGTACAAAGCTTTTCTGTGATGTGTTACCGCGCAGAGAACTCATCGAAATTTCATTTATCAGAAAGCTCAGTTTTCGGCTGGTCGATTTTCTTTTAAAATTAAATTCCTTGTGCGGTTAACTTAGGATATTATAATTCTCTCAGTTTGTCGCCTGATTTGTTACTTTTTTTGTATCTCACTGCCATAAATGCCCATGTGATATATTGAGTTGGAAACAAAGTAATGTCCGATGACGAAGTACCCGAAGTCGAAGCCCTGAGATTGCGCAGTGAACCAGCATGACGTCAGGGCAGGTGGCTTAAGTCAGTGGCAGTTAGCCTTCAGAATGCGAAGAGTGTAAGCGCTAGTCAATATGGAAGTGGAACAGGAGCACATCAACCATTGGATGCTGTATGAGTTTCGTCACACTTGCATCCTCGCAAATGCTGTAAGGAACATTACCATTGTGCACTCTAACGCCCTATCACATCGTCTGTGCTATCGTTTGTTCCATCGGTTTTGGCCGCCCCGGTGGCGCAGTGGTCTAAGGCGCTGGCCTCTGATCATTCGTCCATAAGGGGTCCGGGTTCGAATCCCGGTGAGGCATGGATGTTGTGTTTGTCTTACGGCACTGGCTCTCTCCCTTCCCTGGAACCAGTGACCCTAAATTAGGGACGGGCGACTGCTTATAGCCCATTGAGTTGCTCACGGTGATCGTTAAACCTCCAATCAAACAAACAAACAAACCAACGGTTTTGAGAGGGAGATTTTGACCTGTCATACCGTCCCTAAGCCGAAAGACCAGCATCAGAGTATATGGACATGCTGAAGACCTAGTTGACGCCCCGGGGGCGCAGTGGTCTAAGCGATGGCTTCTGATTATTCGTCCGAGATGGGTCCGGGTTCAAAACCCGGTGAGGCATGGATGTTGTGTTTGTTTTACGGCAATGGCTCTCTACCTTCCCTGGAGTAAGTTACCCTAAATTAGGGACGGGCGACTGATTATAGCCCATTGAGTTGCTCACGGTGGTCGTTAAACCAACCCTCCATCAAAAAAAAAAAAAGACCTTAGTGGAGACCGATCCACGTGTGTACACGCGGGAGTTGGCCGAAAACCTGAGGTCTACCTACAAGAGCATTATCAGACACCTGCGTCATGTGAGGGTGCACAAGAAGAGTTGGGGTACCAAATCAACTCACAGTTGAGTAGAAAGCAAATCGCAGGAGTGCATGTGTTTTCCTGCTTGCACGTGACCAACGTGAACCGTTCTTGGACCACATTGTGACACGTGACGACAAATGGGTCTTGTATGACAATGTCATCGCCAGGAAACAGTGGCTGGGCCCAAAATAGAAGCTCGCGCGACCCCCAAATTTCGGCTTACACCCACGTTAGGTCCTGCTGTCTGTTTGGTGGGATATGCAGAGTATCGTGCTTTCTTGAGCTACTTCCGAACAGCACCACTATCACCGCCGATGTGACTGCCGTCAGCTCAATGATTTGCACGTATCGCTTACGTTTAAACGACCAGCACTGTTGAACCGCAAGTGCATCCTCCTACATTAGGATGAAGCGAAACCTCACACAGCACGGGTGACCTGTCACAAGATCAGGGTTCCGGACTCGGAGCATTTGCAGCACCCAGCCTATTTCCCGGACATCGTCCCAAGCGACTACCACTTTTTCTGGTCGCTGTGGCATTTCCTGGACGGACAGCAGTTCACAAAGCGGGACGACATCGAACCTGCATTTACTGACTTCTTTGTGTCCAAGCTGCAGCTATTCTAAGGGACGGTATCCAACAGCTACCCAGACGACTGGGGCTGGTCGTGGCAAACGATGGTGACTGCATTTTGACTGATTTGTAGTTGTATATACGGTAGTACTTTTCATTTGCCTTGCATTTGCAGGCATCGCTTTCTTTCCAACGCAGTATAACACTTTTTTACGCTTTCCAACCGTAGGTTGAAGAAGCGTATGTGCTCCAACTTTGTCCGTCTGTCTGTCTGTCCGTCCGCACGATAACTCGCGTAAAAATGGTTCGATTTTGATGAAATTTTAGTATGTGGTAGGGGACCACCTGGGGACGAAGCCTATTGAAAATGAAAGAAATGGGGTCAAAGGTCAGGCAGGACATAGGAGCGGGATCCATTCCATCGCCTTTATGCGTCATAACGTGACTAAAAATGATTCGATTTTGATAAAATTTTAATATGTGGTAGGTGACCACCTGGGAACAAACACTATTGAAAATTGGCGAAATGAGGTCAAATGTCAGGATATAGGAGCCGGATCCATTCCATTCTATTGCCCTTATGCGTCATAACTTACGTAAAAATGCTTCGATTGCCTCAAAATTTTATGATGTTGTTTCGGAGGTATACTGAACCGGTTCTGTTCAATATCATCGAAATGGGGTCAAAGGTCAGGGCACAGGAGTGAGATTTATTCCACAGCCATTATCTTCATAACTTGAGTAATGATTTCTGGTATGTTGGAAAGCTTATCATAATCAATGCATTGCATGATTTCACTAACTTGTTTCGGAAGTTTTTTCGAAACTCCTCGTTCATTTTAAACTATTGTTTGTCTTTTATCATTACCGTGCTTTAAATTCTCTTAACAAGTCATGTTTCACTCACTGAACAATTCTGAAAGTGGCTAAGATATCTTGAAATCGACGGTAAATAATCGGCATGGAGTAAATAGCTCACACCAAAACCACCTGATTCTGTGAAATCCTTTTCTTACTTTTTTATTTTTTTAAACCCGTTCATAAGGTATTTCGATCATTTGCACTTTTGCTATCGACCCACTGTAGATGAATAATTGAGTTTGCAATCCATGCATCATCTTATTGAACATAAAGTCGGAATCGTATTATAGACTGGACCAAAGATAATTGACAGCGATGTAAACAGCACTTACTTAAGAAAAATGAAAAGTGACATAAAAAAGAAAGTCATTTGGAAATATAGTTCAACAAAGAAGAAAACAGTAAATCTGAATGCGGAAATCATAGGAATAGGTTTAGGTCTGGAACGAGGAAGTGTTAATTTTGTTATTTATTCACCATTCGAAATGACTTGACAGGAAGACGAAATCCATGAAAAAAGGGCTTTCTGTACATCAAAGGAATCCACTTTGTAAATGCCAGCGCGCAGCTTCACTTATTCATTAGGTAATCAATAAATCCTTCCGAGTCTTAATTTAACGAAGAAAATATTGTGATGTACAAACGTGATTCTTTCGTTGTACATTAGGTACCTTTCCATTTCGATTCAAAATATAATTACCTCAAGGTTACGAAATACTAGCGCTGTGCAATTATTAACAACCATTTTTATTTTATTTTCTGTTTGTGCTTCTGTAATTTAAAAACTTGAAGCCTCTCTGAATCGGATTTAATTCTCAGATGGGTTTTCTCTTATTCTTCCCCCAAAAATGCTAAGAAATTTGGTATGCAGAAATAATTCTATTATTGCTTTTTTCCTGTCGTAGAAACTTCTTTTTTTGTTCGACGGTTTTTCACTAAATACATCGAAGAGTCTAACCCTTGGTAATACAACAAATGGAAAAACAGTATATTTCTCTTCAGTCCAGAATTTTACGTCAAAATTTTGTGATGTCAGTATCACTTCAATTTCCGTAAAATTATTAAATTTCATAAGTGTAAAATTGGTCCACCGAGACTTTAAAATAGGCTAAAGAAAGTGAACACACCGGACGGAATGGTGGTTCAAAAATGTACATAAGTATAAAGTTGATTAACGTAGCGACTTTCTATGTTCAGGAGCTTATCATAAATTTAAATCTATGAGATAAAGGTATTAAGACACCAACACATTTATGTTAATTTTTACTTGGGACGTTGAGCGACCTGCGTGAGCAGCTGGTGTCTACCGTTCCTAATTTATGGCCACTGTTTCCAGAAGAGAAACAGAACCTGCGCCGTAAGACGAATGCAAAACCTTGCTCCTTCCGGAACCACGACGTGGCGCCAGGCCTGACAAGACTGGCGGGGGGGGGGGAGGCGGTGCTGTAGCAACGGGCCTCTCAGAGGGCCCGGAGCCCGTTTCTAAAGTAATTTTTTTCTAATTATTATTTTATGGTGTCCGAATATTTTTCCAGCTATACCGTCACCAGGGTTGGGAAGTTACGCGTAAAAATATATTTTCTACGTGACGCGTAAAATACGCGTAAAAATGCGTAATTTATGTCATAAATGTAAAAAATGCAATAAATTCAAAACTTGCTTTAAATACACACACACACAAAAAAAAAAGAAGTGTTACAATGTTACACGAGTTCCCAGGTTAACTGAAACACGTGCGTGGGTTGCCTGCGGCAAATCAAACGAGCTCTCCATATTACGTTTTTCATTTCTTCTTTCCTTTCCAACGACACGCCGACACCACACATTGGGTTCTCTGTGTTGCTTTGCTACTCGCCGACGCAGATCATTGTGTATGATATACAACGTTATTGCTAGTCATCAAAGGCTGCACACAATTTTCATCATGTGGATTTTGTCACCTTGTGTTTCCCACCAGAAGCCGGAACCTTTTGTCTTTTTATTTTATGCTCAACTCATTATTTTCGCATTGCGGCAATTTTTATAAATGGATATAGTGTATTTGTGCGTAATTCCGACTTCGTTTATTTTCTTTTATTCCGATGACCGATGAAGTCGTCCTGTTCACAGCGGCAGCTTAAAAGAGAAAACATAAAATTTAATGTTTATTTATGAGAACTCTTTGTGGATACTTTCCCAGAGGCTGCATCTTTAGACGTAAATTACACTCTAAAAATGAAAGGTGCAAATTGTGATGATTATGAAAAAGTACTAAGAAAAATAAGAATGTCTGTCGGTAGATGGCGTTCAAGAGTTTTCTGAGAAAACTCTTTTCTCGAAAGCGAGGGTACGAGGGTTTGTTTACGGAGGGGAGAATACACTGTTAAAAATTCCCGTAAAAAAAGTCTTGTTGCCCGTGTATTTTTACGATCAAGGCTCGTTTCTGCAGTTTAAAGGCGATGCCCGTATTTTAACGGGCATGGGTATGTAGTAAAACGGTTCCTAACCGTAATTTTACGGGCGTTGCTAAGAGGCACAGGTTAGCCAATGAACGATAATGACAGAAAAGGAATGCGGCATGCGCCACTTTCTGCTATTGGTCAGCGAGTCGTCACGTGATTTTACGGGGATTGCTCGTTTTTTTACCAAGACGAAGGGATGGGCGATATTTTCAAAAGTATGATATCTTTTAATATTTCTGAGACCGATATATTGAATCGAAAATATCTGTATTTAAAGATCAATATATCAGATTGATTTTTCGATATTTTTCAATACTTCTGATCTCAATAAGACTGATATTTCGGTTTATTCACTGCATACTGCATCAAGGTTATCACTGAATCCGATCCAATGTTGTGCTAAGTATTGGCTATTGGGAACTTGGGACTAATTGGCTGTTGGCTTGTTCGCACAAATCTCAGCCAGTACTAAATTATCCTGCAGCTTGAAAATATAGCTGCAATCAAGTTTTGTTAATACCATTAAAATAGTGATATCTCAGAAAAGTACTGTATATTACTAACTTCGTACCTTTTACAAGACGGTCGCTGTACTTGGAAATAAACGTAGTGCGTTTATTTTGCCATTTCAGTCGTTTTGTTGTGTAAATAATTATTTCTGATAGCGGAATTGATATTTAACGTTTTTTTACAAGACCGACGCCATGGGTTAGTGCTTTTATTTTGCCCTTTTACGTTGTTTTGTTACGTAAATAAATATTTTCGACAGCGGAATTAACATTTTACGTTTTTATAATTCATAAAAATTCGCTAAAAATATATCTTGTATGCTGAGCTGGAAAGCCAACATCAGGGTTGTTTACATCGTAGCCAAGGTAATGTAAGGGCGTATTTATATTATATATTTTATACATTTATGTAATGTAAGGTGGCATATATTTATGCCCCCCCCCGAAAGTGTTTAAATGTGTTTTATTTATTGTTAAAATGTGCCTTACATTGGAAACAAAAATGCTTAATTTAATAAAAAAATTCATTAATTTACGTTACAAATTTTTTTTTATTTTTTTCTATTCTCATTGTTTTATTTTGTCCTGGTGGATTTAATTTTTTTTTCATTTCATTGGCACGCCATCAGAAAAAATCTATATATGCCCCTTGTTGCATTTCTTAATGAAGGGGCAGAGCACAGATGGGATGAAAGTGGCCAAAGGGCAGGAAGTTGTCACATAAATTTACAGAACATAAATGCGGAAACTGTTTTTTTTAACAAAACATGTTATCATGATTCTCTGTACTTAACATTGCTACCTATGCAAGATTGTTGATACAGTGAGACAAAATTAGTCAAAAAAGCAATCATAAAAGTGTTGTGCACTTTTGTGTTTATATAACACCTGCACTCCCCTTCCACTAATGGGGGGGGCTGTGGCTGTGGATAGTATCAACTGTCACCAACGATATTTGAAGGTTTTGGTTATCATTTGAAAGTAAACAAATTAGATGTCAACTTTCCTGTTAAGCACACTCAACATCTTTTTAAAGAATATATATGAATAAAAAAACACACTTGAAATGGAATTTGTGGAAGAAATATTTTGCTACATGGAAGACCAGTAAACCACAGGCAATTGGGTAAATAAGTCTCATTGATTTGATTATTCTACACATGTTAAGGTTTTTCCATTATTCGAAATGTTTATTTAAGTACAAAAGCGGAGTAAAATGCCTAAAACAAAATCACTGGGTTACTTCTGTCTGAAACATTACCCCCTTAGCCTGTAATCACAGCATATTATTGCAATTTCTAATGCAGAATGTTCTGCAAAGTCATAATATTGTTGAGAGGTAAATGGCTAGAGCTTTTTTAATGCAATTTTGAAGAAGTTTGCACACATACATGAAAATATATTATTTCAAAGTTAGTGTGCATATACACTGTAGATACATATATAATTTTTTTTTTTTTTTGTAAAAAAATAAAAAAAAAAAAAACTGAAAATACAACAAACCTTGTTAACAGGTTTCGGCCTAATTTGCCCAGTGTTATCCATTTTGTCATTATGTCTATTTCTCTCTTGATAATAACTGTGAACATATTTTTTTTTTTTTTTGTGAAAACTGTTATTCTTAAACGGAATGGCATTAACAAAATTCTGTTATCCAGAAAAGTTTTAATGTGCAGTGCTCTTCCTCATTTGATTTCTCTAGTGTTTCTTTACAGTATACAAGGTTACTTTTTTCAAAATTCTTTTCCTGCTAAAATCTAATAAATGTGCAATGTAAAAATTGCATTTGTACTCATAAATATGGGTTCTTGGTTTGATTAAAAGGCAATACATTGTGCCAAATGTTTGACACTAGCTGTAGGAAGGGAATTCTTAGACTACCATTAAAGACTATATTAATATATTAGCTGAAACAATGCTCAGATTATATGAATACCTTGCATTGTGCCCATCGGTTTTACATTTGATCAAGTTTGCAAAAATTGTATATGATTTTATACCTGCTACAACTGATTCAGCATCAATATCAGGAAAATTCTCATACAAAAAGATTACGTCTTCCTCAGAAACTGCTAGAAAACAGTCAAATTTTCAAAATAAGAAGCACTGTTCATTAAATGTGAAAATCCTCCAAATATGTGGCGTCAGTGAATATACAAAGATGTCGCTCTTTCCAGGTTTAGCAATTAAATGTCATGAAATCTATTCAGTCAAGAAATCTATTTATTAAATGTCATGAATAAAATCTATTCAGTCATGAAATGTCCATTAAATGTCATGGAAACTATTCAGTATCTAAATAATCATGGAAAATGTGCCTACCAAGTGGTAAAATACATAAAGAAGTTGTTCCTGTCTTGTCTTTCCTGGAACCACTCGCCCTAAATTAGGGACATGTGTCTGCTTATGGTGAATCAAGCTTCTACACATTCGGGAACAACTTTAGATGCTCATGGAGATCAACACACACACACACCACTTCACTTCACTTCAAGCATTTTTTTTCCAGTTCTCAGTCCATTTCTTTGGATTTCTCATCTCCATTAAAAACTTGTACACAATAAATATCTGAAGTATTCTTTATCAAGTCTAAAACACCTGAGGAGCTATCTTTGATATCATATCATTTTTTTTTTTTTTACATTTTAAATGCTCATTGGTGGAGTCTATCCTTAAAATTAAGGAAGTCAGCAGATTTAAAAAAATTTTACAGTTTTGAACTCAAATGGGATATAGCATTTAATGTTTCACTTATTAACACTAAAACAACACAAAAATAAGTACTGATTCCTCACCTCTAGTTATATTCAACTTGCTGTAGATGAGGGATTTTCTCTTTACATGCATATATATCACTAAGCTGTTCTCTAAGATCATAGGTTAGTTTCTTGATGAGAGCTTATCTGCTGGATTAAAGTTTAAAACTGATGGACATATATTTTATTTACTCTTGATGTATCAAACATCTGCATTTACAGTGATCTCAGCTCACAACTTGAGCTTCACTGACATCCATCACACACAAGACCATTTGTACTTCACATTTATTCTCTTTTTCTCATGCAGGAATTCCTGAATCTGGTCCTCCCTTGATCTTCTACATTTTCTTCCTGTCACTTGTGCAGAATAAATTCTCCTAGTAATCATCTCACCACTCATTCTCCAAACCACCCAAGAATATTTGTCCCCACCTTACAAACAATATTTTGCTTCACACTACTCATCTACAAAACCTCTTCATTCCTCACATGATCAAAACATATCTTGCCCCCACCCCCATAAGTAACACATCTCTACAGCTCGCAAATCACTCCTATGTTTCATCTGCAGTACTCCACCTTCACTGCTGCACATCAGAGTAGGAACAATTACTGTACTTTTTCACACACAACTATTAGGGACCTTTTTGAGAACCTATCATTCATCATTTATTCAAAATCCTCCTGAAGTAGCTGTGACTTTCAAAGATGAATTTACTAGCCTACTAATTTCACCACCTAATTTGTTTTCTCTGTCAAACATGCTTCCTAAATATGTAAATTGATTTACCTGATCAATCTCTTTGCCATTTAGACTGATCTGTTTGATTTAATACTAACAATTCATCTGTCAAAAACATAACTTTGGGTTTTTCCTTTCATATACTAAGTTTGAAATTCATACAAACTTCATACATGTGGGACAACATACGCTGCAACTCACTTTTGCTCTCTGCCAACAGGATTGTTTCATCAGCATGAGCAAACATAATTGAGTAACTACTCTCCACAGATAGCATTTACATAGTCTAATGACGACTCAACCATATGTGTCTCTTAAGACATAAAAATATTCTTTACCTTAAAAAATTGTTTTGGTAATAAGTAATAACTAATTATAATACACACGCTTGGCAGTGAATGTGGGGAATAAATATCCTACCAGTTTTCTCAGATAACTTCTTAGAAACATCAGCTGAATTTTTTTTCAAGAGCTGCTTTCTCCTGCTAAAAGGGAGCAATTTTATTTGTCCTTTATTATTACATTTTATAGCTTAAAACTATCTTTATGCAAGATTGCAGCTCTCAAGCTGTATTTTTAGTGATATGAAAAACACATAAAATATTGTTTTTCAGATCCTAAAATAAAAAAAATATATAGAAGAAAGTTTTGATGCAAAAATAAATAAAAAAATCATGCAACAGAAGTGAGCTTGTAATCTGCAGAAATGCTGAATATACTTTCCAAAACCCAAAAGGTGATTTTCTTGTTTCATGTGTGGGCATTGCTCGACGAGCAGGGATATGGTTTCTGCCAAGAAGTTTCCAAAAATCCCAGTTGCAAAGGAATGTTTTCATGAGTTTTTCATCAATGTGAGATTATGAGAAATATGTATTTCCAACATTTCGAGAAAAGGTAAGTTGAAGCTTCAGTATGGCATAAATGACAAAAAAAACAAAAGTACTTATTAATCCCAGCAGACTGGAATCTTAACCATCAATTAACATGGGAATAACTGAATTATAGAAAGAATAACTATTTTTATTGGGATGCAAATGTCAAAGTTAACAACATTATATCAGCTTGCAAGGAAATGTTATGGAAAAAAATCTTTAAAAAAACTTTGTTATTGTAATTTTTAGAGCATTTTGTATACATTTATATTTTTCAGAAGGTGTGAATAATGTTTGCTATTTTTTTTATCGTTTAAGACAGAACACAATGTTAATGGAGTATACAGATATAATTACTTCTATGGTGTAAGCAAAAATAGTTCCCATGGCATAAGCAAAAAAATTAAAGTGCTTATAATATGTTTACAAGTGACATTTTTGTTAAAAACAGTAATTAGAGTACGAATAATTTGTGATGGCCTTTTCATAGAAAGCAATTATTTTTCCAGAAAGATATTTAAAAAAATGCTAACGATTATTAGTCCTCCATTAAAATATGATTATAAAAATAAAAACATAAAAAATATCGTAATCCAAATTAATAAAGTATATATATTTACTAATTAATTAATGAAAGCCATACTAATTAATGTATGAAAAACATAAAAAAAATATCATAATCCAAATTCATCAAGTATATATTTACTAATTAATGTATGAAAGCCTGTCTCTCCTAGATAACAAAAAAACGAATGGACAATCAGAGGAAATAACATGCTGTAAGTGTGGGAAAATCAGCAGATCAAGACGAAAGTTGTTATGCTCATATTTTTACCAGATTATATAATTACTTCAGGAAGTTTCACTATGTATTAACAAGATAATTGTCAAAGGATGATAAAAAAAATTACGTCTGATATATACATAGCCTGAATTACAACAAACTTTATACTACATAACTTGTAAGACATCAAGAAAACTCTCGAAAAGCTGTTTTGCATTTCCTTACCCAGCTGTTAAGATCTACATACTTTATCACTAACAAAAAAAAAAAAAAATGCTTCACTTCAAATTGTGTGTCATTGGTATGTATTTAATTTTGGTCAAAGTGCCAGTTTACTTCAAACATAATACTCATAGGCAAAAGAACAATCTGCTATCAACCGTTCCTTAAATTTGTTTTCTGGGTGCCTACTGTCAACTAATAGTTAAAATTTTCAACCATCGAGGTTTTCAACACAGCAGATATTTTTCCTTGCAAAGTTCTAGAAATCGGAAGGTGACATAATATCATGTGAATCTCGATAATGAGATCGCAGTTTGATAGTCCTCAAGCAACATAATTTTCGTGACATGCCAGAGGAAAGAACACAGATTTCATTCCACAAGTTAAATCACATCAGCCATGGGCTGATATATTGAATATCGCACCGATATAGTGATTTTCTGATATATCGTAACTTGGATATCAATACTATATATCGAAATATCGGACAAAAATATCGATATTTCGAGATATTGATAAATATCGCCCATCCCTAACTGACGAACAGTCGAACACGAAGTCACGAACATGTGCAGGAAAGACGCCATGAAAACATGTGAGTAGACACTTTTTAAAATTAAGTTTATTATGATATGTAAAAGTAACGAAATCAATTACACACATTTTTGTTTGATATTAAGCTCACGAACTGTGTACGTATATATATATATATATATATATATAATTTTAAAAGTTTCACCACCAAACGAGGGTGGCTGAAGCATTGTCACACAGGAAAATCTATGTAGTAGCTAAGATTTCATTTGACTGGGGTAGGGGCATAACTCTCACATCCATATATGTTTTACTATCAATATGATACAGTGCTTTACTTTCTGTGCAAGTCTTTATCGCCAGGTTTATACCTAGCGTTGACTAGGATGTCGAATAAATTCGATCTGTACATGCTGATTTGGGAATTACGTAGGGCAGCATTCTTCGTATGTTTGTAGTCTGAAATGAATTCCATTTTGCAATATAACGCACAAATATTGTCTTATCGTTTTGTGCTTTTTTTTTTTTTTTACGGCATAGTGTTCAACTCCTGAATTTAGACAGAATTATTTCTAAAGCACAAACTGGCTGAACAATACTTTGGGTTTTTTTTTAAGACTCCTTTTCATTTGCTCATGTACTTAAGAACTTGTGAAGTATTATATTTGCACCAATGAATACAAAGATTAGCTATGGAGTACAGATATGTACAGGCATATTCTTTAATGAAAAGTTTATTCCAGTGTGTTTATGTGGGTATAAAATATATAAAAAATACAAATACACACGTATATTTGCTAAAATTACATACACTGATGTCACAGAAATTGCACAAATGGCTAAAAAAAAATCAAATAAAACTGGTCAAGTCATTTGTTTAGTATCAGTAAGATGTATGAGCTCATTTACTCTTGCAAAGTTCATCAATATTTTGAGTTTTCTTGCTTATGTACAAACAAGTTATCTTCAACATCCAGCTTATTTCAATATTTAGTTTTTATGGTGGTTAAGGATAAAACACTAGTTTCACATAAATATGTAGTTGTAAAAGGCAACAAATACTTAAAGCAGTGCTCGACAATTTTGGAAATTATTTTTCCATTGGAATCCAAAAACTAGTCGCCGCCCCGGTGGCGCAGTGGTCTAAGGCGCTGGCCTCTGATCATTCGTTCGTAAGGGGTCCGGGTTCGAATCCCGGTCCGGCATGGATGTTGTGTTTGTCTTACAGCACTGGCTCTCTCCCTTCCCTGGAACCAATGACCCTAAATTAGGGACGGGCGACTGCTTATAGCCCATTGAGTTGCTCACAATGGTCGTTAAACCTCCAATAAAAAAAAAAAAAAAAAAAAAAAAAAACTAGTCAGTGATTTCAAAGAACAAATGCTTTTCAAACCAACCAGAGTTAAAAGATGTCTCATAAGTTTTTTATTTGGCAATAGAAGATTACACATTTCTGCATTGTATGTGAATGAGTAACTAGTTCATTCAGTGGGAATGGGAAATACTGCCTTGTAAATGTTTGGAGAGTGCAGAGATGGATGATTATTAGCTGTTTAACATCAAGTTTCCAATTGTTTGCTCATTTTCTGATGATAATGAATTTAGTTATGAAAATTGGTCAGAGCTGTTCCCTGTAATTTGGTTTTCTCATAAAGTTTTTTGGTCATTGCTTGTGTTTTGTTTTTTCAACATTGAACAGATTGTTTTCACCCTGTAATGAGAAGTTCCACTAGTTCATTTTTCAGAAATTTCAGCTAAATATGCTAAACTTCACCACACATCCTACCAGCACTAGCCATAAATTCAGATTAATTTTGTTTTGAAAATTGGTTCACTATGTGACTCGGTATGGTTGCTAACAAATCCGCATATGCCCCCTATTATTTTAGTGAAACCCACTTTGAGAACTATTGGTCTAGAGGATGTTCAAGCCGTTCTGGTATCAGAGTTGGTTGTACATCAAGGTTTTTGGCTAGCAGTCACAATTTAACATATGGTTTGAGTCCCATATGAGGCATTAGTTTTGCCACCCTGGTGGTGCAGTGGTCTAAGCACCATCTTATGATTGTTTGTCCAAGTGGGTCCGGGTTTGAATCCCGGTATGGCATGGATGTTGTGTTTGTCTTACAGCACTGGCGTTCTCTCTTCCCTGGAACCAGTGACTCTTAAATTAGGGACGGGGACTGCTTATATCCCATTTAGTTCCTCACATTAGCCGTTAAAACCTTTAAAAAAGAAACCTGTTTTTTACATAACATAACAGCTTTGGCTTTCTCCTTCCCTAGAACCAATGGCCTCAATTTAGAGGTGGGAAAAAAGTTTCATGTGATGAAATGTCACATTTTCGTTCAGGAAACACATTTGTGATTCTCCCTGACTGCTACATGGTTTTGATTGCTTTTAGGAATACCATTTCACTCACATTCCTTAGTATATAATTATCAATCATTTTGTGACTATGGTATATTCAGTTAACTCATAGGCATCCCTAGCTTAGTTTTCAGCAGGAAGAAGCAAACAATGGAAATCTGCATATATGCAAACCCCATATGCCTCTCATTGAAAACAGCTTTTTTACCACTCAACACATAAATTACATAAATTTAATTGGAAACCAGAAGAGCCAAAAAATTAATATCTTTTAATTATATCTATAATCACCTCATCATCACATGTATACAGTAATATTTCACATATATGTCAGCGCAAACCAAAGCACGCATAAATAAGAGTGCAGCATAAGTAAAAGTTAGTGTAATTCCAGCCAAAATTAAGTTTAAAAAGTAATTAACATGAGAATAACATGCAAAATAAGAAAAATATCAATGATTGAATTTACTTAGTTAAATTTAACACTTTAAAGCTTAGATTACTCAAAAATGTAAATTACTTGATCTCAAAATTTTAATTACATTCCTTTTTTATATTTATGGCTTTTTAAAGTTATGTAAAATTGAAGACTGTTTCTGCTGTTGCCTCTCATTGAAAACAGCTTTTTCAAGTTTGTTTAAACAGGAATGTGTGGCAATTAGATGTATCGGTGAGTTGTATGTAGTGACAGTGTTTCCAAAGCTTCTACACTGCTTTCGTGACAGTCTGGGGATCTTTTGTTAATTCTTCGTTATGTCTCTTCATCATCATCCTGAATTTCATTGGCTATTTCTTGAATATCCCTCAATTCCCCAATAATGCATTTTCATTGATTTCTACAAACTCTTTAAAACTACTGAATCCACCTGAAATGGCACTCCAATCTTCATCATTGGCAGATTATTCGGTAAATGTGTAGATTAGCGTCCTAAATTATTTTGTCGGAAACTTGTAATATTGACTTGCGAGTGCAACGCTGTGGTAGGCCTAACACATCACTACGGCAACGATGTAAAGATTTGCTTTGTTGAAAGGAAGATTCGCTTCGCCGTGCAATTCACGTGCGGATGACTACAAGTCCAAGCAAGTACCTTCTTGCCAAGAGAGCGAACCATTTTATACTCATATGCTACACAATATAGTTTGTTCATGTTTTGTAATTGTTTTTAAAGCAGACGTGAAATTTTTCATTCTTTCGCATATGATTCCCTGATCCGAAATAGAAAGTTTGGTAAATGTGTACTTTAGCGTCTAAATTATTTCGTCGGAAAAATGTAACTGTGTGGGAAAAGTGTGACATACAATATTTTAAGCATGCAAAATAATGCGAAAAGGTGCAAAAATATAGTATTTTTAGATAAAAGGAAATAAGTTTTCCAAAGTATTTACCTGAGAGTGCGATGGTTTGGAAGAGTACGTGCGGTATAGGCATAGGACGAGAGAGCGGCAACGGCATCAAGGTGGAGTCCGGTGAATGGAAGCTTCGTTGAGAAGGGCAAGTAACGGGCGGAAGAATTAAGAAGGAAGCGGTTTAGCAGTACGTAGTCATCGAAAAGTCTTGTAGGCATACGCAGAAAGAAAGAGGTTGAATTTGTGCAGCATTGTAAGTTTTTGTTTTTTTTAAGGGTAATTTTGAGAAAGCGGAAGTACAAAATCGTCAGTCATCTCGGATTTCGTCAGGGCTTAAAATTCCATTATCCGCCACAATACAAGAAGCTGTCTCCCTGCCATAGTGCGATATATGAATTGAAGAAAATTGCTTATTTTGAAAAATATCCATGTCACGAGGAAAAAAATGTGAGCTACGATGTACTGAATAACAGCAGAACTGCAAATGAAGTGCTTGAAGAAATCACCTACCTGTGCACATCTTCCAAACCAAAACTAAAACTTTGGGTTCAACCGGAACCAAAACGTCTTCCTCAAAACTTCTGTCGTACATAAATTATTTTACATTCCTTAATTTCTTTCCATTCGGAGACACTGTGAAACCACTAATAACGACATTCTGCACATATCTTTCTCAAAAATGAATAAAACAGGTTTGAACTACTTCTGCGCACAATTACACGATACTCTTCCGAAAAATATACCCTACTGCTGTCGTATTCTTCCACGCATTTGCTACCAACTCGTACTTCGCTCCGTCGCACAGCACCTTCACGTGGTGGCCGTTAGCATCGCTTCAGCCTCCCGCACCACCTTCTACAAACCATCATACTCGCAGGTTAATACTTCAGAAAAATTATTTCCTTTTTATTTAAAAATATAATTTTTCACCTTTCCCTATTATTTTGCATGCTTAAAAAAATGTGTGCATCGAACTTTTCACCCACAGTTAAATTTTTCCAACGAAATAGTTTAGGACGCTGAAGTACACATTTACCGAAAGTACTAATATGCTTTTCTATGTTGTACAGAAAACTGGGGAACTATAAATTTCGGTTTTGGTTTGAACAGATTTGCTGTGTCTCTGCACTTTTGGTTCTTCTGTTAATAGCTTGTTCGCACGCGAGTTTCTATCTTACTCATATGTATTTTTTGCAAATCGAAGAGGTTTTATCCGGTTTTTCCTGCCAACAGCGTACAGGATACAACAAAAGAAAGGGTGGCTGCTGTGGACCTATTTTCTGTAGCGTATCACTACAACATTTATTGCTCTTCTGCCAATAACGTAAGTCCTCTTTCTCTTGTACCCGTCATTTCCACACAGCAACAAACCTTCCTTTTAACGGACCAAAGCTTCACATCTTCACTGGAGCGATGCATTATTCCTATCGCAGCTTCTCTTCACAGTGTCAGACTCACAGGTCCATATTACAATAAAAATCTTTAAAACACGTTTAAAATATGAAATATCTGAAAAAATATGAAATACATTAAAATATGAAAAATATGAAGTTTTAACCCTTTGTCAATAAACACAAGAGGCTAGTTCCATCAGAGGCATGCATTCAGTCGCTGACTTTAAACATTTGGAGCAAAATTACATATGCTTCCAATTTATGGACCTAAAGCATAATATAATTAAAGAAGTGATATTCTTCTGTCCTTGGCACTGCGTAACAATAATACAACTTCCAGTGATTAGCAGTGAAAAGCAACATGACATGCGATGACTGTCTTTTTTCTTGTAGTAGAAAATTATATTCTGAACTTCATTTTTAGATTTAATTGCCCAGTCTGGCACCTAGGGCAACTAGATTATTTATTTACCTGCCCAGGTCAATGATTCACACGACTCAGGCATGGTATTTTTCAAACCCTGATATGTATAAGTAAAAATATATACAGTACATAATTTCATACATACATATTAATTAAAGCTTATATATTTCATTATTACTACTTTAGCAAAAACTTCCCATTACAAAAAAATTACCTTTGCTTGTCTCTGTGGGCACTATTTCACTTTTACAGCATTGCAATCTTATGCGTAATGAAAATTTCTGTAGTACATACTAACTTTTTAATGAAAAATTTGTAATGTTTTAAGAACAATACGTTGCTACAATTTTTTTTGTCCCCCTTGAATTTCATTATAACGAGTTTCGACGGTTATTCTTTTTTTACTGAATCTGGTAAATGCTGGCCAAGAAAATGACAGTGAAAATATATCATGAACAGTTTCTTTGCTTTGCAAATGTAGTAATTAAAGTTAAATGTAAAAAAGAATTGATTTCATTCTAAATTTCTGCGAGTGAAATCTTTCACCTGTGTCACTTTAAGCAGGGCTTGGAAAATATCTGAAATGTTACATGCGCAGCTGGGTATATACATAAATTATTTACCTACCCAGGTAGTAAAACCTGGATGCCCAGGAAAATTTATATTTTAAGATAAATCAGAAGCCACTTTTTTTTTAAGTTAAAAAATATGAAAAATTTTTTACACGTTTTGTAATTCCTATTTTAAAGGTCTATTCAAAATGTTCAATATGCAAAGCATGTATTTCATGTTTTAAGATGATAGTGCTGAAATTGGTACAAAATGATGTGATGAAATTGTTTTTTGAGAAATTTAAAGATTCTGCCGTGTTCTTTTCCTTTGTCACTAAACACCTGATTTGCACATCAATAAAAATTGTTTCAGTATCTTCAGGTATTGCCAAGATATTATAAATACAACTATTTAATAGTTTTCCAAAAAAAAAATTTGTGCTCCAAAATGGTTTCCTTGTGGCAACACAACAATGAAAGAACAGGTTTAGTCACTGAAGTCATTTCTAAAACATTCCAAACAGGAAAATTTAATATTTTAGAAATATTGATATGCATTAATGTTCTACAATGACTCAGTTAGAATCAGGGTCTAAACAAGTGTTTCTTCTTTTGGGTGGGGGGTCTGAGATTTGAAATTATGCCCTATCAAGTTCAAAAGCTCTCATTTCCATTCAAGTATTTTTTTTCTTTTCTTTCTGATACCTTAATTATGGGGAAGCAATGTGATCTTTCAAAAGCAGTACTTCCAGTTTTTGACATAATTTTACTAAACATGTGAAAAGTAGGTAAATATCCAAAAATTAGAGATAGGAAACAAGACAGTAAAAGTTCTGGGAACACTGACAACACAGTGCTCAGTAGAATGTAAAATGAACCAGCACACAAGGCAGTGAATGTGAAAACAAAAAAGCATGATTCAACCCTATGTCAAATGTAATACTAGCCAAAACCTACATGAAAAACCAACTTTGACACCATTGTGGATTGAATACCCTTATAGACGCAATGTACTCGGATGCCAGTTCGTAGTTCTGTTTGTCATTGATATAACATATAAATACAAGAATATGCCTGTACATATCTTTACTACATAACTGCCCTTTGTATTCATTCATGCAAATACTACATAAGTACGTATGTGCAAATTAAAATGTCTAAAAGAAACTAAGTATTGTTCAACCAACTGTGCTTTAGAAATAATTCTCCAATTAAAACATGTCTAAAAGAAACGTAAGTATTGTTCAACCAACTGTGTGTACAGAGTTCGTAAAGCCTAATGTTAAACAAATCTGTGTGTAACTGATGTCATTATTTATCATATTGTAATAAACCTGATTTTAAGATATGAAAATATCATTACTCACATTTAGAACTGAATTGATTCAGTTATAATGTAAGTATCCAACAATTTCACAAACACACTCTTCCACAAAAAACATGCATTTACTTGCACACTCTTCCACAAAAAATGCATTTATGTAAAAGTCGGTGACTACTTGCCGTGAGGCTTAACCGAATATGGCCAAACTTCATATTTACAGGGATTGCATTTCAAATTACAGCTTAAGTTAATACGGTCAAACTTATTTTTTCGGGTATAGCCCTTCAAATTATGGCGTAGCTCAATACGGTCAAACTTATTTTTTTATGGGCAATGCCCTTCAAATTATGGCGTAGCTCAATACGGTCAAACTTATTTTTTGTGGGCGTTGCTCTTCAGATTATGGGCTTAGTATTTAGGGTTCAGACCGTAATTTCATGGGCTTTCACAAAAATGGGCCAAGCCGTAGTTTTATGGGCAACGGCCGGGCCCCCAGTTGCCGGCCATTGCCCGTAATCTAACTGTGAAATTTTTAACAGTGTATGAAAAATTGTCCACCGCAAAAAAAAAAAAGATTGAAGAGTTGAAACTGGTCGAGTTGACAGGAAGTAGGGGAATGGTGGGTAGGTGAGGAAACGGAAATATGGATTATGTGGTTAGTGAAGGAGCCGAGGTGGGAGGGCCGGAGATTTTATTGCACTGGGGCCAGAGCTCGCTCTCCACGGCCCTGCGTGGCGCGAGGGAATAATCCGAAACCAGCAGCTATGACCAATCGGCCACCAGGACGACTAGGGCTACCTGTCACATATAACATTGAGATGTATGTTTTTTTAAAAAAGAATATTTATGTCTTCCGGGACAATTTTTCTAACATCATTCGTGATGAAATTTTTGTAAGACTTTCGCTTATAAAACTTTATCAATAATCACTCACCATGGCCGGAACAGCAGAAATTTCCCTATATCTAACTTCAAAACATTCAGAAGCATTTTCTAAATGCGTTATGAAATAAGTCTCTTATGTAGATGCGGGTGAAACCTTTGCAAGGGCAAATACTGCACGTGACCCGAGAGTAAAGAAGTTTGACGTCATGCCAAAACCAAAAGTGTAACTGAAACTCCGGTGCGATGATTTTGTGAAAGTTTGAAAACTGCGTTGGCTACGTCGTCGCTAAGCAGGCAGAGGATGGGACTCACGTGGGAGCAAAGTTTACTCGTCACAAATTTATTTCTGCGGTGAAGTCACATGAACAATGCATTTCTGCGTTTTATCCAAAGATTTTCACAGCAGAGTGCAGCTAACAAATCGACAACATGTACCAGAAAGGTGCCTGTTGGTAGCTTCAACAGACACCAAAAATCCCTCCGACGGCTGCATAACAGGCTTAACGTTCTCATGGTTTCTTTAGCACAGCTACGAAAATTTTGCGTCTCCATGAGTATCGAGAGAAACTGGTTCATGAACTGTGTTTTTGACTCTAGGAGCGCTGCTTGCTTTGATAGGTGAATTAAATAAATGATGCAAACACGTCATCGCCAATAATGCAACCTATGAAACATATACACCAGCCACTGAATTAGAAACCTCTTTTTTTTTTAGTTGGAGGTTTAACGACCACCGTGAGCAACTCAATGGGCTATAAGCAGTCGCCCGTCCCTAATTTAGGGGCACTGGTTCCAGGGAAGGGAGAGAGCCAGTGCCGTAAGACAAACACAACATCCATGCCTCACCGGGATTCGAACCCGGACCCCTTATCGGACGAATGATCAGAGGCCATCGCCTTAGACCACTGCGCCACAGGGGCGGCAGAAACCTCTTTGCACATGAACGTAAAAACCATTTACGCAGTGTATATGCTAAATACGTAGTCACATACGCCACCACGTGATATATGCAACTATTTAAGACTGCTGCTAGTCAGTAAGTTGATCACAATGCAAACAATCATGCAATACATTGGTTATTATAGGCTTTCCAACATATCAAGTTATTACTCAAGTTATCAGGATAATGGCTGTGGAATAAATCTCGCTCCTGTGCCCTGACATTTGACCCCGTTTCGATTATATTAAACATAATTGGTTCAGTATACCTCCGAAACAGCATGATAAAGTTTTGTCGCAATTGAAGCATTTTTAGTCAAGTTATTACTCAAATTATGAGGATAATGTCTGCGGAATACATCTCGCTCCTGTGGCCTGACCTTTGATCCCATTTCGATGATATTCAGCAGAACTAGTTCAGTATATCTCCGGAACAACATACTAAAGTTGTGTCGCAATAGAAGCATTTTAGTCAAGATATGAGGATAATGACTGTGGGATACATATCGCTCCTGTGCCCTGAGCTATGACCCCATTTCATGGATATTAAACTGAATTGGTTCAGTGTACTTCCGGAATAAAATGATAAAGTTTTGTCGCGATCGAATCCTTTTTAGCTACGTTATGACGCATAAGGGCCATGGAATGGATCCCGCTCCTATGCCCTGACTTTTTACGTCATTTTTCTCATTTTTAGTAGGGCTCTCCCCCAGGTGGTCCTCTAACACATATTAAAATTTCATTCAATCAAATTAAACGCTAGGTATGATGCATAAGAGCAATGGAATGGATCCCGCTCCTATGTCCTGACCTTTGGCCTCATTCGCCTATTTTCAATAGGGTTCGTCCCCAGTGGTCCCCTTCCACATACTAAACTTTTATCGAAACCGAACCATTTTTATGTGAGTTATCGTGCTGACGGACAGACGGACAAAACTGGAGCATCTGCGCTTCTTCAACCTACGGTTTGAAAGCGTAAAAAATAGCCCACATTGCTTGTCTAAGAGATCTAACTATGGAGCGACGACAATCTGTCAGGAACGATATCACCGTCGTCTGAGAAGGCTTCTACGGAGAAACAAGACTTCGTGTGTGTAGCAATTGACCGAAGCATTCAATGAAGGCTGTTCCCGACCCATATCTCAGTGAACTATGAGCAGGGAATCGAAGAGGATCGGTATTGGCAATCGCATGTTTATATAGAAACCACTGATTTCTACGAAAAACCGAGAAGTTCGTCTACAGTCGTGTCAGGAACGCAGTAACTGGACACTGAAAGCCTGGAAAAAGTCACGTGGTCGGACGAGCCGCGTTACACCTTGTTCTGTACCGACGATAGGCAGAGAGTTTGGCAGGAATCTCATGAACCTGTGGACCTAGCTTGCCTTGTAGACACAACTCTTGGAGGTGATTTTTGTGGTGTGTCGGGCATGTTCTGTTGAAACTGAATGGTTTCCCTGATATTGGTGGAAAGTCGTGGTCCTTCAAGGATTATCTGAATATTGTTGCAAATCAAGCGCATCCTGCAATGTTGACTTCTTTCCAGTAGGTGACCGTCGTTTTATGGACGACAATGCTACTGTCCATCGCTCAAGAAGTGTTCAGCAGTGGTCCAGTGAGCATGAAAGTGACTTCCACCATCTTCCCTGGCCACCACAAAGCGCAGATATGAACCCCATTGAGAATCTATAGGACATGTTTGTAAACCAAAACCAGGAGAAAAGTATTCTTCCGTTTAATCTGAGCAGGTTAAAGGATTGTCTGATGAACGGTTGGTATGTTGTAGACGTAGATGCAGTCCAACACTTTGCGGAATCTACGCTAAATCGCATACACACTGTAATTAGAGCTGAAGGAGGTCCAAAACCAGTATTGAATAAAAGTTTTTAATTCAGTGATTGGTATATGTAGATTGAAATAAATCACTGTAAGTAAAAACAGCTTTGCTTTTCCCGTATTCAAACGGAGATAACTTTTGCACTGATCAGTATTTTTCTTTCTTACAGAACAAAATGTCTAAATACCAGTATGACAAAAAAGCTTTGAAACTTAATTGTGCTGTGATTTTGAAAAGACGTCGTGGTTCGTAACTTTTTACTAGTCTTGCGCATCGTTTAGTATCTCATTGACTTGGCTGACATTCATGACTTTGAGTGCACTTAGAGGAAGGGAAGTAATGAAATTCCAAGACAATTAGAAGCATTGGCTCGTAAAATACAGCATGCATGTTCCGTGTCTTTTAACCGCTAATTTCAAGGCTGATTTATTTTCTAATGTATCATATTACCTTTATCATATCTAAACATTTAATAGACACATCTCACAAGAATTGTTTTCATTCTCTTAACAATTAACATCTGAAGTATCTAACAGTCATTAAATCAGTGCATATGTAGCAAAATCACGACCTGACATTCTTTAAAAAACAACTTTCCTGAACCGAGATTGTTTCTATTTGTAAAGCAAATGCGTAGTGGATTAAATATCATTATGGCAAATTGGGTTGCATACCGATTTGGATAAAGTTTTATGCGGAAACTCACATCACGCCAGCTGAGACTGCATTGGAGACCAAAGAGGTTTTGCAATCTACTAATCGGGGTTTCATTCTCTTGAAAAAATACTGCCGGCAAGAAAACACAACCAAAGACCTAAGTGTACTTTGAAAAAGAATGAAAACAAAGATGCACATTTGGAGTGCATAATATCAACCTTCAATTTAAAATATAGGTAGCTAATTGTTTCGCTGCATGCTTCCCCTCGGTAGCTAATGAATTTGTATTCTGTCCGTTACGACAACATCGACGATGTTGACGTTCACGGTTTGCATTTCTTTTTTTTTTGCAGTGATCGTTAACATCGCTACAAATAGAAAAAGTAGCTGTAGCGGCTGCAAAATAAAGTAGCTGGCAGGGGGAGATTTCACTACAAACCGAGCTACTTTAAACAAAACTGCAAAAAGTTCTTCAGATCACGTACCTTTTCCAAATTTCTTGAAGCATTATTCTCTGCAATAGGAAGATTGAGTGTGCCCTACCTACAGTCACGTACCTGACTTGACTTACATCGTGAAAGTTCGCGAAACTGTCAAACCATAAATTATTATCTTCATTAATTCATGCTATTAACAGGGAAGGCAGTCAACCAGCGAACAGAGTGCGTACTAGACAACCGGAAAAGGATTTTTTGTTGACCGCAGTTAATAGCGAGGTATTTCATTCTCATTCTCTAATAAAATGAATTCGTGGGTACTTGTTGGTAATGTTTTATTGGCATTTCCTGAGAATGTCATCTAGCCTGGAATATAAGCCGCTGAATGTGATAAAATGTGTTAAATATGATGATCAGAGCTGACAAGGACCGGACCGTTGTCGCTAGATGCACATTGCTTGTTATACATGTATCATTCGACAGTACTGATCTGGTTATGGATAATGACAAACTTTTAGGTGCTATGGAATATAAGTGATCAAGTTATAAAACATCAGACCACACTGGCAGTGACAATATTCACGGAACCTCCATTACTCTTGCGGCCCGTATCGGAATGGTTTTTGTTGTTTTAAACGATTGGTATAAATTACAAAGTATTCATGAATGGATATACAGTATAGCGTGTCCAGTAATGGATATACATTGCACTCACCTTTCATGTACGACAAAAATATGAAGATCTTTAATTATGGAATGATTCAAACAAAAGTAGTTCTCACAGTGAGCTCATTTCATGAATGCTGTTTCTTCGCAATCTTTTCTACCACGTGTAAGTCATAAAAGCTGTCTACGTACGATTAAAAATTATCCCCGCTGATACTATAGACTAGTTTAAAAACTTTATTCACAAGTAAAAGCAAAGTTAAAAGCGAGATCTTTCGGGATCCCTAGATCCCATCTTCAGGCTTAAGGTCATAAAGAATAACAAGTGGCACACTTATATACGATCAGGTTTGACACATGATACAACGCAATGGGCGTTGACTTCGGTCAATATAGCAAATCAAAACGTTCAAAGGTTCGAAGATGTGAAAAGATATACAATATTGTCCATAGTGGTGCTCGGCATATCGATGGGGATTAGTTTTTTCCATATGTGAGGAATGAATGACGGAAGTTCTGAGTTACAGCATAAAGGCCCCTATGAATGGATATATAGGTTCTCGGAGAGGAAAACATTTCCCCTTGTTACTTTAGAGTTCAAAACCACAGCGTTCTTCCAGTCGGATATTTTCCCCTCTTGGTCCACAGTTTCAGTTAATGCTGTGTAGGTGGAACCTGACCTCAAGTAATATTGGTGTTCCGATAATCGGACTTTTAATGTCCTGAGTGTCGAACCTATATAATATTTCACATCCTCTGGATTATTAGGGTTGACTAAAGGTATGCGGTATACACCGGGTCTAGATAGGTCGGGAAACATGTCACGATCAGATCTGATGATCGAAAAGATGTTACGAGTCGAGACTCCAAAACCAAGACCATATTTCTTGCAGGTATTTCACTTCTTTGTCACAAGTGGTTGAGAAAACACAATCTTGCCAATATACCGTAAAGTTGTTTTTGGGTTAGTTACAGTAGTGGATCGAGTTCGTTGAACTATATTCATGAAGCTTCCGAAGTACGAATCCGGGTACCCAAAAGATTGGGCCATGAATATGCAGTAGTTCAACGAACTCGATCCACTACCCTAACTAACCAAAAACAACTTTACGGTACATTGGCAAGACTGAGTTTTCTCAACCACTTGAGACAATCCTAAGAAAGACCTGCAAGAAATATGGTCTTGGGTTTGGAGTCTCGACTCGTAACATCTTTTCGATCATCAGAACTGATCGTGACATGATTCCCGATCTATCTAGACCCAGTGTATACCGCATACCTTTTGTCAACCCCAATAATCCAGAGGATGTGAAATATTATATAGGTTCGACACTCAGGACCTTAAAAGTCCGATTATCGGAACACCAATATTACTTGAGGTCAGGTTCCACCAACACAGCATTAACTGAAACTGTGGACCAAGAAGGGAAAATACCCGACTGGAAAAACGCCGTGGTTTTGAACTCTAAAGTAACAAAAAGGAAATGTTTTCCTCTCCGAGAGCCTATATATCCATTCATACGGGCCTTTATGCTGTAACTCAGAACTTCCGTCATTCATTCCTCACATATGGAAAAAAACTAATCCCCATCGATATGCCGAGCACCACTATGGACAATATTGTATAACTTTTCACATCTTCGAACTTTTGAACGTTTTGTTTGCTATGTTGACCGAAGTCAACGCCCATTGCGTTGCATCATGTGTCAAATCTAATCGTATATAAGTGTGCCACTTGTTATTCTTTATGACCTTAAGCCTAAAGATGGGATCTAGGGATCCCGAAAGATCTCGCTTTTAACTTTGCTTTTACTTGTGAATAAAGTTTTTTAAACTAGTCTATAGCATCAGCGGGGATAATTTTTAATCGTACGTAGACAGCTTTTATGACTTACATGTTCTTTTCGTGCGAAACACAGTTTATTACTACCTTTTCTACTACATTCCTCAATTAGGCCCGATTCAAAACAATATTGAAGAGGTGTTTGGAAGTATCTAGGACGAGTAGTAACATAACCACACTGATAAAATGTGAAGTTGATTAGGTTTTAAAATCGAGACGCTGAAAATTGATAGTAAACAAAAGACTTCAGACGGAGAAAGTGGACTCTGTGCCAAAAGTCCATGTCTGATGCTACCAACACAGTGTCCACTATCAATTTAACCATATTTTATAGGGACCTACACTTATTTTTTATAGAAAATAATTGTAAGAAGTTCTAATATAAAATTCATAAATTACATACGTTACATAACATAATGCTCATGAGCAAGGCTGTAGTGGTTCCCCCTGCTGTCCATAGCAGCTCAACGTTTGGATATAAACATATTTTATGATCTTCTATCTAAACAACATACTTTGGTTTTGCAATCAGCGACAACCACATGTCCGTTTCCTTGTGAGGTAAATACAAAGTAAAATTACTTGTGTACTTTACCTCGGTATTTAACTCGGAATGCCACATGCGAGAACGTACGTATGAAGATCAACTTCAGAATTTGCACTTTTAACTTAAGATTAAATGTAGAAAAAGTAACTAAAAAGCTACAAATACTTTTCCTGAAAAATAGCTACTACTAGCGAAAGTAGCTGCATTTCAGAAAAAGTAGTTGCAGGTGTAGCAGTAGCAAGCTATTTTTAAAACGTAGATTCCAATCACTGTTTTTTTTCGTTGTTGTTGTTGTTTTTGTCATGCATTTCGGAGGAATGCAGGACAGATCAAATGCTTAAATTACACCACCATCACCAATCATTATCATTTCACTGCTGGGTGAAAGTACCTTCAATTCTCTTCTATATCACTCCGGCATGATCTCTCGCACCGATCTCTCACGTGGTTTTCTTATGGGTCTTTCCCTACCCTTTGGTTTCCAGTCTAACATTCTAGTTGTCCCTTCTAGCATTTCAGTTGTCAGTTCTAGAAATATGTATACAGCCCATTGCCGCTTCAGTGTCTTCATTTTGTTCATGATGTCACCACTCTTGTCATTTTGCTGATCCATGAGTTCCTTTGGCCATCATTCTGGGAAACACCAAGCACGCATCCCTCCAAGCTTGTTTGTGATCTCTGCAACCCCTGTATGCTTTTTTTAGTTAAGGTTCATGTCTGTTAATTATAAGAACTGGGAGTATACATTGAATAAACACTTTTCTTCAAAGATGTAATAGTTAATTGCGCTTCAAAATTATTCTGTTTCTTCCAAATGGATTCCAGACAAATTTTATATCCTTGTTAATTTTTTCCTTGACATAAGCCTATCTTTATAGACGAGGATAGATTAAAAAAAAAAAGATTACAAGGGTCATAAAAAATGAGTGATTAACAAAAGACAAAAAATTCAAAAGCGAATTATGAGGCATACTTGCCAATCACTTTTCCACATAATCACCAAATCTTTTCAGGTATTTATCGAAACGCATGACCAACTTGTTTAACCCGGCTCGGTAGAAATCACGTCCCTGCCCATTGATCCAGTTCTTGGTAGCTGTTTTTACATCACTGTCGGAAGAGAACCTTCTTCCAGATAAGTGTTCCTTCAATTTCCGAAAAAAGAAGTAGTCACTGGGTGCCAAATCTGGGCTGTATGGGGGTGGCTCCAGACTTCCCACTTGAACGTCTGCAGCAATTCTTGAGCTTTGCGTGCAGTATGGGGCCTGGCATTGTCATGCAGGAAAATGACACCATCGCTCAACATGCCAGGCCGTTTGCGTCGGATGGCTTCACGTAACCTTGTCAAAGTGGCACAATAACGATCGGCATTAACGGTATGGCCACGATCCAGATACTCGATAAGGATAACACCGCGTGCATCCCAGAATATGGTTGCCATAACTTTACCGACAGAGGGTGTAACCTTAAACTTCTTTTTCGTTGGTGATCCAGCGTGTTTCTACTCCATACTGGCTCTTTTGGTAGTGGGGACGAAGTGATGAAGCCAAGTTTCGTCCCCAGTAACGATGTTATCAATGAACTGCTGGCCATCGGAATGGTAACGCTGCAGAAACGTGAGGCCGCACATCATTCGTGTGGCTTTCTGCTCCTCGGATAACGCACGTGGTACCCAGCGGGCACAAACCTTGGAATATCCCAAAACATCAGAAACGATACGCTGAACGGTACCATAGTTGAGTCCCAGCTCTGACACCATTGCACGCACAGTTACTCGTCGATCATTTTGAATCATTTCGTCAACTCGTGTCGTGTTGATTTCTGTCATTGACGAACTTGGACGGCCGCTCGCTGCCCTGTTGCGGTTTTCCACATCCTCTCTACCCGATTGAAAAGAGCGACATCATTTTTCTACATGTTGTCGGCTGATTGCTTCTTCACCATAAACTTCCACTATTTGACTGTGAATTGCAGATGCGGACACATTCTTTACCCATAAGAACCGAATTACGGCTCGCACCTCCAAGCGGGACCACTTTTTTAAACGTCTTGCCATTTCAATCGCTCTCACGCGTCTGCGAACTTGCACTAACTTCCCAAACAACCACTGTCAGACAACTAACAACCACTGTCAGACAACTAGCACCATCTGTCTCCACTCTGGGCAACAAATGTACCCTCTACACTAATTACTTTTTCAATGCTGCTGCTTGTAACCTTTTTTTTTTTTTTGGATCTATCCTCGTATGTTATCAAACGTAAATGTAGTCATCAGTCACTTCTAAATTTGCCACATCAACCTCTAAATCGTCAGTGTTTGTAAAGCATTGTGCATCAATTTTGTTTTCTGTAAGTTCGCATTTAATCCCATTTCTTTTGTCCTGCAACATAATCTGCAGTCTGACATGGTGCATCTAAAACTGACTGTGTCTTCACCAAAACGAAAGTGAGTGAATGCATAGTCAAAGATAATCCTCATTAACTATTGTCCTTCTGTCTTCCTAGTTTATTGATTGAAAGGCATTTTGCAGTGTGGCATTAAAGAGCTTGGAAAATATGGTGTCATCATGTCTTTCTCCCTCTCTAATTTCCATACGTTCTGTGTCGTCTAACAGTCGAACAATTTCACTTGCATTATCATAGATGTTAGTAGTTTTACAAAGTATGAAATGTCTCTAAGCTACATCACTTCGTTGGGCTTGTCAGTCAGATTGACTTCTTCAAACAGGAAAAATTTATATTTATTTTCATGGCAGTTTTGAACTATGGAAAACTTTATCTCACAGCCTTACTGATGTATTGTGTGCTTTTCAAACAGATTCAAAGATCCAATGACTCTGGCATGCTTGCGGAAGACTACAATTTTATGAAATTTGCCAATTCCACTACATCTTCAACTGAGTCTTTTGATCTAAGCTTTTTCGGTAAATAGGCTTGAGAATCACTTTGAAAAAAATATTTCAAGAAAACTTCGGATTTTTTCCCATGGAATTTGAAACCTTAGTCCATTCACAGTTCCATGATATAAGTGACATCCGCGTGTTTTCTCTTTTGTTGCTCTTCATCTCTTTCCTATCTGCAAGCGTCAGGAATAACGTGGACCTTAAATTTTAGTTTTGTAGATATCTGCATAGTATCTAAAACGAAGCGATAAATCAACAACAAAAGAGCAGTTTGATATGTTCTTTTTATTTAACGAAGCGGACCAATTGAAGAAATTGATAGGAATCCCTTGATACGAAAGCGACTGTAAAATGTTCCGTATTCAAAGAAACTACGACAGATAATACTATTTTCACTTCGCCGTTTGAAAGAACAACGTTTACTTACCTAGAAAACAAACAGATGGCGCTCCAAGTTTAGTAACGTGAGAGTAACTCTCATTTTCAGTTGGCCTACACATCGTTGCTGCGTAATGTAATCATGGAGGTTACGCGTGAACAGTTTTGCACCATTTTTATTTTATGATTTTAAGTGCAGACTGACTAAGCAGGAGTGCTCGGAAATACTGTCGAGAGCCTTTTCAGAGCCTTTAATGTCTCGCACAAGCGTTTACGAGTCGCATGTGAAACTTCATCGACGCAGGTAGTCTTAGAAACATGAAAACCATAAGAACGGGCTGAAATAGCAGGCACAGAATAAAATGTCTCCCGGTGGAAGCTTCCTTATCTCCCACACGAGAGCGACTCCGTAGGTATCCTGTGGACATTACTTTCTCGCTAGTTTCGGAAACCTTACACAAGAACTCGCCTGTTCGGAAACCTTTCTCAGATGGTGGCCTCCCTTTTTTCTTACAGTGGACAAGTTGCAAACATTAACCTAGGGGATCGTTGGAAGTTACTGAAGAATGGTAGAGCCTCATGTGTCTTCCCAAATTGCTCCAAGTGATAAGGAAGAGAAAGCCAAAAATTGGACTCCGCTGAATCTTGTTGTATCAAGACAATGCCCGTGCCCACATTGCATTGTAAAAACACTGAACTTTCTTCAGGAGCACTGGGTCCTATTGGAGCACCACTCACCATATAGTCCCGACTCGGTTCATGTGATTTTCCTGTCCCCAAACGTGCAGGAAATGCTGCGTGTAGATACCGGTTTGAGAGCAGCCCTGGTGGCGCAGTGGTCAAAGCGCTGGCTTCTTATCATTCCACCAAGTGTTTAGCAGACAGATTTCGAGTCCCACTGGCTCTCCCTATCTTCCCTGGAGCCATTAGCCCTACATTAGGGGATAGATGACCGCTTGTTTCCCATTGAGTTGCTCACCGTGGTCGTAAACCCCCAGATAAATAAACAAACAAAATACCGTTTTGAGAGTCCTGAAGACGCCGCCGTTGCTAGCTAAGAAGAAGAAATTCAGACCATTCGCACGCCATGATGTATTCGGCGAACGGGAGTGGTTCACTTCGTCGACAACTCATTTCGTCGACGCCACTTCGTCGACAATCATTTCGTCGACAGGTACATTTCGTCGACACTCACTTCGTCGACACTATACAGTATATGCTTTCGTAAAATCTACAGTTTTCAATTTAGAACCACCAAATTTGGTATACTATCTCATTGTACTCTTACACCAACTTAGACCACAGACGGAAGAAGTCGGGGCCCGGGATCAAAGGGCCCCCATTCAAAATTTTCGTAAAATCTACAGTTTTCAATTTAGAACCACCAAATTTGGTATAATATCTCATTGTACTCTTACACCAAATTGGACCACAGACGGAAGAGGTCGGGGCCCGGGGTTGGAGGAGGTTTAACGACCACCGTGAGCAACTCAATGGGCTATAAGCAGCCCGGGGTCAAGGGGGCCCCAAACAACATTTTCGTAAAACCTACAGTTTTCAATTTAGAACCACCAAATTTGGAATACTATCTCATTGTACTCTTACTGGGACTACAGACGTAAGAGGTCGGGGCCCGGGGTCAAGGGGGCCCCATACAACATTTTCGTAAAACCTACAGTTTTCAATTTAGAACCACCAAATTTGGAATACTATCTCATTGTACTCTTACTTGGACTACAGACGTAAGAGGTCGGGGCCCGGGGTCAAGGGGGTCCCATACAACATTTTCGTAAAACCTACAGTTTTCAATTTAGAACCACCAAATTTGGAATACTATCTCATTGTACTCTTACTTGGACTACAGGCGTAAGAGGTCGGGGCCCGGGGTTAAGGGGGCCCCAAACAACATTTTCGTAAAACCTACAGTTTTTAATTTAGAACCACCAAATTCGGTATACTATCTCATTGTACTCTTACACCAACTTAGACCACAGACGGAAGAGGTCGGAGCCCGGGATCAAGGGGGCCCGGCCCCATACAACATTTTCGTTAAATCTACAGTTTTCAATTTAGAACCACCAAATTTGGTATACTATCTCATTGTACTCTTACACCAACTTAGACCACAGGCGGAAGAGGTCGGAGCCCGGGGTCAAGGGGGCCCCATACAACATTTTCGTAAAACCTACAGTTTTCAATTTAGGACCACCAAATTTGGTATACTATTTCATTGTACTCTTACACCAACTTAGACCACAGACGGAAGGACTCGGGGCCCGGGGTGAAGGAGGTCCCATACAACATTTTCGTAAAATCAACAGTTTTCAATTTAGAACCACCAAATTTGGTATACTATCTCATGGTACTCTAACTTAGCTCGCAGATAGGGTATTGGAGTGCAGAATTGTGTTGCAGTTCTTAAGTAAAAAATGGAAATTTTTGAGAAAATTTTGTATGAGACTCCCTTTACCCCGGGCCTCGACCCCTTCCAAAACCGTGTACGGTCTAAGTACAATGAGATAGTATACAAAATTTGGTTGTTCTAAATTGAAAACTGTAGATTTTACGAAACTGTTGTATGAGGCCCCCTTGACCCCGGGCCCCGACCTCTTCCGTCTGTAGTCTAAGTTGGTGTAAGAGTACAATGAGATAGTATACCAAATTTGGTGGTTCTAAATTGAAAACTGTAGATTTTACGAAAGCATATACTGTATAGTGTCGACGAAGTGAGTGTCGACGAAATGTACCTGTCGACGAAATGATTGTCAGCGAAGTGGCGTCGACGAAATGAGTTGTCGACGAAGTGAACCAGACCGCTGCAAACCACTACGACGTCTTATACGCCGTACTATTGGTTATTTACAGAAACCCACTACGTCTTATACGCTGTAGTGGGTTTATCTAAATAACCAATCACTTGGAAACAAACACCCCAAATTGCGGCAGTTCATGTCACCGATGAGCTTAGGTTCCCTATTCCGGAGTCATCAAACTCAGCACTGAACAAGATGCATTTTTTTTTTGTGTTTCATATGGAACAGATATGAGTTCACCTCCCCTTTACAACAGTCGTATAAGTCACTGAGCATTTTGTATGCAAACTCTAAAAATAGTACTTAGGAAATTTCTCCCTGAGAATTGACTGAGCAACACAGGTTTATTGTCAAACTGAAGAGATTTATCCTGGGAAAAAGAATTTAAAGCTAGGTTCACGAGTACCGGAAGAATTGGTTATGTGAAACAATTTATCTGCATAATTAAGCTTTAATCTCTCAACCGAGTTTTGAGAATGAACTATACACTATATTGACAAAAGACACCAGACACCCCTTCAAAATCAAATAAACGGATCCCCTGCGTTCTTAAGATGTGCGGTACAGCTGTAAACGGTATAAAAACAAGCCCGCAGCTGACCGTGATCATATCGCACTGTGAAGTTGAGTGAAAATGGCGCAGCGGAAGACAACTGACTTTGAGAAAGGAAAGATTGTTGGGTATCATATTAGTGGGTTGTACATAAGAGAAACCGAAAGGCGTTTAAACATACGCAACTCAACTGTTTTGGATGTACTGAATAAGTGGAACACACATGGCGTGCCTGAAGTAGCAAAATGTACCGGCAGCCCGAAGAAAATCAGTGATAGAGCACGTCGAAGCCTCAGGAGGATCGTTACAGCTAATCGACGGAGTACTGCACAAGATCTCAGTGTACAGGTGAATAAAAATTCTGGAACCTCGGTATGTACACTTACCATTCGGAGAGAATTTCATCCCATTGGTTACCGTGGTCGTGCGGCTGCTCATAAGCCTTTCATCTCCACTCGGAATGCTACTCGTCGTTTACCATGCTGTAAAGAACATTTATCGTCGACCGTAGATCAATGGAAACGGGTCCTATGGACTGATGAATCCATATACACGATCCATCAGTCTGATGGCCGTGTGTGGGTATGCCGGCAGCCAGGGGAACGCTATCTACCACTGTGATTTGTTCCGACGGTCAAGTTTGAAACTGGCAGTGTACTCGTGTGGAGCTGTTTTTCGTGGTATGGTTCCGGCCCGTTAGTTATCGTGGACAAACCTGTTAGCCAGCATGTCTACCTCGATATTCTGGACAATTATGCCCAACCAACTCTGTGGCAATGCTATGGAACCGAGCCTTGTTGGTACCAGCAGAATAATGCACCGAGCCATAAAGCAAGGACTGTTACGGCGTGGTTTGTCGATAATTCCGTATCGTGTGTGGACTGGCCAGCACAGAGCCCTGATCTTAATCCCATAGAGCACCTATGGGATGAATTAGAGCGCCGCATAAGAAGTTTGAAACCAAGGCCTACTACAAAGCAACAGTTAGCGGCAGCATTAAGTACTGAACGGAAGAGAATACGCTGTGTTCCAAAACCTTGTCGATATCATGTGTCGAAGGGTCAGTGCATGCATTAAGGCCAAAGGTGGACCGACACCGCACTAATGTATGTCAATAAATGCTATGTTGTGTTTCTCTTCTAGGTGTCTAGTGACTTTTGTCAATATAGTGTATTTCTTCAAGCTCGTTCGAGAATTGTGGTGTGCTAAAGAAACATTTTGCTCACTCAGTTATCAGGAAATTGCACCGTTGATAGTACGTCCATAGCTACGCGGTACAAGACAGAAAATATCTTACACATTGTTCTTTCCTTTCCTCCTCGCAAAGATATCCTTGACCAGTGATCAAAGGAAGTATCGCCAGTGTGACGGTTAATAAACCACGTCAGCAGACCTGAATGTGACAAGTTTGGCAGCGTCCCTTTAAACGTTAAACTCGCCCCACAAAAACCTTGGATTGTGTAACATCTTAAAGTCACGTATTTTATGATAGAGCAGGAAATGTGCAGTCTGTGATTACAGAGAATTGCAGCAGAAAAATTTGGACTCGCGTATCAATTTTCTTGAAAGATACTGTAGATAGTGAACAATGAAACGCTTAGGCAAAACGACCCAGGCAGCAATACTTTCTTTGACCAGTGGTCAAGAAGTTTTCTGAACGTGCTACTGCTTTCTCTGTTGTTTGGGAAACGCATGGGAAGAGTTTATCACTTCTCGTGGTTTTTTAATGCTTTGAAAAATACCGGATGAGCTACGTTACAACGCCGTTCCATAAACACTGAGAGTAAAATCACACAAAATCAAGAAATATAGGTACAGCAAAATACATGTTATTCTTTCTCAAAGAATCTTCCCTCGGATGATATGCAACGGTCCCATCGTTTAGTCCACTATTCAAAGCATGTGGCGAAGGCTTTTTGTGGAAGCTGCTTTGGCGATCCCTGTGCAGCTTGTGACGTATATGCTAGATTAACTTTCCCTTTTTAGTTTCTTTCCCTATGTAAATCTTGAGTTTATTCTCAGTATTCTTCGCGCTTAACGCAATATCTTTTCCCTCAAACGAATACGTTTGGCAACACAATTGAGGTTGAATGCACATGACGTATGCCTGATCTTGATAAGAGCAAGAGATAAAAACGACGACTGATCTATTGCTCGGGCGGGTTGTAAGATTTTGTTGTACGAGAGCGTTGTAAGAGAGAGCGGTGGGTTGTAAACTGATTATTGATAAGAGTGTTGTGATAATGTGTGGTGTGTGGAGCGTTCACTACAATATGCCATGTTACGATGTGTGTGCTACAGCCTGAATAAAGCATCTTTCCGTAAGTTGACTTCTGTTTTTTTTTTTTTTTTTGATTGGAGGTTTAACGACCACCGTGAGCAACTCAATGGGCTATAAGCAGTCGCCCGTCCCTAATTTAGGGTCACTGCTTCCAGGGAAGGGAGAGAGCCAGTGCCGTAAGACAAACACAACATCCATGCCTCACCGGGATTCAAACCCGGACCCCTTTCGGACGAATGATCAGAGGCCATCGCTTAGACCACTGCGCCACCGGGGCGGCACTTCTTTTATTTACATGTTTCGTCTGGCCGTTAGGGTTTCTTTCATTTAGGAACTATTTCTCAGTATGTTGATGTGTTAAAACAACGTAGAAATCGAAAAGACTTTTACGCTATAATCTTTAATAACGCCAGCATCTGTGTTGAATGTTGCACCACGGAACTTCTCTTATTGGACGTTCCGTGGCACAACTTCATTTCTGTGAACAACCAGATATCGCATAGGGCGATATCTGGTTGTTCAATACCGCATTTCGTAAGAAACTGTTGAGCACATGCAGCCACACGTGGGCGGGCGTTATCATGGTGTAGGGTCCACTTGCCCACCAGTTCCGGTCACTTAATCGATATGTGTCGTCGCAGACGCTTCAAGACTGAAACGTAATACTCAGCATTGACAGTAATTTGTGGAGGAACGGCATGCTGGTAGACTACACATTTATGATCAAAGAAAATTATCATCCTCACCTTCCCAGCTGATTTGGTTTGGTGGTCTTTTTCGGAGGAGGCGAGGCTGTGTGTTTCCAGACACTCGTTGTGCGCTTCGTGAGGGGGTCGAAATAGTGGGCCCATGTTTCATCGGCAGTTAATACTGTGTTTAGAAAGTTTGGATCCTTTGAAATCATTTGTTTGCACTCATGACACACCTGACCTCTGGTTAACAATTGTTCTCTCGACAGGTGATGAGGTACCCATTGCCGCCCCGGTGGCGCAGTGGTCTAAGGCGCTGGCCTCTGATCATTCGTCCGTAAGGGGTCCGGGTTCGAATCCCGGTCTGGCATGGATGTTGTGTTTGTCTTACGGCACTGGCTCTCTCCCTTCCCTGGAACCAGTGACCCTAAATTAGGGACGGGCGACTGCTTATAGCCCATTGAGTTGCTCACGGTGGTCGTTAAACCTCCAATCCAAAAAAAAAAGGTACCCATTTGGAACACACACGGTGGAGCAGTAATTTGTTGCGTAGAATGCGAAGTGCCGACATTTTTGAAATATTAGTTCATGCCGCTATTTCTTCACACGTCCTTCGGCGATCTCCTTGCAGTATTCCCCAAACAGTGTTAACAATACCCTCTGTAACAACACTTTCAGGTTGACCTGAATTTTAATTGGAGTTGATTACACAATGCATTAGGGTAATCCCTAAATTGAATGTATAATGAATAAGCTTTTTAGTGCTAGACGGGTGTAGTAGTTAATTATGATGAATAAGCTTTTACTGCTAGTTATGTTGTAGTAGTAATTATGATGAATAAAGTCTTATGCTGGTTGTTAATAGTAACACTTAATGAAAGAGACCCGACGGCCAGACAGAGGTCTGACAGTACTATGAACTGAGAAAAACGTACTTACTTAAAAACCTTTTATTAGAGAACTCCTGGTGTTATCCAACACCCACTTCACAGATCACACAACTACTCAATATCCGAACTTTTGTTGAATCGCATCACAATAATGAAGAAGAACCTAATCACATAAAACGTAGCTCCTTGCACATGAACGAAGCTCTACTCACATGAACGAAGCTCTCCTCACACATAAAACAAAGCTCTCCCTGGTATCGTTGAACGCGCCTATTTATACTGCCTACCACCACGTCATGACTTACACTCATTGCCACATATCATTCAGCGTGAGAAATAACATCTCCTTAAGTAAGAAGATAATTTACATAGGAAAATAAAATAACCAGAGATAGTAAAATCAAAAGGAAACTGAATCTAGAGTATACGTTACAAATGTGATCAACAATAATTTCAAATGTTACGCGAAACACAAAAAACATTCACGGTAACAATCCCAAAGCAAGCGTGATGCCGATGTTTTAATGACTAGTTTCGGAGGATGAATTTCTGCATTGAGGGTATTGAAGACTTTCTCCAGAAACTGTGGTTGAAATTAGTACTTAATATTCATTAAATTCTGAGAATAGGGAAAATTTAATAGTCGCCAGCTTATCAAAGAAGAGAAACGGTTACCCTTACTTAAAAAAAGAAGAGTTTCCTATCTTCACCTTTCGGGCATTATTCAGGTTACGTTGGAGAATTTCTAGATTTGTTTTCCTCAACCATCAAGCATAAAATTAAATGATTGTATTATTAAAATATGTACACACTGCATCACCTTTAATAGGTTCAGAGGAATATTATGAACAAATGTTAAGCGCTTTGATAGTTTTGGATAAATTCATTCAGATGACATTTCGTCGCTATGTGATGCTAATATTCTAAAATAGCAAAGCGAAGTGCACACAATTGGAAAAATGTTGGACAGTTCCTTCAGAAAAATAATTACAACACAAACCTAAATATTCAAGCAAAGCACACTGAATTTGCTTATACACACCACTTACTGGTCATCCATGTAACACTTCTCAGTAAACTTGAAAATTTCATCGTCCTGGAATCAAACCTCGCATCGTCCGATTACCAGTCGAGCACGCTAACCATTACATCACCCCGGACAAGAAAGTTCCAATCAACTGAGACATAAGAATCAAGTCCTCAGATTTTTCGCTAACCTTTTTAGCGATGTTCTGAATTTCGAAGAAAACATTGCTCTCGAAAATGATATATCATACCCGAGTTTTATGTGAATGAAACTGAGAATTAATTCTCAAGCTTTTAAGGAAATATTTCCTCGCTACAAGTGTTTGACGTAAAAGCATAAGTAAATATGGTACACACTGTAGTTTCCCAGCAACTTTGAATGGTTTTATATCATTTCCTCGCAGTATGGTATGTATGCGACGAAAACGTTTTTATGATTTTTATAAAAAACTAGTGCTCTCGTCTCACCATTGAAATAATAATCACATGTTAAACTTATGTTCGTGATATAAGAGTTAGAAAAGCTGTTTTGCCTTTACAACTTTAGATATTTCTTATGAATCATCCTGTGAAATTGATAAAATACTTAGAGTGAGAAAATGCATTGCCCTTTATATTTTTACCGCAAAGCTATTTTGACCCTGAAAGGAAAACTTCGTCGAAAACTCAAGTAAAATGAAGTGGTTACCGTTATTACGTCAAGTCTGGGAAATGCTCTCTCAAACGGCGAAGGTCATGGCAAAAAGGATCGATGTTTCTTCAGCTTTCTGAACGCAGGTTTTAGAGTGCTTTGCTTAGGTTCGGTGAAATGCGTTGAAGTTGTTTATCAGAAGACACATGTCTTGTTCATGCTTCCGTTACTGACGATCAATTGATTGGATCTGTCTTACTTCTGCTGGCGCCAGTGTGGCCCTGAAATATTTTCAAACCTGTTTAGCGATGTTTAGGAGACCAGTTTTGTTCTTGAATTTCGGAAAATTATTTTTACTGAAACTCACTAATTTAATCACATTGGTTTATGGCCTTAATTAAATTTCATTGATTTGGCAAACTCCTTAGGTACACTGCCGGGCATAGAAAATACGAAACAAGGGAGTATTTATAGTAGCTCCATACAAACTGGTTGGTATGTGTAGAACGTTGGGCTATACAGTATTAATGAATGCAGAGCAAACCAATCATATAGTACACTATATTTTCTAAAGTATTCGAACACTACTAAATATTTTCACAAGTGCGAAGAACGATTGCGCAGAACGGTGCGCTGTGACTGAGGAGGTACGTATATAAAGCTGTGATGTTCTGTCCTTTTCTCAGTAACTTTGAAGTGGCTGTGTTGGGTGTACATGAACTTTCCGAGTTTCAGCGTGGGCTGGTCATAGGATGTCATTTGAGTAACATTTCCATACGGAGTACTGCAGCTAAACTAAACACACCAAAATCGACTGGCCGCCCCGGTGGCGCAGTGGTCTAAGCGGTGGCCTCTGATCATTCGTACGAACGGGGTCCGGGTTCGAATCCTGGTTAGGCATGCATGTTGTGTTTGTCTTACGGCACTGGCTCTCTCCCTTCCCTGGAACCAGTGACCCTAAATTAGGGACGGGTGACTGCTTATAGCCCATTGAGTTGCTCACGGTGGTCGTTGAACCTCCAATAAAAAAAAATCGACTGTAAGGGATGTCGTAAAGAGGTGGAAGCAGGATGATACGACTACAGCAAAACAACGTTCGAGAGGCCTTACAAACCGACGGAACGTCACAGAACAGCCGTGATATAAAAAGTTAAGAAATCCCGTTCTTCCTTTACCATTTCCATCGTTGCTAAGTAGGAACGTTCAGAGAGGCCTTACAAACCGACGAAACGTTACAGAAGAGCCGTGATAAAGAAATTCCGTTCTTCCTCTACCATTTCCATCGTTACTGAGTAGGAACGTTCAGAAAGGCCTTACAAACCGACGGAACGTCACAGAAGAGCCGTGATAAGAAAAGTTAAGAAATCCCGTTCTTCCTCTACTATTTCCATCGATGCTAAGTAGCAACGTTCAGAGAGGCCTTACAAACCGACGGACCGTCACAGAAGAGCCGTGATAAGAAAAGTTAAGAAATCCCATTCTTCCTTTACCATTTCCATCGTTGCTAAGTAAGAACGTTCAGAGAGACGTTACAAACCGACGGAACGTCACAGAAGAGCCGTGATAAGAAAAGTTAAGAAATCCCGTTCTTCCTCTACTATTTCCATCGATGCTAAGTAGCAACGTTCAGAGAGGCCTTACAAACCGACGGACCGTCACAGAAGAGCCGTGATAAGAAAAGTTAAGAAATCCCATTCTTCCTTTACCATTTCCATCGTTGCTAAGTAAGAACGTTCAGAGAGACGTTACAAACCGACGGAACGTCACAGAAGAGCCGTGATAAGAAAAGTTAAGAAATCCCGTTCTTCCTCTACTATTTCCATCGATGCTAAGTAGCAACGTTCAGAGAGGCCTTACAAACCGACGGACCGTCACAGAAGAGCCGTGATAAGAAAAGTTAAGAAATCCCATTCTTCCTTTACCATTTCCATCGTTGCTAAGTAAGAACGTTCAGAGAGACCTTACAAACCGACGGAACGTCACAGAAGAGCCGTGATAAGAAAAGTTAAGAAATCCCGTTCTTCCTCTACTATTTCCATCGATGCTAAGTAGCAACGTTCAGAGAGGCCTTACAAACCGACGGACCGTCACAGAAGAGCCGTGATAAGAAAAGTTAAGAAATCCCATTCTTCCTTTACCATTTCCATCGTTGCTAAGTAAGAACGTTCAGAGAGACCTTACAAACCGACGGAACGTCACAGAAGAGCCGTGATAAGAAAAGTTAAGAAATCCCGTTCTTCCTCTGCTATTTCCATCGATGCTAAGTAGTAATGTTCAGAGAGGCCTTACAGACCGACGGAACGTCACAGAAGAGCCTTGATAAGAAAAGTTAAGAAATCCCGTTCTTCCTCTACTATTTCCATCGATGCTAAGTAGTAACGTTCAGAGAGGCCGTACAAACCGACGGACCGTCACAGGAGAGCCGTGATAAGAAAAGTTAAGAATTCCCGTTCTTCCTCTACCATTTCCATCGCTGCTAAGTAGGAAATGCTTGTAATGGCTCGGTTAATACCATAACTATCCGCAGGAAGTTGCACAATGAGGGTTATTATGGTAGAGCAGCGACACACAAACCACACATCACCCTGTGGTTGCAAAACGCCGTTTGAAGTTGTGTGTCTTCCATCAATCCTGGACTGCGGGCGACTGGAAACCTATTCTTTGGAGTGATTATTCACGCTTTTCACTCTTCGAATCTGACGGGCGTGTTTGGATTTGGCGACAGCCCGGTGAACGATGTTCGTTGGGCTGTGTTCTTCCAATTGTTAAATTAGGTGGAGACTCCATCATGGTATGGAGTTGTGTTTTGTGAAATGCACTCTGCCCGTTTGTTACTATTCCACAAACCATGAACTATGAAGTGTACCTCGACGTTCCGGATAATTCTGCCCTGCGAACAATATGGCTGTATTATGGAAATGACCGTTGTCTCTTCCAACACGATCGAGCTCTCTGCCACACTGCAATCCGTGTGCAGGACTGGTCTTTTGAAAATGAAATGGAATCGTTATACTGGTCTGTTCAGAGTCCTGATCAGAATCCCATGGAACACCTCTGGGATGAACCGGAGATACAGATACAAAATCGACCACAACGACTGTCTCCGCTCTCCACTATGGCAACAGTTTTCAGGACGAATGGCGAGTCATTCCTGTCGAGACCTAGCGGAAATAGGTTGATAGTATTTCTGGACGTATTCCCGCTTTCACATAAGCAAAACGTGGACCGACTAACTACTAACTGCGATAATAAAGCCATTTGCTCCATAACATTGTGGTGTTCGAATACTTTTGACAATATCTTGTAGGTAAGGGAGTTAAAAGGCCAAAATGGCTCGACGTTAATAAGTTTGGACGTCATCACCGGCTCGGATAGACCACCGCATTAGAGTGATCTTGGTGGCGAAAGCATGTGGAAGGAGTGAGAATGCGCATGCACCACGTCATCGGGAATCCTACCATCACACGGACACCTTTATCAGAGCCTTCGTCATAGGGCTACGAACGGGTGGCTTGTCCTTGCGTAGCATCACAGCGAAAACGCATCGGGATGCAATAACTGTTGCCCGAATGTAGCGACAGTGTTTGGAGAAAGGTAACGTGCGTCGTCCTAGTGGGACTGGTCCACGTAGGCGAGCCTCCGAATGCTTCGATCGCCACATTAGACGTCAAGATGTTATAGCACCGCAATCAAAAATAGCCGACATTTAATGAGGTGTACAGACAACTATGAACATTCCCGTGTCGACACGGACTGGGAATCGCATATTGGCTGAGGGAGGTTTTGCTCTCCTGCCAGCCATTGTGACGACTGTCACTCACTGCAACACATCGTTATCCAACGTCGCAGTGGTGCAGTACGAGACATGCTTGGCAGGACGAATAAATCGAACCATATGGTATTCAACGAATAATCTTGCTCTTGTCTCAAAGCCGATAATCACTGATTGAGAGTCAGTAGACGAAGTGATCACCAAGCTGATCTTGCTGGCATCAGGAGGGTAATATGGCTCCTCAGTCTGGTGTCAGGATGTGGGGTGGGTGCCATTAGTTCCAACGGCCGTTCATCTCTCGTACGAATAGTGAGTACAATAACAGCACGATGATACGTCGATGAGGTGCTGCTTCCCATTTTGCTACCGTATCACCGTAGTATCCCTGATTCTCAGTTTCAACAAGATAACGACCTCCCGCAAACTGCCATGGCCAGCGCAATTCTCTGACTTCTTCCCAGCAGAAAACGTGCAAGAGGTCATTACCAGACGACATAAAACATTTTCACGACTTCTTTGGCACTGCCGATGAATTGTGAACGAGGTCGGCGACGTCTGGTCAGTGATACATCAGGACATCATCCAGAGACCTTTTCACTCGATGCCACGCTCGTCCGGACGGGCGGCTCCAGATGAAGCATATGTAGCGCATTTTCTTACGGCACTGGCCCTCTCCGCGCACTGGAATCAGTGAAACAAAATTAAGAACCGGAGACTGCTTCTAACCCTTGGGGTGTTTTATTTTTTTATTTGGCGTTTCAGTAGACTATGAACAGTCGCCAGTCCCTAATTTGGGATAACTGGTTCCAGCGTGCGAAGAGAGCCAGTTCCATAAGACAAGCACGCTATTAATGCTTTGCCTCGGATTCGAGCCATGACACACATCGTTCAAAGATCAAAATACAGCTCGTGGACGTGGACCATTGCGTCACTGGGGCGGCTCTTCAGAGTAGCTCAGGGTGTTCGTTAAACTCCGAAACAAAAACAAATTATCTGTGGTGTCCAAACAGATATTCTTCAACCTTTTAACCGGATTTAACACAGTGTATTCATACATGTGAGCACAGTGTACGTTACATTTCCAAACTTTTACTTTTCGTCTTCTTTGTTCTTAAACATTACTAGCCGCCCCCGTGACGTAGTGGTCAAAGAGCTGGAATCTGACCGTTCGTCTAAATGGGTCCGAGTTTGAATCTCGACCGAGGCATGGGTGTGTGTTTGCTTTCCGGCACTGGCTCTCTCTAATCCCTTGAGCAAAAAAACGTAAATTATGCGTGGTCGTTAAACCCCAAAACGACCACAAGTCATTACACTAAAATTCCAACGAAGATCGCAGATCATTGTGTAGCCGAACAAAACAAAAAACAATTGGACTCTCATGAAACTCGAGGCAGTATTTCAAGCTGTAGATGAACAAAGAGATAAAGTTCAAGACATGACTTGTTCCTGTCAAAGCATGGAAAAGTAACTCATTGTTTAATAAAAATCTAACTCAGCAAAATACTCTTGATGGTTTTTGTCCGTGTATGTAAAACAGAGCACACGAGATCAAACTCAAAGCCTATTCATTTTCCTTTTTCCTTTATAAAGAATTTAATGATAGGATAAGCAACAAAGGCTTAGTGAATCTCTGACTCAGTATTATCGGTTTCCGGAAAGCAAACGGCAGACGGGCAATCTGTCTTCCACTATTCTGGATTCCAAGGCAGCGGCACCAGAAATTAGCATTCTTACAGCTGGGCTTCCACTCTACAAGTGGCTCAAGAAGAAAACTATTAGCATTTCGTTTGATTGGAAACAATGAATGGATGAAAGTTACGCATTCTGTAGTTTAACTGTGGAAGACATTCACTTCACACACTGCTAGTCAAATGTCAAGCCAGAAACGCAGAACCGTTAATAGCAAACGAAGCAGTAGATACTTAGGCGAAATTTTCACTGTGCTGTACTGTGTTGAAACATCTAAATGTAAATTCATGGATGGTGATTCTCGCCGGAAGTAACATGCAAATCAGAACGCTCGATAAAAGGAACCCTTTACATTGCTGGCTATCAGCAGAACGCGGAATGTTCCAGCATAAATCTGGCGAAATCATTTTCTTCATTAAGATGTCTACATGTTTTAAAACGATGGAGAGCCGTTGGTAGGGTTTTGCCGGCCAACCGATCTCGGGGATACATTGCTGTCTAAAACTTAAGGGCGAGATACATTTTGACTGATCAAAATCAGAAAAGCTGGTTTTACAGCTGTAAGTTGTATCAGTGGTAATAGCAACTCTAAAATGAAACGCACAACAACACAAATCAGGAGAATTATACGAGGTCCGATCAAAAAGTTCCGAGACTAGGCCGATATACAACAAAGTACTTACTTTACTTAAGGCTTGGTGTGATCTCCTTCAAATTATTCTCCCTGGGCAGCGATACACCGCTATCAGCGTTTTTTCCACTGTTGGAACGCTCCCTGGAAGGCCTGTTCGCGAATCGTGTCAAGCACCGTCTGCGATTCGCTCTGAATCTCGTCCACGGTTTTAAAACGGCAACCCTTGAGTTTCAGTTTCATCTTTGGGAACAGAAAGAAGTCGCAGGGGGCCTAATCCAACGAGTAAGGCGGGTAAGGAAGGGTAGTCATGCTGTTGCGGCTGCGAAACTGGCGTATTGCTAACGCTCTGTGAGCTGCTGCGTTGTTGTGATGGAACGGGAAATCGTGCCTGCGCCACATTTCAGGTCGTTTCGGGCGAAAATTCTCCCTAAGACGCCGCAGAACATCTCAGTAAAAAGGGCGGTGACGGTCTGGCCCGGGGGAACGAATTCACGGTGCACAAACCCACGCATTTCGAAGAACACGATGAGCATGCTTTTGGTTGCGCTCCGGACCTGTCGGACCTTCTTCGATCGTGGAGATGCCGGGCTCTTCCACTGCGACGACTGTTGTTTGGTTTATGGGTCGTAACCATAGACCCAAGTCCTTCCCACAATGATAACCCGCGGCAGGAACTTTGGTTCATTTACCACCTGCTGACGGAGATCTTGACAGAGTTCGACACGGAGCGCCTTCTGTTCGGGGTTCAGAATCTTTGGCACAAACTTTGCAGCAATGCGGTGCATGTACAAAACCGACGTCAGAATTTCTTGCATTGTTCCGTATGACACATTGACGATGGTAGCAAAGTCTTCAATGTTTCTCCGACGATCCTCATGCACTAGTTTCCTAATGTTGTCCACATTTTCGGGAGTTTTGCTCGTGGACGGTTACCCTGATCTCCCGCCGTTTTCCAGTGCCGTTCTGCCGCTCTTCAAGCGCGAGTGCCACTCAAAACACCTCACACAACTCATTGTTTCATTGCCATAAGCCTTCCGCAATATTTCGTGCGTCTACATTCCCGATTGTTTGAGTTTGATGCAGAATTTGATGTTCGCTCGCTGCTGTAGTTTGCAGTCCATACCGAAATCGCAGCTGTGTTCTTCACGTGGTCCCCAAATATCGTGTACCACAGATCCCGATGTTCACAGAACGACGCCACTAAGCACCATGACTCATGAGGGTCACTGCACTCGACCGCTGCTCGCGCATCCGCGTACTGTCATCTGTAGGCGCGCTACGTTCCTAGTCTCGGAACGTTTTGATCGCACTACGTATAATAGTGATCGAAACAGAATAAATGGTTACGAAGGAGGTACAGACTCACTCTCCACTAGTGACACTCTTCCGTCAACACTGATTGAACACACTACACGGCTAAGTCCTCAGAAAGGGATATGTCCACCCTGCACCTCATGCATATTTGGCTCCTGTGCGTCATGCTTAGCGCCAAGTGGTTTGGGAATTCTTGGGGGAAATTTTCCCACTCTTGCTAGGGACCTCTTATAAGTGGTGGAATGGTTTCTGGTGGAGGATTCCTATGCACAATACGTCTCCCTAGAGCGTTTCACGCATGTTCGAATGGATTGTGATCAGAGGAGCGCGCTGATAACTCAACCCGACGGATATTTTCACCAGCCAGTACTTTGTCTACAGGCGCTGTGCGGTGAGGACGGGCATAATCCTCCATAAAAATGAAATCTACGCCCACAGCATCACGAAACAGATGAGCGTGGTGAAGAATCCCATCAATGTAGAACCTCTGCCCGGTTATTATGCATTCATCCATCACCTGCAGTTTGGTACGTACATTGACCACGATACCGCCTCATAGCATGACGCCGCAACCGCCATATATATTCCGTTCAGCAATATTCCTGGCATTATACGCAGTTCCTGGGTCTTTCCAAATCAATTGGCCGCCCCGGTTGCGCAGTGGTGTAAGCGCTGACTTATGACCATTCGTCCGTGAAGGGGTACTGGGTTTGAATCCCGGTGAGGCATGGATGTTGTGTTTGTCTTACAGCACTGGTTCTCTCCCTTACCTTTAACCTGTGACCCTAAATTAGGGACGGGCGACTGCTTATAGCCCATTCAGTTGCTCACGGTGGTCGTTAATCTTTCAATAGAAAAATCAGTTGCCGCTTGGAATCTGGCGAAAGACTAAAGAAGCTTTCATCTCTGAACATTACCTAGGCCCATTACAATGAGCCGCCCCGGTGGCGCAGTGATCTAAGCGATGGCCTCCGATCATTCGTCCGAACGGGGTCCGGGTTTGAATCCCGGTGAGGCATGGATGTTGTGTTTGTTTTACGGTACTGGCTTTCTCCCTTCCCTGGAATCACTGACCCTAAATTAGGGACTGGCGACTGCTTATAGCCCATTGAGTTGCTCACGGTGGTCGTTAAACCTCCAATAAAAAAATCAATCATTACAATGAAAATAGTCACCGTCATATATGCACCTCTGATGGCTAGCCCTCTGATGTGCCCTGGATAACGATAGAAAGTTTACGGGTTTTCAGGCATATTGACCTGCTCCATTTAGACTTATTGACACGATTAGCGCGAAAACGATTACCCATCACACCCGGAATACTTATCAAATTGCGCTTTACCATTTTCACCGGATTGCTATTATCTCGCTGGATCGTACAGCTGAGACGACCTTCAGCGAAACATCTTGCAGCGGCTCTGTGTCTCTTGAAAGCTGACCAAAATCGTGACACATTGCTGTTTGCTATCCCAGACTCTCTGGAGACATCTGTCACAGTACGACCTTCTTTGAGTTTGCCGATTATTTGTGTTGGTATAAAATCATCCATATGATGTCTGTGAGACATCCTTTTGTTACCTCAAATACGCCGCTCCTAGCTCCGTCAATGAAACACATGAAAACCAGAATGAGCTCATATGAGACATGACTCGGCCGGCCGCCTATTTGCACCTTCGGCCGATGTCTCGTGCCCACAACAAACTTTCCATGGAATGTCTTCATAAGTTACACCTCACTAGTGTGCCCCTTTAACCTCACGACTCCCTGTAATTGTGAGATTTCCAGTTCGTTCTTATATTTGGGCTACATTGTAGCTTGATACTTTGGTGTCAACTATTTCGTGGTCCTGGTCCTGCTTTCAGAAGGTTAATCCGAAACCTTTCCAGGTCAATCCAAGAATGGCCAGCCTTCGGGGACCAGCAGCTCCCTCTCTGCATTTGGACTATATCCCAATCACAAAAAGCCATTTCTACTGTGACAGTACGTCTCTATAACTGTGAACTCTATGCAAAAGGACAAACTGTATGTGCGCTGTTTTGTGCCAAACACAGGCGTTCCCGCTTCAGATGGCTTCACTATCACGTTGACTGGACTTTGGAACAGTGGTGCAAAATCTTTTCCATCATTAGACAGTATGGTGGAGCAAAAAAACTAAAATTGCATAAGCGGAAACGGGTACCCATCAATAGTTATTAGGCCCACTAACATTTCTGTGATTTTTTTTGGAAGTCGTCTTCAGTCTCGCGTCAGGCCTAAAGTTTGGAATTTTTGCTTAAATTTGTGATTTTTCAATTTTTTTCCCACTAGTTAAATTTGATAAACAGTTTGTTTTTAAGTTTTAATAATAATTCAATCTATTTCGACGCTTTAAGTTACGGTAGTATTATAAATTTGAAAAGTACACAATCCTGCCAAAAATTACGAAAATATGCAATAAATCTGATATTTTGACTCAAATGTGAAAACTGAAGATGTAAAAACTAACGGTAGGGGAAAATTTATGTTATTTTCAGTGTCTTTCTCTAGCATTTTATCACTACCCAAAAACCTGTTTATCAAATTTAACTTGTTGGAAAAAAATGTTGAAAAATCCTAAATTTAAGCAAAAATTTCAAACTTTAGACCCGATGCGCAGATTGAAGACGACTTCCAAAAAAAAAATTCACAGAAATGTTAGTGGGCCTAATACACAACTATTAATGGGTACCCGTTTCCGCTTATGCAATTTTAGTTTTTTTCGCTCCACCCTATTAGACAGGTATTAATTCAGCGAAAGGCTAAAACCCGCTACACAGTTCCCAACTTTATCGAAAGAAGTGCTTTTCGTGCTGGCTGTGTGACGATGTGAGCTGGTTTTCCATTTGGTGGCTCTACCGAACTCTATGTCTCTTTCTACATGGCTAGTGACTACATAAATTAAGTAATGAACTTCTCGATTCCAATGTGAGGCCGCATGCCGATGAGTATGAAGTAGATTTCATTCTAATGGATTATTATGCACATCCCTAAAGAGCTATCCTCGTCGAAGCATATCCTAAAGATCCAGGTATACATCGATTCGCGTAGCCTACATTTTTTTTTTACTTCAGCCGCACTGAACATCTGTGCGATATCCTTGAATATTTGTGCCCTCTTGCTGCTTCTACTAACTTTCCGAGACATTAAAACGTCTCCGTTCCGTAGTCGAAATTGTGTCTTCCCTGGATCACAATATCGAAGTTACAACTCGTCTGTACGAAGCATGCATTATTTCTAGAGGGAAGAGATAATGCCTACGGACTGTATATTTTGTACGGTCCATATGAAATACGGAGCACGCACGCGGCATTTTAGGGTTGTATCTTTGATGCACGTTTATCAGTTCATGCGTGTCTGTACGGCCTCATGTTTCTAAGCATATACAATGAGATGCCAGTTCATTTGGTACGTCTACTTAGTAGCGTGTTACGCTGCCCTTGGACTCATCCCGGATTTTTTTTCGGTGTTTAAAGACCACAGTGACCAACCCGCAGAGCTATAAGCAGTCCACTATCCATAGTTCAGGGCCACTGGTTGCAGAAATGGGTGGTAGAAGTGCAGTGAGACAAACACACCAGCTCATACATCATCCGAAATTCGAGCCAGTGCCCATTCTGATGAACGGTCAAAATTCAGGGCTTCGACCACTGCGCCAGCGGGGCGGCATCAGCCAGAATTCGTTGAGTCATGCAACATACCATATGCTGGAAGCATCGTGCAAGAATGCTGTACAATACGGATATGACTGAGCCGCGCAGGTACTGAAAATTAGATGGCTGGAGAGTCTCCCAGAGAACAGATCATGGCACCTCGTCTCAGAGACTCACGATAGAGTTTAAATCCCGGGACTGCGCAGACCACTGAAGTATAGAAACACATCCGCATGTTCTTGGAACCATTAGGTGGATATACAAGCCTTCTGAGCTGGTACGGTATATTGCTAGGCGTATCAATCTGCTTGAAGACAAACCTTAACAATGAATGGAGGAATTTGGTCGAAAATGATGTACGGGTACACCGTTGCGATCCAATTTCTTTCCATGTGCATCAGGGGTCCTAATGTGTACCAGAATAACATGCGCCAGACCAACTAACCGCCATCACGGGCCTGTACTGCTGAAACCGGACTAAATGGCTTCAATAACTCATCCTGCTTGCGTCAAACTCGGATTTCCCCATGGTCATGATCCGGAAAAAACGTTAATTCATACTTACAAGTAACATTTTTACGTCCTCAAGGGCTCAGTGTCGATGAGTCTGGGCCAACTAGAGGTGCTCTTTCGTGTTCTATGCTCACAACAACGGCACTCGGTATGGCCATCGGCTATTGTAGCCTATTTGCCATGTAGTCCCGTGATTGATCCATTTCCAGATAATCTTTGGTACCTCAATGTTGAATTCCGTAGTGATTTCCCGGTGAGTGGCCCATCTGTTCGCCTGCACGACTATCTCCAGCCGACTTTGAACCCCTCTGATCCGTTAGTTCTTTCCTTACACCGTGAGTCGCGCGATTCACCGTAAATCCTTGGCCGCCCCGGTGGCGCAGAGGTCTAAGCGATGGCCTCTGATCATTCGTCCGTAAGGGGTCCGGGTTCGAATCCCGGTCAGGCATGGATGTTGTATTTGTCTTACGGTACTGGCTCTCTCCCTTCCCTGGAACCAGTGACCCTAAATTAGGGACGGGCGACTGCTTATAGCCCATTGAGTTGCTCACGGTGGTCGTTAAACTTCCAACAAAAAATCCTTGCTATGGCTGATTAATGCTGTAATTTCTGCACGTGGGGATGTAAGTAAGTATTAAAAGTAATTTCTCGAGGTGACTAATTTTATGTCCACCTCCAGAAATGTACAATTTACTTTTAATATACTGTATACATACACTGAAGTGCCAGCAAATCTGGTACAGACGAGCCTATGCAAAATACATAGCAACGTCACCTATGCGCGTACTCGGTTGCTTCCGCCAGTGCGTATATAAAGCGATAGACATCATTGCCAGCTGTCAGAGCTGTTTTCAGCATAAGATTGACAAGTAATAACGATTTAAGTGCTTTTTAACGCGGTGTCATAGTTGGCGCTCGTGAGATGGGCCATAGTATTTCGGAGGCAGAAACAAAGTTCGGATTTTCGCAGACGACCATTGTAGGGGTGTAAAGTGATTACAAGAATTCCTGCAAAACCTCTAACCTACGATACCAGTGTGGCCGTAAAAAGAAATTCGGTGAACGTGACCATCGTCGGCTGTTAAGAATTCTTTCACGCGATAGGAGTGCAACACTCTCGCAGGTATCATCGGAATTCAATGCTGGAGCCTCAACAAGCATCAGTCAGTATCCGGACTGTGCAACGTACCCTGCACGATATGGGCTTTTGGAGCCGACGCCCAACTCGAGTCCCCTTGAATGGTGCACAACACAGAGCTATGCGCCTCGCTTGGGCACGGCAACGCCGCCACTGGACACTTGATGATTGGAAATAAGTAGCCTGGTCTCACGAGTCGCGTTTTCAACTGTATCGGGCAGATGGAAGGATTCGTGTGTGGCGCAAACTCCATGAAGCCTTGGATCCCGCTTGTCAACAGGGAACTGAACCGGATGGTGGGGGGCCCGGAATGGTATGAGGTGTGTGTAGCGGACTTCACTGGGACCCCTGGTACGTCTGAAAACGTATGTGATAGACCAACGCTATGTGCGCATCCTTTCTGACGAGGTACACCCGTTCATGTCCTGCATTCATGCTGATGGGTTGGGCCTGTTCCAACAGGAAAATGCACCTCCACACAAGTGTCGGGACGCCACATTATGTTTAAAGGAGCATTCATCTGAGTTTGGGGTGTTGCCATTCCCACTTAAGTCCCCAGATCTGAACGTGATAGAACACATTTGGGATGCCATGCAACGCACTATCGAACACAGGAATCCGAGACCTCGGAATACACCCGAATTGTGGAACGCTCTGCCGGAAGTATGGTGTGCATTGCCTACAGCATATTTTCAGAAGCTGGTGGAGTCCATGCCCCGTCGTATTCCTGCAGTCATGCGCTCCCGTGGGGGACCTACCAAGTATTCGACTGGTGTACCAGTTTTTGTGGCACTTCAGTGTGCATATACAAGTTGAGACAAAAATCGCAGGACACCCTTGTATTTCAGAAAGGGAAGAAACAATGAAATGTATTAATACCCCAGCAACGAATCTGTTAGGGAGCCTAACCTTTAGGCTATTCCCGGAACATGGCCGCCATCTTGAAGTCCGCCGTATTGGATGAAGGTCAAATTTTTCAAATAGTAAGGTGGCGATGTTGCATATCAAACAAGACCATAATTTTCTCAGAAATTGTTTGTCGTAATCTGTTTTGACATTTGTGTTTTGGTTCACAAGTTATTAACACAGAAGTTTAAAATAACAACCTCTAACGTACCCTGTGATGCGCAGCTATTTGACGTATTCAATGTGTTGTCCCTGTTGCTGAACACAGAGCTGAAGGCGCTTGATTTAGTCGGTATGCACCCTCACGAGAATATCCGAGAAATGCGATTACAGGCCTCCAGGATGCGTTGCTGAAAATGTTGTTTGTCGCGGATTTTCTGAGCATACCCTAGGTGTTTCAGATGATCCCACAGATAAACGTCGAGTGGTGTGAGGTCGGGGAATCTGGTTGGCCATTCCACAGGACCACGCAGGACAATCCAATGACCAGGGAATTGTACATCTAGCGATTGACGAGCAGTTGCTCTGTTGTGTGGTGGAGCCCCATCGTTTTGGGAATAAGAGGGGAAACTGCCATCTTCATTCAGAAGGGAAGGGGAAGCTGTTTCCTGTAGTATTTCCAGGTAGCGGTGAGGGTTTAAGCTACTGTCGATGAAAATGAGTCCGATTACACGGGTGCCCCATATTCCACACCATACCATAACCTTTACATTACCAAAGAATTTGGATCGTTCCGTCCAGTGAGGGTTCCTGTCACTCCAGTACCTGTGGTTCTGACGGTTAACCTCACCACTGACATAATAATTGGCCTCGTCACTGAAAAAAATGCCCTGTGCTCATAAGGGATTTCGTTGATGTGAGCAGAACTCGACACGTCTATCAGCGTCGACTTCTGATAGTTCCTGCTGCATGTGGATCTTGAACGGATGCCAGTGAGTGGTGTGAAGAATCCGTACAATGACTGACCGGCTGATACTACATTCTGCTGCGAGACGTCGTGTAGTACGTTTTGGACTCTTTGCAAGGCATGACGAGACCACTGTTGAGGTTTCCTCGTCGGCAGCGGTTTTCGGCCGACTACTACGTGGCTTGTCGTCCAAAGTCCCAGTTTCTCGGAATATGGATATCACGTAGGCGACAATGCTGTGTGAAATTCGTGGTCTTTTGGGGTGTCGGTTGTTGACATCAGCTGCTATGATACGGCACCTGCGTTCCACAGACATTATTAGAATCACCTCAATCCTCTCCTCTTACGTCAATGCAATCTTCAGTTACCTGCTACAAAAATGGTTGTTTCAGCTTTCCGTGCTGATAAATTGCGAACCACAACACATATGCCAAATCTGATTACGTCAATCAATTTCGGAGAAAATTCTGGTCTTGTTTTATATGCAACATGACCCCCTTAAAATTTGACCTTGATCCAGTATGGAGGATTCCAAGATGGCGGCCATGTTCCGGGAATAGCCTAATAGATAGGCCCCTTGACCGATTCTTTGCTGGGGTATTCAGATATTTCATTTTCCCTCCCGTTTCTGAAATGCAAGGGTGTCCTGCGACTTTTGACTCACCCTGTATGTCTAGTTTTCACCAAAATTAAAACGTTAACGATACAGGGCTGGTGCAATTTCATTTCATGTTCTGATAATATCATTAATTAATAAACTTAATTTCAGGTGATTTCCGGATATCTGATAAAATGCTACCAGTTTCAGCGATATATTTCGTACGACATGTTTTTTCGAAATCGTTATAAATATTTTTTGCTAAAGAAACATGTAACCTTTCTTCTTTAAGTTGCAGTACATGAAAATGCGGAATCAGAGACACAGACACATGAATTTCCGTGTAGATCGCGGAACCTCGGCTGTAGAACAACCTCAGTGCTAATTTGCAATTAACATGTTAGGTAATATTCCTGTAGTACTGACTCGAGGTCAAAACAAAATTTCCTCTGTTCATAACAATTAGAACTTCAGAAGTTTTGCGAAGGATGCATCGTGTTTAACAATGTTCTATAAGTTTCGCGATCTGAATAAGTAAATCGGCGGAAATGACAATTATCCTCTTTAAACTAATTTGTAATAATATAAGCATAAAATCTTACAGGAGTGCATGATTTGAATATATCCAAACATTATTTATTAGGAATTGCGAAGAGTGTCGTTTTACTTGCCATTACTGTTAACTTTGGGGTTAATATTGCAGGAATAATAGCGTTTACTTTATGCCCATTTCGTTTCTCTCTAAATTTTCTCGCTGCGTTGAGCCATTATCACTCCCTAGAGAAGTTTCACGAAACCGATTGTTCCAGCTTTCATTCAAACAACTGAGTATGCAGATAATAAGCAGTCTTTCTCTTCGAATGATTAAGGTTCTCACCTCGCTTAAGACAGATTTATCTGGTCCCAAATTCGTATGAGGATTGGTTTTGAAATAAATTTAAAGATTATTTAAGACAACAACGTACGCTGCTTTAGTAACGTTTTCCTGCTTCAAATACTTAAGGTTAAAGTTTACACAAGAAATACCAAAACGTAATTTGTAGAAACCATGAAAGCATTTTTTATACTTCCAATACCAACACGATACTGAAGTTGATAACGCTACACAGTGCTGGTATCGTGCGCTAATATACACTGTAGTGCCAGAAAAACTGGTACAGACGAGCATATGCAAAACACATAGCAACGTCACCTATGCGCGTACTCGGTTGCGTCCGCCAGTGCGTATATAAAGCGATAGACATCCTTGCCAGCTGTCAGAGCTGTTTTCGGCATGACAAGTAATAACGATTTAAGCGATTTTCAACGCAGTGTCATAGTTGGCGTTCGTGAGATGGGTCATAGTATTTCGGAGGTAGAAAGGAAGTTCGGATTTTCACGGACGACCATTGCAAGGATGTACCGTGACTACAAGAATTCCGGCAAAACCTCCAACCTACGATACCAGTGTGGCCGTAAAAAGACATTGGGTGAACGTGACCATCGTCGGCGGTCAAGAATCGTTTCATGCAATAGGCGTGCAAAACTCTCGCAGGTATCATCGGAAGTAAATGCTGGAGCTTCAGCAAACATCAGCGTCTGGACTGTGCAACGTAGTCTGCATGATATGGGCTTTGCGCGCCGACGCCCGACTCGATTCTCCTTGATGGGTGCACGACACAGAGCTATGCGCCTCACTTAAGGACGGCAACACCGCCACTTGACACTTGATGACTGGAAACAAGTAGCCTGGTCTGACGAATCGCGTTTCCAACTGTATCGGGCAGATGGAAGGATTCGTGTGTGGCGGAAACCCCATGAAGCCACGGATCCCGCCTGTCAACAGGGAACTGTACTGGCTGGTGGGGGGTCCGTAATGGGTGTATTTACTGGCAGGTGGGAGGTCTGTAATGTGTGGGTGTGTTTAGCTGGACTTCAGTGGAGTCCCTGGTACGTCTACAAACGTCTGTGACCGGCCAACGCTATGTGCGCATCCTTTCTGACAAGGTACACCCGTTCATGTCCTGCATTCATGCTGATGGGTTGGGCCTGTTCCAACAGGACAATGCACCTCCACACAAATGTCGGGACACCACATTATGGTTAGAGGAGCATTCATCTGAGTTTGGGGTGTAGCCGTTCCCACTCAAGTCCCCAGATCTGAACGTGATAGAACACATTTGGGATGCCATGCAACGCGCTATCGCCGCCCCGGTGGCGCAGTGGTCTAAGGCGCTGGTCTGTGATCATTCGTCCGTAAGGGGTCCGGGTTCGAATCCCGGTGAGGCATGGATGTTGTGTTTGTCTTACGGCACTGGCTCTCTCCCTTCCCTGGAACCAGTGACCCTAAATTAGGGACGGGCGACTGCTTATAGCCCATTGAGTTGCTCACGGTGGTCGTTAAACCTCCAATCAAAAAAAAAAAAAACGCGCTATCGAACACAGGAATCCGAGAATTCGGAATACACTCGGATTGTGGAACGCTCTGCAGGAAGTATGATGCGCATTACCTACAGAATATTTCCAGAAGCTAGTGGAGTATATGCCCCGTCGTATTCCTGCAGTCATGCGCTCCCGTGGGGGACCTACCAAGTATTCGACTGGTGTACCACTTTTTCTGGCACTTCAGTGTACTTCTCTGATGGGCAATATACACTATATTGACAAACGTCACCGGACATCTAGAAGAGTAACACAACATAGCACCTATTTACATACATTAGTACAGTGTCGGTCTACCTTTGGCCTTAATGCATGCACTGACATTTCGAGACATGCTTTCGACAAGGTTTTGGAACGCAGCGATAAGTATGCACTTCCATTCAGTACATAGTGCTGCCGCTAACTGTTGCTTAATAGTAGTCCTTGGTTCCAAACTTCTTATGCGTCACTCTAATTCATCCCATAGGTGCTCTGTGAGATTAAGATCAGGGTTCTGTTTTGGCCAGTCCACACACGATACGGAATTATCGTCAAACCATGCCATAACAGTCCTTGCTTTATGGGACGTAAGTCGTGTCTGTTTTGAGCTCCGTGTTTCGCCGTCTACTGAGTGTGTTTTGTGTGCTCTGTCGTTTAACTTTTGTACGTGCCTTCTAGACGAAGGTTGTATCTTTCATTTAAAACATCTCCCGAGTCGTTGAGTACTATTTTCAGTTAGCTATCAGTACTTTATTTTCTCGACCAGTTGGTCGTTTTTACTAAATTAGGCCTCGCCATCGGCGATGGCGACTGCTGGTAAGAGCAGCGTTCCCGCTCTCGTCACAACTTCTCCTAGTACGTCGATCCTTATCTCTGACGGAGCAAACCAATCAGCGTCCGTCCTTGATGATAAGGAATATCGTCCTCCTCCTGATGCATATTGCTCTTCTTCTACGCTTCGACTCTCTGACTCCACCCCTCCTGGTGGTGATGGTACGTCATTCGCTTCTGATGCTGCCGATGACTCAATGGATATCTATGAGGGCGTTGCTTCTCTGCCCTCGGTAGCCTTGCCCAGCGTTGTGTCAGCTCCTTCATCCAGTGCTGCACCTGTGCCTTCCAGTGGAGGTTTGTCTTCCCGCTCTTATTCTAGCGTTACCTCAGGTGCGTCCCTACCGACGCAAGCGACTCGCCTTCCCCTTGCGGATGCCCATGTCCAGATACATGGTGACTCACTTCAATTGGACGTTCCGCACTTCTCACCCGCTGCGCAGGAACTTCACTCCACCCACGAGTTGGGAGTGTGCCTAGATGCTCTTCCGAATACACCGTTGAAGGTCTATTGCGATACGCTCCTTGCTTTTCTTCCAGCCGGAGCCATTACTCACGTCACCCGCCGGCCGCGGACAGTGATTGTTTATTTCACATCCAAACAGCATGCAGACACGATTCTAAACTTCGGTCTTGACCAGGGAGATCGCCACCTTGAAGCTGAACCGATCGCCAGGCGCCCTGTTCAGGTCTCCTTGCATCCCGGTGCCCCCGAAATCTCGGATGCGATGATATATACTGCACTTAGTAAGTGTGGTAAGATTGTTGGCCCTGTTATCACACATTCAGCTGCGCCCAAGGATCCTGCAAATAAGAATGTTCGTAGTTTTCGCCGGAGTGTTCGACTCATCTTTCCATCAGAGGAGCACCTCCGTAAGTTCACACAGATCCTAAACGTCCGATGTGGGCAGCTCTCCTACATAATGAACATGCTAACATCAGAACACTGTGCTAATTGCAAAGAACTTGGACATCAGTGTGCTCGTTGCCCCAACAACGAGTATCCAGCTCCCACGGCTTCTAGAGTGCCTTCCGCATCTAAGCAGCCTCCTGCTACATCTCGCTCTCGACCTGCACCGTCTTCTAGTGTGCCAACTGCCCCTGGGCCGAGTTACACAAAAAGTATATCTAAAGCCTCTTGTCAACGAGAGTCTTCTGAGGCTGACCTCACCTCCCACCTTCATTTTCCAGTGCTCGCCTCACCTATTACTCCTGATCACGTGGCAACATCGGGAGACCTCACCGCTGGTTTTCCACCAGTCTTCACTGTTGGTGTATTCGAGTGTGACGGCGGCGCCGATAACTTCTCTGAATCTGCGTCTGCTTCCCGAGCATCGTCGCTCCCTGGAAAACGCATTTCTGGCACTCGTACAGGTACCCGACGTAAGAAGAAGAAGAAGAAGAAATCTTCCTCTGCGGATGGGCAACAGTTCCGTGCTACCAAATCTTCAGTAGATTTTTCTCCCTCTCTTGCGTCAACAGAAATTGAAAGGGACAATGATGATGATGGGTCTCGGCCTTCGTTTGAGGTCTTTTCAAGTGTACTCTCCAAATGTGGTGCTCCTTCAGAACCTCTCAATCTTGGAGATTACTATCAGTTTTGCACATACACCACGAACCTGGAGTAGACGTATGACTACCTCCGAGAGCGCGAAGGCACTCTTTCCGCGCTGCTCCTGCAAGCCGGATGCATTGCTAAGTACCTTCGTGGGTTTGTACATGACCCCCTGCACCACTCATGGACCCTTGGCTGCGTAAACCGATTACAACAACTCCTGAAAGTTGCTCCGCGACTCCTCCAATCAACGACTGACCAGTCCATTCAAGGTCACGACCCTTAATTGCAGAGGGTTCGCTATCCCCCTAGCGAATGCACTTTTAATGGAAAACCTCTCGCCCCTCGGGGCCGATCTGTTACTACTGCAAGAAACAAACTGCCATTCCTCCACTCTCTTTACTCGCTGGCGTGCTAGCGATTATGTGTTCCATCATGCATTTTGCTATTCATCTCATGGTGGGCTTGCTATCGGAATGCATCAGCAGTTCCGATCCACCTTCACTGCACTCTCAGTGCAGAACTTATGCCAGGATTTCCTCTAGCAAGTCTCCTTCACAGTTGGAGGAGCTCGATTTCACATCTTTAATGTGTATATTCCGTGCACCTCTATTCATTTATCCATCTTGTTCACCAAACTCCGTCAAGCTCTCTCGAAAGTCTCGCCTTCGGATCGTGTGCTCTTGGGTGGAGACTTCAATTGCACCCTTGCCCCGGCACTGGATCGCTCTCCTTCGTCACGAGAGCGTCGGACGGATCTCGTCGCACTACTCCATGACCTTGTTGCTGATTTCTCCTTCACCGATGCTTATAGGCGCCTACATCCACAAGAGACCTCCCACACGTGGTGCTCGTCTGTGAGTCAGCTTCCATCGACTGCACGCCTGAATCGGGTTTACGTTTCCACGCCGCTTCTTGCGTCTATTACCGAGTTGCGACATCAACCTACTGCTTCCTCAGACCACTGCACGGTCACCCTCACAGTGTTAGTTGCGGCGTCACTCCCTCGGACTGTTCGTCCGTGGACGTTTGACTCCAATCTCCTCACTGATCCTGACTTTTGTGCCTCTGTCCGTTCTTTCCTCCCTGCTCGTCGCGCAGGGTAGCATTCCTCACCCTGTATCTTGACGTATTGGCTTCATGTCAAGCATCAGCTCCTATGACATATCAAGCAACTTTCCTTCACCATGACGGCTTCTAGTCAGATGCGCCTCGATCACGCCAGACAGATGCTCGCACTGATTGGGTTGTCAGATCCGCTGTTTCCAGCATATCAGGCGGAGCTCCAGGCTCTGCTGAAACCTCTAGGGCAGCAAGCACTTTTACGTCTGCGTATTAAACATCTCAATCCAGAGGAATGCACCTATGATTTTCTAACATCAATGGAATCCGCACGTAAGTCTTCTACCTCGCTTCGTCATCTTCGCCTCCCCTCTGGTGAAGTCACATCCAATTCGGCAGCGATTTTCTCTCACGTTCGTCAGTTCTATACCACCAAGTTCAGTGAAACTCCTCCCCTTCTCCCTCTGCTCTCCCCAATCTTCTCAATAACCTGCCTCAAGTTCCGTCTCATCTTGCTCACACCCTGTCTCTCTCACCCACATCCACGGAGGTGTCCGACACCTTCTCTTCCCTTAACCCCCATGCCGCTCCGGGTCCGGACGGCCTCTTTTTTCCTTCTTATCGTGCGTTCTTGCCTCTCCTGTTGCCTTTTCTCCTCTCCGCTTTTTCTGCTGCATTTAACTGCTCCCTGCTCCCGAGGAGTTTCACTGACGCACATGTGGTCCTATTTCCTAAGAAGGGTGACACTCTTGACTTGGGAAATTGGCGCCCCATTTCTCTTCTCAATCAAGATTATAAACTATATACTAAGCTTCTTTCCCGGCGACTAAACTCTGTCCTTCCTCACATCCTTGCTGACTGTCAAACCTATACTGTTCCCGGCCGTTCTCTTTCCTCCAATGTTCAACTTCTTGGCGATCTCATTCATCTTGCCAAGACTCATTCTGAAAGTCCTGCACTCCTTTCCTTAGACCTCCGTTCCGCTTTCAATAATATCTCACACGCCTATTTAACACAAACCCTGCTACACTTTGGCTTTCTTTGCCGCCCCAATGGCGCAGTAGTCTAAGCGATGGCCTCTGATCATTCGTCCGAACGGGGTCCGGGTTCGAATCCCGGTGAGGCATGGATGTTGTGTTTGTCTTACGGCACTGGCTCTCTCCCTTCCCTGGAACCAGTGACCCTAAATTAGGGACGGGCGACTGCCTATAGCCCATTGAGTTGCTCACGGTGGTCGTTAAACTTCCAAACAAACAAACAAAAACAAACACTTTGGCTTTCCTCCACATTTTGTCCCTGTTCTTCTATCCCTCTACCGGGACGCCGTTTTCCATGTCAAGACGGCATCTTTTCTCACAGCACATGTTCCCTTCAAGCGGGGAGTTCTTCAGGGCTGCCCGCTTTATGGTCAACTGTTTGCGATTGCCGTCGAGCCATTTCTACGCTCTCTGCAAACATCTCTCCTAGCACAACTTCCACCACCAGTTGCCAGCTCACGGCATCACTTAGTCATTTACTCTGCCTATGCAGATAACATTACCGTCTGCATTCGTAGCGACTCACAGTTCCAACTGCTTCGTCGTTTGTTTTCCGCATATGCTTCATGTTCTGCAGCTGAACTGAATACTTCTAAGAGCACCGGATTGTGGTGCGGGTCGTGGTCCAATCGCATGAATGATCCATGGGGGGCCACATGGTCATCCACTACCCAACGCTTCCTGGGTGTGCACTTAGGCGTACCACAAGCTACATCCAGTGCAACTCGCACGGAACTCCATCCTCGCCTCCTCCGCACAGCTGCGTTCTGGTATCGTGCGCAGTTCTGTACGTCCTACTACCAGCGTGCAAATCTCACCAGGACATACCTTCTGTCCATCTGTAAGCATTCTTGGATTGCATCTACGACCCCGCTTTTCTGTCTCCAGGAAGTTACACGCTGCCTTACTCGAGTAATGTGGGCGGGTCATCACTGGATTAATGTCCACAAACTCTGTGCTCCTCCCTCCTATGGTGGTGCTGGTCTACCTGATGTCCCGCTGTGCTACACAGCAAGCCGAGTGATCAACTTCATTCACCTTTTCACGGCTCCAGTGGCTTCCGCAGTTCAGGTACGTGACGTTTTTGCCTACTTGCGTAACCCACATTTTCCCTTTCTTTCTCTAGTTCTCATGGATTGCTGTCCTTTCGCCCCTCCAAACTCCCACCTGCATATTCTGAAGCCCTCACTCACCTTCGCTCTCTCCCCCTTTTTCGCTCCCCTCCCTCTTCAAATGTAGAGCTTCTTTCTGAACCCCTCTTCTTTAACTCCCTTGTTCATCCCCCCATCTCCCCTGTTTTTCATTCCCCTCTTGGCTCCGAGCAGGTGTAGTAACTGTACAAGACCTCACTAACTTGGATCTATCCTGGCGCCCTTTCTCTGGCCGCCCCCTGCTATTCTCTCGTCCCCATCTGCCCGTTTGGTCTATGACTCCCTGCTTACTGCACTTCTTTCGCTTTTCCCTGATCTTGTCTCCCCCACCGGTCTCGTCTCTGTCTTTTCTGCCCCTCTTCCACTGCCGTTTTTCCTCCGACTCTCAGACTCGGTTCTTCCTCTCTCTTCTAAATCTCTTTATCGTTTTCTAGTGCACCTTGCCACCCCTTCACCGCTTTCTATTCTCGAGGTTCCCCTTGCTTCTCTTCCTCTTGTCTGGGCCGCTGCCCGCTCCCCCTTATCCGCCCCTCTTGAAATTAATACCCACTGGCTCTTTTTGCATAATCGCCTCCCTCTTCCATATTTTCTCATTCGCATGTCCCTTCTCTCCTCCCCTCTCTGCTCCTTCTGCGAACAGGAGGCAGACGTTTCTCACGTCTACCTTTACTGTCCCATCCTGATGCCTCTCCTCCACCAGGCTTTCCGGATTGCCAGTCGCTCTTGTTCTAAAGATCTTCCGTTTACTGCCTACAGACATCTTCTTCTGCGGGCTCATCCACCAACGCCTCTTCCGTCAGTATGTGCCTATCTTTTCGTGCAGGTTAAACACGTTATTTACGTATACCTTCAACAACTCCGCAGCGTTTCCTCGCCGTTTTCTTTACACCAGGCCAGCGCAGCACTTTTGTGCCATTTCCGAGATCGATTGCTTTCTCGACTCCGCTTGGAGTACCAGTCGTCTTCTTCCAGTCGTCGAGAAGCCACCTTCTATGCTACCTGGGCGCCGGTCGCTCCATGGTTTGTGGTTGATTCTGGACTGCTACACCTATCAGTACCCTAGGACATTCTACACCTCCTTTGCTGAGTTCCGTGGCACCCTGGTGCCCCTACTCCACTCTACCACTCGTCTCCATGTATATCATGTGATCGTGCTACAGCCTGTGCTGTAATACCCAAGTTTTTGTTTTCTCGTTTTCAGTGTGCATATCATTGTGATATTGTCGTTTGAATTGTTGTTCTTCGTGTCGTACTATACTTTACCATATTTACATTGTTATTAGTGTGCTCTCTGATTCCGTGACCTCCCGTCACGTTTATGTACTTGGGGCTGTACCCTGGTCACCGCAAGTGCTTTCTGTCTATGCACCTAGTGTATTACACCGTGTTCCTGTAGTGTGTTTTACTTTGAGATGTCATGTGGTGTACGTCTCTATCTCTCATTTGTTATATTTGCCGCACTCACACACCTTCTTAGTGTTTAGCCATTATAATTGCACCTGTTTGATTTTTGTACAGTTTTATACTTCCACATTGTGTACATACTACTTTCATTTCAGGGTATTTTCATGGGTTTTTTTTTGTGTGCATCCTTTGTACCTCTTGCATTTCTTGTGCTGTACCGTGCTTTCACATTGTGTTAATGCTTTGATCGTGCACGTGCAAATTTATGATAAATTCTGTCATCTGTCAGAACCCATGTCTTGTCCTGTGCTTTCACTTTATGCATATACTCATAACTTCCCAGAGTGCACTCATGGTTTATCGTGTGCTTTTTACTGTACTTGTAACATTTCTTGCGCTGCATCGTGTCTTCACATTGTGTACTTTATTTGGTCATCCCTGTGTACAATATGGTTCATCATGTCTTGTTAATGTACCAGTTACATCTATTGCGTCGTACAGTGCTTTCATTTTGCGTTAATTCCTCTTGTCATCCCAGTGTGCATTCCTAGTTTTGCCCTGTGATCTTACTGTTCCTTCTGCATTTTTTTTGTGCAATCCACGCTACCGTTGAATTGTGAATGCTCATGTCATCTCAGTGTATTTTCATGCTTACTCGTGTACATTAATTACTTTCACCCCGCCTGTATTATGTTGCTTTGGTGCCCTCGTTAAATAACTTGCACAATTGTGCACGCTGTGTTTTTATCTCATGTATGTAATGTTTCACCTTCACGGCGGTGTTTGTACTGTTCTTTTTCTAATTTTGTACTATTGTTTCGCCTGTGTTATCCTGTAAATCATGCCCAGCCAATGTCAAGTGACACGATGTATGTGTTTCTCTCTGTCACTTCTCCTGTAATTTTTGTGCAATAAGCTTTGCTTGCAGCATTTGTTATTCATCCCCATTGTCATTGCAGTGTATATACCATCATGTTTTAACAGTTTGTATTATTTCCCAGTGAGACGCCCAACGATGTACGTCTCCCTCTTATGTTTTTATGATGAATAATAATAAAGCGATTTTGAAACCTTGCTTTATGGCTCGGTGCATTATCCTGCTGGTCCAACAAGGCTATGTTCCATAGCATTGCCACAGAGTTGGTAGGGCATAATTGTCCAGAATATCGAGGTAGACATGCTGTTAACAGGTTTGTCCACGATAACCAATGGGACGGGACCATATCACGAAAAACACCCCCACACGAGTACACTGCCGGCTCCAAACTTGACCGTAGGAACCGTGCACTATGGTAAATAACGTTCTCCCGACTGCCGTCATACACACACACGGCCATCAGGCTGATGGATCGGGTATCTGGATTCATCAGTCCATAGGACCCGTTTCCATTGATCTACGGTAGACGATAAACGTTCTTTACACCATGCTAAACGACGAGTAGCATTCCGAGTGGAGATGAAAGGCTTATGAGCAGCCGCGGGACCACAGTAACCCATGGAATGAAGTTCTCTACGAATGGTACGTGTACATACCGAGATTCCAGCATTCCTATACACCGAGGTCTTGTGCAGTGCTCCGTCAATTATCTGTAACGACTCTCCTGAGGCTCCGACGTCCTCTATCTCTGACTTTCTTTGGTCTTCCGTAACGTTTTGCTACTTCAAGCACGCCATGTGTCTTGCACTTATTCATTTCATCCAAAACAGTTGACTTGGGTATGTTTAAACACCTCTCGGGTACCCTTAGGGACAATCCACTCACTAATATAATACACAACAATCTTTCCTTTCTCAAAGTCAGTTTTCTCCCGCTGCGATATTTTCACTCAACCTCAGAGTGCGATATGATCGCGGTCAGCTGCAGGTTTGTTTTTATATCGTTTGCAGCTGCACCGAGCATTAACAACGCAGAGGATCCGTTCATTTGCTTTTGAAGGGGTTTCCGGTGACTTTTGTCAATATAGTGTACAACGAATGAAGTACTATGACTATGTGTCAATAGCTACAGGCATACAATTTTTCTTGCAAGTAACATACGACATGCCACCGAAAACCATCAGGTTTCTTATAGGTGGCGTTCAGTGCTGGGAGTAACAAGTGGGAAAGATGTGCAAAGCTGATATGTTTAGAATTTTTTTGAAAGAAGCTCATCTATGGATTAAGCAGCGCACAGGAAACGGTCCACCAACCCTAGGTGCGGATCGAGCTCTAAAAGTTTCCTGAAACTTCCATCATACAGGTTTGGAAGTAAGCCACTCCGGTTTTTTCGATTTCAGTAAGTTTTGCCTTGGACACAGGTTATTCGATGATAGTACTCTTTCTGGCGTAATGAAACTACCTTCATTTAATTTGTATTCCCTCAGTCTAGGATGCTTCTCCTTCAAATACTGAAATCCACAGCTTTGGCAACATTTTTCATCAAGCCTAACTTGATGTGGACTAGCGGTAATACAAATTTCTCGGAATCAACAGTTGCTGATATTTCGCCCTTTTTTGCCCCAGGCACAAAATTTACTTCATAATAATGTTCGACTGCCTCACTCGAAAAAATAAACAACGTTGTATACACCCTGTTTGCATTCGTATTAGAAGTCCAATTACTTTGAAATCCCCGCATATATGCCACACGTGTTGGGAGTAATTGATAGGTTTAAGGAAAAGATCCGTATTCTGGTGGGTGTTTTTCTTTTTTTTTTTTTTTTTTGATTGGAGGTTTAACGACCACCGTGAGCAACTCAATGGGCTATAAGCAGTCGCCCGTCCCTAATTTAGGGTCACTGGTTCCAGGGAAGGGAGAGCGCCAGTGCCGTAAGACAAACACAACATCCATGCCTCACCGGGATTCAAACCCGGACCCCTTACGGACGAATGATCAGAGGCCAGCGCCTTAGACCACTGCGCCACCGAGGCGGCTGGGTGTTTTTCATGTGCGCAAAATAGGCTAATGGTACCAACGAGTATGATTAATCTATGCTGCGCACATGAAAGAAACCTACACCACCTTTTAACTTAGCTTAAAAAAACATGATGTATCCGTTGAGTGAATGTTTCCACACAGCCTTTAAACTTAGTTTAAAAGTATCCCTGAAGGACTCCATTCTTGAGAAAAACGGTTCTTCCCCAACTTCGCAGATAGCACATTTTCATCATTACGTCATTTTTTGAGAAAAAAGATGACAGATGGTGATGACTTTTTCAACAATTTTTGACTTGGCGTTTTCTACAGTGTCAGATTGAAGAAAGTGTCACCCTTGTTACCGAGAACATGTTAGGTTCTCGTTCAGCTTGCTTTATCATGAAGTTCATGTCTCTCACGAAGTTGTTCAGCTCGGGCTGTGAAATTGAATGAGATTCTTACGTTTCAAGATAGTAGTCAAGATCAGTTAAATAGGATGGTCCAGCTTCAAAGGAAGAATATGATCGTTCGTCATCCAGTGCCCATTTTCCCGGCGACTTTGGAAATGGTACTGAATCATCGTGCTTAAGAGATCTTATGATTTACGGCAGATTCCGATAAACTACGTTGTCAATATATCAAGATTGTGTGCACACTCAATACGTAAGGACACTTACCATTGGTATCCACACTGTTCGGGAATATTTCTTGCACGTAGCATTACGTGCAAAAAATGTTCCCAAACAATGTGGATACCAATCGTAAGTGTCCTTACATATTGAGTGTGCACACAATGCCGATATATTGGTTTCTTGCTACACGTTTTTTGTTGACTGTCAGCACTGAGGACTTTTCAATAGCAAACGTCAGTGATTTAGCATCTGAGCAACATAACTGTTTATAACATTACTTGCAAGAAATGTTCCCAAACAGTGTGAATACCAATAGTAAGTGTCCTTACGTATTGAGTGTGCTCACAATGCTTATATATATTGGTTTCTTGCTGCATATTTTTTCTTGATTGTTACAACTGAGGACTTTTCAATAGCTAACTTCAGTAATTTAGTAAATTACGGTGTGTTTGTTTCTCGTGGAAAATTCAGATATGTTAGTTAAACAGTAGTGGCAGTCGAAAGCTTGGTCCTTTTGTTCTCTCCCTATCATTCAAATAGCAAATGGCATTGAAGGTTACGTGCCTTTTAACCAACCCCTTAAATATCGCGAGCATTTGCTGTAATACACATAAAAGAGAAGCAGACCCCCAAGTCTGATCTTGTTCTCCAAGTTTGCAACCTAAGTAACACCTGTATGCCTTCCTAATCGCCGGAGAAATTACTTTCCTGACATTTTGTAGCAAATTCACCACACCCGTAACAAACTATTGTTTTTTGAATTTACACATTGGCGCGATCGCGAAGTCGTAAATACGCGAGAGTCCTGCGTGAAATGCTCCGAATAGCTCTGAAAAGAAAAGGACGAAATTGATATGAGTTATCGCAAACAAATTAATGAATGCTGTGACACCGGAAAAGAGTCATAAAGTGGTGGTAGTTAGTTATAACTTTAGCTGAATACCCGATGTTTCAATCGCACGTGCACGCCAGATATTCCCGAGTATTTCCATGTGTCCCGTTTCGTAAGGGATGAACCCAGCCTATCACAACGGTATTAGATGATACAAAAAATGCATTAATTTTCGCTTTCAGTACATTCTAAAACATAATGTTCATAATCATTTGAGCTGAGGCGCGCTTTAGTATGTTTCAGTGTTATCTGTAAATTAATTCTTTAGGAAACAGCCAAGATTCTTGAAGAGAAAAATGCGTGCCGTCCCACTAAGAAAACTCGTGAAATTAGGAAAGACTACCCATAAAGTTCAATGGAGTGTAAAATGAGCTTTACTCGTAGCCATTTTAATTGGTGACATTTTCTCCAGAGTCTGTCTTCTGCAAATCAGCATTTGGAACATACAGCCGTTATGCACAAAACTACGGTTGGTGGAAATCTCCTGCACCGGTAAACTCCTGCACTTTCTCATATACCGCAATGCACACAAACTGCATTTCGTTAGGACACTTTGTCAAAAGTGCTGGGTAAAATGTTATGTAAGAGATTCCTCCCAATGACACAAAGGAGCATATAAGTTCCTAAATGCGTATGGGGATACATAGAAGTTTACCGACTCATTAAATCTTTAGCTATGACTTTGGATTTGGTATGTGCTGTATAAACATGCAACAAAAGCTAATAACAGAATTCAACAGATCATACTTCAGGTGTTTAAAAGGACACCTGGCCCTTTTGGAAGATTTTAAGTTATAATATTGAAATCTTTCAAAACAAGGTATGTATAAACATGCAATTAAAGCTAATAAAAGGGATTCAGCAGATCAGTCTCCGGGTATTCACAAGGAGCCAATGACTTTTCAGCAATGAAGAAAATCGCAAGATTATAAATTTGACTTGTTAAGTGAACGTTAAGAACACGAGCACGGAGCTTAAAAAATTGCTAAAGTGGTCCAGACCTAGAGCCTATTAATTAACGCTTGTTGTATGAATAAAGTTGCAGCATTGTTAACTTGACGAGCTATGCAAAACTTATTAATATGAGCAGGACGAATTTCAAATTGCTAAAAAGTCTTAGGCCTAAGGCCTTATAATTGATGTTTTGTGCCCAAATAAAATTTCAACCTAATTAACTAGACTTTCTTTATCAACCTCATAAATATGAGAACGGCGAATAAACGCATGTTAAAGAGACGAAGGTCTAGGGCCTTTTAACTAATATTTGGCGCCCGAGTAAAATTGCAACTTCTTGGGGTTTTTTTATTGAATGTTCAACGACCACCGTGAGCAATTCAGTGGGCTATAAGCAGTCGCCCGTCCCTAATTTAGGGTCACTGGTTCAAGGGAAGGGAGAAAGCCAGCGCCGTAAGACAAACACAACACCCATAACTCACGGGATTCGAACCCGGACCCAACTCGGAAGAATGATCAGAAGTTATCGCTTAGACCACTGCGCCACCGGAGAAAGGTGATTAACATCGCTTGTTATGGAAACAGTACGAATATGAAAACAGCAGATAAAATGTTTTTACAAAGGCCCATGCCTAGGGCTTCAGAATTAATCTTTGGTGCTCAAGTAAAACCGCAACGTTATTAATTTGACTTGTTATGTAAACGTTGCGAAAACGCGAATAATAGATTAAAATATTCTAAAGAGGCCTTGGCCTCTTTAGAAACTTTTTAATGGTTAGTGCCTTATTTATATATATTTTTTTTTATGTTTGGTGCCTGAGCAAAGCGCACATTTTAATATTTAATGTTTGGTACCTAAGCATACTGCAACGTCATTAACTTGACCTTTTATGTCAGCTATGTGAATATGAGCACGACTTATTAAAAACTGTTTAAAAGGCTAGGGACATAGCTACCTCGTAAATACCTGAAGGCTGATCCGTTGAGTTACTTATTAGCTTTTATTTTCTACATCGCACTCCACAAACATTTGAGTTGTAATTTTAAATCTTCCATAAAGGCCTAAGGCTAGGGGTGCCTTGTAATGGTCTGAAAAAATGATATATTCTGTCCCTTTCAGTAGATTTCACTGTGTGTGCCTAAGTCCCAAAAAATCTGGTTGCAACTTAAAATCTTTCAAATGCACTTGCAAATTATATGTGCTTTGTAAATACCATAGGACTGATCTCTTCAGTCTCTTTTATTTGCTTTTGTTACTTCTTGAACATACTAAGGATTGAAATCATAATATTTAGTGAGTCGAAAAACTCATATGTAAAAACCTTTGTGTCACTCACTAGGACGTTTTTGTAACTCCCACACTTTGACAAAATCTTTGAATGAAATGCAATTTGTGCGCAATCTCTTATACACTAAGTGGCCACTTTATTATGACCACCTGACAATTTCAAGCAAATGAGCTATGGCTGCACGCTGTTGCCGCCCGAGGGCGAGGCTGGTATGAAAAGGGAAAGCTTAGTGCTTGTGAAAGTAGTAGAAGTATTTTTGGGGTGAAGAGATGGGTAAAAATGCGATTTGACAGACTTTCAAAGTGGGATGATTGTAGGAGCTCGGAGCCATGGAGCGAGTATCATCGAAACCGCCGCATTCGTGAAATGTTCCGAAGCAGCTGTTGTTAAAGTGTTTAAAGACTGGACTGTCAGCCAAAAAACTGAGTCTCTACGTGCAACGTGTGGTCGTCATCGACTAGTGACTGCTCGGGCGGAACGGAGAGTGTCCAGACTGGCAACAGACACCAGAAGAGCAACAGTGCAGAAAATTACAGACCATCTTAATCAAGAATCCCCTTGAAAGGATCTATGCACGCACGTACACTGCATTGGGTGGGATATGGCAGCCGAAGGCCTGTTCGAACACCTTTGCTGTCTGCAGTTAACAAGAGAAAACGTCTCCAGTTCGCGCAGGTGCACAACGATTGGACAGTCGATAATTGGAAACAAATTATGTGGTCCGATGAATCACATTTTCAGTTGCACCATGCCGATGGCCGAGTGAGAATTTGGCGGAAACAGCACGAACGCATGGACCCCAAATGCATTGCTACAACCCTTCAAGCTGGTGGAAGCAACGTTATGGTTTGGGAAATGTTTTCCTGTCATGCTTTGGGTCCTTTAATTCCTGTTGATCAACGTCTGACTAGCACAGCATATCTAAACATCGTTGCGGACCAAGTGCATCCTGTCATGTGGATGGTTTATCCAAATGCCGATGGCTACTTTCAACAAGATAATGCGTCCTGCCATAGTGCTCGTATTGTACATGATTGGTTTCAGGAACATGCCGGTGAGTTTACTTTGCTTTGGTGGCCCCCACAACCTCCAGATCTCAACCCCATTGAGAATTTGTGGGATGAAGTTGAACGAGCCATCAGACAGCTGGATCCACAACCCTGCAATCTCACATTCCTGGAAAGTGCTATTCATCAAGCATGGTCTCAGATTCAACAAACCATGTATCAACATATCGTGGAGTCCATGCCGCGAAGAATCGACGCAGTATTAAAGGCAAAAGGTGGCCCAACGAAGTACTGAGGGGGTGGTCGTAATAAAGTGGCCACTCAGTGTATATAGTTTTCCGTGGTGTAGCAGTATTTCTAGTGGTAAATGAAATCGTAGGAGTTTACCTAGATCCCGAACAACCCCTATATGTCTCTCAGAGCCCAACCTGTCTCAAGGAATCGCATACTAACCATGACAAAATGTGCTGGCGGCTGAAAGCCCCAAATGGTTTTTTGTAGGGAACCGGTTCTTGGTGAAAGAAGCACCAATAAAAAATGGCGTAAAGTTAAGCTCAGCTTACTGATTTAGCTGTATGTAGTCTTTTCTGGTTTCACCTGTTTATTAATGAAATATAATACTGATAAGGAAACCAGATTATTACTTTTATACTTTCTCTGTCATCAAAATAGTATAACTATATTAGTAATCGGAATTTCTTGCCATAGAATAGAAAATCTAAGTTTAACTTTGATTTCCAATTCTATGCCAAGAAATTCGGATTACTAATGTAGTTATACTATTTTGAGTACAGTTGGTGTACGGTTCCTGTTTATTAGTTTCTCTGTCATGTATTAATCAGCCACACGCATGCTGCATAAGCTTGCTTGATATGATTTCGGTTTTTCAAAAACTGGGCAAAAGCCAAAATAATTTCGAGTAAGCACACATTCCGTTTATAATGAAGCCAAGACCGCACGTAGAAGGCATTTCCACTACTATTCAATCACTTAACTAAGAAGCGATCAGTAATTCTGATGATGAAAGAAAGCACTGTATAGAAAATCTATATACATCTGCTTAATCCAGTTACATTCCACAGTGCAGCGAAGAACCACTCCTAATTGAATAAAGCGAGATTAATCACACGGAGGGTGAATTTAATCTATCAAAGCAATAAACAGGACATTTAGGATCTGGGCTGTGAGAATGGAATTTACTGACTTCATTTTCTAGGATATTCGTATTCCGAAAGAGAATAGTACAAATGTCGCTCATTTATGACAATTCGGATTTTAAGTTTGTTTGTTTTATTTATTTCATATTTTGTGCATGACAGTAAATGGACTTATGGATGAAAAATACTTTTCGACACAAACCTGAACAAGAAAGACGACACCGAATTTTCGGGTGTAATAAGTACGTCTTTTGAATCTGTTCTGACGCAAATTAAATGTATCAAAGCTTACTCAAAGTCAAGGAACCGGTATGGAAAACAATAATATCTGACGGAAGAAAGAAGTTTTTCAGTAGGGTTTTTAATCCCTCAGATACTGCTGTAAACGGAATCGTGAGCTTAGGCCCTCTGGTTGCAGACTTGTGCATTAAGAAAAGCATGAATTTATATGGGAAACATTTCGCACCGGAAACGCTCTCCAACACAGAAACAATTTTTCAAATCGGACTCTTACAAATAGAGATATCGACAAAAATAAAATGTCACTTTACGTCCCCTGGTGGGAAAACCATGTATTATTTAGGAAGAAAGTATTCTCAAAAGGTTTTTCCATATGAGCGGTACCGATCCAAATAAAAAAATTATGTCGAGTTTTCAGGAGCCCAGATTTTGCTACAAATACATCAGAAGCAGAAATTAGCAGTTATGCCCCCTAGTGGCCAAACCATTCTTTACCAAACATTAGAAATTATGTGAAAAATATTTTCCATCAGGTCTTGTATGCGATACAGGAATTATTTTTCAAATCGGAGTTTTGGAAGCAGAAATAACCCAGAAAACGCAATTTACCTTTGTACCTCCTAGCGGAAAGTCTATAATTTACTTGAAAATTTTGAATTTATAGGAAAAACATTTCGCATCGGAAACACTATCCAACAAAGAAGGAATTTTTCAAATCGGACTCCTTGAAGTAGAGCTATTGACAAAAATAAGATAAACATATACGCCCTCTGGCGTAGAAACCATGCATTATTTCAGGAAGAAAATGTTCCTAAAAGGTTTGTCGACATGAGTAGTATCGGTCAACAAGCGACTTTTATTTCAATCGAGATTTTAGAAGCTCATATTTTGCTGAAAATACATCAGAAACGGAAATTAAGACTTACGCCACCTGGTGGCTAAACCATTTTTTACAAAAATTTTAAATTATGTGCAAATGATTTCCAATCAGGAGCTGTATTCGGTGCAAAAAGAATTTTTCAAATCGGAGATTTAGAAGCAGAGATATAGGGGGGGAGCAATTTACCTTTACGCCTCCTAGCGGAAAGTCTATGAATTTCTTGAAAACTTTGAATTTATATGAAAAACATGTCACACTGCAGACACTATCCAACAAAAAAGGAATTTTTCGAATCAGACTCCTAGTAGTAGAGATATTGACAAAAATAAGATATACATCTACGCCCCCTGGCGGAGAAACTGTGGAATATTTTCAGAAGAAAATATTCCAAAAAGGTTTATTTATGTGAGTGGCATCTGTCCACGAAAAAATTTTCAATCAATATTTTAGAAGCTCAGATTTTATGGCAAATACATCAGAAGCAAAAATTAACACTTACGCTCCCTGGTGGCCAACGTATTCTTTACCAAAAATTTGAAATTATATGCAAAAGATTTTCCATCAAGAGGGGTATCCGCTGAAGGAAAAAGTTCTCAAATCGGAGTTTTAGAAGAAGAATCATCGGGGAAACTGTAATGAACTTTTACGTCCCCTAGCAGAAAATCTATGCGTAATTTGAAAAAGTAACTGTATCTAAAATACTCTTCGATATAAATGGAATCGAAAGATAAAATAATTTTTTCGATCGGATATTTAGAAGCAAATATGTGGAATAAAAGGTATTTTTGAATTCGACATCATCTGCATTTACGCCCTCTAACGGCAAAATTGTACATCGTAAAAAAAAACGAAATGAATGGTCATCATTCACATATTTCAAGCTTCCCAATACAAAAAGAATTTTTGAAATCGGACTAATAGTTGCAGGGATATCGTGGGTACAGACGGACGGACGGACAAACCGGTAACATAAGGACGATCTTTTTACAAAAGATGTGCTAAAATGGAGGCTACTTATTGATTCCTGTAAAATACAAGATGTGATCAAAAAGTGTGCTGAGTTGATTTATTGAAAAGAAAGTACAAGACTTACATATTTGAAACTTAATCGCCTTCGAAGTGGTCCCCTTCCAAAGTCACACACTTAGCCCAGCGCTGTTTCAAGACTTACATATTTGAAACTTAATCGCCTTCAAAGTGGTCTCCTTCCGAAGCCACACACTTAGCCCAGCGCTGTTTCAAGATTTACACATTTGAAACTTAATCGCCTTTGAAGTAGTCCCCTTCCAAAGCCACACACTTAGCCCAGCGCTGTTTCAAGACTTACATATTTGAAACTTAATCGCCTTCGAAGTAGTCCCCTTCTGATGCCAAATACATCTAGCCCAGCGCTGTTTCCACTTCCCGAAGCTTTTTTTGAAGTCATCTTCTGAAATAGCGAACAGCTGCTTCATTGCATTCTGTTGTATCTCCTCAATAGCTTAAAATATTTTTCCTTTCAACTGGTATTTGATTTTGGCAAAGAGAAGGTCGCAGGGAGCGAGATCTATCAAATAGGTGGCTGTCGGATCTGTGCAGTGCGGTGCTTAGTAAGAAACTGTTGCACAAGTTGCGGCTCATTGGCAGGTGAGTTGTCATGGTGGAGTTTCAACTCGCCACTCTCATGCAATGTCGGCCTTTTGCGACGAACTGTGTCCCTCAAACACCGCAAGACTTGTCGGGAGTACTCCTTGTTGATTGTCTGGCCTGATGGAGTTTATTCTTGATGCGTAATTTCCTCATGATTGAAGAAAAGAGTCACCATCGTCTTGACATTGTTGCAGCTCTGTCGTGCTTTTTGGGTTTTTGAGATTTTGGTGTTTTCCACTGTAAAGACGGCTTCAAAAATTTTGGGATCACGGAGGATAATCCTCTGGCTTAGTGTCTGAACGTGTTGAATATGATTTGGATGCATTTGATCTTCGTTCAGAACCCTCCATACGGTGGATTGGGACAGACCGAGCCTATGGGCAATAGCTCGTATGCTGGCACTTGGAGTATCTGCTGCATGACTTAACACATTCTCTTCGATTGCAGGAGTGTATGCCCATTGTTCGCGAAACCTGGCATGCCACTGGAAAGAACCAGTGTTGCATAACCTTTGATGCAGCCGTGCAAACACTTGGTGGTTTGGCACTCGTCTCATCGGGTACCGTTCCTGGTCAGTCGCACGGCGGCTCGTCCGTTGCAGTCCGCAGCTCCGTATGCGAGGTGCATATCAGCCATTTCCTCGTTCGTGAACTCAGCCATCCTACTCCCTCTGCGGGCGGTTTACAAATGACGATATCCTGAAAGAACGTAACAGCAGTCTCGCGGCCGAACAACGCCATCTACCGCATGAAGATGGCGTTTCCGACCCTGCATGGCTATGTGATTCCGATTTCTCTTTGTGCAACCTACTCTTCCCAGACGTTTGTACACTCTTAGCTGAATCACCCTGTATATACAATATATGAACTACATTATGTGTTTACAAGTGCTGTAACTACTGTATATACAGTGTAACTAAACTCGATAAATTTAAAAATAAAGAAGCTGTAAAAAATGGAATAAGTGAAAACATAAGTACATTAGAACATAAGAAATCCTGCATACTACGTGGTACCTAATATAATAACACTAATGGCCATTCCATTCGTTGCAACAGAATAATGTGCTGCCATCTAGGGACACAATCATTCCATGTTTAGTTTATACGTTTTTTCAACCATACATTAATTTTACTGTGTCCCTTGAAAACGTATGAACGTGGTTCCACTGTACAGACGGTGAGCCGAACGTTTTGCAATATTTGGACCACCTATGTCTTCATACGTACCTTTACGATAAAAGCTAACTAGTATTTAAGGTATAGGCCATCGTGTTGCACTGTTTGTAGCCACCTGTCTTCCAGTTCTTCGATTCAGCAGCGGTACTACTTCTTGTCCTTCGAGGCAAAGAACTTCATCCCAGCTTCCACCTCCTCCTGGTTGTTGAAGAGCCGCCCACGAAGGAAGTGGGCCATGGACTGCAACATGTAATACTCCGACGGGACAAGATCCGGACTATATGCTGGGTGTGACATCAGTTCGATGCCCTTACGTTCCTGGAGTTTTTGCCCGGGTCGTTCGCTCGGTATGAGGCCCAGCGTTATCCTGCTGTAAGAGAGCGCGCTTTCTGTTCACCAGTGGCGGGTACTTCTCCTCCAAAACGGGATACATCCGCTCCAGCTGTTTAGAATAAAGACTGACATTGCTGATTCGACCGCCTGGAATACATTTGTGATGGATTATCCCCTCGAAATTCCACCAGACACAAAGCATCACCTTGTGCTCGAATCGCCTACGTTTGGCAACAGGTTCAGGAAGCTGGTCCAGGATCAACCACTGCCATTGTGTGTTAGGATTACGGAAACAGACCCACTTTTCATTGCACGTAACAATTCTCTTGATGAAACGTACATCGCGCGAGTTTCCTAGGAGTTTCGTGTGTACTTCCACTCGACAGTTTGCTTCACCTGGCGTCAGTACGATAGGGACAATGCGGCAGCTACTGTATACCTTGACGAGGTCCTAAATGTGACGAACCTCGATGGTCTGCGATATGCCCAGCTCGCCTGATAATCTCCGAGTGCTGGTTGTCGGATTTTCCTCTACAGCCTGGCGCACGCCTTCCGAATCCACGGTTCGCGACCTACCTGACCTTGGCTGAGCGTCGAGGTTTCTGTCACCTGAGCGAAATCTCTTGAACCATCTGGTTGTGGTGCTGTGGTCCATGGAACCTTCTCTTTTCGCATGATAAATGTTTCTTGTTGTGGCTGTTCATCTTTTAGGCGTCCTAACCACTGACAGAACGACGACATGCAATGCTGTTAACAGCAACGACTACTATTTTATATCCCATTCGACTGACTGCAGTGCGCGACTTGAACAAGCTTAAACACGTGACATACCCGCCGCAGCACATGCGTTTATGCAAATATTGCAAAACTTTTGACTCACCTTCTGTAGTTTCTTGCATTATGTTCTCGAATGCTTTCAAGATAGCTTGCGTATTCTCAACAGTGAGATAATAGAAAATTCCGCTGCGATGAAAGGCAATCAACGATCGCACAGCATTGTTTATTGATGACTTTTATATTGATAATTATTCTTGGTTTTGTAAAGACGAAAAAAAGCTCCTCATAAAATGGAAAATTATCGTTTTCCTATTACGTAATAACAGATGCAGAATAGCAAGAGATTTTTTTCCCTTAAGGTGGATACACCTAAATCTTTGCCTTGTATTTCCAATGGGCAAACTTCTGGAGCCATTTTCTTCACAATTAATGCGTTTCCAAGGATGAAAATTTGAACATTAATAAAATTAACTTCATATTGTAGCCTAGTATACTTAATATTTTCTAAACCTTAACCATAATTATATTGAAAATCAATAATTTTCCTTTGGTGGTGTTGAAACCAGAAAATGCCGCCTCGGTGGCGCAGTGGTCTAAGCGATGGCCTCTGATCATTCGTCCGAACGGGGTCCGGGTTAGAATCCCGGTGAGGCATGGATGTTGTGTTTGTCTTACGGCACTGGCTCTTTTCCTTCCCTGGAACCAGTGGCCCTAAATTAGGGACGGGCGACTGCTTATAGCCCATTGAGTTGCTCACGGTGGTCGTTAAACCTCCAATCAAAAAAAAAAAAAAAAAAAACCAGAAAATAGATGGAGCGACTTCTACATTGATGCGGTCAGTAGTCAAACAAATTTTGGATTGTTTAATTATGGTCAAGTTTCAGAAAATATTAAGTATACTAGGCTATAATATGAAGTTATTTTTATCGATGTTCAAATTTTCATTGCCGCCACGGTGGCGCAGTGGTCTAAGCGATGGCCTCTGATCATTCGTCCAAAAGCGGTCCCGGTTCGAATCCCGGTGAGGCATGGATGTTGTGTTTGTCTTACGGCACTGGCTCTTTTCCTTCCCTGGACCGAGTGACCCTAAATTAGGGACGGGCGACTGCTTATATATAGCCCATTGAGTTGCTCATGATGATGGTCGTTAAACCTCCAATCAAGAAAAAAAAAATTTCATTCTTGGGAACGCATTAATTGTGAAGAAAATGGCTGCAGACGTTTGCCCATGGGAAACACAAGGCAAAGATTTTAGGTGGATCCACCTTAACGAATTTTGCTGACTGATTTTCCTACATCGAACTGCATTTGTCAACCATCATAATAATTTAAAACGTACTATTAGTAGAGTTTAGTCTCATTCCAACTGTGGCCATCTTTCAAACTTCTTAATGAATGATATGTATATTCACATACTCAGAGTGTAAATAAAAATCAGTAGTAAAAAACAAAACTGTGAATGTCGCGAATGTTTGGCTATCACTTTTATGATCAGGCATATTTTTATGACCAGGGTTCAGGGCGTAAAAATCTTTCAAATCATGTTATTGATAAAAAAATAAAAAGTTGTTTTCTAGAATATTTTATCACAAATTATCAGTATGAAAACTTGATTTTAGTATTGTTTATTGCTTTTTACCACGCACATACACTGAAACATATTTCTTAAATCACGGGCCAGTCATTATGCGCTGCCCTGAATCCACTGGTGGACGATATCTACAGCATACGCCAAAGACATCAGCGATTGGCCCAAAACATACGCTGCCGTAACATTAATGTACGGGTACCTGCATGTCTACAAATAATCTTTACTTACAGAAAATTTAATATTGTGTGCTAAAACCTTTGACCCTTATTTTTTTTTTAAATTGAAGGGACGGGCGACTGCTGAAAGCAGTCGCCTGTCCCTAATTTAGGGACACTGGTTTCAGGGAAGGGAGAGAGCCACTGCCGTAATACAAACACAACATCCATGACTCACCGGGGTTCGAACCCTTTCTCGAACGACTGGCCTTTATGATAATATCTTATCTTCGTGGAATACTCCTCCAGCTTTTTGCAAATATCTACTAATACATACCGCCATTCAGTTTTCAAAGCAGTGACCTGTGTAGTTTTGTTTGTTGGGCGATGTCATCTTCCCCGCACCCTACGATATTATTTGTTCCGAAGATCCTCTATAGGATTCAGGTTAGGAATAAGGTTTGGGCTTTGCAGTCCAACTTTTCAACACCCATGTTCTCAAACAAATCTGTAAGCAGGAGAGAAGTCTGACAGGTGTATTGCCCTGCTGATAGAGGTATGGGGTTTCTCCAAAGTACTGCCACAACACTCGTTGTGCATAATTGTCCAGGACTTCAAGGTAGAGCTCAGAATTCATGGTTTTGTCCAAAACGACTAATGTGTTGAAGTCGATCACAAAAAATAGGTCCACACGATCACTTTGCTTCCACAAAGCTTTATTGTTCGGGAAAATACAATCCGGAAGGTACCTTTTCCTTGCATCTGCCACACTCAGGAACTACCATCAGACTGGTGGACTGTGTGTCGTGACTCTTCATTCCCAAGCACAGTTTTCCATTCGTCTACAGTACAAGGCCGTTGTTCCTTAAAGCACGCTAATCGGCATGTAGCATTAGTCAAAGTGATTAGTGGCTTGTGGTAGCTATTTGCTGCTGGTAACTCGTGTGGTGTAGCCTACTTCACACTGTCTTGGAGCTAACAGCAGTCCAAATACACTGACGGAAAAAAAATCCCAACACCAAAAAGGCGTTGTGTTAGATAAACGACAGCTGGTAGGCGGTGAGAGTACATCTGTAAGATGACGTCTATGCAAATTTTGCGCTCGGGGCATACGTGTGGCGCTAGTAGCGCCCCTCGGAACATGCAAAGTAGGTTTGCTGTAACTGCGCGCTGTAACGTTCGTGAGCGTTAGTTATCGTTGAGATTCGACGTAAGGTGTTGATGTTAGTCAAGAATGCCTTTATTAAGACGAAGAAGCCATTATCAACAGCTCACGGAGTTTGAACGAGGTCGTGTAATAGGGCTTCGAGAAGGTGGATTTTCGTTCCGCAATATTGCAGAACGACTTGGCAGGAATGTACCCACTGTGCATGATTGTTGGCAGCGGTGGTCAAGGGAAGGTACTGCCTCAAGAAGACCGGGTTCCAGCCGGCCACGTGGCACTACTGAGAGGGAAGACCGCCGGGTACGGCGTATGGCCGTGGCGCATCGTACCGCGTCAGCGGCAGCAATTCGAGCTGCAGTTGCCACCACAGTGACACAACAAACTGTTACAAATCGGTTACTTGAAGGACAGCTCCGAGCCAGACGCCCTGTATCGTGCGTTCCACTTATTCCAAACCACTTCCGTTTGCGACGTCAGTGGTGTCAAGCTAGAGCTCATTGGAGGACGGAGTGGAGATCTGTTGTGTTTTCTGATGAAAGCCGGTTCTGCCTGGGTGCCAGTGATGGCCGTGTGTTGGTTAGAAGAAGGCGAGGTGAGCGCTTGCAACCAACCTGTCTGCGGCCGAGACACACTGGACCTACACCTGGAGTTATGGTCTGGGGAGCAATTTCTTATGACAGCAGGAGCAATCTCGTGGTTATCTCACGCACCCTGACGGCACAGTTGTACGTCGGTTTGGTGATTCAACCTGTTGTGCTGCCATTCATGAACAGCATTCCAGGGAGTTTTTTCCAACAGGATAACGCTCGCCTGCATACCGCTGTTGTAACCCAACATGCTCCACAGAGTGTCGGCATGTTGCCGTGGCCTGCTAGATCACCAGATCTTTTACCAATCGAGCACGTATGGGACATCATTGGACGACAACTCCAGCGTCACCCCCAACCAGCATTAACCATCCCTGTATTGACCGACCAAGTGCAAATGGCATGGAACTCCATCCCACAAACTGACATCCAGCACATGTACGACACAATGCATGAACGTTTGCGTGCTTGCATTCAACATTCTGGCGGTTACACCGGGTATTAATGTACCAGCATTTCACATTTAAAATGGCTCTTCTCGCGCTTACGATAAGCTGTGATCTTGAAACCTTAATCGATTAAATATGTTACCTATACAAATGTATTGCCGCCATTTCATTACTCTACAACTACTTTTTCGTGGTGTTGGGATTTTTTTCCGTCAGTGTAGTTTCACATAAGGTTTGCGTGATTTGCTGATCACTCGCAATAATCTCACATAGGGTGAGCATTACAATGTTGATTTGCTTTCTAAGCGGACAGTCCTTTGCAGAGCTCTCCTCTCGCGTTCTGTTAGCTTCGTAGGTTCACCAGATCATTTTTGGCAGAAGACGCCTAAGTCCATTCAATTTGCATATCACATCACCAACCTGTCGACCTAGGGATCTTCAGTGCCGTTGAAATATCTCGTACGGAGCGATTACGCATTTGGCACCCTATCATCAATACGTGCTGGAAATAATTTAACATTGTCGATCCAGGCATCTTGCTCACACAGTCATGCTATTGTCTCATCATCTTCCTTTTGTTGGGTCTGTGGCGTTGTGCCTCTGTAGGACCTAATTTACTATCAGTAGAAGAATCTCCGGATATTAATGGTGAGGCAGTGTGACTATTAAATGTTGATATTGTTAAGAGATTTTGTCGAACTATCGAATGTTTCTTTCCATGAAATGCAACTTCAGATGTGGAACAAATACCGGATGTCTGTTACGTTTTCCTACCAAAGAAGATTTGTAGACTGTACCTATGGAACACGTGGAAACGTTAGAATTTCTTTTCTTTTTTTCTTTTTTTTTTTTTTTTTTTTGATTGGAGGTTTAACGACCACCGTGAGCAACTCAATGGGCTAGAAGCAGTCGCCCGTCCCTAATTTAGGGTCACTGGTTCCAGGGAAGGGAGAGAGCCAGTGCCGTAAGACAAACACAACATCCATGCCTCACCGGGATTCGAACCCGGAGAATTTCTTTTATCAAGCTAGAAATTGTTGCGCCGTGAAAAACACAATCTCTACATCTTTTTATTAGCACGTATTTTGTAAAAAAAAAAAAAAGATCGTGCTCATGTCATCGTTTTGTCCGTCCGCCTGTAGACACGATATCTTTGCAACTATTAGTCCGATTTGAAAAACTCTTTTTGCATTAGGAAGCATGAAATACAGGAATGATGATCCTTTATTTCGTTTTTTTTTACGATGTGCAATTTTGCCGCTAGTGGGCGTAAATGCAGATGATGTCGAATTCAAAAATACATTTTATTCCACATATTTGCTTCTGAACATCCGATTGAAAAAATTATTTTACCTTTCGATTCCAATTATGTCGAACAGTATTTTAGGAATAGTTGCTTTTATCAAATTACGCATATATTTTCCGCTAGGGGGCGTAAAAGTAAATTACGTTTTCCCCGATATCTCTTCTTCTACAACTCTGATTTTAAAAATGATTTCTTTAGCGGATTAAGCTCCTGATGGAACATTTTTTCCATATAATTTCTAATTTTTGGTAAAGAATAATTTGGCCACCAAGGGGCGTAAGTGGTAATTTTTGCTTCTAAAGTATTTGCCATAAAATCTGAGTTTCTAAAATCTCGATTGAAAAAATCTTTCGTTGACTGATGCCACTCACATCGATAAACCTTTTTGGAATATTTTCTTCTTAAAATATTCCACATTTTCTCCGCCAGGGGGCGTAGATGTATATCTTATTTTTGTCAATATCTCTACTACTAGGAGTCCGATTCAAAAAATTTCTTCTTTGTTGGATAGAGCTTCCGGTATGATATGTTTTTCATATAATTTCAAAATTTCAAATAATTTATAGACTTTCCGCTAGGGGGCGTAAACGTAAATTGCGTTTCCCTTATATCTCTGCTTCTAAATCTCCGATTTGAAAAATTATTTCTGCAGTGGATACAGCTCTTAATGGGACATTCTTTGTACATAATTTCTAATTTTTGTAAAAAATGGTTTGTCCACCAGGGAAAGTAAGTCTTAATTTCCGTTTCTGATGTTTTTGCAGCAAAATATGTGCTTCTAAAATCTTGATTAAAAAAAAAGTCGTTTGTGGACCGATACTACTCATGTCAACAAGCCTTTTAGGAACATTTTCTTCTTAAAATAATGCATGGTTTCTACGTTAGGGGGTGAAGATGTATATCTTATTTTTGTCAATATCTCTACTTCTAGGAGTCCGATTTGAAAACTGTCTTCTTTGTTGGATAACGTTTCCGATGCGAAATGTTTTTCATATAAATTCAAAATTTTCAAGTAAATCACAGACCTACCGTTAGGGGGCGCAAAGGTAAATTGCGTTTTCTGGGTTATTTCTGCTTCTAAAACTCCGATTTGAAAAGTTCTTTCTGTATCGCATACAACAACGGATGGAAAATATTTTTCATATAATTTCTAATGTTTGGTAAAGAATGGTTTGGCCACCAGGCGGCATAAGTGTTCATTTCTGGTTCTCATGTATTTGCAGCAAAATCTGGGCTCCTGAAAACGCGACTAAATTTTTTTTTTTTTTTTTTTTGGACTGATACCGCTCATATCGAAAACCCTTCCTCGAACACTTTCTTCTTAAAATAATGCCTGATTTTCCGACTAGGAGGCGTAAAGTCACACCTTATTTTTATCGATATTTCTTTTTCTAGGAGTCCGATTTGAAAAATTATTTCTGTGTTGGAGAGCGTTTCAGGTGCGAAATGTTTCTCATATAAATTCATATTTTTCTTAACCAACAAGTCTGCAACCAGAAGGCGTAAGCTCACGATTCCGTTTATACCAATATCTGAGGGGTTAAAAACCCGATTGGAAAACTTCTTTCTTCCGTTGGATATCATTGTTTTCCATATCGGTTCCATTGACTTTGAATAGCTTTGATAAATTTAATTTGTGTCAGAATGGATTTAAAAGACGTGCTTATTACACCCAAAAATTTGGTGTCATCTTTCTTGTTTAATAATGTTTTAGATAATAATCCACACGAAATATCAGCGGAAGCCATGTTGCCCATTTAAATTTTTAAATCTGTCATTTGTTTCACTGGATCAGGCGTCATGTACTCTTCTCAATCTCTCTGTAAATTAGCTGAAACTACCTCATAATGACGAAAAAAGAAAACATGTACCTGTAAGAAAAATTCAGCATACCGTTTAAAGTATCTCTCCTAGTTAGATATCTTATACTGATGAAAATTCTGTGTTCGTTTACACCGCTTCGTCATCTTTCGGATGTTACTTTAAATAGTGACATCCCATTTCGATTAGAGCAGATACGGGTACTTATCCTACAGCGTGAAACCCCAAATTTCCCGGTGATGGAATTCCAACCGACATTTTCCTTCTTCGGAATCGGATATTCTACTTCTTGTACTACACCGACGAAGGCTTATCTCTGCAATTTGCCGTGTTATCCTGTGCGTCAGCTCTGAGGCAGGTACGGCACATACACTGGCGGAAAGTGAAAAAGAAACACCAAGAAGGAGACGTCTGATACCAACGAAATTTATACAGCATAATAACGGAATACAGAGGAAAACGTGATCAAAACATTATGGCAAAATTCAGCTGTATTTGCTGGTAAATTGAAAAATAACATTTCCGTGTAACATAGTTAGTACGAGGTTGAACCGCTATGAACTGCGTCACACTCTGCAGTTCTGGCATGGAGTCTGTCGTACAGATGTTGGATGTAAGTTTGGGGTATTGAGTTCCAAGCATCCTCAACCTGGACGCGTAAATCGGAGATGGTCGTGGCTGGCCGTGGAGACCTATTAAGTTGTTGTCCCATAAAATCCCACACGTGCTCAATAGAGGAAAAATCCGGTGAACGTACAGGCCATGGAAGTTGTCTCACACCCTGAAGTGCATGTTGCGTTGCACGTGCCGTGTGTGGGCGTGCGTTATCTTTCTGGAAAACACCACGATGGACCGACCTTACAAATGGCACGCACAACAACGGGCTGAATGATGTAGGAGGTGCTGTTTAACGTACCCGGTATAAACACTAGTAGTGTACGGGAGTGATATCTAATCGCTCCCCACACCGGGAGATCAGGTGTAGGCCCTGTGTGTCGCTGGCGGATGCAAGAAAGGTGGAGACGCTCCCCTGTGTGTCTGCGAACAGGCATACGGTCATCGCAGGCTCCCAAGCAGAATCTGCTTTCATCGCTGAACACGACAGATCGCCATTGCGTTCTCCAGTGCAGACGTTGGCACCACCACTGCAGCTGTTCCTGACGGTGAGCTGGAGTCAGAGGTACACATGCCAGAGGCTCACGTGCACGTAGTCCTGCATGGAGTAGACGGTTGCGGATTGTTCGCACAGTCACCTCAGGTGCAACGGCAGCTCGGATTTGCGTCGCAGTGGATGTTCTTCTTGACAACGCCGCTCTTTTTATGCATCGATAGGTCCGCTCATCAGTCCGTCTGTGACTCCCGGTTCCACGTCTTCTCGTGTGGGAGTGTTCCTCGGATCATCTACGCCAAAATCGTACCACCACCGATACTTCCCGTCCAATTCGCTCCGCAATACGACGAAACGACCACCCGGCCTCGCGGAGTCCGACTAGACGACCTCGCTCAAAGTCCGATAACTGCTGAAATCGTACACGTTTTCCATGTCAAGGCATTGCAGCTTCTTTCGGGTCTTCGCACGCGTCCGTACGCCGACGACTGATTACATTCACTTCGCCGTACTCCTTAAATACCACCGACGATAATTTGCATATTATGCCGTGCTGTGGCGTAAGCGCTCGCTGGTTGGTCATGAAATTAACATCACACCTACGTAAACTCGACCCAATAACATATGTAAATTTCATGATCGTCGGCCAAATCCTTCTTGGTGTTCTTTTTTCACTTTCCGCCAATGTATATCGCCCCACCCTTAAGAAAGGCGGGTTCACGAAATCGCAGGTCATTCCGGCTCAGCCTACTAGCCATGCTTGAAGGAACTCTCTGTTGAAGAAGGATTTCTGAATAATTTCAGACGATGTAAGGAAGAGGCAGCATACATTTTACGAAGATCCGAAAACGGAATTCTCGTTAATTCCAGACGATGAATGGAAAAAGCATCACACATTTTTTTTTCGAACCTCATGGTCAGGAGATTAATTTTACGTTCGGAAGCCAATATAGCGGAAAAGCCGAAATTTGCCGGTGAGGGAACTCGAATTTTCCTTCTCCATAGCTGGATATTCTACCGGTACACCGTCGAACGCTTATCGCTGCAACTTCCCGGTTCGACATGTGCAGTGAAGTACTTAATTCACAAGCCTGATAAGACATGAAATAATTTCTTCCAGTCGTTTTGTCACATTGGAACTATGCTCTAACAAATCTTGTTTTCGGAAGTCTGCATCTAGTCTGTTTCTTTTTTTTTTTTAATTGGAGGTTTAACAACCACCGTGAGCAACTCAGTGGGCTATAAGCAGTCGCCTGTCCTTAATTTAGAGTAACTGGTTCCAGGGAAGGGAGAGACCCAGTACTGTAAGACAAACATAACATCCATGCCTCACCGGGACTCGAACACGGACCCCTTTCGGACGAATGGTCAGAGGCCTTCGCTTAGACCACGGCGCCACCGAGGCGTCTCTTTTGTGTTTCCTTAATAATATTAACTTGAAGATTTACAAGACGTTCCAGGGGATTGACAGGTACGAAATGTGGGTTTCAAATCACTCGTGGCCGTCCCGAAAGCTCAGTGGTCTAAGCGATCGCCTCTGATCATTCGTCCGAAAGAGATCCGGGTTCGAATGCCGGCGAGGCATGGATGTTGTGTTTGTTTCACGGCACTGGCTTTCTCCCTTCCCTGGAACCAGTGACCTTAAATTAGTAACGGGCGGCTGCTTATAGCTCACTGAGCTGCGCACGGTTGTCGTTAAGGTGGACTTCTAGTGATTTTGCTACATATACTTCCAATGGGCAAACTTCTGTACACATTTTCTTCACAATTAATGCGTTCCCAAGGATGAAAATTTGAACATCGATTAAAATACCTTCATATTATAACTAGGAATACCTAATATTTTCTAGAACATAACCATAGCTAAGCAATCCAACATTTGTTTGTCTACTGACGTCATCAATGTACAGGCCGCGCCATCTTTTTTCTGGTCTCAACGACGCCATCAAAGGAAAAGTTATTGATTTTTAATATATTTATGGTTATGTTTTAGAAAATATTAAGTATTCCAAGTTATAATATGAAGTTATTTTTATCGATGTTCAAATTTTTTTCCTTGGGAACGCATTAATTGTGAAGTAAAGTGTACAGAAGTTTGCCCATTGGAAGTATAGGAAGCAAAATGACTAGACGTCCACCTTAAGGTGGTTCCACCTAATATCTGTGCCTTATGTTTCCAATGGTAAAACTTCTTTACATATTTTCTTCGCAATTAATGTATTCCCAAGAATGAAAATTTGCTCATCGATAAAACTAACTTTACGTTATAGCATGGGATACTTAATAGTTGCTAAAACATAACCATAATTATATTAAAAATCAATCATTTTTTTAGTAATGTTCAGACCTGTTAATAGATGGCGCGACCTGTACATTGATGACGTCAGTAGACAAACAAATGTTGGATTGCTTAATTATGGTTATGTTTTAGCAAGTATTAAGTATCCCATGCTATAAATTAAAGTTAGTTTTATCGATGTGCACATATTCATCCTTGGGAATACATTAATTGCGAAGAAAATATGTACAGAAGTTTAACCATTGGAAACATAAGGGAGAGATTTTAGGTGGAACCACCTTAAACCTTCAATAAATCAATCAAATCACTCGTCCGAGATTTGTCCTGCCCAAAATCCTTGGTGAGGCACAGATGCAGCGCTTGTGTTATGTCAGTGGCGCTCCCCCATCCCGGAACCAGTGGCCACGAATTGGGTAAATGGTGCTTGCGGCCCATTTAGCAGCTCACGGTAAACGCTAAATCTCCAAACAAGAAAGACGACATAGAATTTCGGGTTGTAGTGAGCACCTCCTTTGAATACTTTGACACGAAAGACATTGTTTCAAAACAATTTTTTTTTGTAATGTAAAAAGTCAGCAAAAACAAAATGCACTTACATGACCTCTGGAAAAACTGCGCGTAACTTAAAATTCGCATTGTGAGCGGGATTATTGATATCCTATGGAACAGGTTACGAAAACGATCAGTTGTATTTCTACAACGGCTCTTCCATAAAAACTCAGAGTAGAATCACACAAAAGGAATAAATGTAGGTACGGCAAAATATACGTTATTCTTTCTCAAAGTATCCTTCCTCGAATGATATGCAACGGTTCCATTGTTTAGTCCACTTTTCGAAGCACGTGGCGAAGGCATTTCGTGAAAGCTGCTTTAGCAACCCCTATACAGCTTGAATAACGTCACCATCTTTGTTAAATTTTCGCCATGGAACATTTCCTTCATTGTTGGAAAAAAACAGAAATCGCACGAGGCCAGGTCAGGACTGTAGGCAGGCTGTGACATGATTTTAATATTGCATTTTGTAAGAAACCCTTGAACACAAGCAGCCATACACAGTGTATCAAAGAAGTTTTAAGACTGGGTCTGTAAAATGAAATAGAAACAAGAAATTATAATTTGTTTTGGTTTGTTATTCAAAATAAGTCCCTCCGGTTTCAATGCACTTGTTACAGCGATTTAATAATGATTCGAATGCCTGTTCCAGTTCACTTTGCGGAATTGCCTCCAAAGCACGCGTCGAAGCTGTTTGTATGGTCGAAATATCATCAAAATAACACCCTTTTAACGTCATTTTAAGTTTTGGGAACAAAGAAAAGTGGCAGGGTGCTAAATCGGGCGAATACGGTGGATGATTCAACACACACAGACATTATTTTTCGCCAAAAATCTACGAACAAGAAGTGAGGTGAGACTGGGTGCATTATCGTGCAACAAACACCAACTGTTTTGATCGCGATATTCTGGACGAATGCGACAAATTCTGCCCATCAAACGCCTCAAAACATTTAAATAAAACTCACCAGTAATTGTTTGTCCACTTGGAACAAATTTTTTGGGGATAAATACCCTTACTATCGAAGAATGTAATGAGCATTGTTTTGATTTTCGATGGAACTTTTCTGTTGTTTTTTTTTTTTTTTTTTTTTTTTGGCTTCTGGCGAGTTTTTTTGACTTCCATTCCGCACTTTGTCGCTTTGTTTTAGGATCATATTGAAAACACCATGTTTCATCACCAGTAACAATCGATTTTAAGAAGTTTGGATCATTTTCAGCGGCTGAAATGATGTCTCTGCAGTGTGCACTTCTTCTTTGATATTTATTCATTGGTGAACGTGTGTGGAACAAATTTAGCACAGACTTTTGTTTTGCCCAAATCTTCATGCAGGATGGTTCGATTCGTTTCTTTGTTGATGTTTAAAGACTCTTCCATCATTCTTAGTGACGCACATCGATTGTTTTCCACGAAATCACGCACTTTTTAAATAATCTCAGGTGTCCTAGATGAACTTGGTCTTCCGGTATGCTTATCATCTTCTAGAGTCTCTCTTCCGTCCAAAGAACGTTTGTGCCACAGGAAAACATTTGATCTACTTAAGCAAAACTCACCGCAAACTTGTTTCAGCATTTGGTACGTTTCCGAGGCACTTTTACCAAGTTTTGCGTTAAATTTAATAACAGCCCCTTGTTCCATCTTAATAATTCAACATGAAAAACATTTTACTTCTCTAATGAACGCCCGTTTCGTTTGAGTTACTTTAACAACTGCGCAGTACTTTTGGCAGAAAGCAAGCAGATGGTCACGGTTTATAACGCATTCGCGATTACACTGGTGGCGCCACCGTAGGCTGAAATCTAGCGCCAGTCTTAAAAATTCTTTGACGCACTGTGTATGTGGGAGGGCGTTATCATATCCACTTGCCCACCAGTTCCGGTCGCTTAATCGATATGTGTTTTTGCAGACGCTTCAAAACTGAAATGTATTACTCAGCATTGACAGTAATTTGGGAAGGAACGGCACGCTGGTAGACTACACATTTATAATCAAAGAAAATTATAATCCTCACCTGCCCAGCTGAATTAATTTGGCGGACTTTCTTTGGAGGAGGCGAGCCTGTGTGCTTCCAGACACTCGTTGCGCGCTTCGTGAGGGGTCGAAAGTCGAAAGAGTGGAACCATGTTTCATCGGTAGTTGTTACTGTGTTCAGAAAGTTTGGATCATTTGCAATCATTTGTTTCCACTCATGACACTCCTGAACTCTGGCTAACAATTGTTCTCTCGTCAGGTCATGAGGTACCCATCTGGAACACACACGATGCAGCAGCAATTTGTCGCGTAGAATGCGGAATGCCGACATTTTTGAAAATTTATTTGACGCGGCTATGTCTTCACACGTCATTCGTCGAACTTCTTGCAGGACTGCCCAAACTGTATTAAAAATACGCTCCGTAACAACACTTCCAGGTCGGTCAGGCCTAGGAGCGAGTTCTGCCGACGAACGTGCTTTTGTGAAATCGTGGTGTCATCTAAAAATCGTTGATTAACCCAAACATTTATCTTTGTAAGCTTTTTTCATTAAATCAACTGTTTCTGGAGATTTTTTGCCCAAACGATAGCAACATTTCATCGCACAGCGCATTTTACTTCTTAACTCTGAATCACTCATCTCCATAGCTCTATGGCGAAATGAAGACGTACCGTAAACAACTGCGCAATAACAAAACCAGAATCGTCTCCCACGGCTGCTAACTGTTGCTATAGATACTTCCTTAATTCCGTTAGTCGTCTGCGTGGTTATTTTCCCCTTCGCACTGTTGCTGCCAACTCAAAAAAAGTACTCTCAATTTTTATGGATTGGCCTTTGTAAAATAGTTAAAACATTCATAAACAGAAATACGTAGTTACTTATTCCCATTAGCAGCTGAAAAGTGTGTAACGAAAATTAACAAACTGTGTACAAAACGGTTCTCGTATAGCAAAAGGAAGATATCAGAGACAAAGGAATTTTCAAATCCTACTGTTACAAGAAGAGATTTAGAGGAAAACATAACGCCCCTTTGAGAAAAAGCTGTGTGCTTAAAGGAAGAAATGGAAGCAAAATTGTCCTCAAAAAGAAAAGTATCCTAATAGAACAGGATTTTTTCTAAGAGATTCTTCGAAGTGAAACATTTTCAAATACGAACATACGCTGACCCCCCCCTCTAAACAGAAGCAATTTGAATAATCGAAAAGCATGCGAAAAATGTTCTTTATAGCAAAAGCTATGCTAAAGAAAAAATAATTTTTCAAATACGTTTCCTCTAATATGGAGAAATAGGTCTCGCTATTCCAGGATGTGTATTTGATAATGACGACTAATACGTCTCCAGATAGCAAAACTAAATATTTTGACGTTTACGCTACCTGCCGGGAAAGCTGAGCATAATTTAGAGTGGATAATGTTCCCCATCTTTAGGGTAGCGAATGGCATAAGTAAAAAAGAAATTTTTCAATATGGGTTTTGGAAGTGGACATACAACTGCAAGCAGAAATACAAACTGACACCTCCTAGCGCCAGGACTGAGAACTACGAAAACCATGAGAGCATGCAAAATGTTCAACAAGATGAATGGTGTCAGGTGTTGAAAGAATTTTTAAATCGGACTTTCAGAAGCAGATGTATCAACAAAAGCAGCTTAAATATTTACAACACCTACGCGGAAACTGTGCACTATTTTGGGTAGGAAATGCACAGAATATACTTTCGTATTGTTAGTATGTGACCGGAAATGGATTTTTTAATCGGGTTTTACACGTACACGTTTTGCTGTAAATATGCTGCAAACGGAAATATGACTTTATACCTTCTAGTGGCAAACTCATGCGTTAAGAAAAATGTTAAATTATATGCACAACATTTCGCACCAGAAATGTTCTCCGCAAGGAAAGATTTTTCCAAGTCGGACTGTTAGAAGCAGAGATATCAAGAAAAGAAAATATTTAACTACGCTCCCTGGCAGAAAAACTGTGCATTATTTTGAGAAAACATTCTCAAAAGGTGTTACGTAGTGGGCGGTATCCGGCCACAATTTTTTTTTAAATGGGGTTTTCAGAAGCGCACATAACGCTAAAAATACATAAAAATAGAAATATACACTTGCAGCATTTAGTGGCAAAACAGTTTACGAAAAATTAGATATCATATGTAGAACATTTTCCGCTTGAACTCCGATGCTGGAAGAATTTCTCAAATCGTAATTCAGCAGAGATATCGGGGAAGTCGTCGTTTACCTTTATGCCCCTAGCGGAAAAATAGTTCGTTACAACAAAATCAAACGGTACCAAAAATTAATCTTTGTTGTAGATGATGTAGAACGAAAGAAATAAGTTCTTCAATTGGATATTTAGAAGCAATGATATAGAATAATATATACTTTCAATTATGTAGCGTCTGCATTTACGCCCTCTAGCGGCAAAGTTATGCATCGGAAAAAACTGGAAAGCAAGGATCACCATTTTCACATCTCGAACTTTCCAATACAAACAGATTTTTTTTCAAATCGAACTAATACTTGCAGAGATATGGTGTCCAGAGACGAAATGAGAAAGTTAACCACGTAATTTTTTTTACGAAAGACGTGCTGAAGAGAGCTACAAAGTTATCTTAGCACAAGAAGGAAACTGCGCAGTAGGTTTACGAGTGAGTTACTACCAATTCCAAAACCGTGGGAGTGCCTTCAGTCGTTTTGAGTTCTTTCAGAAGGAGAAAAGCCATTCCACTGAATGAAATGTATTTATACTTTTCACCAGTGGCGTCGTGTCATTATGGGCATCCAAAGCTAAACCCCGCACGAAAATGAGAGAAAAATAAAATGTGTTTTTTCTTTTAATTGAAAAATTTCCGAAAGAAAATCCGTATTAGTAACCAGTCACCAGCGAATCCAAATGTCAGCCACTACAAATGTTGAGAAACTGGGTACTACATTACAGCCTTCCATATCTGTTTACTAGAGCGCACTGGATACCGCGAAGGTACGAGAGGCGACTCTCGTCAAATCTTTGCTTTGCCTAAGCTTCACAGACCAATAATTTTTTTTTCATGAAAGAAATACGGGATTACGCCATATAATACAAATTTTTGAAGATGATAATCCGATTTTTGGCGTAAATGTGACAAAGGATGGTAAGTCAGATAATATTTGAAAACTTGAAAATTTTCATCGTCCTGGAGCGGGACTCGAACCCGCGTCTCCCAGAAAACGCCTAGGTATGCTAACCACTACACCACCCAGAACGACCAAGTTTCAAGTTTCCGATCAATTTGAATTTAACCATCACAGGATTCGCTAGTCGAAGCAACCGGCATTCATGTTTAGCGAATCTGGAGGTTAATAATCCTATCCCGTGATTGCCCGGAGAAGCAGATAAATCATGAAAGACGGGATTACGCCATATAATACAAATTTTGAAGATGATAATCCGATTTTTGGCGTAAATGTGACAAGGATGGTAAGTCAGATAATATTTGAAAACTTTCATCGTCCTGGAGCGGGACTCGAACCCGCGTCTCCCAGAAAACGCCTAGGTATGCTAACCACTACACCACCCAGAACGACCAAGTTTCAAGTTTCCGATCAATTTGAATTTAACCATCACAGGATTCGCTAGTCGAAGCAACCGGCATTCATGTTTAGCGAATCTGGAGGTTAATAATCCTATCCCGTGATTGCCCGGAGAAGCAGATAAATCATGAAAGAAATGGGATTACGCCATATAATACAAATTTTGAAGATGATAATCCGATTTTTTGGCGTAAATGTGACAAGGATGGTAAGTCAGATAATATTTGAAAACTTGAAAATTTTCATCGTCCTGGAGCGGGACTCGAACCCGCGTCTCCCAGAAAACGCCTAGGTATGCTAACCACTACACCACCCAGAACGACCAAGTTTCAAGTTTCCGATCAATTTGAATTTAACCATCACAGGATTCGCTAGTCGAAGCAACCGGCATTCATGTTTAACGAATCTGGAGGTTAATAATCCTATCCCGTGATTGCCCGGAGAAGCAGATAAATCATGAAAGAAATACGGGATTACGCCATATAATACAAATTTTGAAGATGATAATCCGATTTTTGGCGTAAATGTGACAAGGATGGTAAGTCAGATAATATTTGAAAACTTGAAAATTTTCATCGTCCTGGAGCGGGACTCGAACCCGCGTCTCCCAAAGAAACGCCTAGGTATGCTAACCACTACACCACCCAGAACGACCAAGTTTCAAGTTTCCGATCAATTTGAATTTAACCATCACAGGATGGGTGGTGTAGTGGTTAGCATACCTAGGCGTTTTCTGGGAGACGCAGGTTCGAGTCCCGCTCCAGGACGATGAAAATTTTCAAGTTTTCAAATATTATCTGACTTACCATCCTTGTCACATTTACGCCAAAAATCGGATTATCATCTTCAAAAATTTGTATTATATGGCGTAATCCCGTATTTCTTTCATGATTTATCTGCTTCTCCAGACCAATCACGGGATAGGAATTATTAACCTCCAGATTCGCTAAACATGATGCCGGAAATTTGCTTCGACTAGCGAAAATCCTGTGATGGTTAAATTCAAATTGATCGGAAACTTGAAACTTGGTCGTTCTGAATGGTGTAGTGGTTGGCATACCTAGGCGTTTTCTGGGAGACGGAGTTCGAGTCCCGCTCCGGAACGATGAAAATTTTCAAGTTTTCAAATATTATCTGACTTACCATCCTTGTCACATTTACGCCAAAAATCGGATTATCATCTTCAAGAATTTGTATTATATGGCAGTAATCCAAAGTGTATTTCTTTTCATGATTTATCTGCTTCTCCAGGTAATCACGGGATAAGGATTATTAACCTCCAGATTCGCTAAACATGAATGCCGGTTGCTTCGACTAGCGAAATCCTGTGATGGTTAAATTCAAATTGATCGGAAGCTTGAAACTTGGTCGTTCTGGAGTATGTATGTGGTAGCATACCTAGGCATTTTCTGGGAGACGCGGTTCGAGTCCGCTCCAGAGACGATGAAAATTTTCAAGTTTTCAAATATTATCTGACTTACCAAAATCCTTGTCACATTTACGCCAAAAATCGGATTATCATCTTCAAAATTTGTATTATATGGCGTAATCCCGTATTTTCTTTCATGATTTATCTGCTTCATCCACGACACTATCACGGAGATAGGATTATTAACCTCAGATTCGCTAAACATGAATGCCGGTACCTTCGACTAGCGAATCTGTGATGGTTGGAAATTCAAATTGATCGGAAACTTGAAACTTGGTCGTTCTGGGTGATTGTAGTGGTTAAGCATACCTAGGCGTTTTCTGGGAGACGCAGGTTCGAAATCCCGCTTCAAGACGATGAAAATTTTCAAGTTTTCAAATATTATCTGACTTACCATCCTTGTCGCATTTACGCCAAAAATCGGATTATCATCTTCAAAATTTGTATTATATGGCGTAATCCTGTATTTCTTTTCATGATTTATCTGCTTCTCCGGGCAATCACGGGATAGGATTATTAACCTCCAGATTCGCTAAACATGAATGCCGGTTGCTTCGACTAGCGAATCCTGTGATGGTTAAATTCAAATTGATCGGAAACTTGAAACTTGGTCGTTCTGGGTGGTGTAGTGGTTAGCATACCTAGGCGTTTTCTGGGAGACGCGGGTTCGAGTCCCGCTCCAGGACGATGAAAATTTTCAAGTTTTCAAATATTATCTGACTTACCATCCTTGTCACATTTACGCCAAAAATCGGATTATCATCTTCAAAATTTGTATTATATGGCGTAATCCCGTATTTCTTTCATGATTTATCTGCTTCTCCGGGCAATCACGGGATAGGATTATTAACCTCCAGATTCGCTAAACATGAATGCCGGTTGCTTCGACTAGCGAATCCTGTGATGGTTAAATTCAAATTGATCGGAAACTTGAAACTTGGTCGTTCTGGGTGGTGTAGTGGTTAGCATACCTAGGCGTTTTCTGGGAGACGCGGGTTCGAGTCCCGCTCCAGGACGATGAAAATTTTCAAGTTTTCAAATATTATCTGACTTACCATCCTTGTCACATTTACGCCAAAAATCGGATTATCATCTTCAAAATTTTTTTTACTGGAAGTTTCACGACCATCGTGAGGAATTCAATGGGATATAAGCAGTCGCCCGTCCTTGATTTAGGGCTACTGACACCACGGAAAGGAGAGAGCCAGTACCGTAAGACAAACAGAGCATCCATGCCTCAACGGGGGAGACCAGTAATGAACGAGCAGACGTGCGCTGAACTGCGCGTGCGTAAACCTGCCTTTCGGGGATGGATGCTTTTAAATTTAACAGTAGAAATTTTATTTTTTCCTCGTCCAACAGTGAGCGGCTGATTTTCGTTTGTGGAGTTAAGCTGTAAGGTTCGCTCGTGTAGGTAGAATGAACAAAGTGGATTATTTATTGGAGCACCCTTTTAGTTTACTATATTAAGGGATGAAGAAAAAAACGTTAAAGACTTGGGCCCACATTGGCCAAATAGTTGCTTAGTGTAAAACATAAGAATCAGTCTAGAACTTTAATGTAGAGTGATATAGCAAAATATCCTGGTTAACTTGAAGCGAAAGCAAACATACTTTGTTTCGTTTCTACTGTCTACTACTGGTTTTTTATGTTATACAGCACATCATACACTATATTGACAAAAGCCATCGGACACCCCTTCAAAAGCGAATGAACGGATCGGCTGCGTTGTTAAAATGCGCGGTACAGCTGCAACCGGTATGAAAACAAGCCCGCAGCTGACCGCGATCATATCGCACTATGAGCTTGAGTGAAAATGTTTTAGCGGCAGAGAACTGATTTTGAGAAAGGAAAGATTGTTGAGTGCTATATTAGTGGGTTGTCCATAAGAGAAATCGAGAGGCGTTTAAACATACCCAAGTCACCTGTTTAGGATGTACTGAATAAGTGGAACACATATGGCGTGCCTGAAGCAGCAAAACATACCGGCAGACCAAAGAAAACCAGTGATGGAGGACCTTGCAGCCTAAGGAGAGTCGTTATAGCCAATCGACGGAGTACTGTACAAGACCTCAGTGTACAGGTGAGTAGAAATGCTGGATCATCGGTATGTACTCGTACCATTCGCAGAAAACTTCATTCCATGGGTTACCGTGGTCGAGCGGCTGCTCGTAAGCCTTTCATCTCCGCTCGGAATGCTACTCGTCGTTTAGCATTTTGTAAAGAACATTTAACGTGGACTGTAGATCAATGGGAACGGGTCCTACGGACTGATGAATCCAGATACAAGATCCATCAGTCTGATGGACATGTGTGGGGAGGGCGGCAGGCGGGGGAACGCTATTTACCACAGTGTACTGTTCCTACGGTCAAGTTTGCAGCTAGCAGTGTACTCGTGTGGGAGTGTTTTTCGTGGTATGGTCCCGTCCCATTGTTTATCGTGGACAAACCTGTTAACCATCATGTCTACCTCGGTATTCTGAACAATTATGCCCTACCAACTCTGTGGCAATACTATGGAACCGAGCCTTGTTGGTACAAGAAGAATAATGCACCGAGTCATAAAACAAGGACTGTTACGGCATGGTTTGACGATAATTCCGTATCGCGTGTGGACTGGCCATCACAGAGCCCTGATCTTAATCCCATAGAGCACCTATGGGATGAATTAGAGCGCCGCATAAGAAGTTTGAAACCAAGGCCTACTACTAAGCAAACGTTAGCGGCAGCATTATGTACTGAATGGAAGCGCATACCGATCGCTGTGTTCCAAAACTTTGTCGAAAGCTTGTCTCTAAGGGTCAGTGCATGCATTAAGGACAAAGGTGGACCGATACCGTACTAATATATGTCAATAAACGCTATGTTGTGTTTCTCTTCTAGGTGTCAGGTGACTTTTGTCAATATAGTGTATATATAAATAAAAATTCTAGCTCATTTTACTTGGTAAAGTAAGAATTCAGTAAGCGGCGTTTGGAGACCTCACAATCCACTGAAATTATATTTCACAGTATGGAAGAAGCTTGAAAGCAATTTTTAAAATATTTAGCTCTAAATAATTTATGTCACCCTACAGCACTATTTTCACTTGGTAGTTCGATGACAACTATAAGTGTTGGAGACTGGAAGGGGCCGTGTTCCATTTCCGTAAGAACTTTGTCGTATCGTAATTTAACTGTTACTGATGTTAAAACTTTATGCTTTCGATAGATTTGTCAAGTTCAACTACTTCATTTTCGCATTGATATCTTTTTAAAGGTTTGCAATATTTCCCTTCGGCTTTCCATCCGCACAAAATTTAACTCCTACTGCGAACTGCAATTTATTAGCTGTCGCACCATTCTTTATAAAAGGAAGGATCTAAATTCATGGACGCAAAAATCTTTTTTGTTTGCTGAAACCTTAGTTGAAGACACAAAGCTGAGAGTGATGCTGCTTTGTTGTGATAAAACTGTTAGAGCATTCTACTGCAACTACACTTCATCATTTTAGCACCACTGAGAAATCAAATATTTTAGGCATTTTCGGAGAGAAAATTGTTTGCATTGCTGGTGGTCCAGACAGAAATTCAGTCCTCACTTCTGCGGCTTCATAAAGGCAATACCGTTGGATCGGTGCCAAGTAGGGCAAGATTTTTCATCGCCCACTACTCCAGAGTTTCGGAGCCTTCCTTAATTGCTTCAGCGTGTAGCTTTGTTCTTGTCGAGATGTATAAGAAAGGGGGAAAGTTTGGACTTGAATAAAATATACACGAACAGCCCTTAAAGAGTACGAACGGATAACGACACATAAGGATAATTTTCCGATTTTGTTCAAAACTGCAGCAAGAGCAAATATCTACCTAGCATTGTACAAAACACATGCGATACGAACATATGATCATCGCGTGAACGAGCCTATCTGGGGTTCAGAATATATCGATAATACAATCACATCAACACCAAACATTGTCAATCCACTGCTGCATAAAGGACTCCTTATTAATCTTTCCTGGACAACCCTCTTTCATGTCACTCAGTCCTACTATCGAAAGTCAGCCACCAACCTCCTACGTGGTCTTTTTTTAGGGTTTTTGCTGTCCCTTGGTATCCAGTCAAGAATTTCGGTTATCAAAAAGGGATTTGTTATTCCAGCAATATGTCGAAGCAGTTGCCATGTGATGAAATCATGATCAAAGTAATGACCCTCAATTGTTGTCATTATCCTGATCTGTAAGTTGTTTCCTGTCTTTCTTGGTTAAGCCAAGTATTCTGCGTTCCTCCTCTTTGAATTGTTCGCAGCCACTGTATGTATTTTTTAGTTAAGGTCCATGTCTCTGATGCGCAAGTAAGAACTGCAAAGGATTCGTTGACTCTAAACACTTTCCTTTCAAGACACGGTGAAAACACAAGTTTGTCCGTGTCCCCTCATTATGGAGTAAGTCGCTCTGCCAACTGAGCTACGCGTACAGAATGTCTCGCTGCAGATTTGTCATATTGTCACATGTTTTTACCTCTGTAGTACGTCACAACACAACGGCAAATTTCTCCAGAAAAATGTACTGTGTCTGTCCGTCCTGTTTCATACGCCTATTAATTCCTTCGTCGATTTGGCTCTCGCATGATGTACATCGAAGTGCCAAAACAATATGACAACCTGCCTAATATAATGTTGGTCCTCCACGTGCTGCCAAGACAACGGTTACCCGGCGAGGTATTGACGTCACAAGATTTCTAATGGCGCCTTGTGGTGCCTGATATCAAGACGTTACCAGCAGATCCTTTAACTCTTGTAAGTTACGTGGTACAGCTGCAGCAGATCAGATTTTCTGTTGCGACACAAACCACAGTTGCTCGATTAGATTGATGTCTAGGGAATTCGGAGGCCACGATAATACCTGGAAGCCCTTCTCATGATCCGCGAACCATTTTCGGACAATCCGAGTAGTGTGACACGGCGCACTGTCCTGCTGAAAGAAGACATTACTAGAGGGAAATGTTGTTAACACGAAAGGATGTACCTGGTCTGCAATGATGTTTAGATAGGTGATAGAAATTATACATAGTTTCCCGCACATGAATGGGTATTCCAGCAGAATATTGACCATAGCATTGCACTTTCTCCACTGGCATCTTGTCGCCAACAGTTCGTCGGGTAAGCGATGCATGTGTGTCCGGCTGTCATCATGGTGTAACAGGAAACGAGATTTATCGGACCAGATGATCTTTTTTTGAATTATTCAAGGTCCAGTTTCAATGCTCACTGGCCCATTGTTGCTACTTTCGACGGGGTACCAAGATTAGCATAAGCATTGCCCCTATTTTCAGCAAAGTTCGATATACTGTGTGTTCCGATATATTGCTCACATCATCAGAATTCGAGTTGCGTCACAGGATCCCTTCTGTTGGCCCGTACCATACGGGATGACCTTTGCTCACCCCTAGCATAGATGAGCCGTAGTAAGCACACACCTTGACGTACGGTTCGTAATTTTTTTCTCCTCGGGTCCCTTTCTGAAAGTACAAACCACGGCAGACCGTGAGTGCCCACTAGCCTTGCCGTCTTGGAAAGGCCCTGACTCGGTCGTCTATCTGTTAAAATTTGGCCTTTGTTAAACCCGCTTATGTCCGCTCCCTATCCCATCTGAAGAACAAGAATAACACTGATTAACAGAGCTCAGTATCAGGTGTTATTTATACCAATTCACGACCTTCACACGTGCCGTCGTTTTCTTTCAGCCGCTTCGATTTGTATAAAGGCGACCTGGTCATAATGTTGTTGCTCTCCAGTGTACACTGAAGTGCCAGAAAAACTGCTACACCAGTCTAATACTTGGTAGGTCCCTCACGGGAGCGCAGGACTGCAGAAATACGACGGCGCATGGACTCCACTAGCTTCTGGAAATATTCTGTAGGCAATGCACACCATACTTCCTGTAGAGCGTTCCACAATGCGTGTGTATTCGTAGGTCTAGGATTCCTGTGTTCGATAGCACGTTGCATGGCATCCCAAATGGGTTCTATCACGTTCAGATCTGGGGACTTGGGTGGGAATGGCAACACCCCAAACTCAGATGAATGCTCCTCTAAACATAATGTGGCGTCCCGACACTGGTGTGGAGGTGCATTGTCCTGTTGGATCAAGCCCAACTCATCAGCATGAATGCAGGACATGAAAGGGTGTACCTCGTCAGAAAGGATGCGCACATAGCGTTGGCCGGTCACAGACGTTTGTAGATGTACCAGGGGTCCCAGTTAAGTCCAGCTAAACACACCCCATACCATTACGGACCCCACCCACCACCACCACCACCAGCGGGTACAGTTCCCTGTTGACAGGCGGGATCCATGGCTTCGTGAGGTTTGCGCTACACACGAATCCTTCCATCTGCCCGATACAGTTGGAAACGCCACTCGTCAGACCAGGCTACTTGTTTCCAGTCACCAAGTGTCCAGTGGCTGTGTTGTCGTGCCCAAACGAGGCGCATAGCTCTGTGTCGTGCACCCATCAAGGGGACTCGAGTTGGGCGTCGGCTCCCAAAGCCCCTATCGTGCAGGGTACGTTGCACAGTCCGGACCTGATGCTTGTTAAGGCTCCAGCATTGAATTCCGATGCTACCTGCGAGAGTGTCGCGTGAAACGATTCCTGACAGCCGACGATGGTCACGTTCACCCAATGTCTTTTTACAGCCACACTGGTTTTGCCGGAATTCTTGTAGTCACCTTACAATGGTCGTCCGTGAAAATCCGAGCTTTATTTCTACCTCCGAAATACTATGGCCCATCTTACGAGCGCCAACTATGACACCGCGTTGAAAATCGCCTAAATCATTATTACTTGTCATTTTCATGCCGGAAACAGCTCTGACAGCTGGCAAGGATGTCTATCGCTTTATATGCGCACTGGCGGACGCAACCGAGTACGCGCATAGGTGACGTTGCTCTGTATTTTGCATAAGCTCGTCTGTACCAGTTTTTCTGGTACTTCAGTGTATGTTGTCCAAAGTAAATGTAAACATTAGTTACTTCTAAATTTTCCCCGTCAACCTCTAAATCTTCTGTTCCTGTAAAAGCGTTGTACATCGCATTGTTTCCTGTAAATTCATATTTAATCCCACTCCTCGTCAGCAAGTCCCTGTGACACATCCTGTGTGTGCAACTCTCATTTTTTGTTTCACTTGTTCAAGTTATTTCTGTATCATTCGTTGCCTTACTCAGAATCTTCTTTGAAACGCTGATGGAAATATAGCATTAAATGTTTTCTCTGTTGGCATCAAATGCGTTAAATTCTGTAAATTTTGACTTATTTGTGGGTATTTGCTTTGTTATTTTAGTAGTTATTTCATGGGAGATGGGCGTAAGTGTTCCAGCGAAAGCCGTAATTGCCGCCCCGGTGGCGCAGTGGTCTAAGCGATGGCCTCTGATCATTCGTTTGAACGGGGTCCGGGTTCGAATCCCGGTGAGACATGGATGTTGTACTTGTCTTACGGCACTGGTTCTCTCCCTTCCCCGGAACCAGTGACCCTAAATTAGGGACGGGCGACTGCTTATAGCCCATTTAGTTGCTCACGGTGGTCGTTAAAACCTCAAAAAAAAAAAAAAAGCCGTAATTACACTGCACCGCCCTTGGATTACAGAGCAGCCACAGTTCGTTGTGTCATGGAAGATACCAGATACTGGAAAGGCCAAGGCAGAATTCGTACCATGCGAATAGGTTTGGGTCGCGAAGATGCTGCCATTTGGACGTAGCTATGTCCCTGGAACCACTCAGTGACGAAATGAGCCGTGTGAGCATGTGCATTGTTCTTCTGGAAAGGTCCATCTGTTTCAGGATAAACCGGTACTATGAAGCGACGAAATTTGTTGCCAACAATGTTCAGATACGCCGTGGCTTTCAGATGACCATCGATGGGCATCATTTGGCTAAATGCGTGCCAAAAAAACATTCCCAAAACCAGCACCCCACCGCCACTATGTTGTTGTGCTGAAGCATGTCAAGATAGCCTCATGTTCCTTGCTCCAAATTCAGGTCCATCCATCCGCATGATACAGAAATAACCTTGATTGGGCCGCCCCGGTGGCGCAGTGGTCTAAGGCGTTGGCCTCTGATCATTCGTCCGTAAGGGGTCCGGGTTCGAATCCCGTCAGGCATGGATGTTGTGTTTGTCTTACGGCACTGGCTCTCTCCCTTCCCTGGAACCAGTGACCCTAAATTAGGGACGGGCGACTGCTTATAGCCCATTGAGTTGCTCACGGCGGTCGTTAAACCTCCAATCAAAAAAAAAAAAAAAAAAAAAAAAAAATAACCTTGATTGGTTCGTCCAGGGAGACTTTTTTCTAGTTCTTAAAGGGCCATACTCATTTTTATTGGGGGTTTAACGACCACCGTGAGCGACTCCGTGGGCTGCAAGTAGTCGCCCGTCCCTAATTTAGGGCCACCGGCTTCAGGCAAGGGAGAGAGCCAGTGTCGTAAGACAAACACACCATCCATGCCTCACCGGAATTCGAACCCGGACCCATCGCGGACGAATGTTCAGTAGCCTTCGCTTATACCTCTGGGCCCCCGGGGCCGGCAACAGTCAATTCACCAGTGCCTATTGTAGGCGTGTTTTCTTCTACTGCGCTGATAACATCGCCACTGGATTTGGTAGTCAGCTTTTGTAGCACGTTCGCGACATCGTGGTAAGTTCTGAGATGACTCTCGGCACACCAATGTTGAATTCTGCAGTGATTTGCCGGGTTGTAACCCGACTGTGCTCTTGCATGATTCGCTTCAGTCTTCCCTGACCGTTCTGACACGCCAGCTTACGGAGGAGAGGACGAAGAGGTAAGTTTCCCGTAGAGGCTGATGGAAACAAGTTGACCCAAAGCTGGCCGTCCCGGTGGCGCAGTGGTCTAAGCGCTGGCTTTTCCGAGACGGGTCCGGGTTCGAATCCCTGTAAAGCATGGCTGTTGTATTTGCCTTACAGCCCTGGAACTCTCCCTTTCTTGGAACCAGTGTCCGTAAATTAGGGACAGACGATTGCTTATAACCCATTGAGTTGCTCACGGTGGTCGTTAAACCTTCATTCAAAAAAAAAAAAAAAAAAAGAGAGAGCCAATGTTGTCTCCGAAATACTCGATAAAACAGCGGATCAGTGGATGGGCATGGTGGAACTAATGTGCCGTAACCATTGCCGTGAAATTCCAGCTTTTTTGACGCTTTGCATCTTTTCCGACAGTAGTAAAGTAATGTAAATCCCAAGTAAAAAAATTCGATGTAATGAAAATGGGTAACGGTGTGTCATTGTCAAAACCCATGTTAAGATCTGATTGTGCCGCATGCTGTCCCATGAAAATGAGGCAACAATCATTAATTTCATAGTTACTCAACAATATATTTTACTGAACTCTCTCTCTGAGCATTATTTCATCACGTTTTACATAAATGTAACAATATCTCATTTCAATCTACGTAAATTGTCATGAATTTGGGATATATTTTTTTTTAGATTGGAGGTTTAACGATCACCGTGAGCAACTCAGTGGGCTATAAGCAGTCGCCAGTCCTTAATTTAGGGTCACTGGTTCCAGGGAAGGGAGAGAACCAGTGCTGTAAGACAAACCCAACATCCATGCCTCACCGGGATTCGAACCCAGACCCATCTCGGACGAATGGTCACAAGCCATCGCTTAGACTACTGCGCTACCGAGGCGAAAAACTTGGGATAACGGCCATTAAAGAAAAACATTTTTGATGCTATGAAAACTGTGCGTCGTACCGACATATGGCTTCTTCTCGACCCCACTTGCTCTTGACGAGAGCTTTAAAATGATGCATAACACCATTAGGTGTAACATGTAGATATCCTAGACCACAAAGTATCAATCCTTCTCACTAACACACTTGCGATTCAGCTTTTCTTTCTGTCTTGAGCTCAGACTGTAACTTGCACATGCTCAGATGGATTTTGGTAGCTACACAACATTTCATCGGTGTCAGTGTCGTTTCTTACGTTCGTCTAAATCTGAATAATATACACTGGCGGAAAGTGAAAAAAGAACACCAAGAAGGAGACGTCTGATACCAACGAAATTTATACAGCATAATAACGGAATACAGAGGATAACGTGATCAAAACATTATGGCAAAATACAGATGTATTTGCTGGTAAACTGAAAAATAACATTTCCATGTAACATGGTTAGTACGAGGTTGAACCGCCATGAACTGCGTCACACTGTGCAATTCTGGCATGGAGTCTGTCGTACAAATTTTGGATGTAAGTTTGGGGTATTGAGTTCCGAGCATCCTCAACCTGGACGCGTAAATCGGGGATGGCCGTGGCTGGCCGTGGCTGGCCGTGGCTGGCCGTGGAGACCGGAGAAGTCGTTGTCCCATAAAATCTCACACGTGCTCAATGGGGGACAAATCTGGTGAACGTGCAGGCCATGGAAGTTGTCTCACATCCTGAAGTGCATGTTGCGTTGCACGTACCGTGTGTGGGCGTGCGTTATCTTGCTGGAAAACACCACGATGGATCGACCTTGCAAATGACACAACAACGGGCTGAATGATGCTGTTGATGTAGGAGGTGCTGTTTAACGTACCCGGTACAAACACTAGTTGTGTACGGGAGCGATAGCTGATCGCTCCCTACACCAGGAGACCAGGTGTAGGCCCTGCATGTCGCTGGCGGATGCAAGAAGGGTGGAGACGCTCCCCTGTCCGTCTGCGAACACGCATACGGCCATCGGAGGCTCCCAAGCAGAATCTGCTTTCATCGCTGAACACGACAGATCGCCATTGCGTTCTCCAGTGCAGACGTTGGCGACAGCACTGTAGCCGTTCCTGGCGGTGGGCTGAAGTCGGAGGTACACATGCCAGAGGCACACGTGCACGTAGTCCTGCATCCAGTAGACGGTTGCGGATTTTTCGCGCAGTCACTTCAGGTGCAACGGCAGCTTGGATTTGCGTTGCAGTGTATGTTCTGCTTGACAATGCCGCTCTTCTTATGCGTCAATCGGTCCGCTCATCAGTCCGTCTGTGACTCCCGGTTCCACGTCTTGTCGTGTGGGAATGTTCCTCGGACCATCTACACCACCATCGTACCACCACCGATACTTCCCGTCCAATTCGCTTCGCATAACGACGATACGACCACCCGGTCTCGCGGAATCCGACTAGACGACCTCGCTCAAAGTCCGAAAACTGCTGAAAACGTACACGGCTTCCATGTCCAGGCATTGCAGCTTCTTCAGGGTCTTCGCCCGTGTCCGTACGCCGACGACTGATTACATTCACTTCGCCGTACTCTTTAAATACCACTGACGATAATTTGCATATTATGCCGTGCTGTGGCGTAAGCGCTCACCGGTTGGTCATGAAATTAACATCACACCTACCTAAACTCGACCCTATTAACACATGTAAATTTGATGATCGTTCGCCAATTCCTTCTTGGTGTTCTTTTTTCACTTTCCGCCAGTGTATAATAATAGATATTTTTTTTAAAAACTAAGCAGTCGAAGTACTTACTATTGCCGCCACCATAAGTTTTTTTTTATTTTTGATTGGAGGTTTAACGACCACCGTGAGCAGCTCAATGGGCTATAAGCAGTCTCCCGTCCCTAATTTAGGGCCACTGGTTGTAGGGAAGGGAGAGAGCCAATGCCGTAAAACAAACACAACATCCATGCTTCGTCGGGATTCGAACCCGTACCCCTTTCTGACGAATGATGAGAAGCCATCGCTTAGACCACTGGGTCACCCTGCTATCGTTTAGTAAATAATTACCCTCATGACTCACATATCTTCGTTCATTAGGGTTTTACGATAATAACGTTAATTAATCCACCCACCTAAGTACCGCTCAATGTCAGAAATTAGTAAACCTAATTGTCTGTTGTTATGATTTATTTCTACTTATTATGTACCGGATTTTGGCTCGGTGTGTGACGTGAATGCATTGTACGCAAATAAATGTATACTGTCGAATCTCTCATTTTATATCACACCCACAAAGGACTTGGAATGCGAAATATGTATCGCAAAATTATCTACAAAGAGTACCAGGCTAGTCTCTCTCGATTTTGTTTGATTTTTTCAAGAGTTTCTCTGCGATGCTACTTATATAGCCACTGGTACCGTATCACGCGACAAACGCTAACGTAGTTTGGTTTATCTTGGTTGAAAGTTTACCGACCGCAGTGAGCACCTCACGGGACTATAAGCAGTCGCCCGTCCCTAATTTAGAGTCACTGGTTCCAGGGAAGGGAGGGAGCCAGTGCCGTAAGACAAACACAACATCCATGCCTCACCGGGATTCGAACCCGGACCCTTGACGAATGGTCAGCCAGTGCTCAGACCACTGCGACGTCGGGGAGGCTATAACGTATTTTCATGTCCTACCAATCTAGCGCTGGTACAAAATGAGAGCCTTCTCTGCTCTGTCTCTTCTCCTCTGAGAACTGGAAGTTTTCATTCATACCATCGCCCACTGTTGGAAGTGTTTTTGCATATTGCACAATTTACGGTAACTACTTACCGCGGCTACCCGTTGACAGCCCAGGGAAACAGCCGTTCTGGAGACGCTCGACCCAGCACGTCCGGGTCCAGCTCTCATATAACGTTAAAAGTTTCTCTGTACACTCGTTTTGCTCATTTCAACCCTAAGTCGAACGATCGCTAACGTTCGACGAGCTGGTCTTTCCCATACGTACCGCACACAATGCTCACATGACTGCACGTGTGGAGCAAGCTGAGAGCACGTGTGGAGCACGTGATGCACTCAGGTGCACAGGTAAGACTCGATTTACTCCTAGGTTAGTTTTCTGAGTTTTTCGTCGTAAATTGAAACACAACTAGAATAGTAAGATATGTAAGTACATTTGGTTCCTCTCCAAGATTTGCAGAAATCAACACAAAATACTTGAAAAATGTATTAATTTATGAAATGTACTTGTTGAAAATTATTTAATGTTTTAGACAATAATGTTTAAGAACAAGTGAGTAAAATCTTGCAATGCATTGATACGCTTTCCAACATACCAGGAATCGTTACTCAACTTATTACTCAAGTTATAAGGATAATGGCTGTGGAATAAATCTCGCTCTTGTGCCCTGTCCTTTGACCCCATTTCGATGATATTCAACAGAATTAGTTCGGTATACCTCGGAAACAACATACAAACGTTTTGTTGCAATAGAATTATTTTTAGTCAAGTTATGAGGATAATAGCTGTGGAATAACTCTCGCTCCTGTGCCCTGACCTTTGATCCCATTTCGATGATATTAAACAGACCCAATTCAGAATACCTCCAGAACAACATTATAACGTTTTATCGGAATCGAAGCATTTTTACGTTCGTTATGATGCATAACAGCGATAAAATGGATCCCGCTCTTATGTCCTGACCTATGACCCCATTTCGACCATTTGCAATAGGGTACCACATACTTACATTTCATCGAAATCGAACCATTTTTACGCGAGTTTTCGTGCGGACAATCAGACAGACAGACGGACAAAGCTGGAGCATTACGCTTCTTCAACCTACGGTTCTCCTAAAAAAGGAAGAAAATTTACTGCTTTAAAAACGATTGAATAAATATCTGTTTTGTTTTCTTCTTTTCTGATAATTAGTTATAGTATGCTATAGAACTGTCTTAATTCCTCTCTTAACGGTTGGGATCCTTGCAACAGAAGATCTTGCATCCCTTATTAGGATCATAAGTGCGATATCCTCTTGCATTGAATTCACTGTTAGTATCCTGACCTTCATTGAAGAGTTAGCTTCTCTTTCCTCTGTCTTCTTTGGGCAGTTGTTCAGCTAGATCTAAATCTTCCGCTGAAAGTTCTTTACCGTGACTTTCGAAGAGTTCAGTTCACTTGCAGTTCTTACTCCTTGGTTAGTGTAATGTGGTCTTTCTCATAGCATTTTATATTCCGTTTTTTGTTTAATTATTTAAACTTTATGTTTAAAATTTAAATTATTTTTTGTTCAGTTAATTAAGTTTAATCATCAAATATTACAGTTTTATTATAATATAAGTTTTATCAACAGTGTCGGTACCCTCTGTGTCTGAAAAGTCGGGAAAAATCATGAATCATCGCTCTCTCCAGTTGTGATCTACACTGAAGAGCAATTGAATTAGAGATACTTGTCTAGTAACGTGTAGCACCACCTTTCGCCCTGATGACGGCGGCGATTCGTCTCGGCATGGACTCGACAAGACACCGGAAGCGTTGGGAAGCCATACGGATCCACGACGCCTAAACAAGCTCCCACAGTTCACGAAGATTTGACGGAGGGGGGTCAAAGCCTCAAACGTCTCTCTCGATGGCATCCCAGATGTGCTCGATGGGATTCAGGTAAGGTGACCTAGCTAGCCAAGGAAGCGAGGTCACGTCGGTGGAGTGTTCATCCAACCATTCGGATACAATTCGGGAGCGATGGCACGGTGCATTGTCTTGTTGCAGGATGAGGTCCCCAGTGGGATTTTGAAGACGCACAAACGGGAGCAAATGGTTTTCCAGGATATCCCGGTAACGTTCGCCTGCGAGGGACGATGTCACACGCACCAGGGGTCCCATGTTAGTCCACGTAAACAGTTCCCAGACAAGAATACCACTATCACTAGCTTGAAGAATACTCTGCTGGCAAGAAGGATCCATCCCTTCATGTGGTTTGCGCCGTACTCGTATCCTGCCATCCGCATGCACCAACGTGAATCTCGACTCATCAGTCCAGGCAACATTTTCCCACATATCTAGGGTCCAGTGGCGATGTTCCCGTGCCCATGCTAATCTTTGCGCCCTGTGATGTGCGGTCAGTAGCGGTACCCTCGTGGGACGATGGCTTGTGCACCCCATAGCGAGGAGATGGTTCTGGATGGCGCGGCTGCTTCTTGCACTGTGGCCCGTCTATCCGCTGTTACAATGCGAGCTAGCCGACGATGACCCCGCTCATCCACACGCTGTTGTGCACGGCAGTTGGTCCTTGCAGGGATGGTTTTACCGAATTCGATGTACTCACGGCGCACCCGTGACACAGTGGCTCGTGAAAATCCCAGTGCCTGCACGACTTCTGAGATGGAGTGACCCATTCGTCGGGCCCCGACAATTTGCCCACGATCAAATGTGCTTAGATCCTTCGTCTTACCCATACTGCGTTCGACTCTTACTGATTCCCGTCTCATCACTCCTTATATTGTTGGCTCGCTGCATACGTCATATCGTTTCCGTTTACAGGGCCGCCCACAGCGCCACATTTGCAAACGCCAGCTGTCTAATTCAATTGCTCTTCAGTATATGAGAGGCGCAAAAGTGAAGGTGGCGTAAATTGAAGCCGCCGTTCGAAGAAATTTTTATTATTCTATATTACTGCACTTTAACCATCTAGGTATTTTGAATTATAACTGATGCATTGTTTCTGAAAAAGTTTCATTTTGAATTTAATATACCGAATCAAGTTTTTTCACCAATGTGCAGATTTTCTGTTGCTTAACATATGTCAATCGAAGTACAAAATATAGGGTGATCGAGAGGTTCCCGAGATTTAATTTGAACAATTTTTATTCGCGTTATACAGGTACATAGAAGTTTACTTGAACCAATGGTGCATATTCCATCGACTTTGGAGCAACTGGAGTAGATTTAAAGAAAGTGCTGGAAATGACCTCCTCGTTGCTGGAGGCAAATATTCCCACGACGGCACATGTTTTTCGTAACGCGTTTCAGCCTAGATGGCGTGACTTCCGCTATAGCCCGAAAAATGTTTGTTTTCAAGGACTGCAGGTCATGAGAGTTATTTGCCTAAACACAGTCCTTTAAATATTCCCACAGGAAAAAGTCAGGAAGGGAGAAATCCGGTGAGCGTGGAGGCCAAAGTTATTTAAAATAGTGCTGTAGCCAAAGAAACTTCGCAAACGTTCCGTTGTCACTGCAGCTGCGTGACGTGCTGCTCCATCCTGTTGAAGCTATGCGAAACGTTCGTTTTCTTGCAATAGAGCACAAACTGAAAAATCAAATCTTGATAAATATCCGCATTTACAGTACTGTGAAAACACAGTGGTCCCACTCTTCCGCGTCGAGATATGGCTTATCGTTTTTCTGTAATGCAAAGGCACTGGATGAAGGATATGACGATTTTCAGTCAACCAATATCGCGTATTTTCCGAATTAACACATTAAACTAGGCTTTATCCGAAAAGAAAGCATTATTCAATAAACCCTTGTTCTGTCGAAAAAATTTGAAAAACCAAAGACAGTACAGAAGACGCTTATCCGTATCAGGTGCCTTCAATTCATGGACAACTTTCAATTTGTATGCATGAAGTTGCAATCGTTTAGTCGTTTTCTGTCGGGAACCGTAAGAAAGTTTCACTCGCTGAGATAAACGACGAAACGATTTTGTAGGTGACTGTTGTTACCGTTTTTCAACATCGTTAATCACTTCCAACGTTATCACTCTTGGCCGGCCACTTTTTGGCATATGATCAACACTTCCAGTTTTCCGAAATCGTACGTGTAAACTGTGTATCGTTGATTTACTTACCACATTATGGTGCCGGAATTTTCCCCCGAACTCTTCTATACATTGTTTGTAAGACTACGTTTGCAAATGAGCTTCGCCGCCCCGGTGGCGCAGTGGTCTAAGCGATGGCCTCTGAACATTCGTCCGAAAGAGGTCCGAGTTCGAATCCCGGTGAGGCATGGATGTTGTGTTTGTCTTACGGCACTGGCTCTCTCCCTTCCCTGGAACCAGTGACCTTAAATTAGGGACGGGCGACTGCTTATAGCCCATTGAGTTGCTCACGGTGGTCGTTAAATCTCCAATCAAAAAAAAAAATGAGCTTCAAGAAAACAAATTCTCTGCTACCTCGTCAAACCATGTCTCTGTGCAAATGGCGACGCTAAAGTGAGCAAACTTCGTAGCACAGAGGGAACCAGTTATTCATTTTAGGCACTTCGCTAATTTCTTTCAGGCATTCGACACGTGCAGTATTTGACCTCGGCGAGTTGCTGACGCGTGTCGCCACATCAATTTGTTAAACTTCTGCTTACAGCATATGCGACTATATTTTAAATTCATAGTTCGGGAATTTTACACAGTTCGTGAAGCACAGAAATGCATTGTAATGAAGGAATTCGGTGTGCAACTTAATTCTCGTCCCCTAACCGCAAGCGAGCATAGAACGTCGGCAAATGTAAATAACTGTGTGCAATAATGGCTGATTGCAGCACCATCCAAGAGCTTTCCAGGCAACCGTAACCGCTCACAGCTGTAGTGACAGAAAGGACGAAAGTCGATCGTGAAAGCAATGTCATTCGAGAAGCAACATTTGAGGCACTGCCTCCTGTTCGCGTTTCAGCTAAAAGAAAGTGCCGCGGAAGCCCAGCAAATGATCTGTGCTGCTTTGGGTGAGGCTGCTGTGTCCTACAGTACGTGTAAGAAATGGTTCCAGCGGTCTAAGCAGGGAAATTTCTATATCCGCGATGCAGAACGTCCGGGACAGCCACAGATAGTTAACGATGGGGAACTGGAACAACTGTTGGACGCGGATCGCTGTCGCACACAGTCAGAGCTCGCCCAGGAACTAGGAGTAACACGGCAAGCCATTGCAAAGCGCCTGCACAAGCTTGGACGGATTCACAAGGAGGGCCGTTGGGTGACCCACCAACTCACAGCTGCAAACAAGTCTAGGCGCTACTATGTTGCTGTGTTCTTGCTCTCCAGATTCAAGAAGAAAGATTTCTTCACAAGATTTTGACCTGTGATGAGAAGTGGATCCTCTACGATAATCCTAAGCGGCGAACGTCGTGTTTATCCAGGTAAGCCTACAACCAGTACCGCCATACCTAATAACCATGCCAGGAAGTTGTTGCTGTGCATATGGTGGGATCAGCGTGGTGCCGTACACTATGAGTTGCTCAAACCTGGTGAAACGGTCAATGCTGAGCGTTATTGTCAGCAACTCATTCATGTGAGTGACGCAATGGAGGCGAAAAGGCCAAACACCGGCAAGTGCAGAAGGTCGGTCCTGTTGCTTCAGGATAACGTGCGTGTCCTTACACCGCGAAAACGACTTTAAACACGATCACCGACCTGGGATGGGAGATTTTGTCCCACCCGTCGTATTCTCCAGACTTTGCCCCGTCGGATTATCACCTCTTTCGCTCCCTGCAACTTCACCTGAGTGATACGCACTTCACTTCTGTCGAACAGGTCCACACAAGTATTGATGACTTTATCAACTCGAAACAGCTCTCTTTTTTCCGCAGTGGCATTCGGCAGCTCCCTGACCGATGGCTCAAATGTATCGTACACGACGGGGATTATTTCCCTGATTAGGTACGTATTCCATTTGCTATAATTTGCTGTCAACGTTTCGTGCCTGTGGCCGAGAATTAAGTTGCACACCTAATATATTCTAATCTGTTTGATTCTCTTTTCCCACTGGAAATATTATAACTTAACGGAATGCTGTGCCGGAAACCGAGTGGTCTGAGGTGCTGGACACTGATTGTCCGTCTGAGATGTGCCTGAGATCGAGTCCCGGATTGAAGCATAGGTTGCGTGTTTGCCTGTTGACATTAGCACTATCCATTCCCTAAAAATATTGGCCCTAAATCAGGAGACTGCTTGTAGCTCACGTAGTTGCTCATAACGAATAAAACATCAACGGATTTTTTTATTTCCAAATTCAAAGCAAAGTTTAACAATTTGGAAGTATTTAAGGAAATTTAAAAACAATAAAAATATGTGGAAAATTCGTTAACTGCGATACTTTTTTGTTTGAGGTTTTATCGGACCCCTTGAGCAACTCAATGGGCTGGAAGCAGTCAGCTATCCCTAATTTAGGGACGCTGGTTCCAGGGAAGGGACAGAGCCAGTGTCGTAAGGCAAACACAGCATCGATTCCTCGTTGAGATTCGAACCTTACCCATCACAGATGAATGACTGGAGGCCAACGATTCGCACCACCCGCAACCTGGACGGCTACAGAAAACATTACTCACGGGTGGAGTAACAATTTACATAACAGTTCCATAAAGAAATTGTCTAAAATGGAACCAGACAAAATCTATTTAAAACACTGAAAATTTTCATCACTTATCCATGGTATTTTTAGAAAGCGGAACTTTAGTATTCTAAACCAATTCTGGAGTTGCCGCTGTGGCGCAGTGGTTTAAGCGCTGGCTTCTGACCCTTGGTACTAGCTGGCACTGGACCGAGCCTACCCCACATCCTCGGGACCAATGGCCTCAAATTAGGGAAGGGCGACTGGTTACATCCCTTAGAACTGCTCACTGTATTCGTTAAACCCCTAAGTTAAATAAGCAAAATTAATCAGCTCTGTGTCTTAAATTCTGTGTTTAAATTTAAAAAAGAACCAATGTCCTTAAATCCAACATGTGCTTAAGTTCGGACCGTGTTATCGTAGACCCCGCTGGCTGGAGCAAAAGGTGTATTGAGGCAGGAGCTGTTCACATAGTGGTTTTCATAGTAGAAACTATCTGATCCAAAGAGAAATTTTCTAATAGTTCTATTAGGAACAAAGCTAATCAAGAAAACAGAATGCGACTTTTCCTCTTCAAAGGAGAAATTTTTGAGCTGTGTGACTAATAAAATATGATCAAGATGTCTTCACAGTGAATAATTTTTAATCGGGTTCTTAGAAGCCATGTACGGCTGCAAATAAACACCTAAACTTACTCCCTCTGAAGTAGTTCACTATGAAACAGTAAAAATATGATGCAAAAAGAATGTTTTTTCTAATCGTTTCTTAGTCTCCCACAGGGTATTAGAACATGCATTTGACCACTCTAGAGAGAAAGCTGTTTATCAATTCAGGTAGAAGTTCTGTACAAAATATTATTCCTAGTGAATGACATAAAAAAAGAAGAAGCTTTTAAATCGGATTTTACAGTCAATCAACCAATAGATTTCGGTTTGAACGGTCATGTGCATTTACACTCATGGCGGTGAGATTATACTAAAGAAAAACAGAACGAGTGATCATCTTTCAAATAGTTCAATGCATCGAATATGAGAAGTTTTCAAAAACGACAAGTAAAAGGCCAATTAATAAGTAATTTCTAATTACCTTTGGCCGAGGATTAGGGACATGTAAATCGGTTTCTCCCAACGTCCTTACGCCCTGACCAGTGGGCGTTGTTTGGCGCAGGAGTTTGAAAAAATGGCAAATTGCTGGAGAACAGATAAAAATGCAAATCACGGCCCGCCTGGAAAGATGATCTCATTCAGAGGTAAGAGCGGTGATTAGATTGAACTAAATGACGCGCAGTACCGAAAAACAAACCGTTTGGATATGCAGCAACTTGACTCAAATATTATTGACAAGTCTCGGGTGGGAAATTGGGGCATAAGTTTCCAATGAGTTTAGATCGTCAAATAGTGGCAACTGTGACACTGGTTAACTTGGTTTGGCAACCCAGTCTCAAGGCTGAGATATGTATGCGTTGCGTTTCCTACTAGCCACTACTATGTTTTGTAAAAACTCATGTGAAGTAAAATTGAAACTTAGCCTATGTGAATCGTTTACGTTTTTGGTTTTATGTCTGCTGAAAAACATTAGCATTAAAGAAAAGTGAAACAGTACTGAATTCGCATCGTAGAGCTGCAGCAGAGAGAAAGAGAAGCCAGTAAAGGTTAACTTTAAAAATGTATTACTGTGTAGATTCTTTACTCTAATTACAAGGTAATGGCGGACCAGATAGACTTTTTATTTTTATTTTTTTGATTGCAGGTTTAACGACCACCGTGAGCAACTCAATGGGCTATAAGCAGTCACCCGTCCCTAATTTAGGGCCACTGACTCCAGGGAAGGGAGAGAGCCAGTGCCGTCATACAAACACAACATCCATGCTTCACCTGGATTCGAACCCGGACCCATCTCGGACGAATGATCAGAAGCCGTCGCTTAGACCATTGCGCCACCGGGGCAAAAGATAGACTTTACAACAGCACATCACTACTATAGCTAAAGAAAGTATGCAAACCTAAACAACTGTAGACCTTTCTGTGAGGTTTGTCTTACATAATCCGATTTATGCGATACAGGGTGAAAAATATTAAATCATATATGCGCAATTAAAATAAATGGGAACAGGTTCTACCTTTCAGATGTCAACTTGGTCCTCTCCGGATGAAGGTTATTTACAAGTTATGACGTCATACTCGATGCCCCCTTCTGGAAGCCTTTACCGTCAGCTCTGTTTTTCAGTAGTTACTCTCCAGTGAACCTTTAGTTGAATATTCGCCTCCATTCAGCCTCTCTTCTCTCTCTCTCTCTCTCTCTCTCTCTTCTAACTTAGCATCTCGTCTCTGTATTAGTCAGCCATAAAACAATGACATGACATTCCTGAATTTTGGGAGTTTTCCGTTTTCATTTTTCAACCTCCAGGGTTCCCACGTGCTTTAGAGTGAGACATCACCGTATAAGGATATTTCGTCAACCATAACCAATCCACTGCTAGATGAAGATCTCTCCAAATGTATGGAACCCCGCTTCCTAAAACTTGTACTGACCTTGCATTGTATAAGAAAATTTTAATCCACTTGTTGGAAATGGCACGATAGTGGCCCTATGTTTGTACTTCTGGCCTTCTGCCATCGTTAAAACCCCTAATCTACCGCAGTGGTCTTAGCGATGGCTTCTGATCTTTCGTCCGAGATGGGTCCGGGTTCAAATCCCTGCGAGACATGGATGTTGTGTTTGTCTTACGGCACTGGCTCTTTCCTTTCCCTGGAACCAGTGACCCTAAATTAGGGACGTACGACTGCGTATAGCTCATTGAGTTGCTCACAATGGTCGTTAATTTTCCAATCAAAAAAAATGGCACGATATTCGACTTGCACGTACAGATCTAGGACAACACATTCTGACATGCACCGAACCTTCACGACTTGAGGATCATAGACTTGCAACTGGTGGTGTTACTCCGCTGCCGGAGTTCCCCGTGCTCAGAAAAACCTAATCACTAAGAAAAACTTAACCGTTATTTGCGTTTGTACTGTTCTCCAGCACATTGCCTCTTTATTCGAACTCTTATGCCGAACAACGCTCTCTTATCAGGAGAGTATAATGACGTTGGAAAGCACCGATCTACATACCCCTAATCTACCGCTGAACGTCATGGGAAAATATCGTACTCATTGATTAGCCACGTAAGTGCAGAAGTACTGTGCCTACAGATAGATGAAAACACATTTTGAAAATAATACCACTGAATGTTGAATAGACTTCCTGTAAATGTGCTAGATTATCTTTCTGCTTTTCTTCCTTTTCAACAATCCGTGTGAGCGTCTTTGGCTATAAAAAGTCACCCGTCCATAATTTAGAGCCCTTAATTCTAGGGAAGGGCAGAAGGCCAGAAGTACAAACATAACATCAGTATCTTGTCCTAGGAGTCGGACCCAGACGCAGAGTTACGCCTAGAAAGGAGGATCAATGGAATTAAATAGAAACTAACTTTCATTGTCAATTTTATTTACAAATAAGAATTCAGTGTCATAGATTAATACAGTGGAACCTCGGTTATACGTTTTCCACTTTTGTACGTAATTCTGCGTTAGTTCCGATATTTACTGTAGTTTTTAACTCGGTCGTACGTAATTTATCTATACGCTTTTTGAGATTATACGTTAAAATTTGAATTTCAGATTACCAAAAAATGCACGGTTCTTTGAGTCTTTTATGTGTAACCCCGTATGTTACGATTTTGAGAGAATTGAGACAGCGTTGTTGTGTTCCTTCTTGGTGCAGCCAAAGTTAAACCTTGATCCCAGCAAAGCATAGGCGTAAACACTGGGGGGTCAGGACCCCTCCAAATTTTCAGAGTCGGGAATCCCTACTGTAAATGACCCTCCCCCCCCAATAAAAAAATTTCGGAATATAATGATATAATGCACACTTTTTTTATGATGTGAACCAACTAAATTTAACAATATAAGATTGTAATTTTTCGTAGAATGTAAACACGTGTATAATGTGTACTTAATAAAAGATTTCTAATAAGCAATGTCAGTTCTACAACTTTGTAATTTACATTTCTGCCCTATGTATCATAGTTTTACAGCTGTGTTCGCTAAGTTCCACAATTCGCCAACAGAAGCCCCTATGCCATGCGTATGTGCGATCGTCGGACCCCCCCTCCCCCGATTTTGAAACATGGTTACACCTCTGCATCAGAGAAAGATTTGTTGTTTACTTTCCGGTTGGATGAAAACTTGATTTCGCATTTCATGACTCACACACATATACGCTACTTAAAAAATGATAAATCTCTGGGTCGTAACTTCGTGGCTCCAGGCGTAATAGAATCCTAGATATTCAACATTCTGGTTTCAAATGGATGCACTCAGGAACCAAAGAAAAAAAGAAGCTATTAATTCATGAGTTTCATACTGAAACAGTAATCTCAGATTCTTAGTTGTGAGGATTTCACTTAATCCAGAATCGGGAATTTTACAGACAGAGTCGTCAAAAGAGAAGATTCATAAGCTTCATGAATTTTGCAATGCGATAAAATGTATTAAAATTTGTAACGCTTTTTTAAACTTCGCAGCCAATTCGGCTTTAAATAAATCATCATTTAGGAATATCGTATATTGTTTTAAAGCATACATTTTACAATAGTATTTAACATTTTGAAATTTCGTTTATATGTTTTCTTTCGTTTACACGTTTTTAACGTTTGCACCTTTCTTAAGGCCATTCCCTAGAAAAACGTATAACCGGGGTTTTACTGTATTAAACTTATTTCACTACATTAACACGCCTATGCCAGTGATGTAAATCTTCTGATTTTCTCAAAACATCTGATTTGCACAAATTCCATGTAAACATTTTGTATTTTTAAATATTGAAATTTATGGAACGCCACTTCCTTAAAATACATTTCTTCCTCCCTGACAATGCTGTCAGGTATATTTTGAACTGAAAAATTTGTTGTTTACTTGCTTTACGCTTTTAAGGTTGTACTTATCCGCTGTATGAACAAATGAATCTGCTATATGAGAACTAATGAATTTACTGAACTCTGAATCTACTTAATGAGAATTTTTTCAAATCATTCTATAACGAAGTAAATTTCTCCGTCATTTTTATTCGCGCTAGGATTCGAACCCGGATCCCCTCATTCCGGAATAAGTCACTCTACCAATTGAGCTACGCGGACGTTTGTTCTGATTGCTATGTGCCTTTATGTCGTGTGCGTCCTGCTGGCAGGTACGTCACAACTCCTGGTACGTTACATCATCTCCCCCTTATTTATTTATTTTTTTTTTTTTGAAGTGCTCGAGAAGGGATTCTCTTATTTTTCCTATCTCGCGGTGTGGAAATAACATCACACCAATGCGAGATTTTTGAACGGTCGGGTCATCCGGATAGTTCGGGCGCCATTATAACGAAGTAAATTTCTCCGTCATTTTTATCTGCGCCAGGATTCGAACCCGGATCCCCTCATTCCGGAATAAGTCACTCTACCAATTGAGCTACGCGGACGTTTGTTCTGATTGCTATGTGCCTTTATGTCGTGTGCGTCCTGCTGGCAGGTACGTCACAACTCCTGGTACGTTACAATTCAAAAGCAGTATTAGATCAATTCGTCTTTCATATAGTGGATAGATATTTGGCTACACTAACAGAACTTTATCTGAGTTTCTCTCTACTGAGTCACATTTCTTTAGTCATTCCAACTTATTTTTTTTTTTGATTGAAGATTTAACGACCACCGTTAGCAATGTGATGGGCTGTAAGCAGTAGCCCGTTCCTAATTTGGGGTCACTGGTTCAAGGGAAGGGAGAGAGCCAGTACCGTAAGACAAACACAACATCCGTGCCTCTCCGGGATTCGAACCCGGACTCTTCTCGGACGAATGGTCATATGCCAGCACTTATACCACTGTGCCACCGGGGGGCGGTTGTCACTCCAGTTATCATTACTCAGTGAAGTTCTTTTTTATTCGGTGTTTGAAGGCCAAAGTGAGAGCAGCTCTAAGGGCTGTAAGCAGTGGCCCTCGTCCCTAATTTAGGATCACGGTTTCCAGGGAGAGGGGATGGCTAGTGCCGTATGACAAACACACCACCCATGTCTCCTCCAGGAACGAGCGCACTACTAGGAGGAACGGTGAGGGGTCGAATGCTTTGACCACTGCGCCATCAAGAAGCCTAAGATTTCTTCAGCCGCCCCGGTGGCGCAGTGGTCTAAGCGATGGCCTCTGATCATTCGTCCGAACGGGGTCCGGGTTCAAATCCCGGTGAGGCATGGATGTTGTGTTTGTCTTACGGCACTGGCTCTCTCCCTTCCCTGGAACCAGTGACCCTAAATTAGGGACGGGCGACTACTTATAGCCCATTGAGTTGCTCACGGTGGTCGTTAAACCTCCAATCAAAAAAAAAAAAAAAAAAGATTTCTTCAGAATCATATCTGTTATCATCGCTCATTCATAACTAATATTTATTTCTGATTATTATTACTAATTTACAACACGTGTATCATAGGTGTCGAATGATTTGACCACTGCGCCACCAAGAAGCCGAAGATTTCTTCAGAATCATATCTGTTATCATCGCTCATTCATAACTAATATTTACTTTTGATTATTATTACTAATTTACACCACGTGTATCATAGGGGTCGAATGCTTTGACCACTGCTCCACCAAGGCGACGAAGATTTCTTTAGAATCATTCGTGTTAGCAACGCTCATTTATAAGCAGTAATAATTTTTGATTATTATTATTGATTTACACCACGTGTATCATAATTATAGTTACTGTCCATCTATCATTATTGCTGCTGTTACTATTGTTATTCATTATTTATCGAACGGCTATTTTAAAGGAAGCACAATATCCCATTTTTTCTGCCCCGCTGTCACAGTATTCCTAAGCTTTGACCTTTGACCATTCGCCTGAGATGGCCCAGGCAAGAGCCCCGAGCAGTGATGTATTCAGGCATCTTCTCGAGTGCACTTAGATCCCCCTCCCTCACCCGAAAATCTGTGAACCCCCCTAGGTTTTTGGGTGATCTTTCCTTATATTTCGTCTGCTTATTTTCGTTTATAGCTGAATTTTTAGAGAAATTAATTAAAGAAAAACAGAATAATTCCTGTCAAAAACAGAATCAGTCTGATTATTTTCGTTTATAGCTGAATATTTGGAAAAATTAATTTAAAAAAGTTTTTTTTAAAAATGAGGGAAAATATTATAATAATAAAAAAAACGCATCCACATGAACTTCTTGTCTCAGTAGCGTTAAGATTATACTAAGTTTAAAATTAATTTCTTTTTTAAACACTAAACCTAAAACTGCCATCGGCATATATATTCACGTTTTCTAAATCCGGCGAGTCAAAGCTGCCAGTAATGTATACAGTACCTCGACAAAAAAAAAATTTCCTCTGTTAATTAGAGCCATAAATGACTTCACACACAATGTTAACTTTTTAACTAACATTTTTAATAAAAAACATAGCTCTGAAAACAAAGTAGTTATGAAAATATATATACCCTCAAGCAAAATTTGTTGCTCTAGATAAGAATGCTTTTCTAAATGTGTTTATTAAATAGAACAATTGTGTCATGTCCAAAATCCATTATGAAGTACTACCAAAAATACTTAACACTTTCTCTAGATAAAAAGCAGGAGGGCACAAGTCCAACTGATCTTGACCATGTATGCAAGAGGAGGAAACAAGAAAACCAGATATTGTTTCACAATTCTGTAAATTTTTAACGCTTTTTTTTTCTTTTGGCAGTTAAGTTTCCTGTGGATTTGTAACCATCAACGGCATGCTTTTTGCACTGCAATACATCATATTTTGGAAGCAACTGTATTTCAGCCTTCTGGATACCGACTTTCCATATATACCGTTTAGCTTCCAATACAACAAAATATTTGCTATGTAATTTTTAACAATAACAAATTGTTAGAAATTGTTCCTATAAAAAGTTGTTTTTTTTTTTTTTTTTTGCGGGCGGTGAGTGGTTTACATTCTGTGACAAAAAGATCAAGGCACCTCAGACTGGCATCCAAATCTAAATAATCTAAAAGGGCTGAGTCCAAGTGACAGGCAAATGGTTCACACTATACGTTTTCAGATAACACTGTAATAATTCCTTAATAATCAGAAACACGCTTGTAGTAAGGCGAGAACATTTTTACCACTCCTAATGTTTGGAGGGGGAGGGAGATTTCTCCAGCACAGCGTAATCTTACTAGCATCCTGAAAATTTTACATCACCCCATGGTGAAATCCGTGGTGTATTATTGAATTAAAACAAAGGTATAACACTTTTACATTTTTAATCACTTTTATGTGTAGATTTTTTGGAAATTGCATTTGCGATATACGAGCATAAAAAAAATGTATACTCTCTTTAAAATTTTGTTATATTTGTTAATGTGTATGTAAATAACAAAATTGTGATTATATATATAATCAGTCAACAAATTTCAGCCCCTTCAACCCCCCCCTCCGGAAAAAGCTTTGCGAATGCAATGCGGTCGGGTGTGACATGGATGGTACGTGTGTTCTGTGACTCTGGCTCTTTGCCCTCCCTGGCTCTAGTCGATCCAAATTAAGGACGGTAAACTGCTAGTATACAATTGAACTGCTCATCGTTGTCGTTAACCGCCCGTCCCCCAAAAAAAACAAAATAAAAAAAAACGTATCCCATTTAAATCTGTAAATGATAAAAATTCCAGTTCTCTAAATGCAGTTAAAGCAGTATAATTTGCTATCATCCGGATTTATAACCATTATGGCTCTGAAAATGTATCGAAACGTTCTATTATTTTTAGGGAGGGCATACTGAAGTTTTGAAGGCCTTTTTTCAGCTGTTTCATTTCTTTGAAAAGTGTCCTTCAGCATAAAAATATAAATTTTAAATTACAGTTAACTTCGAGTGTCTTAATGTCATTTTCCTTTCCCTTTGCGAAATTCATGAGCCTTCGTGGCGCAAGGGTCTGATTAAAACCGTGATCAAAAAACAATTTTCTGAAAATGGAGCGCAATTCTGTCCTAACGAAAATTAAGTAGTAAGATGGGCAACAAAATGAAATTAGGATTTTATCAGTTACATTTCCCGTTTCCCGTGTGATCTATGGACAACTTGTTGAGATGTTTTTTAATTAAGGTTTACTTTGAACTTGAGAGCAGTTGTCATGATAATCGCCCCACGCACCTGCTGGTCCCTACTGATCGGAGGAAGACCAATCAGCACCGAGATCTGAGCGACGTCAGAGGCGCGCCTGCGATATAGCGTTTGCCGCGTTTGGTTTATCTCGTGCGCAAAGAGCCAGAGGGTTTGAAAAGCGGAGGGGGGCTAGTAGCCGTAATTAATTCCTCCTTGGGAGCTCCTATATAAGACTTTAGCTGCGAGTCATCCTCCGCATAAAGTTCCCGACCCGAGGACGTACTGAAAATATTGAAATCACAGCCGAAGTTTTGGTAGAAGTAAGTTCTCTTAGTACTTTTGATTTATGACCTAAAGTTTTAAAACTTAAGACTTATAGCAGACAAGCAGAAAGTTTTCGAATTTCTTACAACGATGTTGAAAGTAATTTTTTAAAAAAATTATAAGCCATCGAATGCGTAGCAAAAACATGAAGCTCCGAAATATTCATGTTTATTTTTCCTAGATGTAAAAATTCATGGGAATCGCACAATTTTTCCCGCACTTCTTCGATACTTCAGAAAATGATGTAATGATGAAACTAACGCGTTGATCCGCTATAAAATATTATTCAAATTAAGAGTTCCAACTGAATTTTATTGGATTAAGAAATAATGAAAGAAACTTGAATAATGTCTTTCTTAATGATCTTTTAAACTGTGTGTTACCGATTTGCTGTATTTGAAAATTGGCGTTTCTGTGTTTATTATTGTAATTTTAAAGAAATTACTTCTCCTTAAAACTATGCATTTATTTAAAGAATATTTTTTCTCAAGTCAATTACTTATTACCTTGACTAATACGATTCAGAAACGTCTTCCCGTTCAGTAAGAAGTATATTAATTCTCATGGGTCCGAGTTTTTTATATTTACAAATAAGTAGATCATTTTCCTTTTACATTTTGGATGAGAAGTGCGCGAAGTAAATCTGTCTATAAAGTAGTAATGCCATTTCGAAGCCAAGTAATGTTTTATTCTTAGGAGTTTTTAAGAAACCCGAAATTCTTTGATGGGATGAAATCTCATTGAAATTTGAATCTACGGAGCACCTCAATTTAATGGTAATATCAATCCCTCAGTATAATTTACATACGAAATTTCAAGAAAACATCGCCGGCCCTCTGGAAGTTTTTTTACGTCATTCAGGTAAGTGTGCCTGCGTTTTCATGTTTCAATAACGAAGTTTAGAAGGTGATATGTAAATCGAAAGCTCAACCTTAGTACGCAGCTGCATGTGGAGAATGCTTACTTCGTAGCTAACGAATGAGAAATAGGATGATATGCAAAGATATTGCATTTTCGCATAACTCGGTTTCGCTATGTATGGAACACTTATAATTATAATGTTAAACATTCTTCACGTTCTGAATTAAAATCGAACTTGAAAACCTTGGAAAAATTTTTTTGCAAATTTCCTTTCATGTTCCAATTATCATTCTTCGCTCAAATTTCGGCAAGTCCTTTCCTTTCCTCATTAAACGGGCTTCGTATTGTGGAACTGTCACACCCTACCTACCCGTGCTGTTGGGTGACGTCACAGCTAAGTGTTATGGGACGCGTTCACTCGTGAAGACAGGGTTGGTCATAATGATCTGGCTGATGACTGTAGATAATGACTCATTGTTCAAAATACATAACTGAAGGCTCTACTTTAGTCACATTTTTTTGTTTGGTGTGCGTATTTGAATCCGGAAAGCTTAAGCGCCCTCATTTTCAGCTCATCCATATTTTCGGTATTTTATAACAAATCCAGTACGTGTCATTGTAACTGGAAGCTGGAATTTTTCTGTTGGGAAAACTCAATTAAATTAATTCTCAAAATTCATGACCAATTATCTTTTCATACAATTTATTTCGTTACGGCTAAGGGCATTCATAATATACTAAACTGCTGATAGAAGTCCAACAAGAGCTTAGTGTAGCGCACGCTAAGTAAGTGTCATCTCCACTAGTCCAGGCGATGCACTGATACGGCGTTTTGAATTAATATGAAGTATTTTGAATGTTTTAGGAGGAAATAGGTATGCATATCCCCTTAGTGATTTTAGAAGCAGCATGCGAGATTGGGTTTAACTCTCTAAACTGGTATCTGGAAAAACAAATTGTGTTTGCGAAACCCAAATTTGCGGGTGGCCAATCTCGAGCCCACATCTTTCTGTTCCGGAACCGAATGCTTTTCCAATTAAGCTACGCCATCAAGGGCCTATCACTGCTACTTGCCGTCTTGATATGTGCGTTACCTCTGTAGTACGTCACCTATACCCCGTCCTCTTTTGAGAAAGACGAGGGGCACAAAATCGCAGGTTTCCAGTCCACCCCAAACCATGCTTCAAGTAACTCTCTGTAGAAGAAGGAATTCTCATTAATTCCAGACAATGTGTGGAAGAAGCAGCACACATTTTTAAAAGCGAAAAGGAATTCTCTTTAATCCCAAACGATGTGTGAAAGGAACAACACACATATTTCGGAGAACCTAACTGCCAGCAGATCCATTTTTACGTTTGGGCGCCAATATGTCCACATCCCTCTTCTCCGGAGCCGAATTATTTCCCAATTAAGCTACGCCAGTAAGGGGTTATCACTGATGCCTGTCGTATTGATATGGGCTTTACCTCTGTAGTATGTCACAAGTTTCACAAAATGTTCATCTTTTATCTCATATATATATATACATGTATGAGAGACCTTCGTCCAGCAGTGGATTGATAATGGTTGACAATGATGATGATGATGATGATATGACAAATGATTATGAACAAAAGTTTCTCCATCACGGAAACTTCGGCTTTAATCTGAAATGGAATATCTACGAATGGTTCAAGAACAAAACCAACCCTCCTGGAGTAGGTACTTAGTTTATAACTATTTTTATGCACTAATTACAAAAACATAATTGTTTTTCTGTTTTTTTTTTTTTTTCATGTACGTACGAGGTTAGAACCCATAAGCTTTCAAGTCTTAGTAGTAAGTTCTTGCGCATGTTTCATACACTATGAGTGCTAGAATGTAAAACAAGCCGGAAAGCTTACGGTAAGATAGATATGCTCTAGTATTTAGGGCCGTAGGTTTTATGACATACAGTGGTAGGGTAAATAATATTTATTAATCAGTTTTAAGAAGACATCTACATCAAAGCCAAAGATTCTTTGTGAAAACACACTTTTGTGCGTTACAGGACTCGAACCTGCATTCTTCTGCTCCGGAGCCTAATGCTGTCCCAATTAAGCTACAGCGATGGAATTTACCACTGCAATTTTTCCCTCTTGACATGTGTCTCTGTAGTATGTATGTCACATTTTGCTTACTGAAATAAAACAGAGCGAAAGTGAAGGTAGGAAATTTTTCAACTTCTTAAGAAATAGAGAAACACTACTGAATCTCGCTTGTTTTTCAAAATGTAGAAAGTGTATAACTAAAAAAACGTGTTTAAAATGTAATAAAAAATTACTGGTACAAAATCTAACACCTCACATGAAAGCCTGGGTTAAAAAGTTCCCGAAATCACTCAATACTGTCGCTCAAGCGGTCTTTCATATGCACGTGTGTTTTTTCTTTCCGCATACGTGCAATGAGTTTTATACCTTTCATTATACAGTAATACAATTGGAATTTCCTTGGAGTACGAAGACTTTGTTATCCATATTTTCTTACATTTAAGTAAATTTGGTTTTGGTTTGCTCACCGATAAGTTCATTTAAATCTGTTTGCAAGCACACTCATTTTCTTTCTACATCGATGTTTTCGTTTATTGATAACCTCAGGACAAACTGTTTCTTCTGGTTAAGAATTAATAAAATTAAATTGCATTTTTGGTATTCAAAAATCGACGACATAAATTTTAATTAAAACAGACCCATCTCATATAGAACACAGAAATATTTCGCAAGTTATTTGCATACCCATATAATTATAAATGTAGATTGTAATAAGTATTACATTTCAAGCAAGAAAGTTTCTGACAGTATGAGATAAGAGCGTAGTTGAATCATTATGCAAAACTAACCGTCTGAACCAATCCGCGGGAAATTATGTGTGAGTGTAAGCTGTTCTTTGGTGTTCACAGTTCAGATCAGTTGGTCAGATGGGTACGTAAAATGTCTGACTAGATTCCTTTCCTGTTCAGTGGTAATATAAATTTCTCTTTCCTAGGTTTAATTATTCTATTACTTTTGAGCATAAGTTCATAAAATTACTATCTAGTTGTTTATAATAAAATAATATTTTCATACACTTTGGTATAACATCTGTTGACTTTTTATTGGCGTAAAACAAGCTGATATTGGCGAGCTTTCTCACCCGCTATAGACAGATTTCCTAAAATATTAAGACTTTAAAGCTTTTGTTTGTTGATGTTTTTGTTCACATGCACATTTCCCAATTTGCACAATTGGAAGTTAACTCAGAGCCAGTACCTACACTATATTGACAAAAGTCACCGGACTCCTAGAAGAGAAACACAACATAGCATTTATTGACATACATTAGTTCTGTGTCGGTCCACCTTTGGCCTTAATACATTAACTGACCCTTCGAGACATGCTTTCGACAAGGTTTTGGAACACAGCGATAGGTATGCGCTTCCATTCAGTACATAATGCTACCGCTAACTCTTGCTTAGTAGTAGGCCTTGGTTCCAAACTTCTTATGCGGCGCTCTACTTCATTCCATAGGTGCTCTAAGGGATTAAGATCAGGGCACTGTGCTGGCCAGTCCACACACGATACGGAATTATCGTCAAACCACGCCGTAACAGTACTTGCTTTATGGCTCGGTGCAATATCCTGCTGGTACCAACAAGGCTCGGTTCCATAGTATTGACATAAAGTTTGTAGGGCATAAATGTCCACAATAACGAGGTAGACGTGCTGGTTAACAGTTTTCTCCACGATAATCAATTACTCGGGACCATACCACGAAAAACACTCCCACACGACTACACGGCCAGCTCCAAACTTGACCGTAGGAACACTACACTGTGGTAAATAGCGTGCCCCCGGCTGCCGCCAAACCCACTCACGGCCATCAGACAGATGGATTGTGTATCTGGATTCATCAGTCCATAGGACCCGTTTCCATTGATCTGCGGTCCACGATAAACGTTCTTTACACCATGCTAAACGACGAGTAGCATTCCGAGTGGTGATGAACTGCTTATGAGCAGCCGTATGATCACGGTAACCCATGGAATGAAGTTCTCTGCAAATGGTACGTCCACATACAGAGGTTCCAGCATTTTTACTCACCTGTACACTGAGGTCTTGTGCAGTACTCCGTCGATTAGCTGTAACGACTCTCCTGAGTCTTCGACGTCCTCTATCACTGCTTTTCTTTGGTCTGCTGGTACGTTTTGCTGCTTCAGGCACGCCATGTGTCTTCCACTTATTCAGTACACCCAAAACAGTTTACTTGGGTATGTTTAAACGCCTCTCGGTTTCTCTTATCGACGACCCACTAATATAACACCTAAAAATCTTTCCTTTCCCAAATTCAGTTCAGCGACATTTTCACTCAACTTCACAGTGCGATATGTTCGTGGCCAGCTGCAGGCTTGTTTTTATACCGTTTGCAGCTGAACCGCGCATCTTAACAACGCAGAGGATCCGGTCATTTGCTTTTGCAGGGGTGTCCGGTGACTTTTGCCAGTATAGTGTATATATACAGTATCATCATCATCATCATCATTGTCAACCATTATCAATCCACTGCTGGACGAAGGTCTCCCCAAGTTTCCTCCACAACGGTCTGTCTTGTGCCAGTCTCCTCCATGTCACTCCCGCATACTTTCGAATTTCATCCACCCATCTTCCATGTGGTCTTCTTCTGGGTCTTTTCCTGTCCCTTGGAATCCAATCTAAAATTTCGGCTGTCCATCGGTGGTCTGTTCTTCTGGCAGTATGTCCAGCCCATTGCCATTTCAGGGATTTAACTCTGATCATGATGTCTTCCACTCTTGTCATTTTTCGGATCCACGTGTTCCTCTTCTTATCTCTCCTGGTTACACCAAGCATGCACCTCTCCATGCTGCTTTGAGTTGTCTGCAGCCTTTGTATGTCTCTTTTAGCTAAGGTCCACGTCTCTGCACCATACGTAAGCACTGGAAGGATGCATTGATCAAACACTTTTCTTTTAAGACATACTGGCATATTGCTCTTGAAAATTATGCTGTTTCTTCCAAAAGCTCTCCAGGCAAGTTTTGTACGCCGATTAATTTCTTCACCAATGTGACCCTCACTTGATATCTGCTGTCCAAGATAAACGTACGTGTCTGTTATCTCCAGCTTTTCTCCATCAATCGATAAATCTTCATTTCTTGTAAAAGCATTGTACATCACTTTTGTCTTCTGATAGTTCATTTTTAATCCCACTTCTTTACTCTTGTCAGCAAGTTCCTGGATCATACTCTGTAGCTCTGATGGGGTAGTTGCAAAAATGACTATGTCATCAGCAAAACGAAGGTGGGTTAGATAATCTCCATTAATCTTTATCCCTTTGTTTTCCCAGTTCAGTGATTGAAAGACATTTTCCAATGTGGCATTAAAGAGCTTCGGAGATATGGTGTCACCTTGTCTCACTCCTTTTCCAATTTTTATGTGTGTTGTATTTTCAAACAGCCGAATCTTTGCACTTGCATTTTCATAGATGTTATTAATAATATTAATGTATGCATCTTCAATACCGCAGGATTTCAGAGCCATTGCAACTGCTGATGGTTTCACCGAATCAAAGGCTTTTTCATAATCGATAAAAAAGCCATGCACAATGGAAGCTCATATTCCCTCGCTCTTTCAATTAGTTCTCTCAGTACGTGGATATGATCTATTGTGCTGTAGCCACTCCTGAATCCAGCTTGTTCTCTCGGTTGACCCATATCCAGTGTCACCTTCAAGCGGTGTGAAAGAACTTTAGTGAAGATTTTATAAACCACTGATAGGAGGCTGATAGGTCTGTAGTTCCTGAGATCCTCAATGTCACCTTTTTTATGTAGCAAGATCATTGTAGCGTTGTTCCAATCCTCAGGAATTTTCCCTTCATTAAGGCATGGAGTGAAAATTTGGGCGAGTACTGTTTCGATTTCTCCACTTGCTTCTTGTATGATGTCTACAGTAATTCCATCTTCTCCTGGAGCTTTTCCCCGCTTCATGTTCTTGATTGCATGTGCAACTTCTGCTGGAAGGAATGGAAGAACTCTGGTACTGGTACCTTTCATGATGTCTGGGGTACATGTATCATCCCTTTCATATAATTTGGAGTAGAAATCTTTCACTCTTGTCAAAATTTCGCCTCTATTTCTTGTTACAGAACCATCTTCTTTTCTCAGTGCCATAATCTGTTTTTTTCCCTTACTGAGATGTCCCTTTGCTATCTTTAGGCTTTGGTTGTTTTCAATTGCTTTCCTTACTAGTTCACAGTTGAATTTCCTTACGTCTTCAGTGATACTTTTTCGTACTGTCTTGCATAGCTCTATATATTCCACTTTGGAAGTCACATCTTCTTTAGTTGTCCTCATCACTCTTCTTTTGCATCAACATTTTGGTTTTTCCTGATAATTTGTTCACATGCAATTTGTTCTTAGACCCAGCTAATTTTGTTGCTGTTTCCATAAGAGCTTTGGTTACTTTTCTGTTAACTTCAGAAATATCCACTTCTTCCGATGTTAGGCCTTCTAAAGCAGAGAATCTGTTCTTCAGTTCCAATTTGAAGGTATTATGGTGTTTTTTAAGGTTGGTTATGTCAATACATTTTGTTTGTCTTATGAGCTTGCTACGTTCGAGTTTAGTGTTGAGGTGCATCTTACATCTCACCAATCTATGGTCACTGCCTGTGTTGAACTTGTTTAGCACACTGCAGTCTTCTATGACGAATTTTTTGTTACACATAATAAAATCAATTTCACTTGTCGTCCCATTTGGATGTCTCCATGTCCATTTCCTGTGTGGCTTTTTCTTGAAAAAGGAGTTCAAGATGAAAAACCCTTCTGCCTCTGCAAACTCTACGAGAGTATTTCCACGCTGGTTTCTGTTGCCGTGACCGAATTTACCTACTGAAGTTTCATTCTGTTGCCGTTGCCCTATTTTTGCATTGAAATCTCCCATAATTATCTTCAAGTGCTGCTTACCTTTATTATTTAGATCACGAATTTCCTCATAAAAATTCTTCAATTTCTTCTTCAGCATGACTTGTGGTGGGTGCATAAGTTTGAATTATCTGAGCCTGGTATCTTCTCGAGAGTTGGATAACGAGTCGTGCAGCTCTGTCAGAGGAACTTTCAACTTCTACAACTTTATCCTTCAGTTTCTTGTTTATTATAAATCCAACACCACTAGTTCTGCCAGTATCTGTCCCACGGTAGTAGAAGAGATGTTCACTTTTCAGTTCAATGAGATCTTCTCCTTTCTCCTTACCTCACTTAGCCCGACGATGTCCCACTTGATCCTTTGTAGTTCCTCTTCCAATTCAAGAAGCCTTGAATCAGAAGATAGGGAGCGTCCGTTGTACGTAGCCAAGGTCAGCATCAGATGGCAGCCTAGTCCGGTCCTCCGGGGATTCTTAGCACCCTCTGCCTTCATGTCGCACTGGCCGCTGCCTTGGCCAGGTACATTCCAGCTGCCGGAGACTGAGGGCCAAGATTTAAGTTGTGGAGTCATTTTGGAGGGGTTTGGCCATAACTCACCACGCTGGCCAAGCGGGTTGGTGAGTGTGGGATAGCATTTCCTCTAATCCCGATGGTATAGTTATACCGCTATTGGCGGTCGTCAGAGCCTTTTAGTGGGAACAGGATGTACCACGAGAAGGCGGGGTTGACATTTGTCAAGGAGAGGCTGTGATGTTACGCATCACCTGACCTTACATCCCATATACAGTATATATATATATATATATATATATATATATATATATATATATATATATATATATACACTATATTGACAAAAGTCACCGGAGACCACTGTACCGCGCATCTTAACGACATAGCGGATCCGTTCATTTGATTTTGAAGGGGTGTCCGGTAACTTTTATCAGTATAGTGTACTTTCAAATGTTAAAGTTTACTGTTAGTTCTCTTAGCATAGGTTAGTAACAGTCTGCCTTAACAAAGCCACCCGTTGGTGAGCAAAAGCTCGGAAATATCAGTTTGTTTTACGACAATGAAAAGTCAACGTATGTTATACCAAATTTTATTAATTTGGTCTATTCGTGCTCCTTGGTTATTATTTGAGTTATATTTTCATATTTACAAAATTTTATATTTAAATTTTAGTATATGAATTCTGTAAATACATGAAATTTAGCACCAATCTATAGGAGTCTACAAAGTTCTTGAAATTTCTAATATCAAATTACTTTTTCTTTTCTTCTTACCTGTTTTTTTTTTTTCTAATTTCTTACAAGTGTGCATTCACAAAGCTTATATTTATAGTATCATGGCCAATTTCTAAAGTGTAAAGCGATTCGACAAAGGTTTATTAGCCCTCTATTTAAACTATTGAAAACTTAGTTGAGTATAATAAAATTATATTTTCATATAGACAAAACTTTTATATTTATTTAATTTTTAATATATAAATTCTGTAAATGTACGAAATTCAGCACCAGTCTACAGAATTCTACAAAGTTCCTTAGATTTATAATTTTAAACTACCTTTTTTCTTTCTCTTATCTGTTTATTTTTTTTTCATTTTTTACAACTGTGTGTGTGCGTGCACAAAGTTCGTTTTTATAGCACCGTGGCCAAGTTCTAAAGCGTAAAGCAATTCAACAGAGGTTTGTTAGCCCTATATTTAAAATGGTTCACAGAAAATTTGCTTGATCAATAATAGACAATTTCAGAGTATCCTAGTCAGCAACATTAAGTTGCCCAGGGATCTCGGTGACGCATAACTCAGCTAGACAGTGGAGTTTTAGAGACTGTATTTCTGAAAGTGGAATGAAAAATTGGAAAAGGGATAAGTTCTGGAAGCTCTTTGGAGCAATGACCATTACAGCACTTGTAAAAGACAAGCTAAGCAATTAAAAAGTAGTGTGGGTACGTCAGTCTTGCTTTTGAACTAACCTCCGTTCAGGTAGTGGAGAATAAATTGACCAACATAGAGAGAACATATCTGTATAAATATTGAGAAGATCCCATGAGACCGCACATCTGTCCTATGCACATCTTAAAAAGCTAAAAGTAAAACTGAAATTCAAAAACCTTGACATCGGGTTTTTATATTAATAACGCCACACCTGTCTGCACTGGAAAATCAGGCCTCAAACTGCCACAGCCTCAGTTACTCTGTCTTTCATGTCTCTGTAACGACCTATTTCGGCATGTAGCTCCAGTAGTATGCTAGTAGCGTCGAGTCAGCGTTATTCAATGCAATGGGAGACATTCTTCATGGTTATCAAGTCCAGAAAATCTCAAAGACTGAGATGCATTTTCTATACCCATAGGCTGTGCATGTTAAAACCATCAGAATGCTGGAGGATCTTATTATAGCTTCACATGATTACCGGAAAGTTGCTAGGGTTCATGTCTACCAAATGAGTACCTAAACAAGCCCAAATTATTCATTTCTGGTGGATGCCTGCATTTCATGCACATTAACCATTAGATCGGGTACTACTTTGACAAGCCTTTGGAAGACATGGCTTCTGTATAGTTTCGCGGGAAAAAGTTGATGGTATTGAGCTAAGATAGTGTAAATGCCATTGCATCGTTTGAGCTGGCATGATCCTGCTAATAACTCATGGAATATCATTTGAGTTGGAACGTCCAGGAATAGAGGTAACTCAGTGTAATTATTCAGTGCTCACGGTACTTAAGAGCTCCGTTCTGGTTACGTGAGTCACATCTAGCCTTTATGCTGTTGTTCTTTAGACCCCAGAAAAACAGCGCTGCACAGTCACACAGCCATCGTGGCTACATTGGAATATGGCTCTCGTTGATAGTTATACATACCTCAACTAAATGCCTTTTAAGTTAAGAGTACCTGTTACTTTGTCGTCTCTTAGATGCATGAGATTCCTGATATGTTTATAACTGAAATGCCTTTAGATTTTCGTTCACCGATATAACTAGTCTGTCATGTGATCCCTTGCTCCCACGGTTTTCATAATTCAGGTAACATGACCTACAATGGTATTGGTTATTTGTGAAAAACCGCAGTTCGTTGTGCAATGTTAGGCTTAAGCTTAACTGTTCGTAAGGAATGGTTTCACTGCAACAGAAGAGTTTAGGCTTCAGCTTTCACTGCAAGCAGTAAGATTAGCTTCCTAAATTTCAACTTTACTTAAGACTAGTGAACATAATGCACATAAAATTACGACACTTGCCTTAATCATTTCTTTCCAATTACTTCCTATTGGAATAGAGGGAACAATTATGTTCCACTCTATTCAAGACAACGGGTAATAGTCCGGAGGGTGACATAAAATTTTAGCAAAGAGTTTTGCTTTAAGGATTTTTTAATGATATTATTTTTTCAACTTTATACTGTAAGTCGCGTTTCAATCCTTGTGCAAATTACTTTTACCCATTATTTAAATTTTCATCACGTACTTTAGCCCTTTAACGACCAAAACGCCCGTAGCCTCCCTAAACACCTGTCTAGAGTGAGTCAGATTTCCTACCCTACTTGTTCTTCAAATTTTCTTAACCTATGAGGGATTAGCAGAAGTCACCCTCAGTCACTATTGTTGTTATTAAACAAAGAAGTGAAACAACAGACAGTTTCGGGCGTTATGGGATTTAGAGTGATACATGATTTTTGGGTCATGGTCGTTAAAGGGTTAATAATTCCCATTTATTCTGGATTTAGTGCTGAGAAAGTGATACGTACAACATATGTCCTGATATCCGCTGTCCGGGTGAGACGGACGTCACTTTGTGGTGCGGTTGGGCTCTGGGGTCTGCACTTCAGTCAATTGGACGTACTCAGTCCTTTACGAGCTCCACTCCATCCTCCTTCTGCAAAGAGAGGCGAGTTTCAATCAGGTCATTATGACAAAGTAAATTTCTCCATCATTTTTGTCCACGCCGCGCATCGAATCCAGTCCCTCCACTCCGGAGTAAGACTGAGACACGCGGACGTATGCTCTCGCTGCTATCTGTCTTTATCTCATGTGCTTCCTGCGGTGCAAGCACGTCACACCATTTTATTGCAACACACTCTGGAGTACCGACTAGAATCTTGTCATTCGGAGGCCATCTACAGGTTTCGCCACTTTTTCTCCAGAAGGCGAGGGGAGCAGACAAGGGTCTCTCTGCTTCAGCGAAATCTCTAACACTGTTCTGCTGTTAGGTCTTTCTTCCTTTGGCCCACCACTAGGCCACTCGTAGAGATGTCTTCTCCAAATGTTCCCAAATGCCATTTGGTCATTTTCATGGTGTCGCCCTGTATGAAAATTGCGGGTTTTGGGCTGGGCCCTTAATAGACGCGTTTTCTTATCTATTTTTTTATTGGAGGTTTAACGACCACCGTGAGCAACTCAATGGGCTATAAGCAGTCGCCCGTCCCTAATTTAGGGTCACTGGTTCCAGAGAAGGGAGAGAGAGCCAGTGCCGTAAGACAAACACAACATCCATGCCTGACCGGAATTTGAACCCGGACCCCTTACGGACGAATGATCAGAGGCCAGTGCCTTAGACCACTGCGCCACCGGGGCGGCTTTTCTTATCTATGCTGAGCAACTTTGCAACCAAACGAGAGCTACACACAGAGAAAATACCTACGAGGGACTTCGGTGTGGGGAGTGACCGAAGACAAGGCAATTCCTTTCACTGCATTTATCGCTTTCTTGAAAGTCACTGAGGGGAGGCCCGAACGGGGAATAACGTTTCCAAAGCCCCTTACTTCGTTGCAAATAGTTGGTTCTTTTCTTTATGCAATTTAATCTCTAACACGTTCTGCCAATTATACACAAATGTCCATCGTTACCATATTATAGGAAAACTACCGAACGGCCAAGGGTTCGAAATGGATCACACTGACTTACATACACCGTCCAGTCAAAAAATTAAGACCACCTGTTAGTACGAGGTATGACCTCCTCGTGCCGCCAATACCGCACTTATACGGCGTAGCATTGATTCCACGAGACCTCTGAACGTGTGTGTAGGAATGCTGTATCATGCAGACACCAGAGTTTCCCGCAGATCATAAAGAGTCAACGATAGTGGATTCATACGTCAACCTGTTGGTCAAGATTGTCCCACAAATGTTCAATGGGATTGATATCCGGCAAGTACGGTAGCCAGGATAGTAAGCTAAAGTCACTGGCATGTTCCTCAAACCACTCTCGCACGCGCATAGCAACTTGGCAAGGGGCTTTATCTTGCATCACGTACCATCGTGGAAGACAGTCTTCATGAATGGGAGCACCTGATCCGCCACGATGGATAAGTAGCCTAAGTGTTCATCGCGCGATCTAGATGGATGATTGCTCCCAGTGATTCCCAGGAAGACATGTCCCACACGAGTAGACACTAGACATGTCTACATGAGTACACTGCCACCTCCTGCCCGTTTCTTCTCGAGCATCGTGTCGGGATGATTTCTGTTAGCAGTGCTTTGTCGTACTCTCCATTGACCATCCACACGACAAAGCAGGCAGTCTTCCACTGTGCGATGGTCCAATGCCTCCTCTCAGATGCAAATTCACGCCAGAATCGTCGATGTCTGGTAGTCAGCATGGGTACCTTGAGTGTACGGCGGCTGCGGAGACCCATAGAGAGCAGAGTTCGTTTAACTGTGGTCTGCGATACGCTCCTCGATGTGCCTGCATTAAATGCTCTGTCAAGTTATTCCACTGTGGCCCGTCTGTTGGATCGTACTAGTCCAGATAGCTGTCGCTGCCCACTGTCGTCAATTCTCCATGAGAATCGTGTGACGTGCCTGCGCCGCAGGACGCACATGAGATACAGACAGATAGCAATGAAAGCACATGTCCGTGAGGCTCAGTTGGGAGAGCGACTTACTCTGGAGTGAGGGGACCCGGAATCGACAAGGCTGTGTTTTCACATTGGCGCCCAAACTTCAAGGATGACCCGGCCGTTAAGTTTCCCGCAATGGTGTGATGTTCTTTCCACACCGCGAGAAAGGAAAAATGTGAATCCCTTTTTCAGTGCTTCGGAAAAATAAGAATGTGTGTGATGTTATGTTCCACACACCAAATTGTCTGGGAGTCTCAAATGCACGTTCTTCATCGGATGACTGCCTACAGCGATACATGGTCTCCACTGACCCGTGGGCCATGCCCCAGGCCCTCTTTAGTGGGGGGGGGTTACGGGTTACGTGCCTGCGCTGCAGGACGCATATGAGATAAATGAGATAAAGGAGGTAGCAATGAAAGCACATGTCAGAAGCTCAGTTGGGAGAGCGACTTACTCCGGAGTGAAGAGTACAGGATTCGATGCCCGCGTCGACAAGGCTGTGTTTTTACAGTCGACTGTTACCCCGATTAGTGCAGGTCTTTCCGGTTTCCTCCCTTTCTTGGAACGCTTTAACAACTGTACCACGTGAACAACCCACAAAATCGGCTGTTTCTGTAATGGTACCACCCTTCAGGCGGTAGCCAACAATCATTTCTTTTTCAAACTCTGCTAGGTACTAGGTCACATCATTGTTTTCATTTTCACGCGAAACTGCATACCGTCCGGGAGTTTGTGTCCTTTTAAGTGACTTACATGGTTTGCATATGTTGCTACGAACGTCATCTGGTTGCTGTTCTTTCTTACATGAGGGGGTATCATAATGTTTGGACTGCACTGTTTGTAATCCAGTGGTTGTATGGGATGCTATGGTACATCATCACAGTTTGAGGGCACTAGCCGGTGAACACTTGTTGGCTTCAAATCAATTCAGAGCAACAATTGGCCTAATCTAAAATCCACTTACCTTTAAGAAATTGTTAGCTTAAAAGGACTGCGCCTAGCATTACCATATCAATTCTGCTCGTTAGAGTTTAACAATCAATCTCTCCACTCTTCAGTCTGCTCAAATTTTTGTCACGCTCTTCACTCACTGCACCTATGCTCAAATGTGCCCTGGTTGACATTTCTTCGTTGCATTTTATTGACATCTGACTCCCTGCGAGTGTCGATAAGATAATGTCTGGGAAACGTATTTAACCATAACGTCTCTTCATAAAGTTTAAAACCCATGAGAGTTCCGTACATAGACCGTTTTTAGATAAAAATGAATTTCTTGGTTTTGAAGAATTCCTAAAACCCAGCAACGCATTTAAGCTTCAGCAGAACAATTTATTCATCCAATAATAAAGCTCTATGCTTGCTCCACATCTCGAAAAATCTAACATAATAATCAAGAAACAGAAAGATGAGTCCTATTTCTTTATTCTTTCAGGATAACGTTATTTAATCAAAAGAACTTGAATGCCTTGGAAAGAGTTTGTGCTGCATAACTATTTTGTCATCCACTTATACTTATTTATTGGGTTAATTATTTATTAACTCCTCTATTATTTAAAGTGGAGTTCCACAAGTGTATTTCTACATACACGAGATGAAATATTGCTTTATTTTAATTATTGATGTACCCTAACTGCAAACAAAAATGCAGTTTCAAACTTTTGCTTATTGATCCATTTAAGTAGCTCTTGAAAAAAGATACTAGAAGCCGAGACCCTTTCATTTTAAGTCTTTGAGACCTGATCATGCAAATGGATAAAAAAACTGCAGTTATTTTTGTGACTCTTGGTTTCATGAAAAGCCCACAGTTGGATGAATTATTTAAATGAAAAAGAGTTTCTCTCGTTTAGGTTTTTAAGCTTTAATATTCTTGTAATTCGATAAAATAGATTTATTAAATTTCCGTGACGTAGATTTCTAGTTCTTGCTTTTAACGATATTTTCCAGGGGAACCATTATTGCAAATCCTAAAACTACGCATTGCCATTATTATAGTTTTTTAAAGACAACCTAGAAATGAAATTAAACTTGTATTTTTATGAGTGTGCTCGTATTGAGAACTCAAAAATCAACGTGGAGAAACATTTGTGGGATAATGCTTTTATGGAATGTTAATTTCCCTAACATGAAACTTCACTGTAAAGTTCAACAGCGATCGCAGACTAAGGCTTAACTTTCTGAAGTAAACTTGCTGCACAAGAAAGCTTACTAATTTGCAAAGGATGTACACTCATTTTTGAAACGATTTTCCAGCAATAAAATTTATGTTTAAAATAAAATTATTTATTTCTTAAATGTTTTATCTAATAGCCCTTTCTCTGGATATGAACCTAACGTCTAGATTACCAAGATAACAGGGCATTTCTTGAAATTGGTAGTGGTATTTTATTCCACACTTCTTCCACTGCTTTCTGTAGTACAATCATTGTTTTAGGTCTGCGTTTAAAAAGTGCTGTTTTTAGCAGACCAAAGACACCACAGTCCATTGATCATCAGAAGACTTTGAAGGAATACGAAAGGAGGTACAGACGTCTCTTTTATCATTTTTTCAAAAATTAGAGCAGTTGATTTGGATGTATGACTGGTAGCCATATGCTGAAGGAGTTCTGCTCTTTGAAGCCTATGCGGATAAAGGAATGGTGTTTCCTCTTTAAGTATAGGAACTAAAATATTATGCTGGTAATATGTAGAATTGATTTTAACATTCCTTTCAAATTTTTTTAACTTTAACTTCCCATTGTACGAGAAACCTTAAATCATCGTGAATCCTTTACCGAACCTGTCTTTGGATTCTTGGAACAAAGTTTGTAAGTCTTTTTCTGCTCTTTTTCAAATCAACTTTTTTGATACAGTCGTTTAGGTGGATCCATGCTTCATCAATAGCCACAATAAATTTCCATCTGTCTCCGGCTAAGTGATTTTCATACAGAAGTCTACACCGTGTTCTGCGCTCAGCCACCAGCCTACGCAAAAGGCGGTGAACATTGCGTTTTTTGTTGTTGTTTTTTCAGATTCAAATCCTTGTTTGTTACCTTGTTTACAGTTGATACATGGATATTTAACGACTTAGCGATTAACCTTTGGGTCAGAAGACTTTCTTTTAAGACTAGAGACCTTACTTTTGAAATGGTCGTACGGGACCTTACTTTTGAAATAGTCGTACAAGTTCTTTGGATATTCGTTAAGTGTTCTTTATCCTGTTAAAAGCAATGTTTGACGATTTTTCCTCTATTATTGATAATATTGCTTATTTTACACTTATAAATGCTAATTACGTGATTTTCACAGCGTTTTTTACGCTTTCCAACCGTAGGTTGAAGAGGCGTATATGCTCCAGCTTTGTTCGTCTTTCTGTCTGTCCGCACGATAACTCGCGTAAAAATGGTTCGATTTCGAAGAAATTTTAGTATGTGGTAGGGAATCACTGGGGACGAACCCTATTGCAAATAGTCGAAATGGGGTCAAAGGTCAGGGCATAAGAGAGGGATCCATTCAATTTCCCTTATGCGTCATAAGTTTCGTAAAAATGGTTCGATTTCGATGAAATTTTAGTATGTGGTAGGGGACAACCTGGGGACGAACCCTATTGAAAACGGTCGAAATGAGGCCAAAGGTCAGAACATAGGAGAGGGATCCATTCCATTCTATTGCCCTTATGCGTCATAACTTGCGTAAAAATGGTTCGATTTCGATGAAATTTTATTAGGTGGTAGGGCACCACGTGAGGACGAATTCTGTTGAAACTGGAAGAAGTGGAGTCAAAGGTCAGAACATAGGAGAGGGATCCATTCTATTCTATTGCCTTTATGCGTCATAACTTGTGTAAAAATGGTTCGATTTCGATGAAATTTTAGTATGTGGTACAGAGCTACCTGGGAACGAACCTTATTGAACATGGACAAAATGGGGTCAAAGGTCAGGACATAGAAGCGAGATCCATTCCATTGCCCTTATGCGTCATAACTTGACTCAAGATGCTTCGATTAAGACAAAACTTTATGGTGTTGTTCCGAAAGCATACTTAACCGGTTCTGTTGAATATCATCAAAATGGGATCGAAGGTCAGGTCACAGGGGCGGGATTTATTCCACAGCCATTATCCTCATAACTTGAGTAATAACTTGAGTAATGATCTCTGGTATGTTGGAAAGCGTATACTAATCAATGCATTGCATGATTTAACTAACTTGTTTAATTTCAGAATGCAAATATTCCCTTCGTAAAGAGCAAAAACATAACCTTCTATCCACAGCTTGTTTACGTGCATCATTTTCTTTGCAGACGATGTTTTACTTCAGCAGATGTTTCTTTCGTGTTCATCTAACATGCTGTTGCCAGTTTCAATTCTTTAAACTGCTTTTACTTTCTGTAATTTCTTATTAAAAACGTTCTAAAAATGTGTGAACATCCTCTATATTTTATTTGATTCCCGGGTGGCTCTACTTTCATGCAGCTGTATACTAAATTAAACATGAATCAATTTAATTAAGAACTACGAAAAATAATAGCCAGATAAAAGTCAAATAAATTGCGCTTACATATTCTATTCTTTTAATCACGTTCGTCAGGGACAGGTGGCATGGCAAACACTCTGCTTCATCAAATAACTTTTATTTTTTTCTCAATGGGCTGTAAGCAGTCGCCCGTCCCTAATTTAGGGTCAGTGGTTCCAGGGAAGGGAGAGAGCCAATGCCGTAAGACAAACACAATATCCATGCCTCACCGGGATTCGAACCCGGACCCCATTTGGACGAATGATCAGAGGCCAACGCTTAGACCACTAAGCCACCGGGGCTGCTCAAATAGCTTTCTAAGAGAACATGTCCCCTTAAACAGAATTCTCTCTCTGAGAATTTGCATACTTCACATTGTCGTGCTCAAAACAGCTTTATTGCAAAATAGCACCAACATACGGCAAACAAGTCAGATTTTAAAACAAGGAAGCGTAACCATTTAGTGAGAGATTGAGTGACTACTCGGATCAGGGTGAATTCGTGAATTCCCTCAAATCAAATCCCCGATACATTTCCAAACAGCAATTCTTATCAACAGCTTTATCATGGGTCATCACATTTTAACCTGTTGTCGGGGTTGCCAAACACAAATTCGTCGAGAGAGGGAAACGTGGCATTCAGATTGAAAAAAGAAATGTTTAACGAGGATAAACCCAAAAACGTACACTTAAGAAGACGGAAATTACAAAAGAAGATTGAATTAGAGTATACGTCACAAATTTAAATTCGACAACTTGATTTAACAAAATTGACGTCCCTACATGTGTTGTTCGTAGTTCTTTTTATCGGTCTAACAAGCTTACCTAAAGTTACGTAATATATCCCAGCTGGGAGCAAGAGAAGGCTGTAGACTTCATAAAAGCCGATCATGCTAAGTTTGTGCGTAAGTTGTAGATACTATTCATTTTGAAATTGCCGCAAGAAGTTGAGGGGCGATTTTTGAACAACAGAGACTCGAAATAGAAAACCTTGATGTTGAAATAACCGGGTGACTAAACGTTAGTCGCGGTATTGTGGTATAGTAGAAAGAACTCCAAAGCACCAGAAAATTTTACTGCGATCTCACCAAGTGCGTCGTAGGGTCACCCGCGGATAGTATAATTGTTTTCTAGTACAAAGCTCCATGCTGACTACGGAGCAGTACACGACGCTTCAGAGCTCATTACTACCTTCAGAAAACTGCTGAAATATCTGCAGAAATCTTCGCAAACCGTGGTAATTCGTGGAGATTGTTCTTAGCCTTTCCGTATATCAGTAGATCCCTTAAGTTAAAAAGAGGGCATGTGAATTGATATGTCAAGGATATTTCTACTAAATAAAGAATAATGGCTTGATAATCTTCGACAGAGAAACCAGATTGCCTTTCAAACAAAGTCTCGCTGTGTTAAGAAGATCAGAGAATCGTTTTCACCTTATCATCCAAAGAGGGAAAACTAACCCGAAAGCTTTGCTTTCATATCTTTAAATGGCATCATGATAAACTCTTATATTAACCTCTATGTTAAAGATCTGCACTAGCTTTAACTTGGAAAGCCCTGCCCTGCTCGGGTCAGACATTCCAGTTTACCGCCCGTCCCGTTTTAGACTCGCGTACTTGCAATATTTGCATTCCCCGTCACCACTTATTGCAAATATTGCAAGGATTCCTCTGAAAAAACAAAGCTCCTCTACTGAGGTGAACTACCTCGGTAGTAAGCGAAATGTAACCCAGAGAGACGTGCCATTTTTCGTAGGAATTTATCCCACAGATGAGGTTTAGACCTGACTTCCTACTTCTGTTACAAATATAAACGCATTTCCTCTTCCCTCTTAGGTGAAAACAAAGCAGCTTCAATCTCCACATATGCAAACAAATACAATGGAACCTGTGTTATACGTTTCTCAATTTTATAAGTATCTCTGCATTAGTTCCCATAGTTTCCTATGGTTTTTATCGCTTTTTCAATTCAGTCATCCTAACTCATATATACGCCTTTTTGCTACTACACGTTAAAATTGGAATTTCAGATTATTAAAAACACAGGGTTCTTTTTATTCCTTTATACATCTCCCGGTATGCTACAACTTTGAGAGAACCGAGACAGCGTTGCTGTGTTCCATCTTGGTGCAACCAAAGTTGAACTTTAATCCCATCAGAGAAGGGTATGTTTTGTACTTTCGGTTTTGCTGAGAAATTATGTATGTTGTTTTACTTTTCGGTTTGAGTTAGAAATTGGTTTCGCATTTCACGACTTACACACATATCCATTATTTAAAAATTGATAAATCTCTGGGACGTAACTTTGAGGCTTTACCATTTCATGGCGTTGTAGAATAGAATTCTATATGTATCATCAACATTCAGCATTCCGGTTACAAATGGATGCGCCCAGGATCTGCAGAAACAAGCGGTTACTTCATGTGTTGCACATTGAAGCACTGTTCTCCGATTCTTAGTTGTGACGATTTCACTTAATCTAGAATCAAAACTTTGTCGACAGGTAAACCTGTCAAAAGAGAAATATGATTTTCATAGGCTTTATGATTTTTGCAATGCGAAGATTATATTACAATTTGTAACGCTTTTTTTCGCCGCCAGTTCGACTTAAAGTAAATTATTGTTAAAGAACATCTTGTACTCATTCAAAGCATAAATTTTGCAATAACATTTAACGTTCTGAAATTTCTTTTATACGTTTATATGTTTTTAAGGACATCCTCAAGAAAAACGTATAAACGAGGTTTCACTGTACTTCGAAATTCCTTCGTTGTAGCAACGAACCGCACAAGAAGCTCGGTTGTCAAAGCTGAAAAGTATGTTTATATAATACGTTCTCGTAAAATGAAACAAATGCGTTTTAGTCGCTATGTGACGTACCTAATTCATTAGTAATGCACATGTCAAGACGGCAAAGTTGCAGCGACAAACTTCGTAGATGTAGCTTAATTGAGAAAGCATTCATCTCCAGGGCAGATAGATGCGGATTCGATTGCGCCACTGGCAAATGGCTTTTACTCTATAAACTCGAATCCTTACATCCGCCACCGGATGCTCTGATTGTATGATAAGTCAGTCGTCGTTTTGTGAGTCAAAAAGTTTTTTATTCCAGGAAAAAAGGTTTAGCATTTTGATCCTGGATCAAGAATCTTTTAGGTCTTGGAATATCTGATATAAACTACACTATATTGACAAAAGTCACCGGACACCCCTTCAAAAGCAAATGAACGGATCCGCTGCGTTGTTAAGATGTGCGGTACAGCTGCAAACGATATAAAAACAAGCCTGCAGCTGACCGCGATCATATCGCACTGTGAGGTTGAGTGAAAATGTTGCTGAACTGACTTTGAGAAAGAAACGATTCTTAAGTGTTATATTAGTGAGTTGTCCATAAGAGAAATCGAGAGGCGTTTAAACATACCCAAGTAAACTATTTTGGATGTACTTAATAAGTGGAAGACACATGTCGCGCCGGAAGCAGCAAAACGTACCAGCAGACCAAAGAAAAGCAGTGATAGAGGACCTGGAAGACTCAGGAGAGTCGTTATAGCTAATCGACGGAGTACTGCACAAGACCTTAGTGAACAGGTGAGCAAAAATGCTGGAACCTCGGTATGTACACGTACCATTCGCAAAGAACTTCATTCTATTCGTTACCGTGGTCGTGAGGCTGCTCATAAGCCTTTCATTTCCACTAGGAATGCTACTCGTCGTTTAGCAAAGAATCGTGGACCGTAGATCAATGGAAATGGTTCCTATGAACTGATGAATCCAGATACACGATCCATCAGTCTGATGGCCGTGTGTGAGTGTGGCGGTAGCCGGGGGAACGCTGTTTACTACAGTGTACTGGTCCTATGGTCAGGTTCGGAGCTGGCGGTGTACTTGTGTGGGGGTGTTTTTCGTGGTATGGCCCCGGCCGATTGGTTGCCGTGGACACACCTGTTAATCAGCACGTCTACCTCGATATTGTGGACAATTATGCCCTACCAACTCTGTGGCAATGCTATGGAACCGAGCCTTGTTGGTTCCACCAGGATAATGCACCGAGCCATAAAGAAAGGACTGTTACGGCGTGGTTTGACGATAATTCCGTATTTTTTTTTTTTTTTTTTTTTTTGATTGGAGGTTTAACGACCACCGTGAGCTACTCAATGGGCTATTAGCAGTCGCCCGTCCCTAATTTAGGGTCACTGGTTCCAGGGAAGGGAGAGAACCAGTGCCGTAAGATAAACACAACATCCATGCCTCACCGGGATTCGAACCCGGACCCCTTACGGACGAATGATCAGAGGCCAGCGCCTTAGACCACTGCGCCACCGGGGCGGCATAATTCCGTATCGTGTGTGGACTGGCCAGCACAGTGCCCTGATCTTTATCCCATAGAGCACCTATGGAATGAATTAGAGCGTCGCGTAAGAAGTTTGGAACCAAGGCCTACTACTAAGCAAGAGTTAGCGGTAGCATTATGTACTGAATGGAAGCGCATATCTATCGCTGTGTTCCAAAACCTTGTCGAAAGCATATCTCGAAGGGTCATTACATGCATTAAGGCCAAAGGTGTGCCGACACCGTACTAATGTATGTCAATAAATGCTATGTTGGGATAATAATGAAGAACTACGTGCAGAACTTGTACAATATTGAAAAAATGCCGTCTGGTCACCGCATAGTCCGGGGTCCATACTGATACACCCAGATATCTGGGTGTTCCAGTATGGACCCCGGACTATACCGTGCACAGACGGCATTTTTTCATTATTGTGCTATGTTGTGTTTCTCTTCTAGGTGTTCGGTGACTTTTGTCAATATGGTGTATGTTCATGTCAGATATTCTAAGACTCTGCCCTGCCCGAACCGGGAATTTTTCTCTCAACTTATGAAAAGGAATGCCCGGTCAGTTAAGACCTATACCCCATGACTTGAATCAAGGATATCTGAAAGATGTCAAAATGAAATGATGCGGCCTGATGTCCCTTCCGATGAAAGATAATTCTAGTACTTACAGAGTTCGTATATTAGATTAATACTTTGAGAGTAAGACACAGTAACTTAAATGAAATGTCAGAAACGTGACACACCACAGCCTATAGGAACATATGCAAGATTCTTTGGAGATACGAACTGCTAATTTAATAGTCAGCTCGATAGAAGTAGCAATAAACTAGAAGGTGTCACTTATTAAAGGCATAAGTGGCAATTGTTACTTCTCACTCAAATTGACGAGTGTAAAGATTGTAAAACAGCCAGAGATCACATTTGGTGGTTAGTATTTTGTCACCGAGTTTTAATGGTCTTTCTTTTGCCTGATTATAATTTCATTAGTAACCCTTTGAAATTTCCCGTACAAATTAAAGCAGACGTCATTACTAAGTAACAACTTAAATCATTCAATTAAGGCAGACGTCATTACTAAGTCACAACTTAAGTCATTCAATTAAGGCAGACGTCATTACTAAGTCCTGTGACGTACCTGCCAGCAGGACGCACACGACATAAAGGCAGATAGTAGTCAGAGCAAACGTACGCGTAGCTCAATTGGTAGAGTGACTTATTCCGGAATGAGGGGATCCGGGTTCGAATCCTAGCTTGGACAGAGAAATGACGGAGAAATCTACTTCGTTATAATGGCGCCCGAACTATCCGGATGACCCGACTGTTCAAAATCTCGCAATGGTGTGATGTTATTTCCACACCACGAGATTGGAAAAATCAGAGAATCCCCTCTCCAGCGCTTCGAAAAAAAAATAAATAAATAAAAAAAATTGACTGGGAGTGCTCAAGTGCACGTTCTACAGTGGATGGCTGCCTGCAACGATTCATGGTCACGGCTGATCCGTGGGCCATGCCCCCGGCCCTCTTTCGGGGGGGGGGATGTGACGTACCTGCCAGCAGGACGCACACGACATAAAGGCACATAGCAATCATAATAAACGTCCGCGTAGCTCAATTGGTAGAGTGACTTATTCCGGAATGAGGGGATCCGAGTTCGAATCCTGGCGTGGACAGAAATGACGGAGAAATTTACTTCGTTATAGTCCTAACTACGGTTCTTACTTAAATTTTATCGAATCTAGAAAATAATTACTTATATTTTTCAGGTTTCATATGTTTCATATCCGATATTCATTTTCTGACCGCCGCTGTATATGGGTATAAGAAACTGAATTCATTAGAAGATATTGAAGGTATAGTTTCTTTTGCATAAATGGTGATTGAAATTTAAATTGCTTATAAAACACTGTTTTGGTGAGTCAGAGTTATGGGACTTTCTGAAAACCACCTCAATCACGTAAAACCAAAACTTAGGTTTATAAGACTGCGAGAATATAGTTGCTTTGTTATTTGGAATATTAAACCAGAATAATTTTTTTTAATCTACAATCGTAGAAATCCGAAAAGTCATGCGGAGGGAATTTTGAACTTCGTATATTGTTTCGGTTGTCTGAATAGCTAAAGACTGAGAATTTGCCAAACATTACTTTCTGTAAATTAAAATAAGCCTATCATAGTCTCGTACTGGATCCGACCAGTTGATCGAGGAGGTATGAAAAAATCCGTTGTTTAATAAGCAGTCCACCAACACATTCCAGGTCAAATCACTACCAGATAGGTTTACAACAGCGCTGAGCAGGTCGATTCCCGGGACCTAAACTGGCTCACGCAAGCTCAGGCTCTTAGAGAGGGAGACCGAGAGAGAATTTTCTTCCTTTTGTGTGTGTGTATATGTGAAGCTATTTTGCATGATTGAGCATATGAAATTTTTCTTTCACTTTATAGATGGTAAATATCATTTCTCGGCAACTGAGAGAATCGGGACACGGGAGGAATCTTTATTCTGGGCATGGGTAGGAAATGCCGTAAGCCACGCGTTAGTGAATTTCTGCGGCGAACGAAAACCTTCTTCGAGAACTATGTATACTAACTCTCTGATAGCAGGCCGACGAAAATTTTCTACGAGGTAATTCCCTGCTAATTCTATTGAGCAACGTACGTATATTGTAGCGTAGCCCTATCTTTCTGGATACTCGGTCGCCCGAAACATTTCAGGTGGAGCTGAATGGTCAAAGAAAATCTTACAGAAGTACTTATAAAAACAGGTAGAGATCCGTTCTACACTCCACAGTTGAGAAAAACATCGGTTAAATGTAGGAGGACGAGAGAGTGGAAGTCTTCAAGAGGAGATTTGTTTTTATTCATGCCTAACAGGTACGTCATAATTTTCGGGCTTGTTCGGGCCCGTTGCTGTACCTTGTAATATAAAATTCGGGCTCGAGCTGATATACTTCACGTTCCGACGGGCTTTTGTATTTAAAGCCCGAACTCAGCACTAGTTTACAATGAACTGAAACTTCTTGATTATACAAATAGAGTTCTTTTATTTGATTGCTGCCAACCACAAAAGACTTTTTCTCATAAAACGAGTCTCTAGACCTTTCTTACGTTTCACTGTGAGAAAATAACACTCTCTCTTGTTAGGGCAACTGAAAATAAATAATTTACCTGAGCTCTGGTGTTTTCAGCTGCGGTGAAAGATCCTATCATCGCACTGAGCAATATTAGCAGCAGGCGGATATGAAGAGAATCACTTACGGACTGATGTCAGAGATCCAACCCTCTTGAGACCTCCATGCGAATTTCATGGCATCTCCTTCCCAAGGAGGAAAAACCTTTTTCTTCCTTTATTTCTCTTGTTTTCACTCGAATTGTCATCAACCTTTCAGCAACGTCGGTAAAGTTTGCATTCCTTTCAGAAATCACAAAATTCCCTTCCCAGCTTCCTTTCTCCAAAAATTTTTCTGTGAGATCAGGCTATAAATCATGTGACCAGTTAGTTCATCACTTAAAATTTTTGCTGGATTCCGTTCAGTAAGTATGTTCTGCGTTGAATCTCGTGAAGAAAAAGATAGTGCGCTTGTCGGTTGGACCTCGTTTTAATATAAACTCAATGGGCAAATTATTGAATGTGTTATCGTTAAAGTATGAAATCCGCATTTCATAGAACACTTAGTTATTTCATGAAATAACTGATCAAGTCAGTTAAAGCGTAAAACTCACTTGTATTCTATGGTTTAACTAGTTATTTCATAGAATAACGATGTACACCCCGTTAAAGTGTAAAATAACCGAGTAAATAAATCCCAAATTCAAAAGGCTATACAGTGAGAACCACTGGTCAGAAATAACACGCAATTTTCAACCCACTATAAAGTGTTATATAATAATAATGATATTAACTTTTATGTTTTGTTTTTGTTCGAAATGTAATGAGCCTGTCGACATGTCATGTTTAGAAGACTATGTTTTGGAAGACAAAGTTGTGCAGAAGATCTGCAAATTGTGTTTTAATGAACTGAATGTTCAGAGGGAAAGAGAAAACTCTAAAGAATGTTTGGAAATTCAAGCTAAGAAAGATGAAATTAATGTCAGATAAATCTCATTCTGAAGCATCTGTGGGGCTTACAATCCGTATCCCAGTACTTGAAGTTCACAGAGGAAGGGGTGACGCCAGATCTATTTTAGCTGTTATTATGAAAATAACCGAAGAAGGATTTTTGCAATTGGGAACAAGAAACGGCCGCATAAAACAGCTATATTTCTGATCCCAGTTTAGCGTCTGTGAACAAAAATTAATTCAGATCGAAGAAGTGCCGGATATAGAGAAATTGCTCCGGTCGGTTGCTACAGCTCAAAGTTTAGGTACCAGTCAGGGATTTAAAATATGTTCATGTAAAACGCAGTGTGTCAACAAAAAATGTATTTATTTTAGAAATAATGTTCTACGCAATTCCAAATGCCATTTTAGTAATCCCTGTTGTAACAAATCATTTGATTGTGTCTTTATATAAATATCACTTTGCATGCTGTATAATTCAGTCAAATTGTTTATTTTACACTTTAACTGTCTACCATTAGCTAATTTATAGAATACTTAATTATTTCATAGAATAACCAGTTAAAGTGTGGAATTATTAATTTATTACACGCTTTAACTACCTTGATCAGTTATTTCATGAAATAACTAGGTATTCTATGAAATAACTGAATTATACATTTTAACGGTAACATATGCACCCCGATGTGATGATGCAGAATTCTGGAATGACTAAAGATTTTAAAAAAGGAAGGAGAAGAAAAATGACAGTATTTTAGGATGTTATGCTGAATTCCAAAAAATGGGAAAAAAATGAAAACATTAGTAGTGGGACCTCATTTTAAGTGAGAACAAGGGAGGAAGAAACAGACGGCCAGTTTTGTGACAAGGTCACAAAAAGAGGGAGGCGCCATCATCTTAGAGCTTGGAATGCGAAATTCCAAAAACTGAGAGAACCCTTAGCAACAAGTAAGGGTATTGCATGTGGCGCACTGATGTGGGGGAATTAAGGAAGCAGACGGAGAGAGAAGCCCAGGTCGAGGGGCAGCGTGCAAGCTTCTGATTGGCTGTGCAAAAGCCACGCCTTCCTGAGTGGCGATCAAACAGCTTCAGGAACCTTCAGGTGGGTTTACTACACTCAAATGGAAACCTCGATCGCCGGATCTCAATCCCATTGAAAATTTGTGCAGCGAATTGGAAAGGTCTTTTCGATCCCCTCAACCCCCATTGGCAAAATGGATGCCCTGCGAAGGTGATCGTCGCTATATGGGCGACATTATCACCCCCATGTTTCCAACACCTCATTGAGTTTTCACCAAGATGTCTGGCTGTTTCTGTGAGGGCAGAATATGGAGTGACCTGTTGTTTAGTAGGTGTATATATTAATATCCTCATTAAGTTCATATGCGTCGTCAAATTTCAATAGATAATGAAATTGCACTGTGGGAAGGTTAATCTCAGATTTTATCTACACGTTAATGCCTCTGACCCAAATATGAAAAGTGATTAAAATATATTAATTAATCTAGAAAATTGCAAATGCTAACAATTACGTGAGCGGTGAGAAAGAAACATAGATATCCACAAGATATGAAATAAAAATAAATCCTCAGAACAGCGGGTCTTCTTTTTCCGAAAATATGACAAAGGCTTTCAGAACCGTTAAAAAAATTGTTTGCTAAATTCTATGAGTAAATTCCTCAACATTTCAGGGACAGTAAAAAATTTAGCTCAAATTTCTAATTTTGCATTGCAAAAAAAGTATGGAAAATTGGGTTTGAAACACTTAGGACGTAACATCAGCTTTCCGTTTACGTTGCAAATATCTCTATGTCGACAAACGTATTCGGACACCTCCACATATTTAAATATACGTGTATTTAAAGAACCGGACGCTGACGCGCGGGGTTTGTTGCAGCTGTATACGAAGGGGAGCGTTGGTACACCCTTCAGACCTCATTGGCAGCAGCGAGTATGAGCTGTACTGATGGATTTTTGGGGAGTATTTCGGTTGAACGCCAGCTGAGTAAGCAATCGATGCATGACATTGTCGCTTTTCTGGGATTCCTACTATGCACTGTCGCTGAGGATCCTCATCGATGGAAAGCTATTGGTGCTGCTGCAGCAAGCAGCGCTGTAATGGTACCCCAAAAGCTCAAAGACAAACGAAGCGTATTGGTCAACATGAAAAAGACATGCTTGCCCTCAGTCATACACCTGGACGAAAATATCGTACAAGCCACTAGAATTGCTATTTGCCCGAGACAGTCCATTTAAAACTGCATGCTCACGGCTACTATTCTAGGTCAGCTGCACACAAGCTCTACAACACTTCAGGCAATTCCAGACGAGGAATCCAGTGGTGGACAAGAGAAAAGTGGAAGAAGGTCGTGTGGAGTCAGTAATCAAGCTATTCATTATTTCTTTCAGATGATCTTATTTGGTGTGGCGTTTGCTTGGAGAATGCTGTCAGGCGGACTGAATTTGTCCTTACAGTCAAGTTTCGTGGAGCATCTGTGAGGGTATGGGGCTGTTTCTGCTAGAAAGGACTCGGTTGGTCTTGGTGCCCTCCAGTCTAACGAACAGCCGCCAGATACGAAGACATTCTGAAAACTTCCATGCTACCTAAGCTGTGGCACTACGTCGGCACATATTCCCGCTTGTTTCAGCAAGACAGAAAGCCTAGCCACACACCACTGTATGTCCAGACATTGTCTGAGGAGCAGGACATACAAATCCAATAGAAAATCTGTGGAACTAGCTGGAAACGTCGAATCCCATCTCGGCCGCTCAGACCTTCCTTTACAGCAGCTCCGACTGAATCTTTTCAGGAGGAATGAAAGAAAATTCCGGTAGAGACGTAAAGGAATCTCGTGAAAAGCATGCGTGGAAGTTGTCGATGCTGTCATAATGATCAAAGAGGGACCAACTACGCAGTACTTTAGTATAATAAGCACACCGAACAAAAAATTAGTCACCCGTAACAGAAATGATAGTAGAAAGTTATCGGTTGCAAGAGGGCGCAGTAATAGCATTGTTGAGAGATAAATAGCACTGACGTGGTCTACAGGATCATTTCTGTCTCGTGCAATGGTAAAGAGCAACGTGTGTGTTGAATTTAGTCTGCAATATGGGTCGTAACACAGACGTTACTCAGTGGAAAAAAGGAGCCATCGTGTTTGCCCGTGCCCGCAGGCACAAAGTCAATGAAATCGCCCAATTTGTTAGTGTGTCGAAGCGTACTGTCCAGCGGGTTTACAAACAGTGGTGTAGCTCGCAGTCAACTGAAAATCGGCGACGTAACTATGGCCGGAAAACGATTCTCACCAAAAAGGACAGCCGCCATGTTTCACGCCTAGTAACTGCAAATCGGTTTCAAACCAGGCAACAATTGCTCCAAACAATCAATGAAAGTCCATTCCAACCAATTTCCGAAAGGACACTGCGACGAGAACTGCATGCGAGGGACATCTGGAGCAGAATACCACAGAAGAGGCCTCTTTTAACAGCAAGTCACAAACTCGCACGTTATCAATAGGCACCAAAACTTTACTGTGTAGGATTGGAAACTACACTGCTGGCCACCCAAAATGCAACACCAAGAAGGACACGAGATAGCAAAGCCACATTTACTGGACACATAACAACACATACAAAGATGAAACGATTGAGCTTACAGGGTCTTGCGACTTGCGGAACACGTAGACATCAATAGTTCGTGTGGCCCCCATGGCTGGCAATAACTGCCGCTACACGCAGCGGCATCGAACGAAAGAGGCTTTGGATGTGGGCTTGGGGTATGTCGGTCCAGGCTGCTTCCACACGTTGCCACAGTTCATCAGACGTAGCCGCGGGTGGTGCTTGCTGGGAAACTCGGTTGCCGATCAGCGACCAGACGTGTTCGATGGGCGACATATCGGGAGAACAGGCGGACCACGGTAGCAGTGACATCTGTTGGGTCGTGAAGAATTGATTTACGATTGCGTGCCATGTGCGGGCGCGCAATGTCCTGTTGAAACGTGGCCGCTGGTAGGTCCTGCAGCTAAGGGAGGACTAAAGGCTCAAAAACGTCGGAGATGTAGAGGTGGCTGTTGCGTGTACCAGCGATGCGTACCAGTGGGGTGCGGGTGTGATATCCAATTGCGCCCCAAACCATAACGCCAGGCGATGGACCGGTATGGCGATGCGTAATGCAGGCGTCATACAGTCTCTTGTCGTGGTGCCGCCACACGTGGATCCGACCATCGTGGTGTTGCAGGCAGAAGCGGGATTCGTCAGAGAAGACAATGTCGTGTCGTTCCGTAGTCCATTTGCGGCGTTCAACGGCCCACTGCCTCCGCACTCGTCGGTGGTGTAACGTCAATGGTAATCGGAGCAATGGGCGCCCTGCGACAAGTCCCCGCTCCTGTAGACGACGTCGAACGGTACGTGCTGACACAGGTTGTTGCGCAACACACCCTAATTCCTGCGCTAACGTTCGTGATGTGGCGGTGCGAGCCGTCAATGCCCGCCGCACAACATGCCGGTCCTCTCGTTCGGTTGTGTGCCGCGGCTGCGGCAATCGCTCACGTCGGTCCGTCCGTCCCTCCTGCACCCACCGAATCCATACTCGCCTCACTGTGGCTGGATGTCGTCCCACACGGGTGCCGATGTCTGGGTACGACAAACCGCTGTCGCGATAAGCCACTATTTTTCCTCTGTCGAACTCTGAAACGTGCTGGAATGACTGCCGTATTCTGCGACGAGGCATCAGCAAGCTTCTTACGCACAGTTCCGGCAGCACAACACACTTTCACTACTTACACCCCGCCTTCTGTGCACCCTTCTTACAGTACTTCTCGGTCGCGTGCCGGGCGCACAGGACTTGCATATGCCCTGAAATGCTAATCGTTTGCATCTGCTCTCGCGGGCGACGCATGCTGCGAATTTCAGGCCAATCGGATGCTTCCTTCTTGGTGTTGCATTTTGGGTGGCCAGCAGTGTAGTAATTTCATCTGATGAGTCTCGTTTTTGTTTGTACTCTAATGATGGGAGGCGACGAGTGCATCGCATTCCCAATGAAGCCTTTAATCCTGATTGTGACAAAGGTGTTGTTCAAGCTGTAAGGGGTTATGTGCTGTTTCGTGGATATTTTACGTATCACGAAATGGGCAGTCTCTTTGCAGTGACGATGAATTTGAACCAGCATGCTTACCTCCGCATCCTGAATAACAAAGTGTTACCCTTTGCGCTACATTTTCATGGGAAGCACCACATTGCCATTCCCGTCTTCCAAGACGACAAATGCAATGTGCACATGGCTAAAACTGTGTATGAGCGTCACGCCGAACAACCAGCAACACTGTCTGACCTCGACTGGCCCGCCAAATGCCCAGATTTAAATCTTATTGAAAACCAGTGGGATCATTTTGAACAGAATGTGAAAAGCCGCAATAGCCGCCCCGGTGGCGCAGTGGTCTAAGGCGCTGGCCTCTGATCATTCGTCCGTAAGGGGTCCGGGTTGGAATCCCGGTCGGGCATGGATGTTGTGTTTGTCTTACGGCACTGGCTCTCTCCCTTCCCTGGAACCAGTGACCCTAAATTAGGGACGGGCGACTGCTTATAGCCCATTGAGTTGCTCACGGTGGTCGTTAAACCTCCAATCAAAAAAAAAAGCTGCAATAGACACCCACGTACTCTGGCGGAACTTCGAGACCACTTGACGCACTAGTGGCTGCAAATTGATGTTCAATACATTCACAACCTCGTGGAGTCTCTACCACACCGGATTTTTTTTTTTTTTTTTTAAGGTTAAACGACCACCGTGAGCAACTCAATGGGCTATAAGCAGTCGCCCGTCCCTAATTTAGGGTCACTGGTTCCAGAGAAGGGAGAGAGCCAGTGCCGTAAGACAAACACAACATCCATGCCTCACCGGGATTCGAACCCGGACCCCGTTAGGACACACCGGATTCATGCCGTTACCAAGGCAAGAGGCGCCTGCACCCTGTTAATAGGTATATTCTGACAGGGGTGACTAATGTTTTGTCCGGTGTGCTTAGTTGCACATCTTTTGTGCATGTTCACTGATTTTCGGCTAATAAATGTTCGAGCTAGGTGTCCGAATACATTTGTTTTTATTTTATTTTGTTTCCGAACAAAATGAAATAAAAATTCCTCATGAATTTTTTTGTTGTAAAATAATATGAATGAAATTATAACTTCGTGAAACTATTAATTTGATGCCGTTCCAATGACATAGTGGTCTAAGAGCTTATTTCTGACCATTCGTCCGAGACGATCCCGTGTGAGGTATGGATGTTGTGTCTGTCTTACGGCACGTAGTTTCTAACTTCCCTGAAACCAGTGGTCCTAAATTCGGGGCAAGCGGGTACTTATAACCCATTTCATTGTTGCATTGAAGCCGCAAACGAAAGAAAACAAAATATTCCATTTACAATCAGTTCTAAGCCCAAAACCTGTAAGCCAAAGAGCATACATGAATACACAAGCTTGAGTATTTCCATACATTTTTAACCAGCTAATGTAAAATATTGCTATTTTACCAGATTATGTTGATTTCAACTTTTCTTCAAAACATACTGCCCATTAAAATATTATCTTTCAGATCTTTACTCAATTAACTCCTTATTCTGAATCAGTTTTTATTTTTGCACCCTCATATTTAATTCCCCAGTTTCTCCCTTTACCCTGATCTCAACGCTTGGTTTCCCGTAGTATGAACTTAAATCTTCCTTTGACCTTCTCAGCATTTTCGCTGTCCGCCATGCTGTAAGAGATTAAAGAAACTTATCGATTCTAGAGGAAATTAAATAGTTTTGGATTTATCGCAAGGTAAACTTTACAAGGAACTGAAACTTATGGAAACAAATTCTGCTTCTTTGACAAAAACTATTCATATTTTCTACGAAAAGTGAAACCCAATATTAGCGACTTTGCTTAAAATGGGAATAATTTATTGATGGCAGATTTTGTCATTTCGATTATGACTTGCAAATATATTCAACATTAAGAAAACATAAGTATTCTTATCCTAGATCTAACTCAGTCTAAAAGTTTTTGTTCAGTAACTACAAATCTGAAATGCTCGTTTTTAACGCTCAAGAATCTCTTCAAGAATCTGGTTATCAGATGGGCATCTGTTCAATTGTATATCTTTTGTCTTGCATATGGGCCGCGGGTGGCCTAGTGGGCAACGTTTGTGACTGCTACTGAATGGACCTCAGATTCGATCCCAGGTAGGTACGAACGTTCGATCCACTAAATATCCACCGTGCGTCGGATGGGCACGTTAAGCCGTCGGACCCCGGGTACTGGCCTCCCGGTAATAAATAAGGGCGTCTTCCTCCCCCTTTCTACTTCGCTTCCGTGTGACTTTCTTATCAGGCACTTTAGCCCAGATCTCCTAGCTTCCTATTTCTAAGGGTTGTTTAAGACCTGGGGTCAGACACTCCCTTCCTAAAATCCTCTGCATATGATTTGGTCTGATCTGGTAAAGAAATATTTCATCCTGATTCATAAATAAGGTCTCTTCAACTTCGAAATGCCGCATTTCAAGTCTGTAGTTAAGAACCTGAGTCTGTGTATTCACTATCTGATCAAAATTATATGGACACTTGCTTATCCACAAAATCCCACTTATAGGAAATGAATTCCTATTAAGTTGTTCCACCCTTTGCAGCCATCACAGTCGCCGCTTCGCTGGTAAGTCTTTTCACTAGAATTTGATACATTGCTGTAGGAATTGCCTTCAGTTATGCCACACGTCTGGTCGGTCAGCGACGTCGGGCGGTTCGTTCTGTCTTAGCCGGCGTTCCAATTTATCCCAATGGTGTTCCATGAGGTTGAGATCGGAGCTCTATGCAGGCCAGTCAAGTTCTTTCACACCCATGTGATCAAACACTAACTGACTTTGCTTTGTGGAGAGAGGCATTGTGTTGTTGGTAAAATAAAGAGCTTTTGCCGAAATGGTGTAATAATGATGGAAGCACAGGATTGTCGAGAATGTAATTATATGCCGCAATGTTAGTATTCCCGCTAGCTAAAACCAAGGTGCTCATCTCCAAAGCACAAGAAGCCGCCACAGAGTATGCCTCCTCCACTAAACTTCACAGTTGGCACAACACAATAGAGAAGGTTGTGTTCACGTGGCGCCTTCCACACCCAGACACGTCCGTCGAACTGCCAAATAATCAAGCTTGATTCATCACTCCAGAGAACTCTACCACCGCTCCAGAGTCCACTGGCGCCTAACCTGGCACCACTCCAACCGTCGCTTGATACTCATCTTGCTGATATTAGGCTAGTATGGCGCTTATTCGCCATGGAAACTCATTCCCTTTAGATCTCGATGAACAGCTATGGTGCTGGAGTTGCTTCCAGAGGCATTCAGGATTTCGGTGGTGAGTGGTGCAATCGAAGACTGGCAAGTCAGCCGCACAACTCACTTCAGCACTCGATTGTCCTGCTCTGTCCCTTTATGTGGCCTATCAGGTTGCGATTCCACTGTTACTGCCCCAGCCGTTTCCACTCACAAAAACATCACTTCCAGTTAATCGGCGCAACTGCAGTTGGATAGAAATTTCCCAAACCAACTTGTTGCTAAGATGGAATCCTATGACCATGCGACATTGAAAGTCACTGAGCTCTATCGCAATGCCCCTTCTATTGTTCATGCTTGTCCATGACGTTTGCCAGGACACGTGCGCTTTTTTATACCTGTGTGGATCACGCCTATCACGTATATACTAAATCCACTACTCAAAAGCGATGTCCTGACACATTTCATCATATAGTGTATGGACAGATGAATAAACCGATGCAGGGAAAGGACAATAGAAGAACTTGCAGAAGAGTGCATACTAAACCTTCATTTCAGCTCTTCTCTGAACTTACACTTCATCAGTTAGTTATACACAGTCGAGTCACATTATTGTAACCACCAGCTTATATATAGAGTAAGCTCCGTGTGCAGCGCTCACAGCAGCTATATGAGCTGGGAGTGACTCAATAAGGTGCTGGAAGGTGTTAACAGGTATATGAAGCCATGCTAACTGCACTGCTTCTCACAGCTGCTGGAGGGTACATGGTGGAGGATCCATAAAGCGAACAACACGATCGAGGATAGAAATTTCCCCAACTAACTTGTTCCACAGATGCTCAATTGGGTTGGGGAATTAGGGGGCCAGGAAAATACTTTGAAATCTTCATCGTGCTCCTCCAAACACTCTCGGGCATTTCTAGCTGTGTGACACGTCGTAGTGTCGTGCTGGAAGATCCCATCGGCCCCAGGGAAGACAATCAGCATGTATGGGTGTACGTGGAGTGCAAGGATGGATTCATAACGAATTCCGTTCATAGTGCCTCCCACAGGTATGAGTGGACCCAGGTAATGTAACGAAAATATTCCCCAGACCATAACGCTGCCCCCCACCAGCTTGTGTTCTTCCAGTAATAGTTGAAGTGTGTTCGTTCTCCGACGTTTCTCTCCTTATATGACAACGACAGTTAGTTCGATGAAACAGAAAACGTGACTCATCGGAGAAGCTAATCCTTTGCCAATCAGCGGAGGTCCAATTCGGATACTGCCGTTCAAATGTAAGTCTTCTCTGCCAATGCACCTTCGTTAGCATAGGTGCAGTTACCATCCGTTCTAATCGGAGCCCCATACGCAGTAGGAGTCGCTGAACTGTCGTTTTAGACACACTTTCGGTAGCCCCCTGGTTCATTCGGCCAGTGAGTTGCTCCACTGTATCGTGCTGATCGGCCCTCACACACCTTCGAAGCCGACGTTCACCTCTCACATCAATGGCACATGGTGCTCCACAGTTTCCACTTCGCTTATCCGCAATGGTGCCATTCCTCCAATCACGATACACTTTAACCACAGCAGCACGCGAACAGTTCACAAACTGCGCTGTTTCAGAAATACTGCCATCCTTGGCCCGAAAGCCGATAATCATCCCTTTTTGCAAATCTGATAAATCGCTCCTTTTATCCATGACAACAACGAGTGATATGTTTTCAGAATGCCTACAGCACACCTTCTATACCCTCCAAGCCAGCTTACGGTACGTGCCTACTTTCATTGGCTACGCGCTGTTGGCTTCAAAAGTAAGAGGTGGTACAATAATGTGACTCGACTGTGTATTAAAGATATCTGCACGACATTTTAGTTGGAAAAAATGTTCGCATCTCCATCGAAGTAAAAGCCGAAGAAATAGGAAAAATCAATGATAAAGATAATATAATTTTTAAGCATCGGTTGGTTAAAATGTTGTCCAGATATTTTTAAGTATCTATGTGTCCCTAATCCATGACGGATTTTACGGTTATCAAGCTTTGATTGAAACTGACAGATTTGTTACTGTTATATGATCAGCAAAGCGCAATTACATCCTCCTTAACAAAAAACTGTCACCGCACGCATGATATGTTCCGTAACTTTAGAAACCTAATTATCTGCTGCATAGGAAATTAATACCTGAATGGTAAAGCGAGTATGTTTCTTTTATCTACAGCAAAGAAAACAGTTTTGTGTTTAAAAGGTTTTTCTTGGCAGAAAGCTTTCTGCACGAATAATCCCATCTGAAGAGATCATTCTTCTTTTAAAAAGGAAGACTTTCTTCTGTAAATAAAAAACTATGTGTGCTATTCGGTACAGTCCAGATTAGTTTAAAATTCTAGTATTCAAACTGTTAATTTATTTTAATTTTCCACAACAGTAGTAAATATTTAAACTCCAATGTACATAGATATATCACGTGCACCTCAAAAATTGCCCAACCACGTATATTTTGATGTAAAGTGCTGTTTGTGCTTTTTACTGTGAGTCAACAACAAAAATATTTCTCAGTGCCGTTGACGCCGTTGTGTCTTTCTTTGGATGAGTTTTCCACCAGTAATCGATAGTTCTACTGACTCTAGACTCTACGTCTCGAATTCTTGTTTCGGCCTCTTTCTATCGAATTTTCGCCTCATCCCCAGAAGAGGGGGAAAAAGATTCTAACTATGTTAAAACTGAATAATCTCACATCTTATAAAGGAATAATAACGCTGCATTACTGAACATTTTTACTTGCTGAACATTTTTACTCTAGTAAATTTGAAATAAAAATCCAGAAAGTGAACGTAATTCACATTCTAGTGCAAGCAACTCAGTTTTGAATGAAAGGCAGACAAATATCTATCAAGTGCAAACTCAAACATGCACATACATACTCGAAATGGTAGCGGAAAGGAAAAGTTAAAGACATTGATACCCAGTTTTGCAATGTACGTTCGGAGATATTTTTTTCAATTTACTGATTCTTGCACAAGTTTTACGATATTTCCTAAACATTGTCAAGTATTCAGGGAGTCAATCCGTTAATGCCGATTTATACATTAAAATTTATAGCGAACGAGCACTTTTCTGCCGGTGGTGAGATTCGGAGCCACATCTTTCCTCTCCGTAGTCTGATATTCACCCGACTGAACTACGCTCAGCACGTCTTATCGCTGCAACTTGCCGTCTTGACTCACGCGCAACCTCAGTGGTACGTCACATATATCCCCATTGAGAAGCTAGGAGGTAGGAAATCGCAGGTTTCGGGTCCACCGACAAACCGTGCTTGCTCACTGTACGAGAAGGAATTCGTATTAATTCCAAGTTAGGGTCAGGCGACAAATCCTGCTTGGAGGAGCTCACTGTAGAAGAAGGAATCTAAATATTTAAAACACAAGGCCGTTTCTTTCTACAATCCGCCAAAGCCACCCACTGGAGCGATTTTCATGATTTTTTTTAAATGAAAGCTACTGACCCACAGATTTGTCATCGCTAATTTTTATTGTCATAAGTAATTTTTATTTTATGTTACGATGGCATTTTCTTTATACAATCCGCCGTTCGTTATTCTGGCGTTTGTTCTCGCTTCAGTACTTGCAGCGCCATCTGCCTTTTTGCGGTGGTCGGACTTGGAACTAAACCCTCTGCTGTCAACTACGCAGTTGTAATTATCCGAATTGGTTCAGTAGTTTTCGAGATTAGTAAAAAAATCCGTATATTATCGTCAACTACTTTCTTTCACGTTGGGTGTGATCAGGTTGCATGTAAACAAAGCGGAACGATACACGGGATATGGAAAACTATTTGAAAGCGACCTGATTCGGTAGTACAACCAAAAATAATAAAAAATAATTAAAAATAAACGAAATAGCCTTTGTTTACCGGAAAGAACTAAGCTTCCCAACGGTGAAATAATTATACAAATCGGTTCACTAGATTTCGAGATTACCTCAAAAACACAAAGTTTATCTCCTTATATATTAGTATAGATTAGTATTAGAATTAGTATAGAAAAACAAAATAGCCTAAGTCCACCAGAAAGCAGTAAGTTTCCCAACGGTGAAGGAATTATCCGAATAGGTATAGTAGTGTTCGAGATTAGTAAAAAAAATTCATATATATTATCGTGAACTCTTTTCTTCCAGGTTGGGTGTGATCAGGTTGTATGTAAACGAAGCGGACCGACACACGGGAATTCAGGAACTATTTGAAAGCGATTTGATTCGGTAGTACAGCCAAAAAATAATAAAACTTGATAAAAAAGATAATGAAAAATAAACCAAATAGCCTATGTCCACCGGAAAGAAATAAGCTTCCCAACGGTAAAAGAAATTAACAAATCGATGCAGTAGTTTTCGAGATTACCTCAAACACACAAACAAATCTTCTCTCTTTATACACTGCTGGACAATTGCTAAGGACGGATCATAAACGGCTATATAGCGCATAAAAAAAAAAGTAAGTGTGGTTGTATGCCAAGTGAAATAAAATAATGTCAGAATGCCAGGACATTACAAGAAAGACAATTTATTGTGCTCTGAAATCCAGAAGGCTTCTTTTTTTTTCTTTTTTTTTGATTGGAGGTTTAACGACCACCGTGAGCAACTCAAAGGGCTATAAGCAGTCGCTCGTCCCTAATTTAGGGTCACTGGTTCCAGGGAAGGGATAGAGCCAGTGCCGTAAGACAAACACAACATCCATGCCTGACCGGGATTCGAACCCGGACCCCTTCGGACGAATGATCATAGGCCAACGCCTTAGACCACGGCGCCACCGGGGCGGCCCAGAAGGCTTTGGAACGTGTTCAAGGGACAAACAGGCCATTTTGTGCAGAATACGTAAACGTGAAAAAAAAATGCAATAACCGTACGCAGGCGTTCCGGCGTAAGATGTCAATACGGGATATGGCCACCATGGAGGGCGATGCAATCTTCCACACGTCGTGTCGCGCTTTGCACAACATTATCAAGCAGCTGTTGGGGTAATTTATCCCATTCCTCTGTCAGTGCACGGATGAGGGTGTCCTTGCTTATTGGAGGGCATGACGACCAGCAAGACTCCTCCCCAAAACATCCCACACATTTTCAATGGGATTCAGATCTGGAGAACGTGCTGGCCATACGAGGCGTTGAATATCCTCGCTCTCAAGACACTCCTGGACAGCGACTGTTCGATGACATGTTGCGTTGTCGTCCATGAAAATGAATCTATCACCGACAGCACCACGGAACATGGAAACATGAGGTAGCAGAACATCATTAATGAATCGTTGGCCAGTCGTAGTCCCAGTTGGAAGCACATAGAGGGACGTACGGCCATCGATCCTGATGCCAGCCCATACCATGACACTACATGTCGGACATCGGTCCCTTTACTGTATGTTTGCTGGACAATATGCAGTACCACTATCACGCCAGATCAGTTGTCGTCGACAATCAGACGATAGACTGTATCTACTCTCATCTGAGAAGAGGACAGCAGACCAGTCGTTGTCAGTCCAATTGCGATGTTGACGGCACCATTGCAAACGGGCGGTACGGTGACGTCTGGACAATGGGATGCACACAAAAGGACGGCGGGCATATAGTCCTCCTTCATGCAAACGTCTGGCGACAGTTTTTCGGGAGATCCGCTTGCCAGTAGCAGCCATAAACTGATTTGCTACCTCACTAGCTGTGCTGCGCCGGTGTCTTTTTGTTGATAGCACTATGTACCGATCTTCTGCAGGTGTCGTACTGCGAACACGACCTCCCCCGTGACGTTTGCTACACTCTCCATTTGTTTGAAATGATTTCCAAAGCCTTGAAACAACACTGTGGCTGACGTCGAACTCCCTGGCAACATCTGTTATTTTTCGCCCTTCTTCAATCTTGCCAATAATACGGCCACGCGTAAAATCATCTAGGTGATGTCGGGAAGACATACTGAAAATTGCAAGTTCGTCGATTGATTCTTTCCCTTTCAACTTTGCGTTTGAACAACAACGGTCAATACGCGTCAAATCCTTTATATCTCTTATCAGCGCTATGACGTCACGAACAAGTTCGGCAATCCAAAATTTGCATACGCACAACACGTCTTACTGTATCCCACACTTATGCTAATATCCACATTTTCCTGCCTTCCATTTTATAGTTGCTATCGTTGCTATTATCATCCGTCCTTAGCTTTAATTGTCCGGCAGTGATATTAGTATAGAATATACACTGCTGGCCACCCAAAATGCAAGACCAAAAAGGAAGCATCCGACTGGCCTGAAATTCGCAGCATGCGTCGCCCGCGAGAAGACATGTAAACGATTAGCATTGCAGGGCATATGAAAATCATGAGCGCACGGCACGCCACCGAGAAGCACTATAAGAATGGTGCACAGAAGGCGGGGTGTAAGTAGTGGAAGTGTGTTGTGCTGCCAGACCTGTGCGTGGGAAACTTCCTGATGCCTCGTCGCAGAATACGGCAGTCATTCAAGCACGTTTCGGAGTTCGACAGAGGACGAATAGTGGCTTATCGCGACAGCGGTTTGTCGTACCGAGACATCGGCGCCCGTGTGGGACGACATCCAGCCGCAGTGAGGCGAGTTTGGAATTGGTGGATGCATCAGGGACGGACGGGCCGACGTGAGCGATTGCCGTAGCCACGGCACACCACCGAACGAGAGGATCGGCATGTTGTGCGGCAGGCATTGACTGCTCGCACCGCCACATCACGAACGTTAGCGCAGGAATTAGGGTGTGTTGCGCAACAACCTGTGTCAGCACGTACCGTTCGACGTCGTCTGCAGGAGCGGGGACCTATCGCATGGCGCCCATTGCTCCGATTACCACTGATGTTACACCACCGGCGAGTGCGGCGGCAGTGGGCCGCTGAATGCCGCACCTGGACTATGAATGGCACGACATTGTCTTCTCCGACGAATCCTGCTTCTGCCTGCAACACTACGATGGTCGGATCCGCGTGTGGCGGCACCACGGCGAGAGACTGTATGACGCCTGCATTATGCATCGCCATACAGGTCCGTCACCTGGCGTTATGGTTTGGGGCGTAATTGGGTATGACACCCGCGCCCCTCTGGTACGCATCTCCGGTACACTCAACAGCCACCGCACCATCTCCGACGTTTTGGAGCCTGTAGTCCTCCCTTACCTGCAGGATCTGCCAGCGGCCACGTTTCAACAAGACAATGCGTGCCAGCACGTGGCACGCATCGTGCAACAATTCTTCACGGCCCACCAGGTGTCACTGCTGCCGTGGCCCGACTGTTCTCCCGATATGTCGCCCATCGAACACGTCTGGTCGCTGATCGGCAACCGAGGGGCCTGGCAAGCACCCCCGTGGCTACGCCTGATGAAGTGTGGCAACGTGTGGAAGCAGCCTGGACCGACATACCCCAAGCCCACATCCAAAGCCTCTTTCGTTCGATGCCGCGGCGTGTAGCGGCCGTTATTGCCAGACATGCGGGCCACTCGAACTATTGATGTCTGCGTGTTCCGCAAGTCGCACGGGCCTGTTAGCTCAATCGTTTCATCTTTGTATCTGTTATTATGTGTCCAGTAAATCTGGCTTTGCTATCTCGTGTCCTTCTTGGTGTTGCATTTTGGGTGACCAGCATTGTATAATGATACGAAACAAACATTTGTTAAAACGAAACTGGCAAAATAAAACACATTTTTAACCCCATTCTGTATTTATCTAGACACGATATCATTTCGGGTCACTGCAAGAATGCTTCAATACTCCAATGGAAGCCCGTATTTTCTTTACCGCGAACACCCTCTGAACTTTTGTCCCTGTGTGCAAGCTTTGCTATTGATATATACCCCCATCGATGCGCGATTTAAGTGCGTTGTGGCGGACCACTATTTCGTCATCGGTCGTTATTTTTTAATCATTTGCATATTCGGTCCCGATGTACTTACACCCGGGGTTTTATCAGGGTCGAACGACTTTCTCGGGGTGCTTCATTTTTTTTTTTTTTTTTTTGCAAAGAGTGTTTAAGAACGAATACTTCGGCTACCAGCAAGCTCTCGGTTTTGAAGAAATTACAACCTGTCGACCCAACAGTGAAAAGTCACAAGCTTGATAGCTCAATTACACATGTCACACCCTTATGCTGATACGACGGGCTTTTATCTATGTCTTACTGACTTGACTGACTTCCAGGAGTTTCGGAAAACGCGAGCTCTTGGGAGATATGAAGTTAAGTAAGAATAGGTAACAGGAAGTGATATAATTTGAATGGAAACAGGCAACCAAACTGAAAGATGAATTAGAGCACATGTATGTCACATATTCCATTGTTTCTTTGCAAATTTATTCTCATGAAACTTCAACTGGTTATCAGCAAAATGTTCTTTCAAATCACATTCTCCCCTACAACTTTGCCGATTTGAACGTGCATTCGTTTCTTAAAGAATTAATGAGGTTGCCTCTAGAAGCTGCGAAGCCCAGATAGCCTCGAGATAAACGAACGCGTCTTTAAAACGTTATTGAATGAACTATAAGAACTGAAGTTTACATGAGATCATCAAGACTAGTCGGAAGTTTTAGTCTTTTCGTTTTATATTTCAGTTAAATACTGAGATATGCAGAAAAAAAGTGTGTAAAACACGTTTCATTTACAACTGTTTAACAATGAAAACGTCGAGCCGTCAATTTCCCGCTTTAGTGGTCGAATTCGCAGAGACATAGTTTTCTAGAAGGCTATTTGTCCGAGTTGGGGCGTGGTTCTATTCCCACATCAGACATGGGTGGTGTGATTCTCTTCTGCTCTGGCAGTTTCCCTTCCTGGAACCAGTGGCCATAAATTAGGGACGTGGGACAGCTTATAAACTTTAGAGTTGCCCAAGGCGGTCGTTCAACTCTGAAACTAAAAAAATAAACTCTCTTCCCGAGACTGAAATTTGAAAAACTGTCGGAGTAAAAAAACGAACACAAGCAGACCGCTTTTGATAGTAAAAGTAACATATAGCTCAGTATTCTCAAGAATTGTCAGACTGGGCCTAATGAATTTTGATATGTTGTTTTACAGACATTCCTGTTCACACTGTAGCCTACCTGAATAGTATCGTAGAATGTTTCGCAGGGGGAGGTGGATTCACCCTGACAGCAGTAGGTAAGCGTTGTGGGTTTGAATTTTGAATGCGAATATTAACTCGTTATACCACTCCATAGAGTTTCCAGAATATGTTCTTTGCCGTGAACATGCTCTGAACTTTCCAAGTTTTATACTTTGTAGACCCGTTGTTTCAGGCAGGTGAGAAACGTACAAACTGCAGAAGTGGGATCTCCTAAGCCACAGTAACGACTGCCTATGTTACACAGAGATATTTGACGTATTTGTGTATACACATTGAAAGGACAATTTATCATGCACACCCACCTAATAACGTGTGGGCCCACCTTTCGTCCTCACAACGGGAACAGCACATCGTGTCATAGATTTTACTAGGTGTTAGAAACATTCGCTTCGTATTGCAGCACATGATTCCAGAACAGCTACCCGTAAAGTGCGGAGAGTTTCCTGCGGCGTGTTTCTGTCTCGAATATGTCACCCTACTTCGTCCCAAAGATGCTTAGATGGTTTTGAATGGGTTTCAATATGGAGCTGCAAACTCGCTGGAATGCCTTTTCAACCAGCCCCTTAGCCAACTGAACGATGAGACGGGGCGTTGCCTTGTTGGAAAGCTTCTTTCTGTGGGACATTGATAGCCATGAACGGGTGTAGGTCAGCATAATATTTTTGTGGTGTACGTCAGCAGAACCTTAACCTTTTCGAGTGCGTCAACAAAGCCTTAGCCTTTTTGTGTATGTCAGCATAGACTTTTGTGGTGATGGTTGTCTCAATAGGTGCAAGAGGCCCCTAGTTTACGCACGTAAACACACCCTCCTGTCGGCATATCGTAATTGGAAACTCGATTCGTTTGCCCAAGCTACCTGTTTCCAGCCTTTTACGGTCCAGAAGTCCAACCACCAATTACCCAAACGAGCGCGATGAAACGGAACGTTGTCTTGTTGGAAGAAGGCTCCTTTCTGTGGGATACGGATAGCTATGAATGGGTGAAGGTCAGCGTAGCCTTAGACGTTTTGAGTACGTCAGCATTGTCTTTCGTTGCGATGGTGGTCTTAATAGGAACAAGGGACCTCAAGGTAGCCCGCGTAAAGAAGTCCCAGGACATTTTACCGTCTCTACTGGCCTGTAACACCCCAACTTCACATTTGGGTTCCATGTCTGGTGTGATATGCGCTAAAAGACACGTCCTCCCATAGGCGTATCATATTTGGAACCTCGATTCGTCTAACCGAGTTACTCTTCTCCAGTCTTCCACGGTCCAGTGGCGAAATTCCTTCTTCCAAGGCGAAGTGGCGATATTCCTTATTCTACGGTTCAGTGGCGATATTCCTTTTTTTTTTTTTTTTGATTGGAGGTTTAACGACCACCGTGAGCAACTCAATGGGCTATAAGCAGTCGCCCGTCCCTGATTTAGGGTCACTGGTTCCAGGGAAGGGAGAGAGCCAGTGCCGTAAGACAAACACAACATCCATGCCTCACCGGGATTCGAACCCGGACCCCTTTCGGACGAATGATCAGAGGCCATCGCTTAGACCACTGCGCCACCGGGGCGGCCGATATTCCTTCTTCCACAGTCCAGTGGCGATACTCCTTCTTCCGCGATCCAGGATGTTGTTCACAAGTTTCACCAGTTGAAACGTGGTAGCCATTGATCAAACCTGTACCTGTAAGTCTTTCATTATTAAATTCGGCTAAAAATAAAAAATGTAATTTTTAAATTTTACATACTTTTTATAAAATTAAATTTAATAGTTCGTTCTAGGACGGTTGTTTTTAAGCTTTAAATAAATATTAATATATAGGAGATGGGTGGATGAAATTCGAAAGTATGCAGGGGTGACATGGAGGAGACTGGCACAAGACAGACCGTTGTGGAGGAAACTTGGGGAGACCTTCGTCCAGCAGTGGATTGATAATGGTTGACAATGATGATGATGATGATATAGGAGATGTTGCCCGTCCTGTGATGCAGTAAACATTTTTAATTTGAAGCAGATTGAAAACAAATAAAATAGACGCCGGATTTCTGTAAGGAAACATAGTAAAAACTTATACAGTAAGAACTAATTCACGTTAGAACTAAAAATGATATGCTATTTATTTCCGTATTTCAAAAGACTTCGCGATTAATAACATTCTGTGTAAAATATTAAAAATTGTAGATTAGAGCGTTCAGACAGATCGATATTTTGCAAAATGTGTAATATAATCAGCACTAAACTCGGAAAGTTGTTTTCGTATAAACTTACCTTAATAACTTTTACTTTTGATTTTTCACGTTAAATTACTTTTTCTCCGGCACACTTGTTATTCCCTTCATGGCTTGTTTTAGACTCGTATTCGATGGTTAGTTTGAAACTGCATACCGAAGCTTTTTCTACAAAATAATGCGACATCTGGTATTACAAATCGGAACTATCTAAATTCTCGACAATGTGGGGCGATATCTGGTATGAGCTGCAGTCTCGCTCACTTTGATACCTTAAGATTTCAGTTTTCATTGTAGGTTAGAGCGTTTGGATAGAACGACATTTTGCAAAATGTATAATAAAATCAGCATTAAACTCGGAAAGTTAGTTAAATGAAAAAAGAGTTAAGGCGTGCAAATTAATATTCGAATTGTGTTAAATTAAATTAATATACAAACGCAACTTGCCGTGTTATTAAAATTTTAATTCGAATTTTTGTAGATCGGATAAATAGAACTCGAGTCATTGATAATCCAACGTTTTTACATTAGCACGCGATCACCTTGACATCTCAATGTGATCGCGTGCAAACTCGACTTGCGGTGATATTAAGAATTCCGTTCGAATTTTGTAGATCGGAAAAATAGAACTCGAGTCATTAATAACCCAATGTTTTTAAAATTAGTACGCGTTCACCTTGACATCTAAAAGTGATGGCGTGCTGTTTGTTATATAGCATCGCGAGAGCACACACGAATTGTTCGATAAGTGATGGCGCAACAATGCAGACGTTGCTGTGACGTCAAGCGTTCCAGAGAGACATACAGATCTAGGTGTTTATATATATATATTATTCATGGTTATGTAATTTCATATGGTTGGCATTTTTCATGTTTATACCATTTTGTTTGTTTATATAAGATCAATGTTAGTACTCGAATAATATTTGCTTTAAATAAATGAAACATATTTATACTTTTCAGTTGCAAAGTTTTTGAAGTTATTATTCAGTTCTTTTTATGCAAAGTATACATATGTCCTAATCATTACAAATTTATTCCATTTTAACTTTTGCATTAAATAGTAATGTAATAAGCGTTATTTAAAAGAAATAACACATGTATTATTTTTTTTTCATTCATTAAAAATTAGGTATTGTTCACGATGGTAAAAATCACCGTTTCTATGGCAGGGTCGGGGGTCACATACCATTTACTGCTTTTAGGGTCACACACAGAATAGTCTGGGATCAACTTGCTAGTTCATTAAGTTTTTGTTCACACTCCGATGCTGATTCTTACACCAACTGCTTTTGATTTCGAAAAAATGTAGATAAACAAGAAGTCAAAACCATGTGATTTCAATTTTTCAAAGTAAATATGTTTTGCAATCAATGTGATAACTGAAGTCTGCAAAAATGTCTCGGAAAAAGTTTCGCCATTTTAGAAATTGAGTAGGCTGCAGTGCAATGCACTATGGTCTTAAACTCTCGTTCTCAACTCTCCAATGCTATCAAAAGAAAGAAAGGGAACAGAGAGTGCTGCATATTTTACAGCAACCGAGAACACCAAGAGTGGCATTATGTCGGAAATAAAATTATCCTGGAAGACGAAACTTGTGAAATTCTTCTTTACGATCTCCGCCCATTTGCTTTGCGATGCTCAGCTTTCAGGTAAAAAGCTTTCGGCTATGTAGCTCCTAAAATAAATGTCTGTATTGTGCTTTCACTGATCCACATGTAGTCACGTTGCCTCTGAGGAAAAACTACATTTTTATTCGTCATGAGAGTAGAAAAAGTTGCGGGTATTCCTCCGTAAGTAGGGGGGGGGAGGGGTCCTACTTCCGTATTTTAGCGTCAAAAGCTGGGCGAACCGCTTTTGGTTTTTTCTTTCAGGAGAAACAAAATATGAAAATTCTTGAAATAAGTCGTCATTTTATTCAAAATTCCTGTAGCATTAATCGAATCTCGACGTGCAGAGCGGTTTGTCTACTACCAGCGGTTGCTCTGACACTATTCTGCTATTTTACACCACTGGTCTTCAAACGTTTCTTCTTCAAGTATTGGAAATATTTAGCTAAACTGCGTACCCCTATATATATAGTATGCACATAATCTATTATGTATTAGGGAGACGCCCTGCTATTTAATAAAAACTTTACTGCAGTAGGTTTATGTTTATGTGTGGATGTACACTGAAGTGCCAAAAAAAAAATAGGATACCTCCGTAATACCGCGTTGGTCCTCCTCGCGATCGAATAACTGCAGCAACTCGTCGAGGCATAGACTCCACGAGCTCTCTGTAGTACTGTAGAGATAGTGCACACCATGCTTCCTAAAGAGCGGCCCACAATTCCGTAATATTAGCCGTTGGAGGATTCCTGATATGGACGGCACGTTGAACAGCATCCCAAATGTGTTCGATGGCCTTTAAATCCGGCAAGATAAAGGTCAAGACCGGATGCTAAACTACGTGGAATGTTCTTCCAGCCATAATAGGGAGACTGTGCACCTGTGTAGTGACGTACTGTCATGTTGAAAGAGGTCGCACCCGTCGGAGTAGCTGTATGACATGAACGGGTACAAATGGTCCCCAATGATGGTTATGTAGCCTCCACCGGTCAGAACTGTCTTCAACGTATGAGGGATCCTAACGTGTGCCAGCTGAAAACACCCCACACCATAACAGAGCCTCCGCCGGCCTGCACTGTCCCTTGTAGGCATGCGGGATCCATTGCCTCGTGGGGTTGTCCCTACACCCGGAGTCTGCTCGAAACAGTTGGTACCGCCATTCGTCGGACCAGGCTACACGTTTCTGGTCATCTAGTGTCCAATGGCCGTGTTCCTGAGCCCGGGGAAGGCGCATAGCCTTGGTCCTCGAGTCAGCCATGGCACCCGGGTTGGCCGATAGTTCCAGAACTCCATAGAACAGAGGAAACGTTACACTGTCCAAACGCTGATGCTACTACTGGCCCCAGCATTGAATTGCGCTGTAATTTGTGGCAATGTTGCACGCCAGGCGGACGTTAAGATGCATGCCAGACACCGCTGTCCATGATCGTCCAGGCCTTTTCTACGGCCACACCGGTTTCGCACTCTGGGTTTTTTCCTGAGTTTGTGTAGTCCACGCATATCTTTCAAATTGTTCACCGTGTAAATCCAAATTTGCTGGTAATTTCCGAGATGAAGAGACCCATTTCTCGGGCGCCGACTATCATACCACGTTCGAAATCGCTTAAATCCTGATAAACTGCCTTATGAACTGGGAATGCTCCTACTTCAGCTTCCGGAGGAATCTGCCTCTTTTTATACGTCGTTTGCGGACGATACCATTTACCGCATGGGTGTGGTAGCACGTATTGAAAATGATATAGCCTTTTCCGGTTTTTTTGGCACCTCAGTGTAAGATAAAAGGAAAAATATACATACAAATACACACATATATACGTATATACAGTCGAGTCACATTATTGTGACCACCTCCTATTTTTGACGTCAACAGCGCTTAGCCAATGAAAGAAGGCACGTCTCATGAGCTGGCTTGCAGAGCATATAAGGTGTGCTGTAGGCAGTCTGAAAACATAGGCGCCACGGGTGGCCTAGTGGGCAACGTTCTTGACTGCCGCGGAAAGGACCTCAGGTTCGATCCCAGGCGGGCACGAACGCTCGATCCACTAAATATCCACCGTGCGTCGGATGGGCACGTTAAGCCGTCGGACCCCGGGTACTGGCACCCCCGGTAGTAAATAAGGGCGTCTTCTACCTCGCTTCCGTGTGACTTTGCTATCGGGCACTCTAGCCCAAATCTCCTAGCTTCCTATTACTAAGGGTTGTTTAAGACCTGGGGTCAGACACTCCCATCCTAAAATCCTCTACATATGATCAGATGATCTGAAAACATATCACTTGTTGCTGTCATGGATAAAAGAAGCGATTTATCAGATTTGCAAATAGGGATGATTACCGGCTTTCGGGCCAAAGGTGGTAGTATTTCTGAAACAGCGCAGTTTGTGAACCGTTCGCGAGTTGCTGGGGTTAAAGTGTATCGTGATTGGAGAAATCCGCCATTGCGAATAAGCGAAGTGGAAACTGTGGAGCACCATGTGCCAGTGATGTTAGAGGTGAACATCGGCTTCGAAGGTGCGTGAGAGCCGATCGACACGCTACAGTGGAGCAGCTCACTGGCCGAATGAACGAGGGAGCTACCGGAAGTATGCCTAAAACAACAGTTCAGCAAACCTTGCTGCGTTTGTGGCTCCGATGCAGACGGACGGTCACTACACCTATGCTAACGAAGGTGCATCGGTAGAAAAGGCTTACATTTGCACGGTAGTATCGGAATTGAACCTCCGCTGATTGGCAAAAAACTGCCTTATCCGAAGAGTCACATTTTCTGCTTCATGAAGCGGATAGACGTTGGCGTATAAGGCGAGAAACATCGGAGAACAAACACTTTTCAACCATTGCTGGAAGGATACAAGCTGTTGGGGGCAACACTATGGTCTGGGAAATATTTTTGTGGCATTCTCTGGGTCCACTCATACCTGTGGAAGGCACTATGGACTGAATTCGTCATGAAGCCATACTTGCAGACCACGTACACCCATACATGCCGATTGTCCTCCCTGGGGCGGATGGGATCTTCCAGCACGACAATGCAACGTGTCAGACAGCTAGAAACGTCCGAGAATGGTTGTAGGAGCACGATGAAGACTTCAAAATACTTCACGGGCCCCCTAATTCCCCAGACTTAAACCCAATTGAGCATATGTGGGACCACCTCGATCGTGTTGTTCGCTCTGTGGATCCTCCACCACGCACCCTCCAGCAGCTGTCCGATGTACTGCAGTCAGCATGGCTTCACATATCTGTGAACACCTTTCAGCACCTTATTGAGTCACTTCCTGCCCGTCTAGCCGCTGTCTGCGCTGCACACGGCGGTTACTCTGGATATCAGGTGGTGGTCACAATAATGTGACTCCACCGTATATATCTTCCTAACAACACTAAACGCAAATTCGGATTGTTAATTTTGTTGTGCCGCCCCGGTGGCGCAGTGGTCTAAGCGATGGCCTCTGATCATTCGTCCGTAAGGGGTCCGGGTTCGAATCCCGGTCAGGCATGGATGTTGTGTTTGTCTTACGGCAATGGCTCTATCCCTTCCCTGGAACCAGTGACCCTAAATTAGGGACGGGCGACTGCTCATAGCCCTTTGAGTTGCTCACGGTGGTCGTTAAACCTCCAACCAAAAAAAAAAAAAAAAAAAATTTTGTTGCCATGAAAATCGGTTTATTATGCGCCTCAGGGTGGTTGCTAACTAATCGCATACCCCCGGTATTAGTTTCGCGTATATCACTTTGAGGGCCACTGTTTTAAACTAATGGTGAGCAATATAAATACAATGCTCAGTAAAGGGCTGTGTACAGTATATGACGTAAAACATTTTTTTTGTTTGGAGGTTTAACGACCAACGTGAGCAACTCAATGGGCTAAGAGCAGTCGCCCGTCCCTAATTTAGGGTCACTGGTTCCAGGGAAGGGAGAGAGCCAGTGCCGTAAGACAAACACAACATCCATGACTCACCGGGATTCGAACCCGGACTCCGTTCGGACGAATGATTAAAGGCCATCGCTTAGACCACTGCGCCACCGGGGCGTCTAAAAAACATTTCCATATTTCATTGAACAAGTAAAAAGGAAAATATGGTCTTCTGAAAGTAAAAATCATATTAATTGTGAATCCACAGCACAGATACCAGTATACCCGAAAGCAACTTACGAAAGCCAATATCTCTCGTTATGTACTAGATCGTTCGGGAAGTACGGGAATACTTTCATTGGCGCACATTTCGGAAACTTGAAGTGGCAACACCGGTGATGTCTGGCCATTGCGTAGTACGTGGCTCCGGTTCAATTCGTGCCTGCCGATCAGCTAGCGAAAGCTGTAAAAATGATGAAGCAGCTGACACGATCAGTTAGGGCCGGATTAAGCCCTTAGTGGGCCCTTAGACTACGACATTTGAGTGGGTCTCAATGCTAAGCTATCTGATTGGGCCCCCACCGAACTTATGATGGGAAATCATTATGAAATCAGTTAAAACACGAAACTGTCCCAATATGTTTGGGATAATTAATAATTAGTGATCTCTTCAAACTAATAAATTGTCCGCAGAGTTTTGGTAATAAGTCACTGTATTTTTCATTGTTCTCATAAGAACATAAATTAAAAGCTGAAAATCCCTAGAATTTGTCATGGATTTCTTCATGATTTAGCATTGTATACTTTTCTTAAGGCATATTTTTGTTATGCAATGTGAAGCCACAGGGGACTTGACCATTCCAAGTTCAAATTGGGAGTTGTGGGTGGATGTCAGTGAAAAGCTAAAACTGTCTCGCAGACTCCGCAGTACACAGCGACATGAAACTTTTACCCATGGTGAGTCATTGCCAGGAAATCTGTTCCCTTTCCAGCCTTTGTTTCTGACCATGGGGAAATCATACGATACAAAAATTGAAGCTACAATCGTGGCCCAAAGTCCTGCACCAGTAAACCAAAAGTAAATTTTTGATGTTTGAAGTCAACTTATACAACGTAATGGTAAGTCAGGAATAAAAGGAAATGTAAAGGAAATTTTATGCTGAATTCAAATATTTGTACAGAATGTTATTATCAGTTACAGAAGTGAAGTTACAAGCAAAAATGTGCAAGTGAGAAAACACAAATCCAGTTCAGAAAAAGCGTTTGCGCCCCTCTAATCCACTAAGCTTTATCCGACGTCCGCTAGTGAGATATAAAAGGATGTAGAATTGTCTGGCAACGTAGAACGCAGCTGCTTTTGGTCAGTTGACGGAGGTTTATGCAGAATTCCTGGTGATATTTGAATTTCGAAATGTCAAAGACCCGAAAATTGGTCCTACCTCTTCAAACCAGGGCAAAAATTATTACTTCGCATGAACTTGGATTCAGTAGTCGTAAAATTGCTGTTAAATGTGGCTGTGGTCATTCTACTGTCTTGCGCACAATTAAAAGGGTTGCAGAAACTGGATGTGTGGGAAACATAAAAAGAACAGGTCGACTAAGGCTGTGCACTAAACGTGACGATCGCATGTTGATTCGTCGTTCCTTAAACTCAAGGTTTAAACCAGCCACTGATTTAAGAAATGAGTGGAAGAATGAAGTAGACATTATTGCATCCGCACGTACAGTTCGTCGTAGGTTACAAGAAAATAGACTGACTGCACGAAAACCTGTCCTTACTGAACAACAACGGCTCAAAAGAATTGCTTGTGCCAAGGCACAGAAAAATTGGACTGTTGATGAATGGAAAAATGTTATTTTTAGTGATGAAACAACTGTTACTATTTCCGCTAATAATGGAAAATAATTATGTACGTCGTCGGGCTGGTGAAAGATATAAGGCAGGCTACACCCAGCCAACAATCAAGCACCCGCATTCGGTGATGTTATGGTCCTGTATTTCAGGCAGTGGTGTTGGCCGTCTGCGCATTGTTGATGGCACATTGAATGGATCGAAATATGTTCATATCTTGGAATCCAAACTGCTACCATCTGCACAAGACATGGGTTTGCGGAATTTCGTCTTTCAGGACGATAACGCGCCATGTCATCGGTCACAGTTGGTTGACGAGTGATTTAATCGAAAAGTTATAAGAAAACTTCAGTGGCCGGCACAGTCATGAGATCTTAATCCCATAGAGAATCTGTGGATGAGATTGAAGCAAACGATCCGTCAAAAAGGACCCACATCTAAAACAGCATTAATTGAGTCTGTAAGGGCCGTATGGCACCGTGTTATGACCAATGGACAACTAGAGAAGCTCATTAGTTCCATGCCAAGAAGGTGGACTTTGTTACTAAGAAACCATGGTTATCCAATTAAATATTAAAGCGCATTTTGCTTGTTGTTAAGTTGTTTCAGGGGTCTTGCAAGTTTCAATAATGTGCTGTACAGTAATTTTACGTTAAATGCATTGTACACTAATTTCACAAATGCCACTATTTTTTGCTTTTTATGACTAGAACTTGTACCTTTGCTTTTAATTTCACTTCTACCACTGGTAATAACATTCGGTAAAAATATTTGAATTCAGCATGAACGTTCCTTTAAAATGAGATATAATATATATTCCTGACTTTACCATTGCGCTGTATAAGTTTACTCCAAACATCAAAAATTGACTTTCGATCTACTGATGCAGGACTTTTGGCTAAGACTGTATTTTATAAATATTTCTCTCTCTCTCTCTCTCTCTCTCTCTCGACCTATCTATCTATTATTTCCCCAGGCATGCCTCCTGGGCCCTTGGTCATGGTGGGCCTCAAGGCTATAGCGCCTATAGACATCTCGTTAATCCGGCCCTGTGATCCGTGACAGTGGAAGAACAGTTTTGTGTCTTACTGTGGTATTCAGGGACATGGCACAAAGTCTACTGCTGACAGTGGTAGGTCGAAATCCTCCTAAGATAACGGATTTTCACACTTGATTAAAATGATACAACGAAGGCAGGATATCACTCAAAGATGCTCCAAGATGCTGTCGGCCTCTTGGAGGAGATGCTCGACCGCATCTGGAAAGCAGCGTCCATCCCGTCGGTTGCATCTTGGAGCATCCGAAGATGCTCCAAGATGCGGCAGACTTCCAGACAACAATCCAAACAATGGATCCAAGAGGCCTTACAACAGTCGAGCAGCTGCGTGTCAGTGACCATTCCACATAACTAGGTTTCCTCCACACAACGCTGTATACATAGCTCATGATGATTTAGGCCTAATGAGCAAACTAGCAACGTGGATACCACACTCACTAACCACAACACATAAGGAATTCCACTACAAAATTGCAGGGAGTAAACCTGCATGGTATCGTCTCAGAACTAGGGTACTCACACGGTTTCTCTATTTAGATGAAATCTGGGTAGAATTTTAGGCACCCAGGCAAAGACATCAGTCACAGTCCTTTGTTCGACCCGGTACTCTGCGCTGTCTTTAACCCACGCAGAGTTGAAGAGCCTACTGGTCTTTGGCATGTATGTTTGCGGTGTAGCTTTTTGGAAAATGTATGATAAGAACATCACTATGACATCAGCCTGGTATAAGTAATTTCTACAGGAGCAGATCTGGGCATGGGTGCTGCGAAAATATTCATAGATAAATTGGCACATCCTGACACCAACAGTCAGATAATATTTTCTTCAACATAATTACCTACTGCAGTAATTTAAGCAGGATAAATCACAAATCACCTAAATTTCTTTGAAAACAAACTTTCCATTGGCTTAATATTACAGTGCGCTACAGTCTTTCGTCGCAATACGGTTTTAATTTAGCCTAATGGTTAACATTAATCAATCGATTAACATTAAAACTTCCTGTGAGTTTCAGAAGTTGCAGTTTGAATATTTGACGTTAGAACACTTATAGTTTTCATAAAACTGAACATAAGAAGCGTTTAGTCTCCAAAGTATACAACTTTACATGAAATGAATTTCCAAAACCTACCTTTTAACTAACTTTTCAACATTTTTGGCAAGTAACGTACATCTGTTTTAATTATCGTTGTTTCGGAGAAGAACATCGTTCGTCTAAATCACAGAGGCTTTCTGAAAACTGATTGCTTGTGAGACAAGCAATCAGTGAACACAAAGCTATTCAGGTTTTGTTTATATTATCACTCAAGACGACGAAATTAAAGTCGCCCGCTAGATTCCGATTCTTCATCAGAGTGGAGTGGAATAGCGTCCCGAATGAGATCAGGTGGTGTGCTTATCATACGGCACCGAGTCTCTCCTCCTAGGAACCACTGTCCCTAAATTACGGACGGCAGACTTTTTTCTTCCCTAAGTGATAGGGGAAGAGGGTTTATGACCAGCTCATCCTCTTTCCCTAAAAACCGATACTCAAAGAGTGAAATTTAAAAACAAAAACAAGTGTAACCTTTTCATGCTAAGCACCTACACCATAAGACTCCAGTAGTCACCCATTAAGTAAATATCACCAAAGGAACTCTTTAGGAATAAAAAACGATGCATGTTTGAATTTCGAACAGAAAGTATAACTTTTTTAAGAAGCTTAAATCATTCATATAACTTGACCAATACTATATGAATTTTTAGCGAATGCGGCATAGTACGTAACAACGTAAAATAAATGGCACCATAGTAGTTTATTCATGGCATTTAGTCGCACCAGCATTCATTATTAGCACGTCTTTTGTAAAAAAAGATCGTGCTTCTGTTATCGATTTGTCCGTCCGTCCCCACGATATCTCTACAACTATTATTCCGATTTGAAAAAAAAAAATTAAGCCTCCAAAAAAAATTGCATTCGGAAGCTTGAAATATGCAAGTTATGATCCTTCATTTCGTTTTTTTTTACGATGTACAATTTCGCCGGTAGAGGGCGTAAATGCAGATGATGTCGAATTCAAAAATACGTTTTACTCCACATATTTGCTTCTAAACATCCGATTGATTTTTTTACCTTTCGATTTCGTTTATGTCTAAGAGTATTTTAGATATAGTTACTTTTTTCAAATTACGCATAGATTTTCCGCTAGGTGGTGCAAAAGTAAATTACATTTTTCCCGCTAACTCTTCTTCTAAAACTCCGATTTGATTTTTTTTTCTTCAGCGGATACATCTCCTGATGGAGAATCTTTTGCATATAATTTCAAATTTTTGGTAAAGAATACTTTGGCCACCAGGGGGCGTAAGTGTTAATTTTTGCTTTTGATGTATTTGCCATAAAATTGGAGCTTCTAAAATATCGATTGAAAAAATTATTTCGTGGACTGATGCCATTCACATCGATTAACCTTTTCGGAATATTTTCTTCTTAAATTATTGCATAGTTTCTCCGCCAGTGGGCGTAGATATACATCTTATTTTTGTCAATATCGCTACTTCTAGGAGTCCGATTTGAAAAATTCCTTCTTTGTTGGATAGTGTTTACCGTGTGACATGTTTTTCATATAATTTCAAAATTTTCAAGTAACTCATAGACTTTCCGCTAGGGGGCGTAGCGGTAAATTGTGTTTCCCCCTATATCTCTGCTTCTAAATCTCCGATTTGAAAAACAATTTCTGCTCTGGATACAGCTCCTGATAGGAAATCGTTTGCACATAATTTCTAATTTTTGTGAAAAATAGTTTGGCCCCCAGGGGGCGTAAATTTTAATTTCCGCTTCTGTTGTATTTGTAGCAGAATATGAGCTTCTAAATTCTCGATTGAAAAAAACGTCGTTTGTTGACCGATACTAGTCATGTCGACAAGTCTCTTAGAAACAATTTCTTCTTAAAATAGTGCATGGTTTCTACGCCAGGGGTCGTAGATGTATACCTTGTTTTTTTCAATATCTCTACTTCTAGGAGTCCGATTTGAAAAATCTCTTCTTTGTTGGATAGTGTTTCTAGTGTGACATGTGGTTCATATAATTTTTAAATTTTCAAGTAATTCATAGACTTTCCGCTAGGGGGCGTAAATGTAAATCGCGTTTCCCCCTATATCTCTGCTTCTAAATCTCCGATTTGAAAAATTCTTTCTGCACCGCATACAGCTCCTGATGGGAAATCGTTTGCACATAATTTCTAATTTTTGTAAAAAAACAGTTTAGCCACCAGGTGGTGTAAGTCTTAATTTCCGCTTCTGTTGTATTTACCGCAAAATATGTGTTTCTAAAATCTCGATTGAAAAACAAGTCGTTTGTTGACCGATACTACACATGTCGACAAACCTTTTAGGAAATTTTTTTTCTTAAAAAATTGCATGGTTTCTACGCCAGGTTGCGTTGGATTATATCTTATTTTGGTCAAAATCTCTACTTCTAAGAGTACGATTTGAAAAATTCCTTCTTTGTTGGATAGTGTTTCCGATGCGAAATGTTTTTCCTATAAATTCAAAATTTTCAAGTAAATCATAGACTTTCCGCTAGGAGCACAAAGGTAAACTGCGTTTTCTGCGTTATTTCTGCTCCTAAAGCTATGATTTGAAAAATTCTTCCTGTATCGCATACAAGACCTGATGGAAAATATTTTTCACATAATTTCTAATGTTTGGTAAAAAATGGTTTAGCCACCAGGGGTTATAAGTGTTAATTTCTGCTTCTGAAGTATTTGTTGCAAAATCTGGGCTCCTGAAAACTCGACTAATTTTTTTTTTCTTGGACCGATACCGCTTATATTGATAAAACTTTTGAGAATACTTTCTTCCTAAAATAATGCATGGTTTTCCCACCAGGGGACGTAAAGTCACATCTTATTTTTGTCGATATCTCTGTTTCTAAGAGTTCGTAAGCTCACGATTCCGTTTACAGCAATATCTGAGGGATTAAAAACCTACTGAAAATCTTCTTTCTTTCGTCAGATCTATTGTTTTCCATACCGGTTCCATTGACTTTGAATAGCTTTGATAAATTCAATTTGCGTTAGAACGTATTCAAAAGACGTGCTTATTACACCAGAAAATTCGGTGTCATCTTTCTTGTTTTTTTATTAATGGTACATTTTGCTCGTGCCAAAATATACGTAATATTTCTTACTTACAATGAAAATAAATGTAAATCCGACATTCCATATTTTGGGGGGGGGGGGCAGTAGTCTCTAAAAGCTGCGTTCAATATTTTTTTCATGCAAAGTGTGAATTCGTTGCGGTGGGGGAAATGAAGGGGAGGCGGTGACTTTTGACGACATCGCAAAGCCAGGGTATTCAAAGCAATTTTTATTTGGAAGACAGAAAAGAGGATTAATATATCACTTTTTGATGCTGCAACTGAAGCGGCAATTGTGGTACAAGTGAAAGAAACGTTTGAGTCAGCATTTCTTTTTTGCCTCCAAGGGAATTTAAAACAGCTTTGGGATGGTGCCAAAGAAATGTTGAAGAAATGAAGTTGATCCGACAGCAAAATATATCTATACATATCTATTTTTTACTTGTGATTCTGATTTAGTCGATTGGAAATTATTAGCCTGTTTCCTCAATGTGTTAAAAACAGATGTTTTTATTTTTTTTTTTTCGGCAAACTACCTAATGTAAATTTTCCTTAGATTTTATTGATGCGGAGAGAAATGCACGTTGGAGCAGTCAATTTTATTCGCTAGTATCACAACCGCTATCGCAGAGATAATAGTTGGAGGCAATACTGTATTAACCACTATTTTTTCTTTCAATTAAAAGTTCTTCTCTAACTCTGGGAAACATTTTCTTTGTTTGGGGCAGGATTGCCAGATAAAAATTTTAGTTTAAAGCCAGACAATACTAGAAAAAAAAACCATTATTAAAGCATGTTTTTCATACTCACATCACATGAAAAGCTCTAGATGCGGTTAATTATTGTCATCTCACTGGAACAAATGGAACATACAGCATAAACGTTGTCAGATATAAAGTCTTTTAGTACTTTTGCCAATGGAGTGAAGTCCTTACAGCACTTGTTTGCAGTTCATGAGTATTAGCTTTCGTTTGTTGAAAAAGGCTGTTCTGTTAGGTGGAGCGAAATTTTCGAATTTTTTAATACGACCAAGGGGTGTGTGTCAAAAGTTGTGGTTCCACATGCTAATCAAGAGAAAAAAATAAAAAAATTCTAATCGTATATCTTCAGTATGCGCAATCGCCCGAGAGTTTGAAACCTTTACAAAAATCTTACAACATTTCAAAAAATGTCCCATGTTTTGTTTAAAGTGCTCTAATGATTGGGTACTGATAAAGTTTTAGATTTCGATTAGTAATATACACAGAAAAAATAATTGGGTTTATTAAATGGAATCTGGTGCCATCGCACAACTCGTGAAATAATCACAAATTTGCCTGAAGATCAGCAATTACCGGATCCCAAACATGCTCTATACCTTATAGTACCTTTTTGTGGGGCACTGTACGTCTTCGTGTAGCTCTTCGCTAGCTGTAAAAACAACTACCTAGGACTCACCACGTGGAGGTGGCTACACTTTGAGTCCCACCCGTGCTCACCCAGCCACCCTGCCTTTGGGGTACTTTTAACTTATGTTCTATATTGACATTTCGCATCAAACTTTTGCATTATATTTCTGTCATGCAGTGTTGCTCGTATTACGCCGTCTCTTGCTACATGTCCACACACTTTGGATGATGCTGATGTGACCTCTTTAACACATATGTCTACTGCTTATGTGTGTGATGGTAAATGAAATGATTTCGTAAGGAAAACTTCTGCCCTGTCTTCTTCCAGCACTCTGCATAGGTCTGAATCGACTACACCCATGGTAATAGGAGGCTCCGTAACTTTAAGATGTTGCCAATAAATGATGTCAATGTAATCTTCGGCACCGAAGTTTATTACCGGTATATCAAAATTTCTTATGACAGGACCAGCATTTTTTCTTGCAGCAAGTGTTCTTTTTACAGCAAGCTTGCGAATACTCGGTCGGTCGTCATTTAGCATGGGTAGCAATACATTCTCCGGATGAGCAAAGTAGCCGTTTTTTTGGGTAACTTTCTGAATAGCGGCTGTCACAGGACTCTCCAAATGCTTTGAAAATGATATTGTTTTCCGTAGATTCTTAGAGCCTTGTATCACAGTTGGGTTGCAATTTACAGTAAACCATGCAAGGGCATAAACTGTCATTACAAATGTTGCCAAAGATTTTAGGCTGTGAGGTGGGCAATCACTTCCCACATAAAGGCGTAATATGCGGTTGGCTGTTGTCAGCCATCTTGCGTGTGATACTTTTCCCGGACTCCGACTTGCTATATCCGTTGCGCATTCTCCACTTGAAATTGCTAAGCAAATATTTCTGGGCATTGCTTAGGTCTGAAACATTTATATTTAAATCATTCAGTGGAAAATATTCTTTTTTTCAAATTTAACGGATGGACGAAGATGGCAAGTAGGCAGGCTTTTACCAATTGGTCCCGTATAGCCACAAGGTCCAGATGTTTCCCATCTATGTTTCTCATATTATGACGCAACGCTAACTAATTAGAATGGAGTTGACAGATTATCCACTGCAGTGGCCTTTGCAACTTTTCTTCTATTTTTCGAATAACTCCAGACTTTTTCTCAGTGTTAGTAGGGCAACCATCATATCTATCAAGTGTTCAAAAATGGCATTCGCCACATTTTTTGCACAACCGGATCGCGCCGTTGCATGACCGATATACACTGGCGGAAAGTGAAAAAAGAACACCAAGAAGAAGACGTCTGATACCAACGAAATTTATACAGCATAATAACTGAATACAGAGGATAACGTGATCAAAACATTATGGCATAATACAGCTGTATTTGCTAGTAAACTGAAAAATAACATTTCCATGTAACATGGTTAGTACGAGGTTAACCGCAATGAACTGCTTCACACTGTGCAATTCTGGCATGCAGTCTGTCGTACAGATGTTGGATGTAAGTTTGGGGTATTGAGTTCCAAGCATCCTCAACCTGGACGCGTAAATCGGGGATGGTCGTGGCTGGCCGTAGAGACCAGATAAATCGTTGTCCCATAAAATCCCACACGTGCTCAATGGGGGACAAATCCTGTGAACGTGCAGTCCATGGAAGTCGTCTCACACCCTGAAGTGCATGTTGCGTTGCACGTGCCGTGTATGGGCGTGCGTTATCTGGCTGGAAAACACCACGATGGACCGACCTTACAAATTGCACAACAACGGGCTGAATGATGTTGTTTATGTAGGAGGTGCTGTTTAACGTACCCGGTACAAACACTAGTTGTGTACGGGAGTGATAGCTGATCGCTCCCTACACCAGGAGACCAGGTGTAGGCCCTGTGTGTAGCTGGCGGTTGCAAGAACGGTGGAGACGCTTCCCTGTGCGTCTGCGAACACGCATACGGCCATCGGAGGCTCCCAAGCAGAATCTGCTTTCATCGCTGAACACGACAGATCGCCATTGCGTTCTCCAGTGCAGACGTTGGCGACACCACTGCAGCCGTTTCTGACGGTGGGCTGGAGTCAGAGGTACAGATGACAGAGGCACACGTGCACGTGGTCCTGCATCCAGTAGACGGTTGCGGATTGTTCGCACAGTCACCTCAGGTGCAACGGCAGCTCGGATTTGTGTCGCAGTGGATGTTCTGCTTGACAACGCCGCTTTTCTTATGAGTCGATCGGTCCGTTCATCAGTCCGTCTGTGACTCCAGGTTCCACGTCTTCTCGTGTGGGAATGTTCCTCGGACCATCGTACCACCACCGATACTTCCCGTCCAATTCACTTCGCAATACGACGATACGACCACCCGGCCTCGCGGAGTCCGATTAGACGACCTCGCTCAAAGTCCGATAACTGCTGAAATCGTACACGTCTTCCATGTCCAGACATTGCAGCTTCTTCAGGGTCTTCGCCCGTGTCCGTACGCCGACAACTGATTACATTCACTTCGCCGTACTCCTTAAATACCACCGACGATAATTTGCATATTATGCCGTGCTGTGGCGTAAGCGCTTACTGGTTGGTCCCGAAATTAACATCACACCTACGTAAGCTCGACCCCATTAACATATGTAAATTTCATGATCGTCCGCCAATTCCTTTTTGGTGTTCTTTTTTCACTTTTCGCCAGTGTATTTAGATCCTGGTTCTTCTATGAGCGATAAATGTTCGTCTTGCCGACTTTTTCGCTGTGTTTTTCTATTTTCAGATGTTTCAATGTACAATGTTTCATTTTTCCCACCGTCAAAATATAATGCTTTAATTGTACGATCATTAGCCGTTTGTTCATACTGCAAAACAGTGCAATTTTTCATTCGAGCTCTACTGACTTTACTTCTGTAGATCACAAGCGAAACGTTTGTTAACAGAACGTCCTGGTTTCTGTCATGGAGTACAGCAGAAGCAAGTGCAGCAGCTGGACGATCTGATACTCCGTACCTGTCACAAGTTTGAGTAAATTTTCTAAGACTGACTGTGGTTTCACATGATGGACGAGAAAAAGATGAAAAGCCTTGATTTTTTTTTCGCTATCTTCATCCATTTCGCTGTGTTCTAAATCGTGTGTACCTTCATCTTCATTGGTGAATTGCAAGTCAAGTGTGAGGTGTGACAAAAGTGTGTTAGCACATTTGTCTATTTCTATTCCCTGTTTAATGCTTTGCTCATCTTGGGCTTTTCTCATAACTCTCTTTCGCCTTTTAAAGCCGTTTTTACGTCCACACCACCGATTAACATTCTTCGTGAGGTTTGGTGATCCACGAGAAACTCAAATTGTAGCTGAGGAACTTTTGTATCAAATGAACATTTACAAATAGATGTGTTTAGGCATTTACAAGCAGCGATATCAAACAATTTTCATGCGTTTTCCCTGTAAGTGCTTAATTTGTTTCGAAATTGATCTTTATTTTTATCTCTAGAATAACTCTTATCTAACTTCTGAACCATCTCAATTTCTTTCTTCAACATATCCATAATTGTTCGACGAGAAGTAATAGGTAAAGAAGCCTTACCCCAAATGGTTTCCACTTTGTTTAAAACATAACACGTTACTTCCGAGAAGGCTGGATTCTTATTGTTATTTTCTGTTTTAGTCTGGTGTCAAAGCAGATTGCAGTACCGTATCACTTCCCGACGTTCTTCAAAAAAGGCTGATCTTTAGGCGAATTTATGATTATTTCACGAGTTGTGCGCAGGCACCAGATGCCATTTAATAAACCCAATTTTTTTCTGTGTATATTACTACTCGAAATCTAAAACTTTATCAGTATCCAATCATTAGAATACTTTAAAAAAAACTGGAAAATTTTTGAAATGTTGATTTATGTAAAAGTTTCAAACTTTCGGGCGATTACTCAGACTGAAGATATACAATTATAATTTTTTTCTCTTGATTAGCATGTGGAACCACAACTTTTAACACATACCCCTTGGTCGTATAAAAATATTCGCAAATTTCGCTCCTCCCTACTGTTCAGTCTTTCAAATTCCTGTAAACAGAAAGAACAAGCAATTTTTGTAGTCTAACAACATTTCCTTTCAGAATCGTTTGCGTCAAAACTTGATTGGGCTAATTCAGTACAACTGAAATAAGCCTTCAGCTCTTCGCAGTTCATCAAAGTATTTGACAACATGCGAAAAACCTTTGGCCGCCTCGCTCACCAGACTTGAATCCTCCAGACTTCTATTTGTGGGGCTATCTGAAAGAGACAGTTTACCAGGGTAGTTGTGGTAAACTGTCTCTTTCAGATAGCCCCACAAATAGAAGTCTGGAGGATTCAAGTCTGGTGAGCGAGGCGGCCAAAGTTCGAGTCAACTGTCAAAGTTTAAACTACGTATATTCCGATTTCTGGCCCCACTGTCGTTAAGGTGTTGCCATTTTTGATCAAAAATAACTTTTGTAAAAGAAAATTATTTTAAAAGAGGATGGTATAGAATTTCCCTGCAACTAATGCAAAAAGCCAGGAAAATCTCAAACAAGCTCAATCAATTCTCTGACGCCAACTAATATGAAAAAAAAGCCAGATTTCGAAAATTTGGCGTGAAAAAAAAACACTAAGGCAACCTTGGTTTGTGGTTGTAACGACCACAGTGAGCAAACTCGATAGGTTATAAGCAGTGGCACGTCTCTAATTTAGGGCCACTGGTTTCAGCGAAGGGAGAGAGCCAGTGCCGTAAGAAAAACACAATATCCGTGCCTCACCGGTATTCGACTCTGTGCCCAAATCGGACGAGTCATGGAGACATCCAGTACACAGCGACATGAAACCTTTACCCTTGGCAATGACTTACCAAGGGTAAATGTTTCGTGTCGCTGTGTACTGCGGAGTCGGCGAAACAGTTTTAGCTTTTCATTGACATCCACCCACACCTCCCAATTTGAACTTGGAATGGTCAAGTCCCCTGTGGCTTCACATTGCATAACAAAAAATATGCCTTAAGAAAAGTATACAATGCTAAATCATGAAGAAATCCATGACAAATTCTAGGGATTTTCAGCTTTTAATTTATGTTCTTATGAGAACAATGAAAAATACAGTGACTTATTACCAAAACTCTGCAGACAATTTATTAGTTTGAAGAGATCACTACCTGTTAATTATCCCAAACATATTGGGACAGTAAGGGCTTAATCCGGCCCTAACTGATCGTTTCAGCTGCTTCATCGTTTTAACAGCTTTCGCTAACTGATCGGCACCCAAACTGAACCGAAGGCACGTGCTACGCAACGACCAGACATCGCCGGTGTTGCCACTTCTAGTTTCCGAAATGTACGCCAATGAAAGTGTTCGCGTACTTTACTGAAACTTTCTTTGGATTCTTAGAACAAAGTTTGTAAGTCTTCTTCTGCTCTTCTTCGGTAGTAAATCGGTCTTTTCTTGTTACCGTCGTTTAGATATATCCATGCTTCATCAATAGTTACAATAAATTTCCATCTGTCTCCGGCAATGTGATTTTAATGAAGAAGTCTACACCGCGTTATGCGCTCTTCCAAGTGCCTAGGCAAAAGACGGTAAACATTATGTTCTTTTGCTTTTTTTTTAATTCAAATCTTTTATTACCTTGTTTACAGTTGATACAAAGATTTTTAACGGCTAAGCGATTGCTCTTTGGGTCGGTGGATTTTCTTTTAAGACCAGAAACCTTAATTTTGAAATAGTCGTAAAAGTACGTACATTCTTTGGTTATTTGTTTGGTTTTCTTTTTCCTATTAAAAGAAATGCTTGACAATTTTGTCCCACTATTATTAATAATATTGCTTATTTTGTATTCAAAAATGCTATTTCCATGATTTTACGGCGTTTTTTTAATTAGAGAATACGAATATTTCTCTTCGTAAGGCGCAAAAACATGACTTTCTATCCACAGCTTGTTTACGTGCTCCATTTTCTTAGCATACCGTATTTAAGAGCAGCAGATGTTTTTTTCGCGTTCATCTCACACACTGTTGCCAATTTCAGATTTTTTTGTACTTCTTCTATTTTCTGTAATTTCTTATCAAAAACGTTCTAAAAACGCGTAAACATCCTTGATACTTTCCGACCTTATCGTCACCTTTGAACTCTCAATTGTTGTTTCTTCATGCCGCACTACCGGCTGTCAGCCACTTCACACAACTGATATACAAAGCAGCTATGATATGTCTCAACAGTGAGGTGTTAGTTTACTACTAAATTAAGTGTTAGAAATTGTGAAAGATTGATTCTTGCTGTTTGCTGCGGCCAAATTCTATTGTTTTCTTGCTAATCACAGGTCATCTATGTTGTTACCTTAGTCATCGAGTTTCTTCGTGAGTTAGTTAAGGTGGTTCCACCTAAAATCTCTGCCGCCCCGGTGGCGCAGTGGTCTAAGGCGCTGGCCTCTGATCATTCATCCGTAAGGGGTCCGGGTTCGAGTCCCGGTCAGGCATGGATGTTGTGTTTGTCTTACGGCACTGGCTCTCTCCCTTCCCTGGAACCAGTGACCCTAAATTAGGGACGGGCGACTGCTTATAGCCCATTGAGTTGCTCACGGTGGTCGTTAAACCTCCAATCAATCACAAAAAAAAAAATCTCTGGCTTATGTTTCTAATGTAAAACTTCTTTACATATTTTCTTCGCAATTAATGTATTCCGATTGATGAAAATTTGCACATCAATAAAACTAACTTTAGGTTATAGCATCGGATACTTAATACTTGCTAAAACATAACCATAATTATATTAAAAATTAATCATTTTTCTTTGAGTAATGTTCAGACTTGCTAATAGGTGGCGCGACCTGTACGTTGATGACGTCAGTAGACAAACAAATGTTGGATTGCTTAATTATGGTTATGTTTTCGCAAGTTTTAAGTACCCCATGTTATAACTTACAGTTAGTTTTATTGATGTGCAAATTTTCATCCTTGGGAATACATTAATTGCGAAGAAAATATGTAAAGAAGTTTTACCATTGGAAAAATAAGGCAGAGATTTTAGCTGGAACAACCTTAATAGCCTCATTAATGTGTTAGATTCATCGACTGCTAATTTAATTTACCTTGTGTGTGCGTTTTTCACATTAAATCATTGTCATCGGGTTTTACTCTGTCAACCTAATTAAAAGTGTATATCGTCCCGGAGGCTTCAAATAAACATGGACGTTAGGATTGTAAGTCTACCAGGCTGAGCCACAAGTTCACCCTTTTGCTGCTAAAAAGCTTAACGATACAAGAAAGTCATACACTCTCACCTCATTCTGCAAATTGCAGGCCGTTCCACAAGACCACGGCGCTGCCACTCCGAAGGCTTCGAAAACAGAAACCCTTTAATGCCAAATCCACATCCAGCACAGAAGCAAAATGCGGTCTTAGTAAGAAATGGGCCATGGAAAGAAACAGGTGATATTCGGATGGGGCAAGTTCGAGCTGTATGGAGGATGGGGTATGATCTGAATCCTTTCCAATTTACTTTTTCGTGAAACACTCTGCAGGTGCAACCTGGGGCATTTATCTCCCACTTCCTATTGAAGTGCTCTGAATAGACTTGATGCAGGGTATCGTAGACCCACTGCAGTTGTTTAGCATAGAGGTTCAGTCCACAGCCTGACACTCTGGCACGAGTTCCTAAACCAAAGGACCCTCTCAATTCCAGCAAATGCGCAGCATGATTTTTCCTCTCGAACCCCCTATTCGAACCACTGAATGTGATTCCTGGCGTGGACTCAGCCACTGGTTTGAAGTTGTAGGATAACTTAGGAATATCCACTTTCCATCGCCCGTAACTAGCCTACGCCAAAAACCTATCGTCCTACGAATTTGACAGTAATCGGTGTTTCGCCTGCTCATATGTCAATTCACGGGGAACCATTCGATGGCGCCTGGACGAAAAACCACAGTGGTGCATGTAACGAATAATAGCGAATTGGAAAGATCCCATCTCAGTTGTCAATTTTTCGAACACTGGTACCGGGATTCGCTCTCACAGCTAATGTGACAGCGCTTGCGATGCGACACTGTACATTTGGCCCGGGAACCCCATCCCAACCTTATATATATTTTTTTATTATTTAAGTCTGAAATTCCATAATTTTGGTGTTTTGAATCTATTTTCTTTTATCTCTTTTCTTTTCGGTACTCAGTTGACTTTAGCCACGAAACCCTTGCCTTTGACAAACGTGGAAGCCCAGTTTTCGTTTGAGAGCAAGCCAAAATCGGAAGAAAGTAGGAGATTGGAGCAGAAAAGTTAAGGGGTCGTGCGTGGTGTAGGGGAACTGAGTTGAGGTCCGGTGGGCCGCGAGCCCATCGTAACCAAATCCCCCGCATCCCCCGTTGAGTGCCCAAGCAACGCTCCAGGATCAGGTCGGAAGGAACTTCACGTTGCGTAAGGGAACGTTGGAAGCAGTTAGTAGCATTGAATTTATGTAAGCATTGGGTAACATGTTTTTGGAGGCTGTGAAGATGTTAGTGAAGCTTGAGTTGTGTGCCCAAATCACTGTAAATGGAGACAAATATTATTAGGTGGTTTGGCCATGTTGAGAGAATGAGTGGTGAGATGCTTACTAACAAGGAACACCCCCGGGGTCGAACAAACAAAACGGCACAAAGCTTCCGTTATGAGTCATTTACGTACCTGTGAATTCAATGGCGATACTCGTTTTTCTGTAAAACTCCGCAGTTGACCGTAGAGGTCTCTGAAGACAGGTGCCACATCGAAGCGTAAAGAGCGTATCTACACGAAAATTATTATCACGTACATAGGACTGTTGACGTCCGTAACTTCATAACGAAGGGTCAGGGTGTGCAAGGGTCAAAAGATTAATTCATGTAAGGGCTGTCTATAAAATGATTAAAGCAATAGCCATTGCCGCAAAATGCACAATTAATAAATGCAACATCGTTACACCCACAGAATGCACACGCACGAAGAACGTTAGTGATGAAAGTCACGTCAATGACACTTTTGAAATTCTGCACAGGTTCACCACAATGGTAGCCAGCTTTCTGCCATGCGTAACGAAGCATCGGTCTACAGATCTCCGCAGACAGTTGATTGTAGATCACAGAATGCATCTTCAGAAGAAATATGTTGTCATGTGATTTTGTCTGCGGTTGTTGGATCGTAGTTTTATGTAGTCTCTTTGCGTAAATTTTATATTGTCTGAAAAAATTAACATCGTGGGGTTGAACATATTTTGTAGTTTTTTGGTGGAATAATTTTTAAATGAACTGATTTTCCCCCGATGGCCTCCTGAAGTATTCGTTCATCCTTGTGTCCAGACCAGGAATCACAACTTGTCAGACAGATGTACATTCAAAACTGACGCAAAAAAGGTCGAACCATTTTGTCGTCTCACTACGTAAGGAGACAAACAAGGCATGTGATGCAAGCACCTGCACACTCTCGATTGGCGTAGCAGCCGGCAAGCGACGGGTGACTCAACGGAGCCCTCTAGTGAGCAACTGCGGAGTTTTATAGAAAAACGAATATCACCATTGAATTCGGAGGTACGTAAATGACTTGTAACGGAAGTTTGGTGCGGTTTTGTTTGTTCGAACCCGGGGGTGTTCCTTGTAAGAGAATTTATTCAGCCCAGGTTGCAGGTAAGAAAGGTATAGGAATTCCAAAGAAATCATGGGAGGACCAGATTCAAGGATGTCTGCATGAGAAGAAGACAGTGAGTGTGAATTAGAAAAGTGCTTGTATGAGGAGTGTGATGGATGTCACTGAAGTTTGGGACGGGGTTCTTGTGCCAAATGTTTTGTCCTAAGCTCGTCTTCAGACTGCTGTCCGACACTGAAACGACTGAACCCTTTTGGTACAGAAATGCTCTCCACTGTGTCCTGGCCTTCGACTGCATACATTTCTCTCGGTGCTGCTGAGTTTAACCCTTTTTTTCCAATAACGGTCTAGGAATGCCAGAACACCACGTTTATTTACCTCCATCATCTGCGCATATGATAACGCAATGTGTCACCCTAGCAAATGCTCGTCGTCAGCCTCGTGCGTTCTACTTCATTACAGTACCTAATCGACGCCGTCACGCGTTTGGCACAGGAACGGAGGCCCAACATTATGCGTAGCTCAAAGCGAGACGAGCATCTGACTCATCCACGAATCTTCTCATTCCCTTTAGTATAATATCTTGTATTTAAATAAGCTATACAGCGAAGAGCCAAAACATTATGACCACCTGCTTAATATGATGTTTGTCCTTCACGTGCCACCTGAACAGCTCTTACCCGGCAAAGCATACATGTTACAAGATTTCTAAAAGTGTCTTGTGGTATCTGGTACCAACACATTGCCATCAGATCCTTTAATTCTTGTAAATTACGTGGTTGAGCCGCCGAAAAATGGAATTTTCTGTTCAAACACAAAACACAGATGCTCGATTGGATTGATGTGTGGGGAATTTGGAGGCCAGGCCAATACCTGGAAGTCTTTGTCATGTTCCGTGAACCATTCTCGAAAACAACGTTCAGTGTGGAATGGTGCATTACCCTGTTGAAAGAAGGCTGCTAGAGAGAAATACTGTAGGCACGAAAGGATGTACCTGGTCTGAAATTATGTTTAGGTATGTGGCAGACGTCATAAGTTTCTGCACATGAATGACTGTACCCAGGGTTTCTCAGAAGAACATTACCCTAACCATTACACTTCCTCACCCGGCTTGTTTCGTCACACAGTGCACCCTGATGCCAACACTTTCCCATGTAAGCAAAGGGCATGTACCCGGCTGTCCATATGGTACAACAGGAAACGAGATTCATCGCAGCAGACGACCTTCTTCCAAGCATTCAAGGTCCAGTTTTGCTGCTTGCGTGGCCATTGTGGGCCTTTTCGTCGGTGAGCCATGATTAGTATGGACACTCGGAGCTGCCTGCGGCTACGCAACTCCATTTCTATCAGAGTTCGATGTACTTTGTGTTGTGACACATTACTTCCGTCACCAGCATTCAAATTACCGACGAGTTGCGCCACGGTATTCCTTCTGTTGTCTCGTGCCACGCGGCAGAGACTTTGCCCAATTGTAGCATCAATAAGCCGCGATCGATGCATACTTTTCCGACGGTTCGTGGTTCTTTCTCTCTTCTGACCACTTTTTGAAGGTACTAACCGCAGCTGACCGTGAGCACTAAACAAGACTTGCCGTCTCGGAAACGCTCCGACTCCGTGTTCAGGCCATTACGATTTGTCCTTTCTGAAAGTCCTCTGCTTTTTCCTTCTGAAGAACAAGAACACTGTGTGACGTGCCTGTACCGCAGGATGCACATGAGATAAAGGCAGATAGTGCTGAGAGCACAATTCCGCGTAGCTCAGTTGGGAGAGCGACTTATTCCGGAGTGAAGGGACAAATTTCTACGTTATAACTGATTAACTGAGTTCAGTATACGTGTTATTTACACCGTTTCATGACTTTCACATGCGCAGTCGTCTTCCTAGAGTTTCTCCGATTTACATAAAGACGCGCTGATCATAATGTTTTGGCTCTTTTGTGTACTTCTCAGAATTTTATTCCGACTTTACACAGCAACTAACGTTAAATAAGCGTATGTCTGATAAGAAAATGAGAAATAAAAAAGCCTAGGTGTGAAAATGAGGTTGCTTCTCATTACGAAAATCTGTCTTAGATTTACAAAGTCATGTAAAATGTTAAAGCACTGGCAGCAGTGGCTTTTCTGCAGGGTGGGGATTAACGACGACGGTCTGCAACTTTTAGGTTTATAAGCAGTCGCCGTTCCATAATGTGGTATCACTAGTTCCAAGGAAAGTACTTGGCCAGTGGCATCAGGCAAGCACACTAACATTCCTCATCTTCACTGATTTTTAACAAACATGAAAATAACGGATGCCTACCATTCCTTGACGTCCTGGTAACTCGCTTAAATGGATCTCTCGAAACCACAATTTATCGGAAGCCTTTCGCTATTTTTTCACCTCCGCATGCCAAGTCCAATTACCCTTATCAACAAAAACTCAGCGCCTTTACACTTGCGTATATCGCGCGATACATATATGTTCAGATAAAGACAGTTTGGAAAAAGAACTTTATTTCCTTAAACGTGTTGCATTTGATCGAGGATACAACCCTTCCATTATAAATAAGGCTCTAACAAAATTCCGGAAACCGAAGCCTATCTCCACATTAACTCCTGTGATGCGCCCATTGCGAGAGAATTTTGCCATTATTCCATATTCCCGTGACATTGCCTTCAAAATTTCAAAAATTCTCAAAACCTTTAATTTTAAGGGGATTTTTAAACCCATAAACAAAATGAAATTTTTAGGATCAAAGGACTATGTTGAAGACAAAAACTCATGGGGAATTCATCAAATTCTGTGTAAATGTGGCGCTTCGTATATAGGGCAGACCCGTAGAGCCTTGCGTTTTCGATTGAAGGAGCACAAAACCTACATTCGAAATTGTGACATAAAGAAGTCATCGTTGGCTAAACACTGTTACGAAAAGGACCACAAATTTCTCTTTGAAGAAGCAAAACTAATCGACAAGCGCGATTTAACCACCAAGCTTGATATTTTGGAAGCTTTCCATATACACTGCTGGACAATTGCTAAGGACGGATCATAAACGGCTATATAGCGTATAAAAAAGTAAGTGTGGTTGGATGCCAAGTGAAATAAAATAATGTCAGAATGCCAGGACTTTACAAGAAAGACAATTTATTGTGCTCTGAAATCCAGAAGGCTTTGGCCTGTTTTTTTTGGAGGGAAAAACAGACCATTTTGTGCAGAATACGTAAACGTGAAAAAAATGCAATTACCGTCCGCAGGCGTTCCGGCGTAAGATGTCTATACGGGATATGGCCACCATGGAGGGCGACGCAAGATTCCACACGTCGTGTCATGCTTTGCACAACATTATCAAGCAGCTGTTGGGGTAATTTATCCCATTCCTCTGTCAGTGCACGGATGAGGGTGTTCTTGTTTATTGCAGGGCATTGGCGACCAGCAAGACTCCTCCCCAAAGCATCCCACACATTTTCAATGGGATTCAGATCTGGAGAACGTGCTGGCCATACGAGGCGTTGAATATCCTCGCTGTCAAGACACTCCTGGACACCGATTGTTTGATGACATGTTGCGTTGTCGTCCATGAAAATGAATCTATCATCGACAGCACCACAGAACATGCGAACATGAGATAGCAGAACATCATTAATGTATCGTTGGCCAGTCATAGTCCCAGTTGGAAGCACATAGAGGGACGTACGGCCATTGATCATGATGCCAGCCCATACCATGACACTACATGTCGGATATCGGTTCCTTTCCTGTATGTTTGCTGGACAATATGCAGTACCACTATCACGCCAGATCAGTTGTCGTCGACAATCAGACGATAGACTGTATCTACTCTCATCTGCGAAGAGGACAGCAGACCAGTCGTTATCAGTCCAATTGCGATGTTGATGGCACCATTGCAAACGGGCGGTACGGTGACGTCTGGACAATGGGATGCACACAACAGGACGGCGGGCGTATAGTCCTCCTTCATGCAATCGTCTGGCGACAGTTTTTCGGGAGATCCGGTTGCCAGTAGCAGCCATAAACTGATTTGCTACCTCACTAGCTGTGCTGCGCCGGTGTCTTTTTGTTGATAGCACTATGTACCGATCTTCTGCAGGTGTCGTACTGTGAACACGACCTCCCCCGTGACGTTTGCTACACTCTCCATTTGTTTGAAATGATTTCCAAAGCCTTGAAACAACACTGTGGCTGACGTCGAACTCCCTGGCAACATCTGTTATTTTTCGCCCTTCTTCAATCTTGCCAATAATACGGCCACGCGTAAAATCATCTAGGTGATGTCGGGAAGACATACTGAAAATTGCAAGTTCGTCAATTGATTCTTTCTCTTTCAACTTTGCGTTTGAACAACAACGGTCAATACGCGTCATATCCTTTATATCTCTTATCAGCGCTATGACGTCACGAACAAGTTCGGCAATCCAAAATTTGCATACGCACAACACGTCTTACTGTATCCCGCACTTATGCTAATTTCCACATTTTCCTGCCTTCCATTTTATGGTTGCTATCGTTGCTATTGTCATCCGTGCTTAGCAATTGTCCGGCAGTGTATATCAGAAGTCTTCGCAACTTGTTAATGACATGGCATCCACGCCATTTCTATCAAGCGCGTGGAAGCATCTAACCAAGACACGTGAATGTAAACACCATTTATGACGTCATATACAATTTGAATATTTACGTGCCATTCGTCCTGATGAAGCTAGGTCAATACCCAGCAAAACCATGGTCGGCTTGAAAAAATAAATAATTGTGACAAACTGCTTTGCATTACCTTAATACTGTATATATGATGCACTGGTTTTCCACAGGCTGTTTTGTTTGAATATGGCAGGCTTTAATTGTTATTAGCACATCTTTTGTGAAAAACGTACGTGTTTATATTATCACTTTGTCCGCTTGAGTGGACACCATATCTTTGCAAACATTTGTCCGATTTAAAACATTCCTTTTACATTGGGAATCCTCAAACGTGGGAACGATGATCGTTGCTTTCCGGTTTTTTTTTTCAATGCACAGCTTCGTCACTAGAGGGCATTAATGCGGATGCTATCGAATTCGAAATACATTTTATCCCACTTCATTACTTAAAAACATCCGACTGCAAAAATTATTCCGTGCTTTCGATACTATTTATAAAAAAAACTATTGTGGGTACAGTTTCTTTTTCAAGTAATGCATAGTTTTTCCTATAGGGTCGTAAAAGTAAATTGCCATTTCCCGATATCTTTGTTTTAAATGATTGATCTGAAAAATTCTTTTTTGCATCGGATAGAGCTCCTGGTGGAAAATGTCCTGCATATATTTCTAAATTGTGGTAAAGAACGGTTGTTCCTCTATAGAGCATATGTGTATATTTCTGTTTCTGATGTATTTACAGCAAAATCTGAGCTTCTGAGAACTCGATAAAAAAATTCTTCTGTGGTCAGATACGGCTCACTATAAGGAAAGCCTTTCCAAATTATCTTCTGCTTAAAATAGTGCATAGTTTTTCCGCCAGGGGACGTAGATGGTTATCTTATTTTTGTTTATATCTCTACTGATAGCAGTCCGATTTGAAAACTTCTTTCTTTGTCTTAGAATGTTTCTGGGGCGAAATGTTTTGCAAATGATTTTACTTTTTTCTTACAAGTTTGCCATCAAAGGAAAAAGTTCTGGTTTGTGTTTACAGCATAGTTTCAGCAACATCTGCGCGTTTAAAGGGCCGACTGAAAAAATCCTTTTTCACTCAGGTATTACTAACTACGAAAAATATTTGTGGGCCTTTCCTTCCCGAAATAATCCATAATTTTTCCGCTAGGCAGCGCAAAATTTTGATCAGTTTTTCTCGATATCTCTGCTTCTAGACGTCCAATTTCAAAATTTATTTTAATACCGTGCCCCATGTACCCTGCGGAATACTTTGCCTGTTCTCATGAGTTTTTGTAGTTCACAGATATGGTTCTAGGTGGTGTTGGTGTGCATTTCCGTTTGCAGCTGTTTTCCGGTTTTGAAAATCATATTAAAATTTTCTTTCTTTGCTGTTTGCCATCCGCTTCAGTAAAGATGGAGAACATTATATTATTTAAATAATACACGGTTTTCCGCGTTTTTCCGCTAAAAGGCATAAATGTTAAAATACTTTTCTCTCTATCTCTGCTTCGAAGAGACGTATTTAAAAAGTTATTTTTTCTTACCGTAGTATTAACTATGAAGAACACTTTTTGCTTATTTTCTACCTTTCCATTATTCAAAATTTTCCATTAATTACGCTTTTTTCTCTAGGGGGCGTAAATGTTAACATCTTTTTCTCGCTATCTCTGCTTCCAGGAGACGTATTAAAAATGTTATTTTTCCTTAACATGGCTTTAACTATGAAGAATACTTTTTGCATATTTTCTGCCTTTCCATTATTCAAACTTTCCCATTATTCACCGTTTTTCCTCTTGGAGGCGTAAATGTTAAAATCTTTTTCTCGCTATCTCTGCTTCCAGGAGGCGTATTTAAAAAGTTATTTTTCCTTAACATAGCTTTAACTATGAAGAATACTTTTCGCATATTTTCTACCTTTCCATTATTCAAACTTCTTCCGCTAGGTGGCGTAATTTTATATCGCTTTCCTTTAATGTCGTCTTCTTATTATTCGACGTGAAAATCTCTTTGTCTCTGATATCTTCCTTCATCTACAAGAAACTTTTTGTGCACAATTTTTGTAACATACTTTTCTGTCGCTAGTGGGAGAAAGAAGCTATATTTGTGTTTCTAAATATTTTATCATTTGTAGAACTCCGGTTGATTTTTTTAACGGGCTCCGTTGATTATGAACCACTTTGAAATATTTTATTCGTCTCGGTAAGGACTAAAAAGACGTTCTCATTACAAACGAAAATTTAGTGTCATCTTTCTTGTTGTTTAATTGCTACAGGCAGCTAAAGGAAGAGCAAACAAAATTATCTTCAGGCGCTATAAGATTCTTGCAAAACATTAGCATTATTCAGAGAACCCAAGGAAGCTCAAAATTTTGCCAGAGAATGAATTTAATTTATCCCTGTTTCGCTGAGTCTGTGTTTCTCATCTTCAATGATTTACGCATAAAATTAGGAGAGCTGATGTAATAGTAATTTGAGCTACATCATCAGTGAATCTTCTGCATCAGAGATGTTTTGCGCTATATACACACCATTAATTCCGAACAAAGCCGAAGAATGTGCCCCCTCCCCCAAAGCGTTCTTCGGGAGAGTGTTCGATAACACTAGTCTATGACATTTGACTTTGGCTCCACATTCCTGGGCTGAGTTCCAAAAACCAAGCTTTCGTCCTATTGATTTAAAGACGGGGCACGAAAACCCTCTCATTCGTAAGGGGCGAATTCCATGATGAATGAGTGACGACCTTCCTAGTTATAAATAGAATGTCTTATGACTTTGAAAGCAAAGTGACCTCTTTATGTTTTTTACTCTCAAAACGGAAATGCATCTTCCTCCCATCTGTCAGTTCACTGATAAGCGAACAATTGAAAGGAGTATCCCCCGATTAAGTAATCTTTTCTCTGTTTTTATTACCATCGCTTCCATTGAAGGATGACAAACGATGTTAAAGGACAAACAATAAAGCAACAATGGTTATCCCTGCGCTAAAATAGGGTTTATGCTTTGCTTTTCTTCTCAATTTAATTTTTTAGTTTTCGAATTTCAGAGTATAAGTTTTCCGTTTTTACTTATTACACTGAGAAGCCAGTTTATAAGGTATACTTTCCCTCGTCACGTAAATGGCTCACTCCGACAAGCGCGGTGTGCTATATAAATCAAATAGACTAGTTCGTTGAGCATACTGTAACGTTCAGCTAAGGATCGGAATGGGAAAAACAACTGATTTGAGCGACTTTGAACGTGGAATGATGGTTGGCACCTGGCGTGCTGGCTGGAATATCTCCCAAACGGCCGCCCTCCTGAACTTTTCACACATAATCATCACAAGGGTTTACCATGAGTAATGTGGTACACAAAAAACTTCCACCAAGCGCGATTCTTTTGACGGAAACACCTGGAGGATCATTCTGGTCAACAGAAACTGGTCAACAGAAACTGGACATCCGGTCATCCGTGGTTTTACCCCATTCGCGAAATGGTCCAGTACGAGGTTCGTTGTCCCTCAGCACTCCAATGATGAATTCTGCAATTATTTACCCGGTCGTTGCTGTTCTTTCCGCTTCTACGATTCTCGCCAAAGTGCAGATTGTTCATTCGTATGAGGAAAAAAGGAAAAAAAGGCTTTTGCTGGACAAAAGAAATATCCTTTCCCACATACTTTTAACGCACAATGAAAAAGCGTTTGTTGTTAAGTCATTGTTCGAATAAAAAAAATCACAGTTTGGTTCAAAGCAACAAAACTTTTATTTTGTTATGTTCCTAATACACTCTCTGATCAAAAGTATTCGGACACTTGCCCATCCACAAACTCCCTGTAATAGGAAAATAATTAATATCTACTGAGTCCACCCTTTGCCGCTATCACATCCTCCACTCTGCTGGAAAGGCCTTCCAGTAGACTTTGGTATGTTACTGCAGGTATTACCTTCCATTATGCAATAAGCGCATCCTTCAGGTTGGTCACTAATGTCGCACGGTTCAGCCTGTATTGCATTCGGCGTTCCAAAGAGGTTACACGGGTTGAGGTTAGGAACCTCTGCCGGCCAGTCAAATTCTTCTAAACCCGTTTCATCAAACCATTTCTGCACGGACCTAACTTTGTGAAAACCATTTAAATACGTGGCGTCAGTTGAATAAATAAATCCATTGCTCTTTCCACGTTAAGTAACGCACAGCAACCGAAAAATTGTTATTCGGCCGCCGTCGGGGAATCGAATTCCGAATCTATCGATATCTAGTCGAGCGCGTTAGCCTTACACGACAGCGGCCGACAATTCACGGTGTTATGTGTGTTATTCTTTTTAGTCAGCATCTGACATCATAAATCCGTAAGATGGGCTCAGCTACTGAGACGTCTCCATCTGGTAGGCATTAATGGCACTGGCTATCTATAATTATAGCAATAATCGAAAGGGCGATATCCAAGGTGAAAATCATCTAAATACGTGGCGTCAGTTGAATAAATAAATCCATCGCTCTTTCCACGTTAAGCAACGCACAGCACCGAAAAATTGTTAAAGTTGAATAAATAAATCCTTCGCTCTTTAAACGTTAAGCAACACACAGCACCGAAAAATTGTTATTCGGCAGTCGTCGGGGAATCGAACCCCGATGGCGGACGAATAACAATTTTTCGGTTGCTGTGCGTGGCTTAACGTGAAAAGAGCGAAGGATTTATTTATCCCTAGCTTTGTGGACAGGGGCAATGTCTGGTGGCAAAGGAAATGGTCTCCACCGAACTGTTACCATACTGTTGGGTGGACATAATTGTCGAGAATGGCATTATAGACCGCAGCGTTAAGATTCCATGAAAAAGAAAAACAGAATACGATACCTTCCCCACCAAACTTCACAGTTGACTCTAAATAGTCAGGCAGGTAGCATTCGCCTGGCATCTTCCACTCCCAGACTCGTCTATCCCTCTGCTAGATGGTCGAAGCTGGATTTATCGGTCCCGGGAATGCGTTTGCACTGCCTCAGAGTCCACTGCCGCGAAGCTTTACACCACTTTAGCCAACGCTTGGCGTTGTGTTAGGCTTGTGTGTGGCTACTCGGCCATGGAAACCCATGTCCTTCAGCTTCCAACGAACCCTTATGACGCTGACGTTACTTCTAGAAGCATTTTGGAACTTGGTGGTGAGTGCTGCAACTGAGGATAGGTGATTTTGTGCACCACCCGCTCCAGCACTTGACGATTCAGCTCTGTAATTTTTCGTGGCCTATCAGGTCATGATAGCGCAATTTCCAGACGGGTGCACTTCACAATTGCATCACTTGCAGTTGATCTGGGGAGCTACAGCAGGAGAGAAATTTCCCGGCCTGACTCTTTGCTAAGATGGTATCCTATGACCGTGTCACGTTGAAAATTACTGAGATCTGCCTTACAGATGGCCCATTCTTCTGTCCATGCTTTTCTATGCCGTTTTTCAGGCCACGCGCATCTTTTATAACAATACGGGTCATGGCTGTAAAGTATGTGGGTAAATCCACTATTCAAAATGGATGTCCGGGTACTTTTTGATCATACAGTATACTTTGAACCTAGCATGAAAAAGGGTTTGAGTCAGTTTAGTTCAAAGCAATTAATCTATATTTTGTTATTTTCCTAATATTTTAAGTACTTTTATGTTTGAAACGTAGTCTCCAAACAGCAATTTAAACGGCAAGTCTTAATTCATAAAATTTAGTGAAGAACTTATTTCAACTAACGCTTTTTTATTGAAATTCCAGTAATTCACCAGTGGGTTATCACCATGGAGGTATGAATAAGGGGAGATAGTATGACGTCACAAACTTGAAGCTTTCTTAGCAGACGACGCTGACGGCGAGGCGGCCAACTTAAGACTCTATTTTAGTCGTTTTGAGCCAATGGGTTACGTACGTGACAAGTTTGATTTTCGAAATTCGAAGTTATTTTTTCTTAGAAATGGCGTGTGGTTACGATGTCACGTCAATTCCGGGCGACCACCTCCTGGAGTTACTTTTCACAGGTAAGTAACGGGGAAACATTTAATATGAAATATTTTAATTCCCGAAAAGCAGATAGTAATCAAGCTTGTATGTGAAGTCAGTTTAGATATGAGCAGCTTAATTTCCCATTTTAATTGACATAATGGCACTGAACAGTATGATATTTTGTTGTGCTAACAAAGGAAAAATATCGAATAGAAACTCTGAAAAGTCATCTTTCAGGACATATGCTTATGCACACAGGTGAAAACCCTTACCAACGTGATATACGTTCCAAGCAATTTCCTCGGAAAAGTCATCTTTTAAGGCATATGCTTGTTCACAGGTGAAAAGGCATTTTCCCGTTTAGATTCTGTAGTCAATGTGTATTATAAAGCTGGGTGATATGTAACTGAACCCTGCATGCACAGTATCAGTTTTATTTAGTGGTGTTAAATATATGGCTTCTCCAAATACTGCAGAAATGTAAGGATGTTTTATTGCTTTTAAAAGTGTGTCCTTCCTTGGTGAAAGATATATTTACATCCTAATATATCTAATACAAAGTAATATTGGGGTATTGCAACTTATCATATTCTCTTCATTTTAACAGAGCAGATCTTTATAAAACGTCACTAAACTTAGATTATCATACACACAACTGAAACAACTATGGAATTACACGGCGGTTTTACCTACAGAATGAGAAAAACTCTTGTACTTACGCTGATCCCCCAGAAGCCAGCCGAAATGTTTCTTAAATTCTTAAAACATGGAAGTACCCGCAAAGCCTTAAACATTGATAAATCAACTAATAATATTCTTAAGAACAGCATATGAACGATTAATATAATAAAGAAGGGCAAATTTATTAATATTAAAAGCTAATTGCCAACTTCATGCCTCGTACAGCGTTAACAGCTGCTCATGGCAGTCTTAAGATGGCTGCCGTGACGTCACAGGCGTGACGTCTCATTGGCTTCACTTTTTTTTTTTTTTTTTGATTGGAGGTTTAACGACCACCGTGAGCAACTCAATGGGCTATAAGCAGTCGCCCGTCCCTAATTTAGGGCCACTGGTTCCAGGGAAGGGAGAGAGCCAGTGCCGTAAGACAAACACAACATCCATGCCTCACCGGGATTCGAACCCGGACCCCGTTCGGACGAATGATCAGAGGCCATCGCTTAGACCACTGCACCACCGGGCCGGCGGCTTCACTTGGATTGCATTGAGCTAACGGAGAGTGCTTTCTCCCCTTATTCCTACCTCCATGGTTATGACTTATAATATACTGAATGCGATTCCGTAACTTTGACACTCAAAACCAAAGACGAGCGCTGAGTCCTTGAGTTCTATGCCTGAAGAGGTGCAAAGGGAAGAAAAGATGGGGGTACTTTTCCTATATTAAATTTGTTAATTCCATATTATATTTATTAACTCTTCAGTACAGTGACCTAAGCGTATGTATGATATGTACAAAAAATATAAGCGTATACATACTAAAAGCAAAATATTATGACACCTTTAATCTGACATTTCCATCGTTTACGGAGCGGGAATGCACACATGTGAAGGTCACGCAAGTGCACATCGCTATCTGTAGCATGTACAGTATCAGTGGGAACTGCAACTATGGTTATAAACGATTTGATTTCCTCGGAAGAGGGCAAAATCATCGTATACAAAGCAAATGGTGGCCACATCCGTGAAACGGCAAACAAACATTGTCAGCAATTTACGGACTCCTGTATTTAAAGTGTACCGAGAGTGGATGGAAAGAGGCGCAACGCTTATTCCGCGACTGTATGTTGGATTGCCACGTCTGCTTAACACTCGGAAAGAAGGACTGCTTGGCCGTACTGTTCGAAATAATAGGCGTGCTGTATTCGCTCATCTGACTATGCTCTGCCACCAGGAAGTACAGAAGAGTGTATCTCCAGCTACTGTGCAGTAATCCCTCCAACGTAAACGCAAGACCGCAGCATTAGGTTGGAGCAATTCACTCTAGGCCGTCTAGAGTTTGCCTGCAAACACTGGGAATGGACCGTGGAAGAATAGAAGAATGTTAACTTCTCTGATGAATCACGCTTCTTACTGCGTCAAGTGGGTGGAAAGTGGAAGATAAGGCCAACAGCTAGGGAGAAGACGAGTAGAGACACGTCACAAAGATGTAATGCATTCGTGGATTTTTTCTGACACTCTTGGACTCCTGAGAGCGGTCGATGGCCGTCTAAGCTCCACCGCATACCTGTCCAGTATAGAAAACCAGATTTATTCGGTTATACTGACAGTGTTTCCACGCCGAGATGGATGTCACATCAGAGAACGCATCGTGCACGGGTGTTCGTCCAGTATTGGTTTGAGAAACACGCGGATGACTTCCATGTTTTTCCAAGGCAGCCCATATTGCTCTGCATGAACCCAGCTGAACATATTGGTGACCATATGAATCGGCAGCTGCGGTGCGTGGACATTCGACCACTGACACCAAACGAGGAGCTACGGGCAGTACTTATACCAAACTGGTATTGCATACCAGTGGACTCCTTCTAGAAACTGGTCGAGTTCATGCGTCATCTCAAGACCGCCGTAAGACCTGCACAGTAAAAGGCAGGTGATTTTGTACTTTGCTCTTACAGTGCCTGATGCGTGTAGTGATAACATATGGTTATTTGTTTACTCCAGCAACTCGCTTCACAAACATTTAGAAACAAATGAATGTAAGTACTTGGCATGCAGTCCCAATGATTGCATTAAGGGCAAACATATCGCTCTGGCGTTGTATCAATGCATAACAGATTTTGCCTAATCCTGAAAAACGTTTGCTCTACAGGAACTCATTTTTTGGACATTTACAGACAATCGCATAAACAGTTAGCGCTAGATTCTATTCGTTTCTTATTTCTTGGCAGATTTTCACATAAATTCAGCTTTTAACGAAAATCTTAATGCAGAGGCTATTCGGGCATACTCATGTGTGTTCTCTTCTCACAAGCTTTATATTGCAGTTATGTTTTTCGAAGTTGAAGTTCATAGGACTTAAGGAGGAGAACATCGTTAATTTAAGGCCACTGGTTTTGCGGAAAGAGATAAAAACAGCGCCGTAAAAGAAACACGCCACCCATGCTCCATTGGAGTTTCCAACATGTGCGCAACTTACACGACTAGCCAGAAACCAGAGCCTCAATCCACTCAGCCGCCAAGGCGACAAAATACGATGTACAAATTAAAAACATTATGATCCCATTGTTAATGAGGTTCGATCACATAAAAACAGGAAAGGAATTTTATAATAGTATTGATGATATTTGAAGTAATACTAGAGAAATTTTACTCGGAAATTATTTCGATGTAGCCCCAAGATTGGTCTATAATATTCAAAAAAACTTTCAAATTTCTCGACGTTGATGATGTAAAGAGCATCTCTTAAACCTAGGTATCCGCAAGAAACTTAATACTTTCCGAAACATTTGTTTAATCTATATTTCCTCAAGTATTTATTTTTAGTTTAGTACGACTCTACTCACAAAACATCTAGTATCTTACCAGTCACCGTACTATGCATTTCATTTTACCTTCACCAGAAATTCGGTACACCATGTAAGCACATCAGGATGAAATATGATATACTTCAGAATTTTTATTTTATGAATATGTACGCAACTCAGCCACGCAAATGCTGCTTATTCGCTACCTAATTAAATCATGCATGCGTCAACTGATTTCAAAGAGGCTTCTGAGGTTTGGTTCACATCTTGAAAAATCTATTTCACTTCCATAGTAGAAAGATAGGGATCACTTTAGGATTCCTTTTTACATCGGAGACAAAAGAATTCCCTTATCTGTTCCTTCCTCAACAGCTGCTTTATCTGCTTGCACAAGTACCATATGGTGTATATTTACTTAGTATTGTTTGGCACCCCACGTAGTTCGGAGAACACCAAATGCTCTCTTATTGAAGTAGATGAAGTAGGAGTATCTTATCAAGTTTCTCACTGGGGCCGAAGCCATCATTTTGGTTTTGCCCTTTTTGGTGCTTCTTAAGTAAAACTTTAATAATTACGCAGTCAGAATCAAGGGGCGATTAGTATGCTGTTATTTCAGTCATAAACCTCACAACGGGAGTAAAAATAAATAATTTGTAAACATATCCGATTTCCTGAGGTCGTCTCAACCACAAAGCTGCTAATGAAATCAAAGCTAGTGTTACTGAAAAGTCTTATAAATAATGTAAACCTATGGCGTACGCCTGTTTCTACCTACCGTCAATCAATACAATGTTGATACCCCTTTTCCAAACATTCGGAATACAGTGCACTATAGGGAAAATTGGCTGCAAGTTGTTAATGAATGAAGGAATATTGTCGATGCAAGACAATGAACCATAATGATAGATGTATAGACTTTCGGTGAATTGTAAGAGAGTTTTAGTTTGCGATGTTGCAAGGATAGATGAATATTTCCATAGGGGTAGGTATGATCCATCAATAGTGAGTCTTGAAAGAGCAGTAGACTTGGAGGCTGTCTTTACATTATACACATGTTCACCAATTCTCGTCTTTAATTTCCGTTTTGTGGATCCTATGTATACTTTAGAAGGTTCTTCTGTGTCCGTAGCTTGTAGAGGAAAAATGTAGATACCACAGTTATAGTCAGACTTTATCGGGTCCCCGTCTTTTTAAATTAAAGCTTAAATATTTCTAGTTTTAACTCCAAAGTCTAGATTATGTCGGTGACAAACGCTTTTTAATAAAGGAGTAGATTTCTGATCAAAGTTTATGGTTGCGATGAATTTACGGGGGTTAGAGTCTCGGGTTAAGGTAGATGAACTGGAAGACTGCAATTTTCTGCGCAAACGGTTCACCACATGCTGCTTTCATTTATTTGTAAAACGGTTGCAATTAGCATTCAATTAACTGCAAGCAAAGATGAATAAAATTAACAAGCAGATCACAATATTTCCAACGAGGCAATATTATTTCTAGAGATGAAAATAATAATTCGTTCAAAAAGGTGAACAGAGAAAGCATTTTTAGAAAATTGCAGCTGTGAAAACACAAGTTTGTCCGTGTCCCCTCACTCCGGAGTAAGTTGTTCTCTCTTTCATTCCATCTCAGGCATGTATGTTAACACCACATCGGAACACTTCAAACGATAAACACTTCAACAGCTGAACAACTTCAGGCTCGTAATATCAAATAATCTCCAAGCCACATCAGCTTGAAAATAACTTAAGCCTTCGATGGTCAAACAAGCTTGATAATCAAAGCGGAAGTACTAAACAATAACATCAAACTCTAAACATCAAGTTAGACTAAGCTACATCTCTTTTCAAATCAATTAAAAACAAGCTCTAGGTGAATTCTGATGAGAGCTCCGATACATCATAAAAATCCTTCTTTTCCCTGTTGAACTCATACGTCATTCTACTCCTGCCCTCAGGTCAGGTTGCCACAAAACATTCTACGAGAGCAAAAATATGGCATTAAGTTTGTAAAACACTTACGAAGAACTAACGGAAATTTACATAGATAAGAGGTACAAAAGAAATGTTATGCTGGACTATTCGTCACATTATGTTAAATTCGAATACATTTTGTAAATTTCCCTCAGCAAAAAATTGACAAAGAGGCGTCGAAGTGATACTTTGCATCGTGGCGCAAACATGCCTTGATCCGGCGCTGCGTTTGATCCCTACAAAAGGAATTGCTGGTACAAATTAATTCTGACTCCGCAGAATAGACCACTCATACAGTAAAATACTGATTCAGTGGATATTGAGTTTATTCTTTTTTTTAACACAAAAGCAATTGAAACACTTCACAGCTTTACCCCATTCACGAGTTTCAGATAATTTTCACCTAAATGAATTCCGAAGACTTATCTAGGATGAAACCTAACGCAGCAGTATTATTAAACGTCCCCATGATTTGCCTAAACTAAATAACACCTCCAAGAAAAATGCCTGTCAGGAAATACCTAAAAAGAAGTGACATTTCGTAGTTCAACAAAGCAAAATTGCTTAAAAACACTGAAAATGGTGTAAGTAAAATACTTTCGAAACGTTTCTCCAAATAAAAGTACTTTAATCTTTCAGCTGCATATGCCAGAAAAATATCCTTCGGTTAACAGGGGAAAAGAAACGAAAGTGTAAAGACAGAAAAGAAACGAAAGTGTAAAGACAGAAAAGAAACGAAAGTGTAAAGACAGAAAAGAAATTCAATCTGAAATAGAACCAAGCTGTCTAGCTGAGAGGCAACTGCTTGGAAAGCAGCAAAAGAATTTCTCGGTAAACTCTGAGTAAAGCTAACCTTATATAAAATTAAGCTGCAAAGCAATGTTACTGAAGAACGTCAAACGGAATATCTAATTCACGCTTCTGCAGTCGTTTTCACTTGAATGGTTCAGCAAAGTGCGCTAGGTTTTCGGGGATCAGTTGAATTTCTCCGCTTCTCAAAGATAAGAGTGTTATTTCCAGAACTTTGAAATATAATTATCTACTTTGGCAGGCTCTCTTCGAAATTTACAAAGGAAATGTTAATGCGTTTCACTTATCAGTTATCTCAACTCCAGTAATACTGCCAATTCGGTCTGCGATGACTGAAGATTGTCGAATGTTTAACAATAATCTGTAGTTCATAAAGGTCAGTCAGTGTTTTCTTTTTTTTTTTTTTTTTTTTTTTTTTTTTTTTGTCGATAATGGAATGCTTTCAGGAAAATAATACCTGTGATTACACCATAGTTATGTATAACGAATGAAAGCATTTACCTAAAACTTTTTTAAATACTTAACGTCACAAATTGAAAAACTGATTAGATGATTTTACGGATACTGCGTTCCACCACCGTTGTCTGCAATGGTTTCAACACGAAAGATTTTTCCCTACATCTGTCGGAATGTCCGTATCTGAGAAGAGGATTTCTTCATTATATTTCAATCTATTTTGATTTTATGCATTTCACTTTAACTGACATTCTTTTTTTCCATTCTTACAAAAACAGTTCCTTTATTTTGGTGAACTTTCTTTGACGTAGGGCATTGCAGCAATACAAAATAGGTTGCATTAAAATATCAGTCTTAAATGACATGTTGATACACTTTTTCTTGCAAGAGTACACCTGCACACGGCATATCTGCTTAGTCATCTGGCATGGATTGCCACATTAAACTAAAAAGACAGTTGGATGAAACAAACTTTTCTAATTTTTTATCTTTCTCTGTTCATTACAGTGTTCTCTGCTTGCTAACTTACCAGGTTTCAATACACTGATGTTCAGACTTAAAGAATAATTTACAAATTTCTAAATAACTCTAAGATATTTATTCTAAAATTCAGTGAAATTTTGTAAGGAATTTTATTATTACATTGCTGATGTAACCCAAGCAGAAGGAAATCGTAATCTTCTAATTTGCATGTATTAATATCATATTCTTGTAACTTGCGTGAAAGAGTAGTCCATGGAACAATATTTAAAGTCTTTTGCTTAAGACATTTGGTATTTTAATATGGGGTGTGATAACCCCTGACAGTCATGCAGCTTACGCAACGTCTCCTCACACTGTTTAAGAGGGTACTGATGAGATCTTGGGTGATTAATGACCACTCCTCAAAAAGAGCTGTTCTGAGTTCTTGAATTGTTCTGGTAGGGTGGCTGGCAAGCTCCAATGCTTCTCGCTGGATATCTCATACATGTTCAATGGGATTTAGATCAGGAGATATGGGTGGCCACTCCATTCAGCGAATATCTTCCTCTTCAAGAAAGTCGTTGACCAAATGAGCTCGATAACGTTTGGCACTACCACCGATAACAATAATGCACAACCGGTTCCATTGAATCGACTGACATATGAGCTCAGGATCTCATCTCTGTATCTCAGAACAGAAACAGAGAGCTCTGAAAGGTGTGCATTCGTCATAGTTCTTGATGTGGGCGACTCCACGTTAAACGAGCTCGCTGGGAGGCGGAAGTTTGAGGTACACAGATAACAGATGTCGTGGCATAAAGACATTTCTCCCGAAGTATTTTAGAGAGATCATGACTTGAAACCCTCTTTCTTGTATCAGGTGCTAGTTCCAAAGAGTGTTGCTTAGTGGATATCTCTTAGTTCCGTGTAGAAGTCAGAGTCATATAGCGATCGTCTGCAGCGGATATGGCTCTTGGACAGCCTTGTCCAGATCGACGACGAACATCTGAAAGTTGAAGCTGTCTCTTGATTCTTAACAGGATATTTTGTAGGACATTCAACACACTGGAAACTTCCATCTAGGACTGACCTGCTTCCATCCTACCAATCGCTCTCCACCGCTTAATGCCATACATACAATATCTTCGTGACGTAATTAGCTCGACGAACCACTTAAGTGAAAGCAAAAGTTGCCTAGGACAGCTACAAGATGCGAGTAGGCTCGCGCTTCTTTTTAAACAACCCTAATTTGCATATCGTGACTTACCTGAGGGAAACGTAAATGTGGCATAGTCTTTCGTGTAGGAAAATTTGTGTGCTCACCAATTTTCACGGCATTATTTTGTGTATATCGCCAGCTACATACGTTTTTGTAGATTATTCTTCAATTTTCAACACCAATGTAATTATAACTAGAGAAACCTTGATGGAAAAGGACTGACTTGTAACCTGGTTCTTGTTTTAATATATTAATTCCGTCATTCCAGTATGAAGATATATACAAAATAGAAGATACAATAGCCGTTTTGGGATTAACTTATAGAACGATGAGGCCCATTTTTACAAATGATTAGTAAAATGCTCTAAAAATAATTTGTGAAATTAAAGACGAGTCGCCGAATGTCAGAGGTATTGTTTTCTGTATATTGGTGGGAGTAGGATCTAGCTTCAAGTCCCGAATGATGCTTGGGTGGAATGCTTGTCTTACGACACTCTCTCTGTCTCTCTCCCATGCCTCTCCCATGCTTGTCTCTCTCCCATGCCTGGAAGTAGTGTCTCTAAATTAGGGACCGCCGATTGCGTATCTCCCTTAGAGTCGCCCATGATGGTCGATAAACAGCGAAATACGATATAAATATCTATCTCCTCTGTTTTGGTAATTTTACAGCTGTTATTTGGAATAGATTTCGAGAGAGGTTTATATCTCTTATTTGGTAAAGATTTCTAAAATGATAGATACATTTTATTTGGCAAAGATTTCTAGAATGACTGTTGCCTGTTATTTAGTAAAGATTTCTAGAATTAAATTACACAATAATTGCAAATGATCAGGAATGCACCGTACGACCATGTTCCAAATTATCCTATGTCTTTTAGATTTAAAAGTTACATTTTTGCATCAAATCAAAAAGCAACGTACACCGAAGAACGAAAACATTATGAGCATCTGCCTAATATGATATTTGTCCTCCACCTGCCATCAAAATAGCTTTTACTCGGCGAGGCATAGACGATACAAGATTTCTAAAGGTATCTTGTAATATCTGGTACCAACACATTGCCAGCAGGTGCTTTAACTTTTGTAAGGTACGTGGTTGAGCCGCCTCAGATGGGATTTTCTGTTCCAGCACAAACCACAGATTCTCGATTGGATTGATGTCTTGGGTATTTGGATGCCAGGGCATTAACTGGAAGACTTAATTACCTTCCGCAAATCATTCTCGAACAATCCTGGCAGTTGGGCATGGCGCATTATCCCTCTGAAAGAAGGCAACATTAGAGAGGAATACCGTTTCCAGGAAAGGATATACCTGGTCTGCAATGATGTCTAGGTAGGTGGTAGAAGTCATAGTTTCTCGCACATGAATGACTCGACCCAGGATTCCCCAGAAGAACATTGCCCAAAGCATTACACTCTCTCCACCGGCTTGTTTTCGTCCCACGGTGCATTCTGGTGACACTTCCCCAGGTAAGCAACGCCCGCGAATCTGGCCATCTGTATGGCGCAATAGAAAATGAGATTCATCAGACCAGACGATTTTTTTCCAATCATTCAGGGTCCAGTTCTGATATTCGCGTGTCCATTGCAGGCGCTTTCAAACGTGTGCCGAGGTTAGTATGGGTATTCAGAGCGGCGTGCATCTACGCAGTCCCACTTTCAGCAGGGCTTGATGTACTGTGAGTTGTGACACATTACTTCCGTCACCAGCATTCAAATCATAGGCGAGTTGCGCCACCATATTGCTTCTGTTGTTTCGTACCGCACTAGATAGCCCTCGCTCACCGCTAGCATTAATGAGCCGTAGTTGATCCACACCTTGCCGCAGCTGATCCACACCTTGTCGGAGTTCCTGGTTTTTCCCACTTCAGGCCACTTTTGGAACGTACTAACCACGGCTCTCCATGAGCACCTCACAAAGCTTGCCATCTGGGCAATGCCCTGACCCAGATGTCTGACCATTAAAATTTCGCCTTTGTCAAACTCGCTGAAGTCCACTATCTTTCCCATCTGAAGAACAAAAATAACATTGAATAACAGAGCTCAGTACAGGTGCTATTTATACCTTTGCACGACCTTCGCACATCGTTTACCTGCAGTTGCTTAGATTTGCGTAAAGGCGCGCTGGTCAAAATGTTTTTGGCTCTTCGGTGTGTGTTTCAGTCCTTCGTGTAGAATTTCGGAAGGATAATAATGAAATGTTCTAAACGAGGCTCAATTTTAAAGTACTGAAATATCTTTTCTCCCCTTTTCTCCTTTGTTAGTGCTTTAATGAAATACTCCTATTTAGTTTTGAGAATGATCATTAAATAATATAATGTGTCTCGTAAAATTAATTGCACGTTTAGCAAAGCACACAGCTTTTCTGCTTTCCTTACGAGCGTCACAGTGAGGCATCTTATTTTCGTTTATTGCTTTCAAGTCAACAGACTTGACCCTCCATTGTAAATTCCAGTTAAATGCAATGAAATTGTGTGTTTATCTTACATACATCTATTTATCTTTGCGTCTGACATGTTCCCCCAATTAATATAGAATACGACATTTTACTGAACTTCCTTTGTTATCACCGAAGAAGCCAAACTATCTATCAACGTGAAAAACAAATAACGAAATCAGGTGTTTCTTCTTCATTACAAATCCATTCATTTTCCTCTCTGAACGAACTATACCGTGCCTTTTATTGATGTTCATTTGAACAGTTTTGACCATTTTCGTTTGCGAATTTATAGAACTCTAGTAGTTAAGTAAGAGGCTTTTTCGATTTATAGAACTCCAGTAATTAAGTTAGAAGGTTTTAAGCAAGAGGGTTTTTGCAGTATCATTGCATTCTTTCCTAGATCTGTATTTATCATTGCATTGTTTCCTAGATCTGTATTTATCATTGAAATATTCCGACATATTTTACCACACCGATCATGTATTTTGTTAGTTCACCAACCGAACGTATCACAGTATTAACTTTTGCACATTGCTGAAATTCGAATGTAGATATCCATTTTCTGATATAAAAGGTACTTAATACTTATAATTGCGTGGGTGGATTTCAAACGTAAGAATTAATTTCTAAAATCGAAATGTAAATATTCTGCGAGATTTAAGACCTTTTGCAGCACAGAATAAATAAAAAGACTTTATGAACAATATTTAATCTACTGAAATATGGGAATCGCTGGACAAAACTTTTAAATGCATCTCTGACATCTCTTTTGTATGCCAACAGAATCTCATTTTGTTGTAGTGTTAAGTAAAAGACAGAATTCGCTCTACGAAAACAAGAAGAGTTCAGTTTCGACATAGGCTTTCTACAGAGAAGATTATGAGCTTTCTAACGAATTGAAATCTGTTTGCTGTGTTCGTTTCTTCTATCACCAGAGCAAAGTTTTTGGAGCACTATCAATATTCTTGCCCTGTAGGAAATCATCGACAGACAGCCCTGCGTGGGCGAGCGTTATCATCCATTAAAAGGGACTGAGGACCAACAGCTTTCTGGAAAAGTCTGAAAGAGGGCTGTAGGACCTTGTCCCTATAGCGCTTAGAATCCACATTGCCTCCTGCGAACACGTGTGGTGTGCGGCTGTTGAACATAATGCCACCCCAGTCGAGTAGACCACTATCTCCGAAGAAGTCACGTTCGTGGAAGTTTGCAGAATCATTACAGGTTCTCTTTTTCCCCCAGACGAAATGCCGACAAGACTCGGTTTGTAGACTGAATTTCGATTTGTCAGTAGAAAGAACACCGGCCCGCTCGTCTGCGCTTCAGGATGGATGTTGCCTGCACCAGTTCAAGCGAGATGCGGTTAGCGGGTTAAAAACCACAGCTTTTCTGGCACAAAGTCCAATTGCATTAAGCCTAAGATATATCGTTTACCTGAATATTGTAGTACTAGTGGTAGAGGAGAGCTCTGAAGACAACTGTCAGGCTATATAGGACCTATAGCGCCATGCGGTTAAAGAGACATATCGGTCCTCCCTAGATGTCATACGCCTTGGACGACCTTTGCCAGGCCTTTGTTGTTGAATTGCTACCAGAACGGTGAAACCACTCTGGGGGGGATATTTAAGTTCTTTGCGACCTGGGATTGAGACTGGGCTGCTTCTAGTCGTCCTATCACTCGCCACCCTACAGCGTCGGATGCTCGTATATGAAACATAAGGACATCATTTGCAGCCACCGGACCCATTTTTACACGCACTGTCAACGAGAAATACCACTAGCATGTAACTCAATTTACATATTGCTCAACATTTTGCTCACTCATATGCAAATTTCACTTCTAAAATTTGTTTCTCATGTCGATTTGCATATGTCCTGTGAACATTGTAACATTTCATTGAGCGCTTTCGATTATTTGCCCTATATTGCCTTCCGAAAGTGAATTTTGTGGACACCAGTGCATAATATTGCTCTCTTCTCTACATGAATATAGCCCGCTCAAATCACGTTAAATGCTGCTCGTCGCCTTGGTGGCGCAGTGGTCTAATCGATGGCTTCTGACCATACGTCCGAGATGGGTCTGGGTTTGAATCCCTCTGAGGCATGGACGTTATGTTTGCATTACAGCACTGGTTTTCTCCATTCCGTGGAACCAGTGGCCCTAAATTAGGGACGGGCGACTTCTTATAACCCAACGAGTAGCTCACTGTGGTCGTTAAACCCCCAATCAAAACAAAATGCTGCTCAATTAGCATTGCAAGTGAGTCGCTCTTCTAAGATTGCACGTAGCTCACTATAGATTGCACTCCGAACTCTTAACACGCAGAGTTCTTACCTCGTGTGTCTCTTACTACAAAGCTTGCCCTTTGACTTACTGTCAAAATTGTTAACATCAAATTCACTGAACGGAAATATTTAAGGAGAAGAAGCCAAATTTACATAAAAACACAGGAACTGAAAAGGAAGGTTAAATTAGAGGTTACGTTACAGGATCAAGCCCCGGCTGAGGCATGTCTGGCACATTGGTCTTACGTCACTGGTCTTCTCCCCTTTCCTGGAGCTAAGACCATAAATTTGGGACGGAGACAGCATGTAACCCTTAGAGTTGCTCACAGTGGTCGTAGTTTTGATTTCTCTGCCACAAAACGACGACTTAATCAGAAAACCTGAAGTACTGCGGGTAGCATGCTCAGAGAAAATTGAGAAATGAGGGTTCTATTCCTACTCCATATTTTAGATTTGCTGTAGTGTGCCCCACTAGGATGGCATTTAACCCTTTCAGCGGCAGGAACAAATTAACTCGTGGTTATCGAGATGGCTGAAATCAGTTCGAACGAATATTTTCGCTGTCAAAGACGTGGAGTGAAAGCGGCTGGAAGGAGTAAACCTGCGCGTCAGAAAGCGGTGCGTAGCTTTGTTACTCAAAGTGAACATTTAAGGGTATGATTGACACTAATCTTTTCTTATTAATTGCCTTCTTAAAAGGGTTATAACAATGGCGACGAGCCTAAGATAGAAGAGAGATGTTTGAGCCACATTTTCCCCCTAAGCAGTAGCATTGTGTTCGTGTTGGGTAACTAGGATTTCTCCAACATGGATTGTGTCACACAAGACCAAAAGGGAGAGCTTGCTACCTGTGACAGATCATTACTGATCATATGACTGGAGGAAAGCAATTCTGTTGATGCAGCTTTCGTAAAACCCGGCTGCTATGCAAACATTTCTGTTTGGAACCCGCAAAAGAATGTGGGCACCATTTTGTTTAGGTACTTCAGCCACTTAGAGGGGCATTTCGATGCGTAAGAAAAGAACTTTTTATGTAGCTTCATACGATAAAACTCTGTGTGTTTATTCTGTGTGTTTTTTAGTGATTATGCTCGTTGTGTCCATACGAAACTGATATTCATATACCCAGGGTGTGTATTTTCCAAAAGAATCTTAGGAGCTAGCGATCTGACGCAGTTTTTTCTGTTAAGACTGTACAAATAGTCATAACCGAATGCGCCGAATGATCTGATTTCTGCTTTAAATCATCACCATAAGAATTTTTTGCCGTTGAGCGCCAAAACAACACGAAGAGTTAATATGCTGTTTAGGGTTTTTATCTTGTCATCTTAGTTTTATTTTTTCACAACGAAACTGTATCATTCTTCCAAAATATTCTCCCTGTTTCTTATATAATTTCGCGTTAAACTATGAAAGTCCTCTTAACTTTTCTAGGAACTGAGTTTTCACTTCGAAGGCCAGATATGATGTAAAGATTCCTGATAAATAATTCATGATAATAAGATCACCGCCGCTCCAAGCAAATCCCTTTTGACAGGCTTCAAATTTGATAATCCTTTGTAAGGGGAAGTACCTGAAAAACAAAACAACCCTGTCAAATATTCATTTTCAGTCATGCGTTTGGGATGTAGTCTCCTGTGCAGAGGGCTGCTGCGGAAGTCCTAACTTAGTTAATGTACATTAGCAACTTCGGGAAAAAGTGGCATATACTTAAACAGATGTTTGTCCAATGAACATTGCGCCCTTCTCTGGCCTCTATAGTCTGAAATTTCAGTAAGAAATCACATTATATTAGGGTATTCATAGGTTATAACGCCTACATCGTTTCCATAAAATGACCTTTAAAACTTACGCGGGCCATTTTGTTATTCAGTTTTATGGGTATATAGTGAACATTTGTATTTCTTCAAATCACAGCTAAATTGTGACAAAAATATAACTGAATTTCTTCCGTGAAACCATTAAACTGCAGTTCTGTCACACGGAAATTTTTTTGTTGTACAGTGGTATATTTGAACTGCTGACGGTGGTCGTTAAACACTGAGTAAAAAATTAAATTGATCAAATAACCACCACAAATACGCTGTTGTTTGAGAAAATTGCAACACCATGAATAACTGCTGGTATTAGCTTAAAACTTACAGGATATGTACAACAGGTTGGGGCATTAAATGATTAAAATGTCTGAACTGTCCGGTTTTGGGTATAAAGAGCTGGCTCAAACGTGATGTCGCAATTAGTGAAGAGCCGACATTGAGTCGAAAGGGTGTTTCTTGTGGGTCACTATGCCTCGCAGCCGAAGAAGGTCGCATTAGGAACACGTCGCCGACGTTGAGCGAGGAAGGATCGTTCGGATGAGAGAAGCTGGAATTTCTGACCACGAAATAGTCACTCGTACGGAACGAAAAGCCGGTGCAGGGATGTAAACGTGGCGTCAGTGGGCAGATGATGCTCAGACGCACGTAAATCCGGGAAATGAACCACAAAATCGCACGACGGCACAGGATGACAGACACCACTACCGCATGGCAGTGACCGATCGTACAGTGACATCCACGGTAGAGCAGCAGTGGAGCACTGTCATAGGTCAGGCTTTGTCCTCCAGCACAGTCCGACGTCGTCTGCTTAACAAAGAACTGGTTTCATTGCTGAGTATTCCTTTGACTATCATCCCCAGGCGCCTCAGGCTGCAATGGGATCTCGAACACAGACATTGCCGCGCTGATCGGCAACACCGCATGGCAGTGACCGATCGTACAGTGACATCCACGGTAGAGCAGCAGTGGAGCACTGTCATAGGTAAGGCTCTGTCCTCCAGCACAGTCCGACGTCGTCTGCTTAACAAAGAACTGGTTTCATTGCTGAGTATTCCTTTGAATATCATCCCCAGGCGCCTCAGGCTGCAATGGGATCTCGCACACAGACATTGCCGCGCTGATCGGCAACAGGTTGTGTTTTCTTACGAGTCACGATTCAACTTGATGCACCATGATAGTCTCATACGCATTAGAATGCATCGTGGTGAACAGTACCTTGCATATTGCATTTTATGGCATCATACCAGCCCAACGCCAAGTGTCATTGTATTCAATTCGCGATCTCACCTTATATGAATTGAGAGAACCCTTAACAGCCAGTGATACATCAGGGATGTTTTAGAGGCAAAGGTGATACTCTTCATTCAGAGTTGCCCTGGCGCTACATTCCAGCAGGACAATGCTCGAACACATGTGGCCCTCAATGTTCAAGACCTCTTCTATGCACCACGGATACCGCTTCTTCCCTGGCCTGTACGCTCGCCGGATATGTCCACGATCGACATATCCGGCGAAACGGGAGCTGAGTGGATGAACCTTCAAGCGCGTCCGCCGGTCACCACAAATGAACTCTGGTCTCGCATAAAATAAGCCTGGCTGGCTATTCCCCAGGGCGATATCAAAAACGTCTTCCATTCAATGTCACACCGTGTAGAGGCTGTTCTTGTTGCTTGAAGTGGCTTCACACGATACCGAGTTTTAAAACGAAAAAGTCCTACAAATGTCATCAGTTGTCTCCTGTAACATAAGGAATCTGTTATATAAATTTTATTGGAATAGCGCGATTCTTTCTTGGTGCTGCAGTTTTCAAACACAGTAGTGTATAAAACTAAATGCGTCTCGCCATTGTCATTAACAACCATGGGTACAAATCCCGTAGGTGCCGGATGCCAAGGAGCATCAGATTGCATTCGTCTTACATTGTTACAACTAGTGCATTGATACTCTCATCTGGTAAACCCAGGCAGCCTGGGGAAGGGAGGTCCAAGGAGAAAGCGGGTCCGGCGCCCACTTCAGAGGGCACCATCTACGCATTCGTGTTCTCAAACACGGGGAGTCTGCGGAAAACCCAGGAAAAACAGCAGACTAGATGGCCCGCAAGATCGGGTTTCAAACACCCGTCAAAAAGAAATGCGTCTTCATCGTATTTTACAGACTGTGTTTCCCATCGCATTTTACAGACTGTGTTTCCAAATGTTATTAAAACAAGGAAGCCCTAACACAGTTATGTCCTAAATGACTTAGCTTGGCATTTATGTATACTTGAAAATATTTTAGTTATATCTTCACCATCAAAAACGTCAAAGTCAAATCCTAAAACTACATACACTGATTGTCCAGCTTATTAAGACCAGTAAATCATTTTATGCAAATCAGTTGAAACGTCACTCCTTCTGGTCGCATCACCACTGCAAAGAACCGTAACTTGCTGGCTAAGCGCCATGGATCTTATGCCGACGCAGCGCTGACCCTTAACCCTTCAAACGGCTGATGTACTGTGCTTGAACTAAACGGTGCCATAAATGTTTGCTCCCTCCAAACAGAAATGATCACATAGCGACGGTGTTTTACAAAAGCTACGATAACATAATTTATCTTTACCCTCTTTCATCTCAGCAACAGCGAAAACGAACATATTATAGGTGATACGCCCTTCCTTCTAGTCCTATATTCCCTGTTCCATGACCTAAAACATGATAGGGAAGGGCTAGTCTCTCTGAAACGAACATCATGCAACTGGGTAAAAAAAGTTACTCAAATGTCTTCCCCCTTATTCCTTAAATCCATCACCATTGCCATAGTCCTTTATCAGTTAATTCGTCAGAAGGGATTGGTGTCAATCATACGCCTGAATGACCAGTCTGAATAACAAATTGAAGGGCGAAAGCAACTTTTTTTGATGCCCTAGAGCAGCTTTGAGGGCCACTAAACACACCCTGAGTGAATTCGTTCCAGTAGCGTTCGGCGAACTTCTTAAACAGTAAATATATTCGTTGGAGTTGAGTTCAGCACATTTGCTTATTCAATTTATATATTCGTTGGAAATGAGTTCGTACGAGCAGCTTTGGGGCCACTAAACATACTCCAGAGTGAATTCGTTCCAGTAGCGTTCGGCTCATTTCTTAGACAGTGAATATATTCGTTGGAGTTGAGTTCAGCACATTTGTATATTCAATTTATATATTCGTTACTCATTTATATATTCGTTGGAGTTGAGTTCGTACGAGCAGCTTTGGGGTCACTAAACATACCCTAAATGAATTCGTTCCAGTAGCGTTCATCGCACTTCTTAGACAGCGAATATATTCGTTGGAGTTGAGTTCGACACATTTGTATTTTCAATTTATACATTCGTTGCACATTTATACACTATCTACCAACAAGTAATAGGATACCTCTGCAATCGACGATATCTGCGGTCCTGATACACGTCACGGCCGCCGCCGTTAAATATCGTGTGGAAAACAACAACGCAACCAGTCGCATGCAAGATGCCACGCAGTTCGGAGCTCTCTGATTTCGCGAAACGTGTAATCGTCGGGTATCACAGAAATAGCCGATCCATGCGTGACATATCCAGCGAGTTGAAGTACCCAAAATCGACATTGGCCTACGTGATTGGCAAGTGGAAGATGAGAGGTGACTGTCGGAATGTGCCCCGACCCGGCAGACCCACAAAACTGTGAGTTAAAGATCGACGGGTGCTGGCCAGAGAAATTCGGAAGAACCGCTCCAAATCAATGGGCCACATCCGCGAGGAGTTTCAACAGGCATCCGGGAGTGTTCTTTTGATGAATACCATCCGTAAGGAAGCCCATCTGCTCGGTTATCATGGACGTGCTGCCACCCACAAGCCTTTGATCACCAAGTCCAATAGCGCTGCTTGGCTAACGTGGTGCAAAAAACGTTGACAGTGGACCGTTGAACAGTGGAAACAGGTTCTCTGGAGCGACAAATGAAGATTCACCCTCTATCGTTCAGATGGCAGGGTCTGGGTTTGGCGTCTGCTTGGAGAACGCCTCCTGCCGGAATGTATTGTGCCAACTGTGAAGTTCGGCGGCGGTGGAATTATGCTATGGGGATGTTTCTCCTGGTATGGCACGGGACCCTTGGTCGCAATTCCTGGTAGACTCAACGCAGAGACCTACTGCACCATTTTGAATGACCATGCGCTTCCTACGTTGTGGCAGTTTTACAGGGTGGACCCATGTTACTTTCAGGATGACAATGCCACCTGTCATGTTGCGAGGTCCACCATGGCTTGGTATGGTGACAATGGGGTTAATCGAATGGACTGGCATGCGCAGAACCCGGACCTTAACCCTATCAAGCACTTCTGGGACGAGTTGAACGTCGACTTAAGGGGTGCCCCCACCGTCCGAAATCGGTGAAGGAACTGACCTGTCTTCTCCAAGCTGAGTAGAAGAAAATACAGCTAGCCGTCGTATAACTCCTGGTTGAGAGTATGCCCCGGAGGGTCGCAGCTATAATCGCCGCTCGTGGAAGCTCCACTAACTATTGAAGGTGAATAAACTTTGTTTTCCTTTGCTATAACAGGTGTCCAATTACTTGTTGGTAGATAGTGTATATTCGTTGGAGTTGAGTTCGTACGAGCAGCTTTGGAGTCACTAAACATACCCTGAATGAATTCGTTCCAGTAGCGTTCGTCGCACTTCTTAGACAGCGAATATATTCGTTGGAGTTGAGTTCAACACATTTGTATTTTCAATTTATACATTCGTTGCTCATTTATGTATTCGTTGGAGTTGAGTTCGTACGAGCAGCTTTGGGGGCCAATAAACATACCCCTGATGTGAATTCGTTCCAGTAGCATTCGACGCACTTCTTAGACAGCGAATATATTTGTTGGAGTTGAATTCAGTGCATTTTGTTAACCCCGAGTTAACTCGTTCCAGCCAGTTAAAAGGTTAATACGATTCCTGTACAACTGCTTATTAAATAACAATTATAAGTTTGTGGGTGATATAACTGGAAAATGATCTTTTAGTTAATAGCCATGAATTCCTCTTTGCTTTTGAAGTGTGCGTTCTGTTACGCCAATTTTTTTCGTGCAGTTTCTTACAAAAGTACACGGCGCAAAAATGTTAGAACACAGCGAAATCCATGAAAATTATCAAAATTCAGAGTTGTTATGTCTCTAAATTTAATATTTTAGAGAAAGGAACAGATTATCATACCATGAATGCATTAACACTTAATTACTGCAACCCGTAATTTATTTTAATTAGGTTCTACAAAAGTAGTTCATTTAAAAATATGTGTATGTATTCATATTTAACGATAGCGTCTCGCAATGATTTAGATCATCTAGAGCAGTGGTCTCAAACTCTAACCCATGGAAAGGTCACTTTCCAGTTTTGGTGGAATGCAGGGGGCCGCATGAATGTTAATAATTTTTTTATAAATAAATATCAACTGTACAAAACTAGACCAATGGGGTGGTACTAGAGTGGAACATTATTTCTAATTATTGGTAAATAGTAAAAACAAATGCTTCGTCAATCACAGAAAACAATCACTTTTACGTAACAATTACTTTTCACTTAAATCTTAAAACAAGCACATTTTACCAACTGAACACGGAACATGGTACAGAAAATATTACATGTTCTGACCAGAAACTTGGGCTCGCTTTTCTGTCTCTAATTTATCGATATTTGGAGTAATGTCCTTTGAGCATGCTACTTTTAAAAGAGAGCATAAGTGACTGTCACTCAACCTATTCCTTTCAAGACATTTTACTTGGTTCATTCTTGAAAACAACTGTTCACATGAGTATGTTGTCCCCAACATAGACAGAACCCGTGCTGCTAGGTTATGAATGTTTACGTACTTGTCCTTTGAAACTAACTGGTAATACTATGTTAGATTGCAGCTGTTGAATTTTTCTTTGAGGAAAGAATCACACTGAAAGTCTATTAATTCATGCTGATGTTCTTCAGGTGCGATGTCAGCATTATAGGCAAATAAAGACTTGAATATATTAAAGATATTTCCTATGTCTTTGAAACAGTCAAACGCCATGCAGTTATATTCTTCGTAAATGAACTTGTTACTTTTAAAGCAGATGGCTTTGCCAAACATTACTATGTTTATATTATAGCATTTAATATACGGGGTGATTCATAAAGAAGTATACAGCTTCCGGATGGTGTAAAACGGTAACAGATGAAGACACAACTGCGAACCGTTACTTAGATGTACTCATGAAGTTTGTATCCCGCTACTGAGAGAAGTGACGTAGGCGATAGCGTGCGCGTCACGTGACTAGTCAGTCAAAATGGCAGCGTCTGCAGTGGAGAAGGGCTTTTGTGTTCTTGACTGTCCCAATGGCCACCCAGAAGTCCTGATTTAATACTTAGTGACTTTTACCTGTAGGAGGTACGTAAAGGACAAGGTATTCGCCCCCTCCTCTTCCTGTTGATCTAGCGGATCTGAAACAGCGTATCACAACCACTATCACTGCACTTGTTTCAGATATCTTACCTCGCGTTTGGGCGGAAAGGGATTTCCGGCTTGATGCGTGTCGTGTGACTAAGGGTGCACACATAGAACATCTGTGACTGTCTTTAAAAAAACTTGAAACGTTCCCCTATAATTATGTTACAGGTAACATTAAATATCTTACATTGTTCTTGTTTTATAGTGCGTTGAAACTCTATACTTCTTTATGAATCACCCTGTATTGTAATATACATGAAGAAGGATTTATTTATTTTTATTTTGTAATCATTCATGCGGGCCGCAAAACAGTTGGCGACGGGCCACATGCGGCACGCCATGGTTTTTGTACCGTCGCTTTTTATCTTGCTCGCTGTTTATCTTGGGGCTGGAAGGCTAAATTTAGCTCTCTTTTTTATTAGTACTCTCTCTCTCTCTCTCTCTCTCTCTCTCTTTCTCTCTCTCTCTCTCTCTCTCTCTCTCTCTCTCTCTCTTCTCTCTCTCTCTCTCTCTTTCTCTCTCTCTCTCTCTCTTTCTGTTTCTCTCTCGCTCTTCTTTCTTTCTTTGTGTGTGTCCACTTATCCGTTATACTATTCTCTTTGTCGTCGTACTGATAAGCAGATTTTTCTCTCTTAAAGTAGAATGGTTTTAGTGCATTGAAATACAGGGTGTCCACAAAGTATCTTTACAACTTTGCACATTTAATACGGATACACTGTATGAGATAGACATAAGTAAGAGAAAAAACTAAAGTTTTTTCTGCCTCATTACAAAAGCTCAATATGCGCACGATTTGTTGCGCGTAGAACATCTAGCCGAAACTTCAGTTCCAACCATGTTCGCTGCAACATGACCTTAGTAATGGTCGAAATGGCATTGTTGATTCTGGATTTTAGGTCATCGATGTCCTACATCTTTGTCCAATACACGATATCTTTCACATATCCCCATACAAAAAAGTCCAGAGGTGTGACGTCGGGGGAACGGGGTGGCCATGCAATTGGACCATCCCATCCAATCCACCTCCCAGGGAATGTTATGTTTAAGAAGTCCCGAACGTGCGGTCCTCAATGTGGTGGCGCACCTTCCTGTTGAATTATCACGCTTGGTTGAAGGTCCTCCAACTGTGGCACAACATACTCACGCAAAACATCCAGGTAAATATCTGTCGTCACTGTTTTCTCACTGAAGAAAAATGGTCCAAGGACTCGGTTATACATAACACCGCCCCACACGTTCACTTTAGGACTATCTCTCGCAAGTTCCATAAATGCATGGGGATTTTCAGACCCCCAAATTCTGACATTGTGTCTGTTTAACTGCCCAGAGGCATAAAAAGTTGCCTCATCCGTGAAATAAACACGTGTGAGAAACTCGGGATCTTCACTTAGTCCATCAGCATCGTTACTGCGAATTCTTTTCTTCGTGGTCTATGTTTCGCCTCAAGTGCTTGTAACAGCTGCACTTTGTATGCATATAAGCGTAGATGTCGGCATATGTATATGGATGTACCCTGTGTACCGTGGACCGGGGAATTTGTAGTTCTCTGGCAGCGGAACGAATGGACTTCTTCGGGATTCGTGAAAATGAATCACGAATACATTCGATGTCTTCATTCGATGTTCTTGGGCGACCAGTACGATCTTCATCCAACATGAACCTAGTCTCCATTAATTGCTGGTGCCATTGGCGGATACTAGGACGAGATGGCGAGGTTTTCCCATACTTAGTCCGGAAATGTTGCGTTTGTGTATCAGATTGTGTTTCGATGAACCAAGTGACGCACAGCGCTTTCTTTTGTGGGAACCACATTTTCATAGAACAGTACCTGCAACGTCAGTGATGGACCTATAACAAAAAACGATTATGTCTATTAAAACTTTGATATTTACAGCATTTTATACAACAAATGCCATGAATTTACATAGTACAGGGTGTCCGTAATAAATAAGCAAAATTGTAAAGAGACTTAATGGACACCCTGTATAATACCTGTCTCAAAAGATGAAAAACTGTACAGAAAATTTCAAAATCCGGGTGATTAAAATAGGTGAAACTTTTGGGAATGGAACTGCTGGACGACATTTTAATGTTGATGAAGCATATGAACTCCGGTAGAGAAAGGGTAAAGATATTCTGTCGCTTATGCTCAATCATGAGAAGAAAAACATACGCACGCCAAACATCCAGGGAAACATATTGCGCTCAGTTTGAACGCGAAGCACGGGCATCATTTGGTCAAATAACAGGATATTTAAATAAGAGACAGTGCGGAACGGCATCCAAGGGCACTGTCACCGTACATTGCACGATCGACATTACAATAGCTTTAGACCAATCTCAAACCCACTGCATTGTGCAGCGAGCCAAATAAAACGTCTCTATTGGGGTGAACTCTAAATGAGTGGAAAATGGTTTCAGGGAACGCAGAGAGACAGTGCTGTAAAAAAAGCTCGTCATCCATGCCTTACCGCGGATTCGCTCCCGGACCCATCTCTGATGAACGATTAAAAGTCAGCGTTTCGAACCACTTGCCCTCCGGAACGGCAGTAATCACTAGGAATATAATATATTTTGAATTCAACAGCATTTGCTTTTAAGCCGCTTAGCGACGAGGTTATGTTATATACTGAGTTATCACTTAATTATGACCATCTACTTAATACTTCGTACGTCCTCCCTTCGCCCTCATTACTGCAGCTATCCGACGTAGCATCGATTCAACATACATTGAGTGATCACTGAATTATGACCACCTACCTAATACTTCGTAGGTCCTCCTTTTGCCCGCAGTACAGCAGCTATCCGACGTGGCGTCGATTCAACATACACTGAGTGATCACTGAATTATGCCTACCTACCTAATACTTCGTAGGTCCTCCTTTCGCCCTCAGTACAGCATCCATCCGACTTGGCATCGATTCAACATACACTGGGTGATAACTGAATTATGCCTACCTACCTAATACTTCGTAGGTCTTCCTTTCGCCCTCAGTGCAGCAGCTATCCGATGTGGCATCGATTCAATAAAATGCCGGAAGCAGTTGGGAGGTATGCCCAAGAGAGCTGTGTGTAACGCGGCCTTCAATGCAGGTATAATGATTGGTGTATGCAGACGCCTGACATGCCGTTTCATAGTGTCCCACGTGTGCTCTATGGGATTGATATCGGGGGAGTTCAAAGACCAATCGATATGCTGGAAGATTGAAACGTATTCCTCAAACCATTGCTGCACAACATTGAACCTGTGGCTTCGTGCATTGTCATCTTGGAAGACACCATCGCCATTCCGACAAAAAGTGCAACATTGCGAAGTCAGCAGACAATTCACGGTAGTGTGCACAAGTCATAATGTCGTATCGATGCCTGCAAAAGCTGGCACCTTAATCATTAGTCACTTTCAAGATAATGGCCAGAATTATTCAATAACAGTAGAATGTATGCTACGCGTACTTACAGAGTCCAGTTCCTCCTTAATTCATCCAAGCACGTCAATATTTAATAACCACTTCGCTTGTAACAGCACACTAAATAGAACTGACTCAAAGATTTCGTACAATACACGTTGACACTTACATATCTCTGTGCGTATAATATATAGCTTTCTTCATATAATTCTCTTTTAAATCAGCATATTGAATATCACTCTCTGAACTTTTTCACCTGAACTCTGAATATAAATTCTTATTTAACTAGATTGCATTTTGAGCCACTGGCAGGTTGCCAACTTCAAGCTCGTCGGAAGAAACTCTGTGGCGTTCAATGAAAAAATATTTAACGATGAAAAACCAAATTTACACGAGAAACAGAAACTCAAAAGTAAGGTTAAATTAGAAGTATGCGTCCCAAACGTCATATCTCCCACGCGCTTACTTTCTCCTAAACTCCCTGCAGACAATCAAGTCAGTAAGACGTAGATAAAATTTCATTGCTTGAACAATGGGTGTGGCATGTGTAATTTAGCTATCGAGCTGGTGACTTGTTATTGTTTTGTCAACATTTTAAAATTTCTTCGAAACAGAGTTATTTGTGGTAGCCGAACGTTCGTTTCTATATTTATCTTGGTTTAATTGTTCATAATTCTTCACTTAATTATATGATAATTATATTTATCTTGTTTTATTGCTCATAGTTCTTCGCTTGATTTATATGTTTGTGTCTGTAACTTCAAGTACACAAACTTTTGGACAATAAAAAAAGGTATTCTAAGTTCTAATTAGCTCATTTATTCCCTTTTGTCTTGTGTAACTTGAGAGACGACTGAACCCTCGTTAGGACGTGATAATCACGGTGTTCGAAAGCTCCTGGAAGTCACATGGGGTAGTTTGAAAGGCAGGATTTTCTTTTTATATGAAAGACCAACACGAGAAAAGTAAGAATGTCCTAAATGCAAGGAAATTGTCTAGAGCTGAATTGAATAGTAATGCTGCAATAACAAAATACAAAGCATAAGACTTAGAACTTTTTAAATTACAGCAGTAGGAATATCCAAAAAATGTCCAATACCTAACTGGCGAACACCACGTAATCACCACGCGAAATAAAGTGGCACAGGCTGTCCCTCCTACTAGTCTTGAGATACTTAATTTACTCATGGTGATTACGCCAAACCCTTGTGAAAATACATTTTGATCCTAAAACATACTCTGTCTCGATGCAAATCAGTGTGTGATGAAAAAAATTATTTGGTTCAGTTTAACCTTGAATTATGTATGTTAATGTTGCAGCCACTGTTTGAGCACAGCTGAAACGGTTCTCTGGATGATTACGATATGTCTTAGTTAAATATCTAGTTCGTGGTTCATCCGATGCCTGTTTGCCAGCAACGGGGGGGGCGTACTCGGTTTCAAACGTTTCTGCTCCAGTGTGTGTATGTGTGAGAGAAAGAGCGGTGAAAATGGCTTCAAGATCTTCCGGAAACTTGGTATTTCTCTAAGCGTAATTGGAAACAAATATTGACAAGAGCGAAGGCTAACCGTTTACCCAGGAAGGAACTTCTTTCTTTCCTGAACGTATGGAGTGTCACTTAATTCTTCTTCAACCAGTAAGTAACTGAACAATGTTCTCAGACATCTGATCTGTCTAGATCAACAAAAATAAGATATGAATCTTTTTTCTGGACCTTCCAGACTCTATCAGATTTTCAGGCTCTTGCTTAACACGCCAACCTGAACAGCGTTTGGTATCAATTTTACTCAAATAGTTAACACGCTTTACAAAGCAACTGACATTCCAGCGTTTATCTGTATTTTATTTAACTTAAAAATATGAGATATTTCAGGATTATTTCTATCAAATAACGAAATACAAAACTACGAGGTTATTCAAGATAAAATAGTAAAATACGACATAACTGAAAATTGTTTTATTATCTTGTATTTTATTCAGTAAAATACAACCAATATCTTATATTTTATAAAGTTAAATAAAGTATGACAATATTGGGGATTTTCTACTTTAATATCAAGTGTTCGAAATTTATTTTTGTTCGTTTCTGTTAAACATTCCTTTTGCTTAAAATAATGTAAAATGAGTTTCAGAGGACAGGATATAAATTGCAATTGGAATAGAGCATAAATAATTCAAGATTTTGAAATGAAAAAGAGGTATCTTACGTTGTCTTTGGCGCAAATCCCGTGCAACAAGCAAAAGAGGGACACTCCTTCATTCCACCTAAATTTTTAATTTTTATATCATTCCTAAATTTTGTTTTTCAGCAAGAAATATAAAGATACACTAATGTAGTTTCTCAAGCAAAACGATATGTTTTCTTGCTTTTGAAAAATTCATCATTGTCTTTTCAACATGTTCATCAAATATGGAAAATCGGATTTTACGCAAAACGGATATTATAAAGGAGGCATATGCACCCAAATTTCGTAAAGATGTTTTCGGAAGATATTTTTAATCATTAGATTTAAGTGACTTTTGAAATAGATATTTCAAAAATTAATCTAAATATGGCTTTGCTCGGATTTTGTCTAATGATAAATAATAGAAATTAAGTCTATTTACCTGAAGTCTGTTTATGAAAGTAAGAATATACCAGTTTCAAATTACTTTTTGTGTCTTTCTTTGTTGTTCTTGCGGTTTGAGGAAATGTAACTAGTCTCCTAGTGCTTTTAAATTTTATTTTATTTTGACTGGAGGTTTTTTTTATTATTTATTGGTCCCAGGTAACACATACAACTTGAATTCATACATTGGTCGTATTTAACACATACATCACGAATTCAGACAAATACAGCGTTGTGCGTCACAGGGCACAAATATTATGCATTACATTGAAATCATCAAAGTACCGATCGAAAATGTGATACAATATGCTAGATTTGCAAATAACAGGGAGAGCCAGTGCTGAAAGACAAACACAGACATCCATGCCTTAACCGGGATTCGAACTCAGACCCCTCCGTTGGGAGAAAGATCAGAAGCAATCGCTTAGACCACTGCGCCACCGGGGCGGCAAAATTTATTTACAGCAGCAAGCCCTAAAAGCTGCTCGATCTTTTGTTAAATAGGCACGCAAAATTGTCTTAAACGCAGCTGAAAATTTTATAGGCGAAATAATTTAAATTAATTGCAAAGTCAATATTATAGCATTTAAAATTATCTTAAGTTTTGAATAAATGCCTACTTTTTTTCAAAGCTGTTTCTCTTTGCTACATTTAAAAAAATATGTGGTTACTTAAAGATTATTTGTGTGCATTTTTTCGTTCGGATTCAATACTAATTATTCAATGCTGTTGATTCAATGCCAATTTTATTTCAATTCTAATGATTCAATGATAATTATTTGTGTTTATTTACAAACCAGACAAAAAATTATGGAATGGTGATTTAAACATGTACATAAGTATAAAGTTGATGAACGTAACGAGTTGTATAAATATGAAGAGTGTATAATGAATAAAATTCTCCGGCTGGACGTGTAGTGCAGGAAAGCTTACGTTAAGTCACGTTAGGGTTATTGAAAGGTTACTTGACGTAGCTAAAGTGTGCTTAATCTTCAAAGTGCTAGAGTTTGTTTAGGTAAGACACGCACGTGCAATAAATTCCAAAAATATGGAATTTATTTTTACTCAGCGTTCCTCATTATTTTGAATATCAGTAATATAACTTCGGTTTTAGTACATTAGTACCTTGAAGGCTATTTATTAGAGCGGTAAACACAATATACCCTGAACTTAACGTAAACACTCAATGAAATAGACTTAACGGCCAGACAGAGGTCTGACAATAAATTGAACTAAGAAAACGTACTCACTTTTAACCTTTAATTGGGGAGCTCCTGGTATTACTCAAATACACACTCCAAAATAACACAACTACTGATAGTCCGAACTTTCGTACTATCGTAGAAACGTAGGTAAATCGCATATCAATAATCAGGAAGAACCTATGACATATAAAACGAAGCTCTCTGGTATACTTGAGCGCGCCTATATATACTGCATACCACCACGTCATGACTTACACTCGTTGCCACATATAATTCAGCGGGAGAAACAACATCTCGTTAAGTGAGAAGATAATTTGCATAGGAAAATAAAATAACAAGAGATAGTAAAATCAAAAAGAAACTGAATCTAGAGTATACGTTACAAGTGAAACTGCTGGATTACGATCGTGGATGTCTGAAGTGTGTGTTTAAATCACCCGAAGCATTCTGTACTTCTTTTTACAAGTACAACTATGGGTCGTAAAGGAGACGTTAGTGAGTCGCAAAAGGAGGCCATTGTTTTTAGCCGAGAACATCGTCATTCATTGCAAGAGGTGGCGAAGTTTGTTGGACTGTCAGAGTCAACAGTCAGTAGTGTCCTTTTCCAGTGGAGGAAGTATGGAAGCTATCACTGTAGGCGGAGCAACTATGGTAGAAGCTCTATAATGACAAATTGGGATCGCACGCATTTGGAACCATTAGCAACTGCTACACGTTTGCACACTCGTCAAGAACTGCGTCAAGAATGCAATGCTGGACCCAATTGACCTGGTCTAAGAACGAACGCAATGGAGAGAACTACAAGGCTTAGGCATTTTCAGTCGTGGTGCCTGGAATCATCCGAAGTAAACAACTGACCAGAAGAAAAATCGCTTTGCTTGGGCAAAATAGTCACTGTACCATCTACAGGTCTTAGGCATTTTCTTGGGCTTAGGCAGGGCTTAGGCTGTTTGTATTCCAATGATGGTAGCTCCAGGGTCGTGCGGAAGGCTGAAGAAGCTGTGTAAGAAGGAGGTGGCAGTGTCATGTTTTGGGGCTGTATTTCAAGTACTGCAGTTGAATAATTCGTTGAGGTTTCCAATCGCATAAAATGTATGGATTATGTGTCATCTTTAAATAAAGCATTATTGCCATTTGTCTAGTTTTTGGAACAAGAGGAACACATAGTTGATCCTGTGTCTCAATATGATAAGTTGATAACTCTCGTGTCCCTCGAGCTAGAATTATACTGGTTTGGTTTGAAGAACATGAGAGAGACTTTTCACATCTCAATTAGCTTGCAAATTCACCCTATCTAAATGTGACTGAAAAAATCTGGGACATGTTAGAAAGGGGCTTGAAGAAGGAAAAACAACACCCTGTGAATTTGGCAGAATTAAGGGATCTTTTGAGCATGGAGTGGAATAAACTTGATACGCAAATGGTAGGCCTAATGAGTCATATTGATAGCATGCCTAACAAAATTAAAGCTTTTATTAAAGCAGGTGGTGATATTAAAGCAGGTGGTGATATAACTCCATATTTAGGAATAAAATTCACATTCCGTAATGTTTGTCCTGTGTGTTTATCTAGATGAAATTAAAGTTGAATTGCAATTTTCTCAAATAACATAGAGAAAACTCGTGATCTTTAAAAATCTAATAACATAATTTTTTGTAAAATACGAATTCGGATTAGTATTCATAGGCAGTTTTACACGCATGCGTCGATAGCATATTATGGCAAGTTATCACACTCGTAATCCATGAACTCGAAAGCATTGCTGGTGTTCGCGGCTTCACACTGACGAACTCAGATCTTTTTGTCAATTATCACTGCGCGAATTTTTCATGAAAGAGGAGTACTTAGCAGCAAACCTTTATAAGCGCTTATAACATACGAATAAAAAGGATCAGTGATGTAATTTACGTTCGAATGTCATACTTACAATACTAGAACTACTGCTGATTCCAAAGAAGAACGGAACACAACCTCGGTTTACGAGTCTTCATAATCGACAGGCTTCAGAAATAATGTTACAGTTCCCTTTGTTGTTTGTTTATTATGAGTTATTTCTTCTAAAATATTCATACGGTAACAGAAAAGAAAAATAAGCATAAATAAAACTCAAAGTTTCAAGTGAAGGTAATGATTCAAACACCATTAAACAGGATAATCAAATTAACAGGTAAATCCATTTTGGATTTCTTTCTGCGAGGAAGTCAAAAGCAATTGCGCAAAAACATGTACTTAAAACGCAAAGTTTATTTTATAAACAAAAGTTATTAACACCAATCCGTTTCCCTGTTTTATCACCACGTTATGGCAAACAAATCCCTTTACAGTTCTCTAAACTGTCGTGAAACACAACAAATAATATATTGCATCATGCCTATAGTTGGCATCCTTACTTCTTTCATTTTGGAAAATAAAACAGAAAGTAGCAGTAATAAAGCGCTTATCACACTGAGTTCGACCAATCACAATGCTGCTGTACCTCGTGAGCTTGCATGACGTCATGCATTCATGACGTCAGACATCCAGGTGTCGCCCCAGCAATCCTTTCAACCAGGAGCTGAAAAACCATGGAAACAGCTGCGCACACATACATACATGGAGATGCGAATTAAAACACACCCTTAGAACACAAAAACCAGGTAATTAATATGAGCATCATTGTATTACTTTAAAGTACTGTAATACACGGTCGAGTCACATTATTGTGACCACCAGCTAATATCCAGAGTAACCGCCGTGTGCAGCGCGGACAACAGGTAGACGGGCTGGGAGTGACTCAATAAGGTGCTGGAAGGTGTTCACAAGTATCTGCAGCCATGTTGACTGCAGTGAATCTGACAGCTGCTGGAGGATGCGTGCTGGAGGATGCGTGCTGGAGGATCCATAGAGCGATCAACATGATCGAGGTGGTCCCCAAAGATGTTCAATTGGGTTTAAGTCTGGGGAATTAGGGGCCAGGGAAGTACTTTGAAATCTTCATCGTGCTCTTCCAACCACTCTCAGGCATTTCTAGCTGTGTGACACGTCGCATTGTCGTGCTGGAAGTTCCCATCCACCTCAGGGAAGACAACCAGCATGTATGGGTGTACGTGGTCTTCAAGGATGGATTAACAACGAATTCGGTCCACAGTGCCTTCCACAGGAATGAGTGGATCCAGGAAGTGCCACGAAAACATTCCATAGACCATAACGCTGCCCCCCCCCCAGCTTGTGTTCTTCCAACAATGGTTGAAGAGTGTTTGTTCTCCGATGTTTCTCACCTTATACGCCAACGTCCATCCGTTCGATGAAGCATAAAAAGTGACTCATCGGAGAAGGTAATCTTTAGCCAATCAGCGAAGGTCCAATGCCAATACTGCCGTGCAAATGTAAGCCTTTTCTGCCGATGCACATTCGTCAGCATAGATGCAGTGACCATCCGTCTGCATCGAAGCACCAGACGCAGCAGGTTTCGCTGAACTTTTGTTTTAGACACACTTCCGGTAGCCCCCTGGTTCATTTAGCCAGTGAGTTACTCTACTCTATAGCGTGTCGATCGGCCCTCAAGCACTTTCGCAGCCGACGTTCACCTCTAACATCAATTGCACGTGGTGTTCCGTAGTTTCCAGGTCCCTTTTTGGGAATGGTGGTATTTCTCCAATCACAATACACTTTAACCAGTGGCGGATTTCCAACTAGGCGCACTAGGCGCGGTCCTAGGGCCTCAGAGCTTGAGGTGCCCCAAAAACCTATGATTGAGTTTCCAGTATTGTTTAGGTTTTCAAAAACCGAAACAAAAATCTACAGACCTTCTTAATTTTCCGATGAAAATAATAAGAAAAAATGCTTTCAAGGAACCCTTCACATTCTCGCTTTCCTGCACTTACTGATGAAATTCTTACTGTCCACCATTCTTGGTCCATGGCATTCGTCTATGCTAAAACTCCTCCACGAAAAGTCATCCACCCTTTTCAAGTGAAGCACTGCGCATAAATTGCTTTTTGCCCGTATTTTCTAATGTGAAGAACTTTTCCGGTTGCCAATATCTTCAAGTATTTTATTTTTGCTTGATACCATGCTCGTTCCCTACTAATTTGCTCAAAATGTAGAAAAACAAGATGATTTTCCAAAGCTGAAGCAATGGAAAAAGTACGTTTTATAATTGAAATGCATTCGAATTTTATGAAATTTTATGAGGACTTACACGCGTTGTACGAAATGTCATTTTCAGCGCCCTTAGCTTTAAATTTGCCAAGAAACTTGCAACTGTAAAGGTGTTAAAGTAATCAGTTTTGCCTAACGTATCAAACTCGAAAAGAACTTTTGCTGTAATTGAAATAGTCTCTTCGTAGCGCAAAGCTAAAATTTGCGAAATTTCCATTTTGAGAACTCCTAGCGGGAAATTTATGAACTAGTAGTGAAATTTAAATCGGGAAAATTTTTAAGAATTTTTATGTCCGATCATTCATTCGCAAAAATCACTTTTTAAAAATCTGTGAAAACCAAATTTTTTGGCCTTCAGCAGAAAATTAACGAACTAATTGGAAAATTTAAATATTTGAGAAGGAACAGTTAAGCTTAATCTGAGAGTCACAAAAATATTTTTTTTTCCTTTATGTTGAATAGTTTCTTCACAACATAACTTTAATTTTTGAATTTTCGACTGGGCAACATTTAGCGGTATTTAAAGTGCCGAACTTAATATCCTTAAATTTCCTATAAGCTGCAAAAAATAATTTCTGAAATATCTCTAAAAACAAAAAGTTCGATGTGCACTGGCAGACAAAGGGATTACACTACCACTGTTTCTTACAAAACGTTGTAATAATAAGAAGATCAAATGGAATTTTAAAAAGCGTAAACACTTTTCCCTCGACTTTACTTCTTTTTTTCTTAATCTGACTGATGATGAAAATTTTTGAGGCGATAAGAAGGGGCAGGGGGCTCCTGAATCTTTTAGCGCCTAGGACCACAAAAGATCTAAAGTCGCCTCTGACTTTAACCACAGCAGCACGCGAACAGTTCACAAACTGCGCTGTTTCAGAAATACTGCCACACTTGGCCCGAAAGCCGATAATCATCCCTTTTTGTAAATCTGATATATCGCTCCTTTTATCCATGACAGCAACGAGTGATATGTTTTCAGAATGCCTATAGTACACCTTATATACCCTCCAAGCTAGCTCACGACACGTGCCTTCTTTCATTGGCTACACGCTGTTGACTTCAAAAGTAAGAGGTGGTCACAATAATGTGACTCGACTGTGCATATAAAACAATGTGTGTACATAAAAATACAAAAATGGTGGGTGCATGCACCAATATTCAAATAAAACTACAAGTTCTAACGAGATTGTTCAAATGTTAATGGATGCAGCCTACATGCATGGAACTCACGCTGAAGAACACCCCAACAGCGGAACCCATAGGACTTCATCAGAATTCTAAATGCATAGTAAATTTTGCCCCAATTTGCAAAATATAAAATCAATCTCTATGATTCTTGCAAAACTTTAAGCTCCTGAATTTTGTTGATGAATTTCTAGAAAGGCCTGGAATTTATTTCCTGTAAATGTGAACCCTTTTGCAGCACCACCGCTTCAGAATTCAGCTGTCCTACTCAGTCGATTCATGCGGCCTTCCAGGTTACTATTGCGCAGTTGTCGGTCCTAGGCGTTTCCACTTCACCATCATCATTCGCTGTTGATCAGGATGGCGGAAGCCAGTCGGATATTTGGAGGGACGGGCTTAACGATCGCCGTGAGCAACTCAATAGGCTATAAGCGGTCGTCCGTCCTTAATTTAGGGTCACTGGTTCCAGGTAAGGGAGGGAGCCAGTGTCGTAAGTCAAACACAGCATCCAAGCCTCACCAGGATTCGACCCCGGACCTTCTCCGATGAACGGTCATGAGCCAGCGCTTAGACCACTGCCCCACCGGGACGGGCCAGAAATTTTCGGAACTGACTTTTTCCTAAGATGGCACCTTATGACCGAGACTCTTCTGTACGGTCCCTTCCACTGCTCTTGCTTGTATATACAGAGGTCATAACAAAATTTCTACACACTGTCCATTTTTGAGAAAAGTGTGAACTAACGGAGAAAACTTACCTTGTTGCTGTTCAATGTACTACCCTCCGCTGCTAATGACAGCTTACCAGCTGTAGGGTAGGTCCTGGATGCCCCATAGTACGCCATCTTTGTTCAACTGTCGTATTACTCGGGTCACGTCCAATGATTCGTAGGGGATGCCAAGGAGCCGATTTTTTACGCTTTCCAACCGTAGGTTGAAGAAGCGTATATGCTCCAGCTTTTCTGTCTGTCCGTTTGTCTGTCTGCCTGTCCGCACGATAACTCGTGTAAAAATAGTTCGATTTCGATGAAATTATAGTATGTGGTAAGGAACCACCTGGGGACAAACCCTTTTGAAAATGGGACAAATGAGGTCAAAGGTCACGACATAGGAGCGTGATCCCTTCCATTGCCCTTATGCGTCATAACTTGCGTAAATATGGTTCGATTTCAATGACATTTTTTTTGTCGTATGAACTCACCTGGGGACGAACCCTATTGAAAATGGGTGAAATGGGGTCAAAGGTCAGGACATAGGATCGGGATCCATTCTATCGCCCTTATGCGTTATAACTTACGTAAAAATGCTTCGATTGAGACAAAACTTTATTATGTTGTTCCGGAAGTATACTTTACCGGTTCTGTTGAATATCATCGAAATGGGGTCAAATTTCAGGTCATAGAAGCGAGATTCATTCTACAGTCATTATCTTCATAACTTGAGTAATGATTTCTGGTATGTTGGAAAGCGCATCGTAATCAATGCATTGCATGATTTTACTAACTTGTTTAACTTTGGGAAAATATCAAAGTCGGGTGGACTGAGATCAGCGCTGTATGGTGGGTGGGATAAAGTTTCCCAGCCATATTTATACAAAGGTCCCCGTATCGACGCTGCCCCATGACACGATGCGTTGTCATTCAGCAAGATCGCTCCCGCTTCTAACAAGTTAAGGCGATTTTGACGAATTTTCAGTCTCAACTTTGTCCTCAGAAAGAAATTGTGCTTCGATGAAGAAGTTTCCCCACAAACTTCTTGCAAAACAGTGTGGCTCTGTGTCGGAGTTTTTCTCCACAGAGTTTCTATTTTAACGTAAGAGCGTTGGTCGAACGCAGTTACTCGACCTAAAGAGCCGCACACTTCCTTCCCAAACCCTCCCACGTTCACACAGCAAATGATAAAGCATCGTTCTGGACCCACAGCGTTGCTGAGTCTGACCTTGACATGAGGCAATCATTTACCTGCTTGCATCATCCGATTCCGTTTTAGATTAACATGTGCAGAACTTTTGTTATGACCTTCATATAAGGTTAGCCAGGTCACGTGCGTCTTTTTATACCTGTATGGACCATAGCTATGCCGCATATGAGCAAATCTACTACTCAACAGGGGTGTCCGGATACTTTTTATCATAGCGTGTATATGTACATTCCATGTTTTCCATCTCCTCGAAGCATAGCGAGTGAATTACCCGACCACCATGAGCAAATCAGTGGGCTATAAGCAGTCGCGCGTCCCCAATTTAGGGCCACTGTTTCTAGGGAAAGGTAGAGAGCCAGCGCCGTAAGATAAATACAACATCCATGTTTCACGGGTTTCGAACTCGGAGCCATCTCGGACGAATGATCATTAGCTACCGCTTAGACCAAGGAGCCACCGGGGAGGGCATAAATGGATGTACCTAAGAAAGTTGCCATTCCGAGTTTCATCCAAATCGATATATTATACAGTATATTAGGTCTGTTCATAAGTTTTCAGCTTTTTATAGAAAAATAAATGTCGTACTTTGTAAGGTTTAAAGTCGTGAATGTCTGTGTATTGACCTTATTCAGTGCCTAAAACAGTGAACAACAGTAAATGAACTTGAGTGTTATTTAGTGAATAACACTCAAGTTCATTCTTCACAACACTCAGCTCTTAACAAGAATTCACGTTGAAAACACAACTGCAGATGTAAAAAGCTGTTCAGTCGAATTTAACTTGCACAACAATAGAAAGACGTAAATCTAACAGAACTTACTGGTAAACTGAAATTAGGCTTTTAACTTGAAATATCTTGGAGCTATTAATTATCTAACAAGCCTAAATGAAAAACCAATTTCGTATACTAAAAATTACTTCTTTAATTTTTTCAATGGCAAAAAATCATCTCTGGGGTAAATTCTTGGTGAAAAAGTCGTCTCTCCTGCCCTTTATTTCCTTACCTTTATTTCGAAGAAAACTTCAGAGCTTTACGTCTTGCTTCTCTTCACTGTAAAATAATAGCCCTTTAACTGGTCTGCGTAGAGATATTATTTTAAAGGTTTGTTTGACTTCACTTAAAGCTTACATTTTCACTTCAACTTAGTGACTAAGCTTGACGTTGCTAACCAAGATTATACCAAACTGTTCGCTGCTCGTTCCTAAGAGCTGAAACCTTAATTAAACATGGATACTACTTTCAAAATAACTGCCAGAGTAAGTTATTAGACAGTACTTACAGAAATGCAGTTCCACTCTGTGTCGTATATTCTAATGTAACCTTCCTTTTTAGTTCCTGCCTTCTTATGTAAATTTATTTTATTCTTGTTAAACATTTTTCAGTCCGAACGCCAAGGATTCCCAATCCGTCGAATTTAACTTTGGCAATACCTAACAACAAGTCACAGTGCAATTACGTAATTGAAAGCTAGATATAAGAACTGGTGTGGTCAGTCTTTTAGAGACAATGTTATTTCAGTTAGCGGTAATTAATCTTATTACAGGCAGTTTGTTATCAACCAGAGTTTTAGGCTATGATCCTCACGCAAGTTATTGAAGTCATGCTGATGGTAGGATGCTAAAACGAGCTTCCGTTAGTAATCTGTGTTAGTCAACCTCTGATGCTTGTTCAGTATTGGTATTCGACTAATCAGCGAGTGAAAGTATCTATGCTCAAGTTGTTCAGAGGATAATAGTTCTTGAATGTGGTTTAAACCACGTATCTTGGCAAATGTGAATTAAAGTCAATTTGTGTGCTCTATAAAGTGCGTGCTTGATGATGTGCCCTTACCATACAAGATTGGACTATTAATGTAAGTCATCTGTTTCCTTGCTGACCTTTAATCGTATTGGGTTGATGCATTAGTTCATGCCGTTTTATTGTACTAGTGTTTCCTAGGTGACGGTGCAGATGGCCAGTTCTATATCAAAATGTAGCCAGTAATAGCGTGTATCTAAATCATATTGCGTTGCGTGATTGTGGCTAATGGTTTTTGGTTTTCCAGGTCCGGAAGTATGGAGTGTCAAGTAGAAAGGAATGAACATTTCCGACATCTGATCCTCTACGAGTTTAACAAGGGATCTACAGCCGCCGAGGCTACTCGCCAAATTTGTGCTGTGTATGGGGAGGATGTTATTGTTCCGAGGACAGCCCGCAAATCGTTTTAACGCGGTTCCCAGGTGGCAATTTTGACCTCAATGTCTTTCCACGCTCAGGTCGTCCATCTCATTTGATGAGGATCGTTGTTACCATCTTATCCACTTGGATCTGCGTCAAACCCCACGCAAATTGGCCACTGAGATGTACTGGGATCAGGCCACAGGGATGCGAAATCTGGAACATATGGGAAAGGTCCAGAAATTGGGGTCTTGTGTGCCTCACACTCTCACCGAGAACCACAAGAATCAGCTTGTTGCCATATGTGGTTCCTTGCTCTCCCGTTATCGAGACTGTTCTCAGCAACACAAACCCTTTCTTTCACGTATTGTTACTGGCGATGACACGTGGTGCCTGTGCGTGAATTTCAGGCACCGGAGAGAATGGTTAAGCCCTCACAGGACGCCCCCACCACGTCCAAAACATGACCTTCATCTTGCGAAGATCATGTTGTGTGTCTGGTGGGACATGGAAGGCATTATTCACTGGGAGATGCTGCCGAAGAATCGGACATCAACGCTGCATCCTATTGTGAGCAACTCCGCCGTGTGGAGAGAGCAATTCAGTAGAAACGGCCACATCAGCGCCATGGTTTCCTTCTCCAACATGATAACGCACGTCCTCACAGTGCAAGCATGACCAAAGTAGCCATTTAGGACATGAAATGGGAGATCCTTCCACATCCGGCCTATCCCCCAGATGTCGCCCCTTCAGACTATCAACTGTTCTGATCTCTGTCGAATGCACTTCGTGGCAGAATGTTCAACAATGATGTTGATCTCCAGAATTCCCTTGATGATTTCTTCGCAGCAAAACCTGTACGTTTTTTTAAGAATGGCATTGCAGGCGTATCCAGACGTTGGGGCCCCATCGTAAACAATGGGGGAATACATAGTTGATTGTTTCCGTTTTCCCTTCTGATGTAATACATTCCTGTAGTGCGGTGAAAAAACCGGCATGAACTTATGCATCAACCCAATACATATACTGAACTTGATTTTATGTTTGGTTAAGGGCGTTTTAGCTTCTCAACGAAAGGTACGGTAGATAAGCCAAAAGAGCTCCAGCCCTGTTGTGTTCTATAGTAAAGCTAACTTAACATTAACGTATTGTTGAAGTTAAAGTTTATATAACAGTTCAAGACTTTAATCATTTACAATAAAAACATTAAAACTCTTTTTTGTATCATTCAGCACTATAAACAGTTTTTCCACAAAAGAAACCGTTCTCATCAACAAGAAGAATAGACTTCACATATCATATAACACCACTTGCTTAGAACATGGCTTCGCATAACATCGCTCAATGGTCGATACCTTTTACAACAATGCTCAAAAAATAAGATAGCTCTCAACTCTGAATGCAATCTTCTCTTACAAAATCTATCTGTACATCGCATATAGCTCTGCTCATATAATTAGCTCTTACAATCTACCCAACTGTACATGTATACATCTGTCCTTAACATTTAATACTTTTTATTCACGTTAGATTTCATTTTGAGCTACTGTCATGCTGCCAAATTTTATAAGCTCGTCGGGAGACATTCTGTGGCTTTAAGTCAAAAACTAATTAACTAATAAAAACCACATTTACACGAGAACAGAGAAACTCAATAGGAAGTCTAAATTAGAGCTATACGTAACAGCATGTTAGCCTAAACTATATGATCCTGATTCACATTAACTGCAAAGTTTTAAAACATAGAGCATGCACGTTTCAATCCATCGTTTCGTGCAAATTCCTTGTTGCTATCGACACACTCAGTTGCTTTCTTTTATACATGTAACAGGCTCCTTTCATTGACTACAAACAAATTGCCAGTTAAAGGTCGGAAAATGTAATCATATTTCATTAACCGCATTCTAAAAAGTGGTACATCCATTTGACTTTAACATGCTGATCTATTTGCTTTAGTTTTATGTTCAACAAACGGTATGATTAATTTTATTAATATATAAATAACAAGATATACTTCGTTAATTTGATATATTAATTCTTTAATGTACACGACCACTTAATTTTTCGCGGCGTATTGATTAATTACATAAATGTGCTCATATATTTTCATAAAGTGCCTCTCTATCAAATTAGCCATCGCCTCCTAGAATGGAAAGTAATTCCTATTTACATAATGGGCTCTTTCCAAAGAAGGAATAAAAAGGCTGTAATTTAAAACAAAGAAAAAGAAATAGAAGATTTGGTCAATTGTTTTTATTTTTGCGGTGCTATTATTTTTATCACGTCCCAGTAAGTCGAAGCCGAAAAGTGTTTTGTGTTCGACGCAGGAATAAAAAAAAAACGAATCTCCTGAAATGCTTTGAATGCGATATGAAGTTTTAAATGCAAAACCTGGATCTTCCGAAAGTCCATGCTTTCGGTGCCTGCATTTTACTTTCTTTATAAGCGACTTTGAGACACAGAATTTAAATCGCTCTTTCATTTTCGCCTGTTGAAAAGGATCGTATATTTCAATCCTCATTTGCATAAAAGCCTACTTAGATTTGTGAAAACACATTTACTGAAAAGAAGGGATTTAAGTGCTCAACCGAGCGCCAATTTCTTAAAGGCATTCATAGAGCTAATAAAAGAAACGAAATCCTTCCCTTTTTTGAACACAACTGATTTCAGCTGAAACCACTGCAGCTCTGCATCATGCATAACGAAACACTTTTGTTCGTTGACATAGTTCGAAAATGGGCTCATTCCTACAAGCGAAAGAATAGGTGTTGAAATGAAGAGTTTAACAGAGAATTTAAACATCGTTAAGATGCGTTTCTGGCGCACAATATGCGTATTATAACGAAGTAAATTTCTCCGTCATTTTTGTCCACGCCGGGGCTCGAACCCGGGTCCCCTCATTCCGGAATAAGTCACCTCTACCAATTGAGTTACGCGGACGTTCGTTGTGACTGCTATCTGCCTTTATGTCGTGTGCGTCCTGCTGGCAGGCACGTCACAGTATGTCTTTCATATTAGCGAAGTAAAAGAAAGGTTTGTAATAAAGAAGCATCTCGAGAGACGGACACATCGGTTTTATTTACTAGTATTTATTTATCGCAAAATCTTCAGGGTTGTTTTCTCGGGAACGTGACTAATTTTTCTAAATTCCATGACGTCTGTTCATTGTCATCATTATTATCATTATTATCGATCAAATAACTGAAATTTTGGATACTCAAAATCTGGAGAACAAATCTTTGGTCCAAAAGTAATCCAAGTTTGTATTGAATTCTTTACACAACCCTACTGACCCTCATTTTGAAAAACACGCTTTAGTTAGGAGAATTGACATCCGATAATGATTGAAAACAAGTAAACTGCTCAGATCAATTAGGCGATCAAGAGATATTGTAAGTAAAATCATGTGCGACTGACAATGTTGAACATAAAATGTTATTTTTATGTAAGATACAGTAGAATATTCAGTAAAATGGATAAGAAAAAACACATTAGCGAATTTTATGCAACATTATCATTTAACCCTTTAATGACCATGTTCCTTAAATATTGTATCGCTCAGAATACTATAACGCCCGAAAATTTCTGTTGTTCTTTTTAGAATTTCTCCCCTCCCCTTTACAAGTTAGCAAAAGAAGTATTAGTGCTCTCTCACCACACGAAACTTCTGATCTGTAGTCTTGATGTGCAGTGTCCTTCAGCCGTTTCCCTGGGGAGATCACTGCATTCTTCCATGGAGAAGGTATGCGATGTCATGAGAGTAAATAATATCACCACACGATATACCAATGCCTGCTTTACTTTTTTGTTAAGCGACCACAATGGTGACTTATTGTGACTATTGTCAAGGCCGTCTAGAAAACACGAGGCCAGGACATTAGAAAAATGAGTTCCCTCCGTTTGTGACGTAACTGTCATGTTACACCGACTGATACGTCGGTTTCCTGTTAGGCGTCACACGCGATAGCGTTGCACACCAATCGGAAGCCTTGGTTTCCGCGTGACGTCACTAAAAAAGAGGGACTCTTCTCTCTAATATCATGGCCTTGTGTTTTCTATACCTTGCTTCTGGTAATCCAGTAAAGACCGTGTACTTCTAAAACAGGGAGGGGGGGGAGGAAATCCTACTCACTCTGGACAGGTGTATTCGAGTGGTCGTGGCATACTGTATGTAGGGCATTATGGTCGTTAAAGGGATAACCCTTGGGATATGATGCGATATGCTGTACAACAATATGCATATCCGAAAATCAAGATAAAATGATATTTTGAAGGTGGTAACTGACCTCTAGTTGTGTATGTGTTCCCTTCGATCGGCTAAGACCACTGGACACCTGTGTGGCATGGAATTCATGAGGTTATCGAGGAGGTTTTGGAGGTATCTTTGCCACACCTCAATGAGGGCAGTCTCCAATTCACGAAGAGTCAATGGAGGCCCAGGCCGAGCTGCAATGCATCAGCCAAGAGAGCCCCATGCACAATTGGATTTAAATTAGGGTATCATGCTATCCACTCCATACTCTCGATTCCCTCTTCTTGAAGCATGCTTTCCATTAGCCGATCTCTATGAGGTCGAGCGCTATCGTCCTTGAAAAGGAACGAATCACCGACGGCTGCAGCATACGGCATGACAATATGTCTTAGAATCTCGTCTCTTATTTCTGGGCCATCAGACTTCCATTTCGGCTGACGTACAGGTCCGTACGTCATCCGAAATGGAAGTCTGATGGCTCAGAGATTGTACAGGTCCGTACGTCATCCGAAATGGAAGTCTGATGGCCCAGAGATTGTACAGGTCCGTACGTCATCCGAAATGGAAGTTCTATCGCCTGCGGTTGACTCACATGCTTTCAACAGCGTGTAAGTCAACCGCACGCTTCTCCCATAGACTTTACATGGGATCTTTGCCGCCCCACGACGCCCAAACCGTTGCCCGAATCTCATTTTTCTCTTCAACTGGCACATCTACATGGTAAGGCCTTTATTTTGATACCTAAACCAAATCTTTACGTTCAGCCGTTCTCTCAAAATAGAACTCACAGTTAAAAACCTTATAGAATTAATATATAGATATTAAGCTATCACTGGCACTTGTCCACTGATGAAACGGTGGAATGGCACTAAAATAAGCTAGTAGCTAAAGCAAGATGCAGCAGCGTGCGATGGTATTCTTCCCCGATAACAAAACGAAAATAATTGGCAGATGAAAATGTGCTCCGATACTTATCTACGAAGTAATAAAAAAAAACGTATCAGATGTAAGCTTAACTGTTCATTGTGTTAAAAAGCATTTAGTTTCTTATGATTCATTTCGCAAAATGATGTCAGAGTTTAATGATGTCGCAAATCAGAAGTGAGTTTTTAACGTCAAGTATATATGGACGTGAGTGATTATGAATGAAAATACATTATTCGCAACAACAAAGAATTCTCGAGGAAGAATCGAAGAAGTTTTCTACCATGGCGAAATAAGTTGCAAAAGTTATGAAGAAGAAATAAATAGCTCAAAGTGAATGCCATCGTACTTTATATCGCTGTGCGTGGGAGGCAAAGTTGTCAGACGAATAAAAGTATGAAATGACTATCATTACTCTTTCCATGTTCTCAATCTATTTTTAAAAGTTCTGGAGCCAGAAATATGCCCTTATCTTTACACTCTTTGCAACGATCTTTTGCTGTAGTTTCTTCTTATTGTCCTTCAAAGACGCTGTCAAAAATTTAGAAACCTCTGGAAAGTTTTGTTCGTAAAAAAACATAATGTATATAGCATGATCGAAAAACGGCGATTTTTTCTCTACGCGTTTCATAAAAGGGACGTTTTTTTTTTCTCTTCATCCGTACTTTGTATTTTGCTCTCGTAGAAGTATGTCAAACTGGAGCAACATAAAAAGAAAATAGAAGACATTATCTAAAACGTGAATATTGGTCAACTTTTTTTCTCTGCTTTAAAACATGACATACCCACATCTGATATGTTGATCCATCACTAGATAAATTTCACCATAAGCAGACGATTCTAATACTTCGTGGTTATAATCGGTTTTTAGGTCTGAATTTTTCGGAATGAAATCTGAAACAACAATAACCTGGTCACTCCTGCGCTGAAGGAAGTGCCAAGGTTTTGTCATAGGTGGAAGCATGTAAAATAACCTTTTTGAGAAAAAAATATGTTGATTCCTGGCCTTAACGAAATTTGTGAATTCTCTCTCGGGAATGTTTTCGTACTTTACCTTCTCGATATACAAAGAATGTTCACACAATTTTAGAACGATTTTTGCAATACAATTAACATTTAAAATAAAATTATTTATTTTTTAAATGTTCTATCTGATAGTCCTTTCTCTGGAATATGAACCTACATCTAGATTTCCAAGATAACAAGGCATTTCTTAAAATTGGTAGTGGTATTTCATTCCACTTCTCTTTCACTGCTTCTCATAGTCCAGTAATTGTCTTAGGTCAGCGTTTAGAAAGCGATCTTTTTAACAATCTGAAGGCACAATAGTCCATTGGTGACATATCAGGGGACTTTGAAGGAATATACGCAAAAAGCATAGACTTGATACACATTGCGTTTTTCATTTTTTCAATAAATGGAGTGGTAGATTTGGTTGTATCACTGGTAGCCTCATCCTGTTCTAGTTCTGCTTCATGAAGTCTCTGTGAATAAAAGAATGGTATTTCCTCTTTAAATATAGGAGTTAAGACACTATTTTCGTAACATGTACCATTGATTTTAACATTATTTTTTCAACTTCTCTTAACTTTAATTTCCCATTATTAGGGGCTACGCCTCTAGGCTCGCTACGCTCGTTTTCAGAGTAGCGCTCGGGCCCTGCAGGCCGATCTCCAAGTACATCACATGAAATAAAAACTGGAAAATTCATATAAATTTCCATTTTTATTGCATGTCTAAGCAAATAAGGCTTGTTGTTCCGAAATTTCAGAGTTTTTTTTTTTTTTTTACTGTCGTTAATTTTTTGGAAGGTTGAACTTATAACACTTACTAAATTTGCCACTAAGGAAAACAAAAGCGGTCCAAAAAGCATTTCCGTGAACCGTAAACCGTTATGCTAAACCGTTAAGGCCGCCCCGGTGGCGCAGTGGTCTAAGCGATGGCCTCTCATTATTCGTCCGAAAGTAAAGGGGTCCGGGTTCGAATCCCGGTCAGGCATGGATGTTGTGTTTGTCTTACGGCACTGGCTCTCTCCCTTCCCTGGTACCAGTGACCCTAAATTAGGGACGGGCGATTGCTTATAGCCAATTGAGTTGCTCACGGTGGTCGTTAAACCTCCAATCAAAAAAAAAAAAAAAATAAAATAAAATAAAATTAATTTAATTTGATGACTAATACGGAAAATAATGTATTGCTCCCGGATCTCAAGCCCCACTGAACTATTTCCCTCTCACTCCTATTCGTGGTAAATTTAGCCGGCTGGAAAGAATTCACTCAGGTCACGTAGAACGAATATATTCCCTGTCGAAGAAGTGATTTTTTCTAATACGTTATCTCCTTTAACACCAAATGCACAAATATCTCTTAATGATAAAAGAATTGATATAGTACCTTCATTCAACTACCTGGGGACTACAATAAATTGTGATCTCAAATGGAATAAACATTGATTTTCTTTTAATTACACTATCTAGAAATATTGGTATAGTGAGTAATATCCTGACTGATTTAACAACTGAAACATTGACCTCAATGTATTACACATTATTTCAAGCTCATATTAATTACTGCTTACTATCATGGGGACAAACGACACAATATAATATTAATAAATTACAAATTCTACAAAATAAATTTATTAGACTAATTGATCTCAAATCACATCCTAATACTCGACCTATAATAAATTTTAGAACAACAGTATATCTTAATAAATATATTATACTTACTATTACTCAACTATACTATTTTAATTTTGGTGAAATTATGTTCAAACGAATTAAATATAATTTATATTCAGATCTCATATTTCTTAATACACATGCACATTCGTATGAAACAAGGAATAAACTACAATTACAACCTATTTTTCCAAAAACGGAATCAATTAAACTTACTTTAAATTACAGAGGCCCTCAATACTGGAATTCTTTACCTAGCAACCAGACTAACTTAAACAATTTTAATTTACTTTTAAAAAATTCAAACTCTATCTACTTCAATAATAAAAAAAAGGGAAAAGATTGGCAAAACGTCTTCTGATTGTCTGACTTGTTGTTTCTATCTGTTGTTTTATTTGTTTCTTCTGCGGGGAGTATAGGGCTATGTCAGGCCATTTTGGCCTTTTCCCTTGTCTTCCCTGTTGTTACAGTCTATGTTCATCATTTATGAACTGTCAATTTTTTTTCCACTCTTTTGTTTTCTTCTAAGAGCATGTAACAACAAAAATAAATAAATGAAATAAATAAAATATTCACTCGTTCCATGGTTGGAGCAAGTGAATCTGCGCATCAGAAAGTGTTGCTTTCCCTTTTATCTTTGTAATTCAAAATGATGATTTAGGAGATGACTGACACTAATCCTTTCTGAATGATTACCGACCGAAAGGGCTGTAGCAATGCCAGAAAGGGGAGATAAAATGATGGAGTCACTTGTTTTTACCCAGTGGTATGATGTCCGTATCAGGGCGACTAACCTTTCCCCCATTATGCCTTGGGTCATGGAGTAGAAAATAGAGGACTGGAAGCGAGCTCTTATCGCCAGTCAAAGTTCAGGGAGAGAACGTCTGAGTTAAGACGGTAAAAGAATTATTTTCCAGTTGCTTTTGTAAAACCCGGTTGTTATGTCAACATTTCTATTTGAAGGGCTCAGAAAATTCAGGACACAATTTGGTTCAGGTACATTGCCCGCTTAAACGGTTAACTGATGTTGTGCACAGGTCTGTTGGTGGCCGGTTGGTTGGTTGGTTGGTTGTTGGATTTTATTGGCGCAAGGGCCAGGTTTGGCCAAAGAGCGCCAGACTAAGAACTATCAGCCACAGATTTTTAAAAAACGTGGAAAATGATTAAGAGCAGACAGGCTTGGTAAAAGTTGAAAAAGAGTATGATGAAAGCTGTGAAGACAAGGTAGTTAATTAGGTTTATATAAAAATTTATTAATTGACTATTATAATTATAATTTTTTTTTTTTTTTAAACAGAACTACACAAAGGATGAGTCACTCTCCTCCCCCCACACTCCTCTGCAATGCTGGCAGAGGGCGGGGACGAACTGTCACTCTCTTCCCCCCATGTTCCTCTGCAATGTTGTGTGAGGCTGGGGACGAGCTGTCACTCTCCTCCCCCTATGTTCCTCTATAATGTTGGTTGAGGGTGGGGACCTCGCTGAGGTAGAGACAGTTGGATGGACACTGCACACCTTTGCGGATTGAGGGCCGGGTCTTCCGCACGTGCAGGCTTTCTGCTGGAAACTGGAAGAGACGGTCGGCAGCAAAAGAGAAGGCCCAGAATCAGGTATTCGAAAAATCTCGAGCTCGGGGAAAAACACCTGTGTCGCTTGGTCAGCTGTAGATCGCTTGGCAAGGGCGGCGAGAGCTACAGGGCGCGGAACAAAGGGCTGCACGGGTTGTGGCAGAGACTGAACTACTGCGGCAAAAGTACGCTGTCGGGTGGTGGGTATACCCAACTTGGCCTTGGCAGCAGGGTACGAGAGGCCTTCCAGGGTCTTGAGGCGCTGGATCGCCATCTCGTCCTTCCATTTCATACAGTTGCGGGAGTAAGCTGCATGGGCCTCACCGCAGTTAACACAGCAGGCCGCAGAAGTGCAACCTTCCCCGTCATGTTCACTGGAGCCACAATTTGCGCAACGAGCGGAACTCTTACAGAAACGTTGTGAATGCCCGTACCTCTGGCACCTGAAACAGCGCAGAGGACTGGGAATGTACGGGCGAACTCCACAGACCAAGTAGCCAGTATTGATTTCGGTCGGAACTTTCGGGGAGTTAAAAGTCAAGATGACATTTTTTGACTTAATCATGGAACCATCACGCCGGAACATCATACGACGTGCAGCAATAACACCTTGATCAGCAAGTTCAGTCACGAATTCGTCTTCACTGCATGGCAAGAGATCAAACTCCGAAATAACACCCCGAGAGGTGTTAAGAAACGGGTGAGGTGTCACTCTTACAGGAATGCCTTGAAGACTAGTGAGATTCAGAAAAGTGTTACTCTGAGAAACACTGCAAGTTTGGACAAGCAGGTCCCCAGAGCGAAGCTTCCTCAAAGACTTCAAGGGGCCAACCGCAGCGTCCAAAGCTTTAGAAATGAAAAAGGGAGATCTGGTGGACAGTCTCTCATGCGGATCGATGGATTCTACAAGCAAGTGAGTAGCATGCGTAGTCACAGCAATCGAGGGGAGACGACGCTTCGGAGCGACTGGTACAGCTGCCGAAGAAGAGGTTCCACATTCTTGGTCCAGGTCAAGGTCTAAAGACCGTTTAAGGGTATGAGACTTGGTAATTTGAGAAGACGAAGGACAGTCGTTGTCAACTATCATTTTGTCAGGTGACTTAAATTTGGAGTTTTTGTTCTTTTTACCCATGGAAAAAAAGGAGGAAGATTCGTCTGCAGACTACTCCACCCACCACCGAGCCCTACAAGGGAGAACTGGAGGTCTGCAAGCCAAGAAAATGACGCTGGACACAGTTCTGGAGCTTATACGTTGCAGATATAGTCCGTTGGCTGTGATCACACGCACTCGGCGGACACTTCGGCCTCCGGGTACCGTCATGCCAACGCCTTTGGCATGATCCCACAGCCCCCGGGCTCACCCTGCCGTGCTATACGACAAAAAAGCCGCTAAAGCCCTGCACACAACTTGGTACAAGACTTCTGACCAGAGGTGGGTTAGTCTCTAGCCTCCCGTTTACAGCGAAGCCGGGGTCGAAGAGGAGTGTTGGTACACAGGAGGCACTTATCCGGTCTCCTGCGACCTCAGCCGCCAGACATCCCATTTCCGCCTCACGGGTCTCCGCACGCGGCAAACATGCAGGTAGGTCTAGCACCCAAACCAGCTAAAAGGAAAAAAGAAATCCAAAGAAGACAAATCCTGGAAGGGAACCTAAACGGAATCTCAGCAACCTACGAACTGAGCGGTTAATATAATACAGTTAGTGGTGGAGGGTAACAAAACCACAAGACCGGGGTGTTAGTGCATAACGTGGTAGCGATTAGGTAAAGTATACAACACGGGCAACTAGCCAGTGGAGAAAATAAATAAAAACGAAAAAGCGAGACACAAGACCAGCTCGGGATCGTGGGGCCGCGACTCCCCAACAGCTGGATGAACAGCCGTCCCTGCATACACCATCAGCACCAAAATAAAAAACAAGCGGTGGCATGACATCAGATGTTGACCAGTCACAAGGTCAGCTCGGGCCGTGGGGGCGCCGCTCCCCAAATAACTGGAAAACCAGTTATCCCCGTGCGGGGGTTGGTGGCCGGAAAAGCATTCAAAAATATTTCAATCGTTGAGTGCTGACGGCTGAAACACTTCTGAACGTCAGTAGAGTTACACATTAGGAGTTTCCGCTGAAAATCTGAGTGACGTGCAGTTTTGATGACAGGCGTTCCTCAGTGTTACCAATGCACGACTGATTACCAGAAGAGATACCCAGGATAGTAAAAATACTCGGAGCTTATGAAAGAGAGACAAACGTGGTAGATTCCTAGTGTGCTGATCTGAGGAGTCATCGGATATGCAAAGAAAACAAGTCTCGTGTTTTTGGATACCGGTGTGGTTATTAGGTAGAAAATGCTATAAAACCAGTGGTTATCCCAATTTTTGCCAATATGTATAACGTGATGTTACTTCACGGTAATTCCCATACCTCCAAAGTTACCAGATTGTTACTTTAAGTTGTAGTATCACCCACGACCTGCGAGATAACCAGATCTTTCACCAATCGAGCATATCAACAAATTAAATGAAAAAATCTGAAAATCAGTGCATTGATTTTCGACCTGTCATTTACGTTCCCCAATGGAACAAGCCCGGAGTTTAATGCCGCAAAATAACATCCGATACTTCTTCGATGCATGCCATAACCAGTGCTTGCATTCAAGCATGTTGAAATCGTTCTCTATAAAATGTGCTTCTTTTCTATAATTTTAGCCGTTTAATAAATCTATTTCTAACCATTTTACATTGTCACTGACTATCAAAATTAGATCATTCGTTCCCTGTGTTCCTTTGTATATGTAAAGCAAAGCTGGAAAATCCAAAAGAAAATGTTTAGTCGGACAAAATGTAATGAAAGTCCACCTTTACCTTCTCTTTTGGTGAAGGACAAGAACAAAGATATATCAATGTTTGGATGAATTCATTCAGTGTTCCGATATATGTGGAAAACGATTATTTGTGTTACACCCACACAATCAAATTTACAAACCAACCCTTCTGATTAATAAAACTGTTCAAAATGTCAAAGCCATTAGTGTAATTTACCAAACAACAGATGTTTAATTTACTCGCTTCTGCAACTTTTATGCAGTGTAGTTTTGTTAACAGGAGGTTTCATTCAAAAGTCAATGAACTGCACATCTGACTTTCAGGACTTTTAGCATTGATATGACTTTCCCATATGCCTTACTCGGTAAATTAATTAGCAGTGAATGCATTTATTGATTTGTGCGAACTAGAGCGTGCAACATTTGCTGCTTTAGGAATGTTGCTACTTTAGAAATGATAGCTTTGCCTCCTCTTTAGAAACGGTTGCTCTTCTATGCGTCATTGAGTAAAATATTTTTGTCAGTAGTGGATCCGAACCCACGTCATCCTAGTACGGTAGCTGCTGTTCTCCCAAATGAACTACGCCGGCAATTCGTTATGTTAGGTAGCACGTTACATTATCCCCCTTTGAGAAAGGCGAGCACACGAAATCGCAGATTTTCGCGTCCGCCGACAAAGACGTTTAAAGGACCAGCTCATTGTAGAAGAATGAATTTTTATTACGATGTGTGGAAGAATCATTACACAAGGTTTCGAACCTTACGGTCAGGAGATTCATTTAATTTTGGACACCAATGTAACATGTAAGCTTTCCGCCGGTATTGGCATTCGAAATCACGCCTTTCTACTCCGGAGCGGCTATTCTCAAAACTGAACTACGCCGGCAAAGCATTCAACTTTCCCATTTGACTCATACGTCACCGAAATGTTACGTTAGTTACATTTCGTCACCGATATGTTACGTCACTTGATCGGAATGTCACTTGTCCGAAAATCACTTGATCGAAAGGTACATTTCCCCGAAGGGTCACTTGACCGAAAAGTTCATTTCAACGAAAGGTCACTTCACTTAAAAGTTCATTTCATCGAAAGGATATTTCATCGAAAAGTTCATTTCACCGAAGGATTACTTTACGTAAAAGTTCATTATATCGAAAGATCATTTCACCGAAGGATTACTTTACCTAAAAGTTCATTATATCGAAAGATCATTTCACCGAATGGTCAGTTTATCGAAAACTTAGAATTTCGTTGTTAGAGATGTCTTGGAGTGTGGTGCTGGTTTTTGAAAAACTGGCCACCTAAACATTATCGGATTATATAAAAAATACACTTTTAATTTCTATGAAACACCTCCCCATGAGTAGGTTTTGGAAATATGACATTAATTATAAGGCCTTTTTGTCAAATTTTAATCCTCCGAGCTCATATTCATAAAGGTTACATAGCAAATCAAGTAAATAATGTTCCTTTTTTTTGGGGGGGGGGGGGCATCGGACAGCTGGATCCGTTCGTTATTGCTGTTATCTGCCTTTATGTCGTGTGCGTCCTGCGGGGCAGGTACGTAGAACGTTCACTTATGTCCTGTGCGTCTTGCGGGGTCGCTGTAGAACGTTCACTTGAGAACTCCCATTCGATCTAGTGTGTGGAATGCAACGTCACACACATTTATTTTTCGAAGCGCTGAAGAAGGGATTCTCTTATTTTTCTTATCTCGCGGTGTGGAAAGAACGTCACACCATTGCGAGATTTTGAACGGCCGGGTCATCCGGAAAGTTCGGGTGCCATTATAACGAAGTAAATTTCTCCGTCATTTTTGTCCACGCCGGGGCTCGAACTCGGGTCCCCCTCATTCCGGAATAAGTCGCTCTACCAACTGAGCTACGCAGACGTTCGTTCTTGCTGCTATCTGCCTTTATGTCGTGTGCGTCCTGATGGGAAGTGTCCTGCAGAACTCTCCAACCCCGTAGGGTCATGAAAATTACCAGATGCTAAAAACGACGTGCAGGAGTGTTGTAGCAAACGGAAATCTTGGTTCAGTTGCTGCAAATTGGACGGCGGCGAAGTCTCCCGAACAGCCCGTTCAACCTCATCTCAGATGATCGATGGGATTTTACATGCGGGTTCTGTTCAGGCTAGAGAAGTAAACAAAATTCGTCGGCATATTCCCGGTATCATTCGGAGACGATACGAGGCTTGTTAGCGGGTGCCATGGAAGTGTCCATCTGCTTAAGGATTAACCGTAGTCATACAGGGGTGAAAAAGGATGAAAAGGTCATTAGAATAAGGAAAATATCACCTGGACGAACGAATCAATGTTTATTCTGCATCATTCGGACCCGAATCCAAATTTGGTGCAAGCAACATGAGGCTATGGGGCCATCCTGGAAAGATAGCTCCATGACCTCCTGGATGTTCAGGTATGGCCCCAGTGTCGACAAGGATGTTGAGAAACGCCATGACGTTCAGACATCCTTTGAAGCGTATCAGAGGGTCTTATGCATGCCAGGAAAATATTACCATAACGGCACATTGCCGTCACCTGCCTGCCCTGTTGACTCCTGGATCGATGGCTCCATGGCCACATGTTGCATGGCTCAAATTCGGACCGGGTCGGCATGATGACAAACAAACCCTGATTTTTTCGTCGTCCAGTTGAGATTTTTCTTATTCTAAAGACCTTTCCCTAGTTTTCTGTACCTTATTCTACATATCCATTTATAAAAATGCGTTTTATTGCATTTCTTTATTTTTCAATAAACCTACGAGGTACAGCGATGAAACAACGAGACTGTGTTTCCGGCGAATGAAACGCGCTGTGCATGTCGAAAGTGAGTGAGATACAATTGATCTTATGCTATCCTTAACCGTAAATGCAAAGTTCACCTCACTCTCTGCATATGTCCATGAAAGTAGGCGCGTTCTATGTCGCTGGTCGGGAAAATAGTGAGTTCAAGAATTGAGGAATGGATAAACGTAAAATTCCGGTGAAATTAAAGAAAACGCTTACCGAATCTTTTCCTTTGTTAAGTGAGGCGTACGGGGAATAATGCATGTCACATTCGCATGTTTTTGAATGACATAAAAGGTTCAGTGGAGGCCAGGATAACATTATAGACGACGAACATCCGAAACCCCAGATACTTCACAAACAGTATGCAATATGAACAATATCTATGCAGCAGTTCGAAGTACTCGATGACTGAGTATTACAACTATAACGGAAATAGTAAACATCGGCAAACAGATTGTTAGGAAAATTTTACATGAACATCTGAATATTACAAGGTTTTGTACTAAGATGATTCCCATGCTTCTCATTCTTATACAAAAAGGTAATCACAATCGAACTTGTGCTGACAATATGCTACAAATTCATGCTAACCGCCAACCTTTTAGAAAGTGTTATCACTTGCGGTGAAAGCTGAATCTTCAAATACGACCCTCAAACAAACAAAAAAAAACAGTCGATGCATTGGAAAACGCCAGGTTCTGCTGACTTTTAGAAAGCGAGTCAGAAGAAAGAGGCCAGAATCCTTCATCAGGGCAACATGCTAGCTCACTCAGCTCTCTGACTAAAGCATATTTTAGATGAAAACTCTTCACAGTGCTTGAATATTCTGCCTACTCGTAAGATTTGGCCCCATGAGCATTTTTTCCTTGAAGTCAAATCTGAACTGAAGGGGACCCGTTTAATGTAAGTATTGTAGTGAAGAAGGAAACGACGGAGCTTCTCAAAGGAATCACACTAGATATAATTCAGTACTGCTTTGCGCTATGGAGGATCAGAATGCTGCAATGTGTTGATACGGAAGGAGAATATATTGAAGGTAATAAGAGTTAACAATCTAAGTTTCTTATGTAACTAAAGTTATAGTGTTAGTCTCCTTATTTGATACCCATACTTCGTATGCACTAAGTGGCCAAATTGTTATGACCACCAAACCATTTCATGCAAAGTAAATATCCCACAGATGCTGGATGCTGCTGACGCAAGATGGATGAATCTGCATTAAAGGGAAAGCTGAAGACATACAGAGACTAAAGAAGTGAAGTTCGCAAGAAATAATGGGTAAAAGATGCGATCTGACGGACTTTTAACGTGGTGTGATCATGGGTTCTCGAAGCAGTTGTGCGAGCAAAACGACTGCACTTGGGAAATGTTTTAACGCAACAGTTGTTAAAGTTCGCAGAGAGTGAACCACCAGTGAAAAATCCGCGTCTGAGCGCAAGGCGTGTGGTCGTCAACGGCTACTGGATTCCCGATCTGAGCGGTAATTAGGAAGCCTTGTTCAGGCAAAACTTCATCAGATTACAGATAATCTGAATCAGGGACTAAGTCCGATGGCCTCTCAACCTACAGTTCGCCGCACATTACATCGTATGGGCACCACAAGCAGACGGCCTGTCCGTAAGCCATTGCTATCTGCGGCGAACAAGAACAAATGCCTCCAGTTCACTCAGGAACACAAGACTTGGACAGTAAATGAGGGGGAAAGGGTAATATGGTCCGACGAATCATGTTTTCAAATACACCATGCAGATGAAAGGGTGAGGGTATATAGACAACAGCACAAAAGCATGAACCCATCTTGCATCGTCACTGCTCTTCAAGCTGGCAAATGGCTCTTCGTAGGATTGTTTGAGCCCTTTGATTAATGTGAAGCAACGTCTGACCGCCCAAATGCATTTAAATATCGTTGCCAGTCTATCCAGTTTTGTTGATAGCTTATCCCAGTAGAAATGGATATTTCCAGAAGAACAATGCTCCAAGTCATAGTGCTCACATTGTGTGCGAATAGTTTGAGGAGCATCACGTTGCCTTTCACTTCTACATTGGCCTCCTGAATCATCACCGGATCTCAATCCAATGGGGCATTTGTGGGATAAAGTCGAAAAGGGCATCAGACAGCTGGATCCGCTACCATCAAATCTTAAAGAGCTGTAGGGTGCAATTCATCGCATTTGGGCTAATATATACAGTATGCTCCAAGCCACTTATCAGCATTTAATAGAGTCCATACCAAGACGAATTCAAGTAGTATTAAGGACAAGAGGGGCCCAACAACGTACTAACCAGATGGTCATAATAATTTGGCCACTTAGTGATTATAAACTAGTCTAGTATCGAGTCTGTAGCTCTCGCTGGACGAGCGCTTTTGCGTTCTGCGTTGACAACATCTGTACTGGACATAGTTGTGGTTGCTGTTGCCATCCATTACATGGTCCGATACCTCTTTATACACGCGACGTGGCCTATGCTGATGGAGCGAAACCTCGGAACACAATGTTGAATTCAGCAGCGATTTGCCGGGTTTCGGCGCGTCTATTCACTTACACGGTTCTAGAATGTCTTTTTTGACCCCTCTGGTCCACCGGCTGATTTTGTCTACAAAATAACCAATTCTGGATATTTTTTCTTGTCTCACCATTCTCTATAAATTCTTGTTTTCGCCGTGCGTGAATGCCCAGGAGGACAGCAGTTTTGGGAGATACTCAAACCGGCACGCCTGGTGCCAACTATCGTGACTGGTTCAATGTCACTCTGATCATTCTTTTTGCCCATTTCGACTCTCAATTAAACACTCCCTCATGAGCGACGAGTTTATCTACTTGATATACACTATCTACCAACAAGTAATTGGACACCTGTAATAGCAAAGAATAACGAAGTTTATTCACCTTCAGTAGTTGGTGGAGCTTCCACGAGCGGCGATTACATCTGCGACCCTCCGGGGTATACTCTCAACTAGGCGTTGTACGAAGCCTAGCGGTATTTTCTTCCACTCGGCTTGGAGAAGACAGGTCAGTTCCTTCACCGATTTCGGACGGTGGGGGCACCCCTTAAGTCGACGCTCCATCTCGTCCCAAAGGTGCTCGATAAGGTTAAGGTCCGAGCTCTGCGCAGGCCAGTTCATTCGATTAACCCCATTGTCACCATACCAAGCCATGGTGAACCTCGCAACATGACAGGTGACATTGTCATCCTGAACGTAACATGGGTCCAGCCCGTAAAACTGCCACAACGTAGGAAGCGCATGGTCATCCAAAATGGTGCAGTAGGGGTCGGCGTTTAGTCTACCGGGAATTGCGACCAACGGTCCCGTGCCATACCAGGAGAAACACCCCCATAGCATAATTCCACCGCCGCCGAACTTCACAGTTGGCACAATACATTCCGGCAGGAGGCGTTCTCCAGGCAGACGCCAAACCCAGACCCTTCCATCCGAACGGTAGAGGATGAACCTTGATTCGTCGCTCCAGAGAGCCTGTTTCCACTGTTCAACGGTCCAATGTCGACGTTCTTTGCACCACGTTAGCCGAGCAGCGCTATTGGACTTGGTGATCAAAGGCACTTGTGGGCGGCAGCACGTCCATGATAACCGAGCAGATGGGCTTCCATACGGATGGTATTCATCGAAAGAACACTCCCGGATGCCTGTTAAAACTCCTCGCGGATATGGCCCATCGATTTGGTGCGGTTCTTCCGAATTTTTCTGGTCTGCCAGGTCGGGGCACATTCCGACAGTCACCTCTCATCTTCCACTTGCCAATCACGTAGGCCACTGTCGATTTTGGGTACTTCAACTCGCTGGATATGTCACGTATGGATCGGCCATTTCTGTGATACCCGACGATTACACCTTTCTCGAAATCAGAGAGCTCCGAACTGCGTGGCATCTTACATGCGACTGGTTGCGTTGTTGTTTCCTACACGATATTTAACGGCGGCGGCCGTGACGTGTATCAGGACCGCAGATATCGTCGATTGCAGGGGTGTCCAATTACTTGTTGGTAGATAGTGCATAAGACACATGGCGTTCACGTGCAGTCTTACGTGGTTTTTTTTATTGGAGGTTTAAATACCAGCGTGAACAACTCAATTGGCTATAATCAGTCGCCCGTCCCTAATTTAGGGTCACTGGTTCTAGGAAAGAGAAAGTCAGTGCCGTAAGACAAACACAACATCCATGCCTCACTGGAATTTGAACCTGGACCACTTTCGGACAAATTACCAGAGGCCATCGCTTAGACCAGTGCACCACCGGGGCGGCCTTATGTGTTGCAATGTGAGTCATCATTTTTGGGGCAAGGACAGGTGTACCTAACAATATGGCATCTCCGTGTATGTATAAACAATCTGCTACAGCAGAACTGGTCTCCAACTGAAAAAGTAAATGAAGCATATTATCAATTCTATCTGAAAACGCTTTTGGTGTGTTAAAATCTGCCTTTATATTCAATTACTTCAAGCTGGAATACTATGTTTAATAAATCACAGAAGTCTAAAGAATTCAGTGCATTTTGAATCAAGCAAGTTGCAACATTAGCGAAAATGGCCGAAGGTTTAATTAGAGTTCGCACAGCGCTTGCTTAAATTTCGCAGCTGCTACAGCGGCGCAAACACTTCACAGATTTTCTCAAATCTTTGGTTGATTAAGGGCAGTGTCTAAATCTCCATGGACTTGATCTTTGCAAACACTGGGTGATGCCCATCAGGGCTATATTTGCAAAGAAGATTCCAAGTCGCTGCTGCGACATCACTTCGGGAAACGCGCGGATAACACTGTTACGTAACTAATTATAAGAGACAGAAACTTCACCTGTCATTTAGAGCCACTTCGTTCTCGAGATTAAGTGTTGGGATTCGTGCTTGGTCATATGCTTAAAACAGCTTAACTGGTGTTCTAGAGGTACAAGGCTTACAATCAATGATCAGAGCTACCAAGAACACTTTTGATTATCAGTTTCCTCATGCATTTCGTCATTTTTTTTTCAAATATAATATTCTACGTAACAACCCTCAAAAAAAGGAAGTTTTTCTTCTTTGAAACGAACAAGTTTTTTAATTCATATTTTCTGCATTTTGAAATAAAATTAGTCGAAACTATTAGGGATATACAGTAAAATTGACTTATGATGAAAAATTCCGGACTGACGAAAAAACTCGTTAAATCCGGACGCTATCTAATCACGCTTTGGGGAGGAAAATTGAACCATGTAAAAATATGCATATACGTTCACTCACTGGTCACAAAAGTTAGGGATATTGCATGAAATGAAGGGTGTATGCATCTGATTCAAGTAACACGCATTAAAATAACTTCAGTGAGGCTACGTAACACAAACGATAAAGAGTGCGTTTACAAAAACAATTTATTGTGCAATTTCTACACACAACAAAGTAGCACTGCAATATAGACAAAATGGTAAATTCCGAGAATGTTATTACCTCAGAATTTGGTTACCCGCTAACACCACCTCTGTTACGAAGAACGTTTGACACCTGCGAGGCGTACTTGCAGTGATATTGTTGATGAGTGTCTGGAGCAGCTCATGCCATATAACAGGCAACACCTTACAGGGGTCTGCCAGTGAACTAGGGAATGGAGCGTGGTTATCCAAGCGTAGCTGTACAGCCTCCCAAATGTTCTCGGTAGGATTCAGATCAGGAGACCTCGGAGGCAACTATAACGATTCAATCCTGTGATTATCCAGCTCCTCCAGGCATGGTGAATGGTTGCATTTTCATCGAGAAAACGAAATGCGTTCAATAGCAGCGTGAAACAGTGTCACATTGGGCACAATGATCTCGTTTCAGTACATGGAGGCATTCATGTTGCCTTGACAAACATACAAGGAAGTACGGCCATTAAAACATATTCATGCCTAGACCAGAACTGACTGCCGCTGGTATGGGTGGACGAACGGCACATAGTGTGGTTGAATTCGTGAGCCGGATCTCCTCCACACGTGTCCTAGTTGAATACCAGGCTAAAGAGCGGAACGAGATTCATCTGCGAAAAGTGCATGGTGCCATTCTGTGTTCGATTATATGTACTGTCTGTTCCAGATACATCTTTGGCAACGGTGAGCTAATAGCAATGCTATTCATCTCAGCGGCCTCCTTGCTCTGAGTCCGTACTCGTGGAGACGGTTTGGTACCATTTCCGTACATACTGTGATACCCAAAGCAGCTCGAGGTGATTCTCGGAGTTGTCTACTGATGGTGTTAGGCCTTCTTCCAGCATTTACAATCAGGTAGCGATCTTGCCTCTTGGCGGTTATCTTCGGGCAACGACTCCTATATCGATTTGCAACATTTCCATGCCGTAGAAATCTTGTGTGTAGCCGACTTATGACATTTTGCCTAACTCCTAAAGCAGCAGCCACATCGATCTGTCGTACAATTGCTAGCAACATGACAACAGCCCTATTTCTGTTGTCAATGCTTATATGTCGTCTGGACATCATTTCAGGTTAAACCCACACTGAAGGATTTCCCTTTTCGGCTTCCCGAAACTTGTGATTTCGTGCCCCAACCTTTCTCACGGGAGGGCTTATGTTACGTACTAAGTGACATGACGTAGATGATGTATTACTGAGCTAACGCATAAGTCAAATCGGTAATAATGCAGAGAGAAGCCTGCCTGCATAGTTTAGTTGGAAGAACAGCAGCTCAGGAGTATAGGAGACGTGGCTCCGAAAATACCACCGGCAAAAAAGGTTATATGTAATAATTGGATTTTTTGTTGTTACCCTTAAAAAGTGTTGAATTTAAAATTTAACTTCGTCTATTATTACTGTTGTTTGTTTTACAACGAGCAGTAAGAATTGTCGTGTGGTTCATCAGATAATGTACCATGCTGGAATCATCGAATAAGCATCTCGTTTTGGGCTTTTCCTGTAAGTCTCCTTACTTTTGGTACCATTCTTTTCATAGTTTATTCAACCCTGAGAAATACTGTATACAACATTCCAAGCAGCTTCATATCCCAATGTGAGGGAAGAATTTAACCCATTAAGCGACCGACGAACCTGAGCCAAATGGTGCCCAAAGTTTCCTGTACTCCCAAAACCGAAATATGCACATAACGAATGGGTTTTACGAAAGCTGCGGCAAACAATTTGTGACTTATATTCTAAATTAACTTTCCTTTTTTAGTTTCTTTCCCTATGTAAATCTTGAGTTTATTCTGTTATTCTTCACTCTTAACGTGCTACCTTTCTCTCAAACGAATACGTTTGGCAACACAGCTGAGGCTGAATGAACGTGACGTATGCCTGAGTTTTGATAAGAACAAGAGATAAAGGGACGACTAATCTATTGCTTGAACGCGTTGGGTTGTAAACTGATTATTGAAAGGAGCTTTGTGAAGAGTGCGTTGTGTTAAAGAGTTGTGTGGTGTGTGGAGAGTTTAGTGCAATATGCTATGCTACGATGTGTTTGCTACATCCTGAATAAAGCATCTTTTTCCGTAAGTTTGACTTCTGTTGTTTACATGTTTCGTCTGGCCGTTAAGGTTTTCTTTCATTTAGGAACTATTTCTTAGTATGTTGATGTTTTAAATTAATGTAGAAGTAAGACAAGACTTCTACGTCATAAATTCCTTTTTCTCACTCATCACAGCAGTATTGAATATATACCTTTATTGCAAATAATCACTCCCTTTTCTAGTCCTTTATTCTCTATTCCCAGATCCAAGGCATGATAGGTAAATGATAGGTCCCATGACGCGGACATCATGCCGCTGGGTAGCAATAAGTAACTCAAAACTATTCTCTCCTTTCTTAGGTTTGTCACCATTGTTTTAGCTCTTTTAGAAGATGATAGGTCAGCAAGAATTGGTGTCAATCATTCTCCTAAATGACGAATTTGAATAGTAAAGCTATGAGGGAAGCAACGTTTTCTAGTGCGCAGGTTCACTCGTTCTAGCAGCACTCGGACTACTTCTTAGACAGCGGATATAATCGTTCGAGCTGATTTCAGCCCTAGATGCCGAGTTAGCCGAACGAACTAACTCGGCATCTATTAATGCCGAGTTAGTTCGTTCCAGTCGGTTAAAAGGTAAAACAGCGCTCTACGAACATCGGAACGCTCATTAAAAGAGCAAACTTTTGAAACGACTGCACAGAAAAACAAAATCAAAACCTCTCTCGTCTGTTAACGAGAGTTACATGCGCCTTCAATAGTTTAAAAATTTCAAAAACAAAAGTGACTAAATCTTTTCTCAGGAATGAATGTATTATAGGACGAAATAGCTTTTGCCCGAGTGACTTCAATATACTTCCAAGAACGAGCATCAAGCATCTGTTAGAAACGGCATAGACGAAGAACTTCTTTAATGAAAATAACCCAACGTTTCTCAGATTTCATATTCTTATCTTTAAATTTGCAAGGTTGCCACTCTTGTAATGAGTGTGTACTTGGTCGAGAATCTCACGCCTAACTCTCTAAAGCTAATATAAGTTTCTTATTTTATTTTAAACACTGCTATCAGTAGTACTTTAAAAACGAAAATCGAATTTTGAGTCTTCTCGAGAAAACTTTTTGCACGTACTGGAAAATTCATGGAATTTCATGATAGTTGTTGTATCAGTAGGTTGAAAAGGGTTTTGAAAATAATATTTTTAGAAGCGCAAACTTCAAAGATAAGACTTTTAGAAGTGCAGACTTCTAAGAATAAGACTTTTAGAAGCGCAGATTTCTAAGAATAAGACTTTTAGAAGCGCAGATTTCTAAGAATAAGACTTTTAGAAGCGCAAATATTGATCGTGTATATATGGCTGACCGATCACTACATAAATCAGTTCTTAAAAACTTCAGCTACAGTGGAACAGGAGTCACCCAAGAAACTTCAAGAAGAGGTTACTTACGTAGTAAATAGTAACACTATACTAATTGATAACGAGGAACAGTACACGAATTAAGTAGTAAATAGTAAGGCTATAGTACTAGTGATTCGATTTATTGGAATAGGAAATAGACACATAAGCGTTTCCAAGCTTTCGCACATCAACCACATGTGCGAAAGCTATCATTTATTATAAATTGATAATGATCAATTAGTTTACTTTAAATAGCCAACTCTCCTTTTTCACTTTCAACACACACAAGGCACAACTACAGTTCAATTCACTTAATCCAACTAATGGGAATTAGTAATCAGAACACTGGGTTAAGGAAAAACGCCAACACCAAACATACAACACGCAGCCTTCAAATAGATCAAAATTCAATTAAACCAAGCCGCTTTCACAATTATAGCATGATAACATCCACCATCTCCACACCTTTGCTGCTTCTCAAACATTGTATGTACACTATATTGACAAATGTCACCGGACACCCCTTCAAAAGCAAATGAAACGATACGCTGCGTTGTTAAGATGCGCTGTGCAGCTGCAAACTATATAAAAACAAACCTCGAGCTGACCGCGATCATATCGCACTCTGAGGTTGAGTGAAAATGTCGCGGCGGGAGAGAACTGACTTTGAGAAAGGAAAGATTGTTGGGTGTTACATTAGTGGGTTGTCCATAAGAGAACCCGAGAGGCGTTTAAACATACTCAAGTGAACTCTTTTGGATGTACTGAATAAGTGGAAGACATATGGCGTGCCTGAAGCAGCAAAACGTACCGGCAGACCAACGAAAATCAGTGGTAGAGGACGTTGAAGTCTCAGGTGAGTCGCTACAGCTTAGCGACGGAGACCTCACACAAGACCTCAGTGTACAGGTGAGTGAAAATGCTGGAACCTCGGTATGTACACGTACCATTGGTAGAGAACTTCATTCCATGGATTACAGTGGTCGTGTGGCTGCTCATAAGCCTTACATCTCTACTTGGAATGCAACTCGTCGTTTAGCATTGTGTAAAGAACATTTATCGTGGACCGTAGATCAATGGAAACGGGTCCTATCGACTTATGAATCCAGATACACGATCTGTCAGTCTGATGGCCGTGTGTGGGTATGGCGACAGCCAGGGAAACGCTATTTACCACAGTGTACTGTTCGTACGGTAAAGTTTGGAGCTGGCAGTTTACTCGTGTGGGAGTGTTTTTCGTGATATGGTCCCGGCCCATTGGTTATCGTGGACAAACCTGTTAACCAGGACGTCTACCTCGATATTCTGGACAAAAATGCCCTACCAACTCTGGTGGCAATATATGGAACCGAGCCTTGTTGGTACCAGCACGATAATGCACGGAGCCATAAAGCAAGGATTGTTACGGCGTGGTTTGACAATAATTCCGTATCGTGTGTGGACTGGCCACCACAGTGCACTGATCATAATCACATAGAGCACCTTTGGGATGAATTAGAGCGTCGCATAAGAAGTTTGGAACCAAGGATTACTACTAAGCAACAGTTAGCGGCAGCATTATGTACTGAATGGAAGGGCATACCTATCGCTGTGTTCCAAAACTTTGTCGAAAGCATGTCTCGAAGGGTCAGTGCATGCATTAAGGCCAAAGGTGGACCGGCACCGTACTAATGTATGCCGATAAATGCTATGTTGTCTTCTCTTCTAGGTGTCTGGTGACTTTTGTCAATATAGTTTATATCTTCCAGTTCTCATCGGGCACGTATACACGTTATACGTTCCAAACTCAAGGTGTTGGCAACTATACTCTTACGAGAGAGAAGATATAACGTTAAGTTTGAAAAACGCTAAAGGAGAATTAACTTAAATTTACATAGAGAAAGTAACTAAAAAGAAAAGCTAAATTAGAGCATACGTCACAAAGCAAAGAGACAAATGCAATTAAAGTGGGAAAATACGCAAGTGAAAAATCAGAAAGTAACTTAATAATGCTGACAGAGGTTATAACTAGCCACAACTAACAGCATTTTTTCCGAATAGCTTGTACAGCAGAGTTATCGAACAAATAAAACTTTTAATTTTGGCCGTGGGAAAACAAATGTCCAACTAGAAAAGCTGGGAAAGGAACCAACAAAAATTGTGATCGTTATTACAGTAATCGGACACTTGAAAGTGCAGATGTAGTTCGTATAGCTAATGGCGACAGGGCCATCTAGCAAAAAAATACTGCACTTGAAATATAAGATATTATTTGTATTATCACCGCAAAAGCTAAACGATATCAAAAACGTTTTTCGAATGCGACAGTTGAGAAAATTGTTGAACTACAGATCTAAATTTAGCCTACATAATGAAAACGTTTTACATCTCCGGAAATACTTTTCTTGCCATCACACACAACAGGAATTTTTCATTAGAATTAGAAGCGAAGATTTAGGGCAAAATGCAAATATACATTTACGTCACCTAGTAGAAATGTAACTAGCTCCACCTAGCAGTGTAACATATCATTACACAATGCAAAACAAACTTGAACAATTCGGCATGCGTTTCCTCCTATCGAGAATTTCGAAAATTAATCTCCAGTCAGTGTGCATATACAAATATACACCGTCGAATCACATTTTTGTGACTACCAGCTAATATAGAAAGTAACCGCCATTTGCAGCGCGGACAGCGGCTACAGGGGCTGGGAGTGACTCAATGAAGTGCTGGAAGGTGTTCACAGGTATGTGTAGCCATGTTGACCGCAGTGCATCTGACAGCTGCTGGAGGGTGCATGGTGGAAGATCCATAAAACGAACAACATGATCGAGGTGGTCCCACAGATGCTCAATTGTGTTTAGGTCTGGAGAATTAGGGGACCCAGGACGTACTTTAAAGTCGTCATCGTGCTTTTCCAACCACTCTCGGGACATTTCTAGCTGTGTGACACGTCACATTGTCCTACTGCAAAATTCCATTCGCCTCAGGGAATACAATCAGCACGTATGGGTGTACGTGATCTGCCAGGATGGATTCATAACGAATTCGGTCCATAGTACCTTCCACAGGTACGAGTGGACCCGGAGAATGCCACGAAAACATTCCTCAGACCATAACGCTGCCCCCTCCAGCTTTTGTTCCTCCAATAATGATTGAAGATAGTTTGTTCTCCGATGTTTCTCGCCTTATACGCCAACGTCGCCTATCCGTTCGATAAAGCAGAAAGCGTAACTCATCGGAGAAGGCAATCCTTTGCTAATCTGCGGAGGGCCAATTCCGATACTGCCGTGCAAATGTAAGCCTTTTCTGCCGATGCACCTTTGTTAGCATAGGTGCAGTGACCGTCCGTCTGAATTAAAGCTCCATACGCAGCAGAGTTCGCTGAACTGTCGTTTTAGACACACTTCTGGTAGCACACTGGTTCTTTCAGCCAGTGAGTTGCTCCACTCTAGCGTGTCGATCGTCCCTGACGCACCTTCGAAGCCGACGTTCACCTCTCACATCAATGACACGTGGTGCTCGGCAGTTTCCACATCGCTTATTCGCAATGGTGCCATTTCTCCAATCACGATACACTTTAACCACAGCAGCACGCGAACAGTTAACAAACTGTGTTGTTTCAGAAATACTGCCACCCTTGGCCAGAAAGCCGATAAGCATCCGTTTGTGTTAATCTGATAAATCGCTACTTTTATCCATGACAGCAACGAGTGATATGTTTTCAGATCAGATCAGATCATATGTAGAGGATTTTAGGAAGGGAGTGTGTGACCCCAGGTCTTAAACAACCCTAATAAATAGGAAGCTAGGAGATTTGGGCTAGAGTACCCAATAGGAAAGTGACATGGAAGCGAGGTAGACAGGGGGAAGAATACGCCTTTATTTATTACCGTGGGGCTAGTACCCGGGGTCTGACGGCTTAACGTGCCCATCAGACGCACGGCGGATATTTAGTGGTTCGAGCGTTCGTACCTGCACGGGATCAAACCTGAGTTTCTTCGTGGCAGTCACGAACGTTGACCACTAGGCCATACGCGACCCATATTATTTCAGAATGCCTACAGCACACTTTACATACCCTCCCAGCTCACGACACGTACCTTCTTTCATTGGCTACGCGCTGTTGACGTTAAAAGTAGGAGGTGGTCACAATAATGTGACTCGACTGTGTATATAACACTAAGTTTATAAAACGAATGTCCACATCATTTTAACAGTACACTACAGAGAGTATTACCTGCACTGAATAAGTCTTCAGAAAACTTTAATATTTTTTTGAATGATGTCCTGCTGAGAACACTACAATCCCAGGATTCCTTGCCCTTTAAATGGCCAATGTACTTAAACTAAATAGTGGCCAAAATTTTATGTCCTTGCCAATTAGAAATGTTTTCATAGAGGCTGTGTTTTACGAAAAACACCTCAAAGTAATTCCTTTCCCTCACTCATCTCAGCTGTACTGTCCACAAACCTATCGCTGGTGACAAGCGCTTTTTTCTAGTCCTTTATTCTCTGCTCAATGACCCAAGGCATGAAGAGTTATTAGTCTTCCTGGCACAGACATCATGCCACTGGATAGAAACCAATCACTCAAACATCTTCTCCCTCCTTTCTTAAGTTTGGCGCTATTGTTATGGTCATTTCATCAGGTAATCAATCAGAAGGGATTAGTGTCAATTATTCCCCTAAATGACAACTTTGAATAGCAAAGCTAAGTGAAAAACTACGCTTTCTGATGGGCAGGAAGACTTTTCTGCCGCGTTCAGCCCACTTTTTACACAGCAAATATATTCGTTCAATCTGATTGCAACCCACTTTGCTAATCCCGAGTTAATTCGTTCCAGACCTTTAAAGGGTTAAAGTTTCTACTCTAACCTTTGTGCCATTTCACAAACAAGAACTTCAAGTTGAAGCTGTTGTCATACTGCTTAGAAACGTAATGCCTTTGGTACGCGAGGTGTATATCTCTATTACACCTTCCTGTTTGAATTTCTGAACTTATGTAAATTATGTTACTTCTTCATTATATTTCTTTCTGAACAGCACTTCAAATCCTCTGAATTTCATCTTACCTTTCGGCAACGGCTGACAGGGAGTCAGCGGTAAATAAGAAACCACGCTTTGTGTAAAGAGAGGGTTGAGTGTGTGAACGTAAAACGATATACTGCTTGAAGTATGACTGCATATTATATTGATATTGCTGGAGTCAAAGATTATCTGTATGCCGGAAATGTGCTACAATGTTTATAAAATATAACCTTTTTCCGGTGTAGTATTTGAACCCATGTCTTTCTATTCCGGAGCGGCTGTTCTCCCAACTGAACTACCCCGGCAAGCTTATCGCTGCTCCGTTGTCGATTTGACTCATGCTTCACCTCAGTAGTACGTCATCTACGTCATGTCACGTAGCCAGTTACTTTCTATATCATAATAATTGATAAATTGTTTATGTTAGCGTTGGTTTGTGTCTACAAACTGTAGTTCGAAAAGTTACGAAAAAATAAGAAAGACTTCGGCTTTCTACGTACGTTTTTCATATTCAAATGAACTCTGGTAGGTTCATTATGTTCAAGTGCTTAATATTTAAGTGACTGTCGTTACAACAAACAATCTGCTAACATAAACTAAATTCTTGAAACATTATCGGGGACTATGGAATGGTACGATATTTGCTTTTGCTCGACTACACACAATTATTCTTAGATCATTTATTATGAGATTCCCACTCATTCCAAAAGATTCAAACTTAGTATTCGTTTTTATAAGAAAATAATTCTCCATGAGATTTATTTTTTAAGATAATCAGTAACCCCGATGACTAATTTTGAAAAAAAATTAGCCGTTATTTAACTAAGATTCTTTTAAAACGTGCACATTTAAAGTTAGAACATTTGGTTTATTAAGATAATAAAAAAACCCAGAACACTAAAAAACCTTCGCTGTCGCAAATGCCGTTATTTAATAAATCTCAGTTCTAAAAGTCAGTGACCGAGTGGTACAAAGTCTTGGCTTCTAATCATTCGTCCGAAGTGCTCTGGGCTCGAATCCCATCTGAGGCACGAATGGTGTGCTTGTCTTGTGGCACTGGCTGTCCTCCCTACCTGGAACCAGTGGTCTCTAATTAGGGACAGGCGACTGCCTATATCGCCATTGAGGTATTCGTGGTTGCTGTTAAATCCCCCAAACAAACAAAAACGTCTGTGTGCAATTAAGGTTCTAAAATTTCAACTTGATGGCTCCGTAGTACACATATCTTTGATTAAACCTTTCAGGGGCCCATGCACCTCAAGCAAATCGTACCAACCCCCCCCCACCCCCACCCCCACCCAAACATAATTGTTCACATAGCAGCATGATTTTATGAAAAATACGACGAAACAATTCCTTCCTCCCTCTTATCCCAGCAGTGCAGACCATATCCACTGAAGAGCAATTGAATTAGAGACAGCTGGCGTTATGCAAATGTGGCGTTGTGGGAGGCCCTGTTAACGGAAACGAGAAACGACATGACGTATGCAGCGATCCGACAATATAAGGAGTGATGCGACGGGAATCAGTAAGAGTCGGACGCAGTATGGGTAAGACGAAGGATCTAAACGCATTTGATCGTCGGCAAATTGTCGGGGCCCGACGAATGGCTCACTCCATCTCGGAAGTCGTGCAGGCACTGGGATTTTCACGAGCCACTGTGCCACGGGTGCACCGTGAGTACATCGAATCCGCTAAAACCATCCCTGCAAGGGCCAACTGCCGTGTACAACGGCGTATGGATGAGCTGGGTCATCGTCGGCTAGCTCGCATTGTAACAGCGGATAGGCGGACCACAGTGCAAGAAATCACTCGGCATTTTTACCCCGTTGCACAAAAACGTGTAAGCAGCCACACCATCCAGAACCATCTCCTCGCTATGGGGTACAGAAGCCATCGTCCCACGAGGGTACCGCTGCTGACCGCACAACACAGGGTGCAAAGATTAGAATGGTTGCGTGAACATCGCCATTGGACCCTAGACGTGAACATCGCCATTGGACCCTAGACCGATGAGTCGAGATTCACGTTGGTACATGCGGATGGCAGGATACGAGTACGCCGCAAACCACATGAAGCAATGGATCCTTCTTGCCAGCAGGGTACTCTTCAAGCTGGTGGGGGTGGCATTCTCGTCCGGGGACTGTTTACGTGGACTGAAATGGGAACCCTGGTACGTGTGGTATCGTCTTTCACAGGTCAACGTTACCGGGATATCCTGGACGACCATTTTCTCCCGTTTGTGCGTCTTCAACATCCCACTGGGGACCTCATCCTGAAACAAGACAATGCACCGTGCCATCGCTCCCGAATTGTATCCGAATGGTTGGATGAACACTCCACCGACGTGACATCGCTTCCTTGGCTAGCTAGGTCACCTGACCTCAATCTCATCGAACACATCTGGGATGCCATCGAGAGAGATGTTCGAGGCTCTGACCCCTCCATCAAATCTTCGTGAACTGTGGGAGCTTGTTCAGGGGTCGTGGATCCGTATGTCTTCCCAACGCTTCCGGTGTCTTGTCGAGTCCATACCGAGACGAATCGCCGCCGTCATCAGGGCAAAGGATGGTGCTACCCGTTACTAGACAGGTATATCTAATTTAATTGCTCTTCGGTGTATATAGATATATTGTTAGCTCCAAGACCCAAGGCACGATTGGGAAAGGTAAGTTCCCCTGACATGGCCATTATGCCACTGGTTTGAAACAATTGGCTCAAACATCTTCTCTCACCTTTCTTAGGTTCGTAGCCATTGTTAAATCCCTATTAGAAAGTAATCAGTCAGAACGGGTTAGTGTCAAGTGGCCAAAAATAACCACTTTGAATAACAAAGCGAAGGAAAAAGCAACGCTTTCTGATACGCAGGTTCACTGGTTCCAGCCGCATTCGGCCCACTTCCTAGAAAGCGAATATATTTGTTTGAGCTGATTTCAGTTGTAATTTGCTAGTTCCGAGGTATATCGTTCCAGCCGGTTGAAGAGTGGTCCAAATATTAATGCATTAGATGGATGTTTTCTATTGTACAAAGCTATCACTAGGCTAAGAGATTACCAAGCACCAGAACCAATCATCGAAACATTAACAGAGATGTAATACTACAAAACAATAAAGCATTTGTTGTAATACATTTAGTATACTTTCCTCACTGTCAGCGGGTGTATTTTACGCGAATAGGGTTGCTATGCATATTAAGATTTGGCGAAACTTCAATGTATACTTCCTCACTGTAAGCAGCGGGTGTGTTTTACGCGAATAGGGCTGCTATGCTTATTTGGTGATCTAAAGATACGTTTCCTTTTCTTGTTGCGATTGAGAGAAAACTTCGTGCCTTAAAACTTTGTCTCTTTTCAGTTATCAGGCGGTATTAGGGTGAGGATTAAAGTGCATTACAGCATTGATGCCTTATCGATGTTTTAATTACTTTGAATAATAATCATTCTGCATCTGCGAAGCGATGATGTCACGTCCATGGTGACAGAAATGACAAATTCCCTCTCTGGTGAACTTTCTAGTCACAAAATAGACATGCATCATCAAATTTTGCAGTTGTTCGCGATGAGGAATATGTCGATCAATCATATCAAACAAGGTGACCGTCAGTTTCAGAATCTGTTATGAAGGTTCGGCGCCGCAAAATGTAACTTATTGGAAAGTAGTTCCGCAACACGTTAGTTAAACGGCATTGACGAACTTTGCATATGATAGGAATGGAGATGCTTCAAATACTGCGCTGCTAATAAATATTTCCAACATTTTCCCGCACAGATTTTCTTTGTTTTCACAATATTAACGGAACACATATATGCTCTCTCTCTCTCTCTCTCTCTCTCTCTCTCTCTCTCTCTCTCTCTCTCTCTCTCTCTCTCTCTCTCTCTCTCTCTCTCTCTCTCCCTGTATATACACTATCTACCAACAAGTATTTGGACACCTGTGATAGCAAAGGAAAACGAAGTTTATTCACCTTCAATAGTTGGTGGAGCCTCCACGAGCGGCGATTACAGCTGTGACCCTCCGGGGCATACTCTCAACCAGGCGTTGTACGACGGCTAGCAGCATTTTCTTCCACTCGGCTTGGAGAAGACAGGTCAGTTCCTTCACCGATTTCGGACGGTGGGGGCACCCCTTACGTCGACGCTCGAACTCGTCCCAGAGGTGCTCGATAGGGTTAAGGTCCGGGCTCTGCGCAGGCCAGTTCATTCGATTAACCCCATTGTCACCATACCAAGCCATTGTGAACCTCGCAACATGACAGGTGGCATTGTCATCCTGAAAGTAACATGGGTCCACCCCGTAAAACTGCCACAACGTAGGAAGCGCATGGTCATCCAAAATGGTGCAGTAGGTCTCGGCGTTGAGTCTACTAGGAATTGCGACCAAGGGTCCCGTGCCATACCAGGATAAACACCCCCATAGCATAATTCCACCGCCTCCGAACTTCACAGTTGGCACAAGACATTCCGGCAGGAGGCGTTCGCCAGGCAAACGCCAAACCCAGACCCTTCCATCCAAACGGTAGAGGGTGAACCTTGATTCGTCGCTCCAGAGAACCTGTTTCCATTGTTCAATGGTCCCCTGTCGACGTTCTTTGCAACACGTTAGCCAAGCAGCGCTATTGGACTTGGTGATCAAACGCTTGTGGGCGGCAGCATGTCCATGATAACCGAGCAGATGTACTTCCTTACGGATGGTATTCATCGAAAGAACACTCCCTAATGCCTGTTGAATCTCCTTGAGGATGTGGCCCATCGATTTGGTGCGGTTCTTCCGAATTTCTCTGGCCAGCACCCGTCGGTCTCTAACTCCCAGTTTTGTGGGTCTGCCGGGTCGGGGCACATTACGACAGCCACCTCTGATCTTCCACTTGCCAATCACGTAGGCCACTGTCGATTTTGGGTACTTCAACTCGCTGGATATGTCACGTATGGATTGGCTATTTCTGTGATACCCGACGATTACACCTTTCTCGAAATCAGAGAGCTCCGAACTGCGTGGCATCTTGCATGCGACTGGTTGCGTTGTTGTTTCCCACACGATATTTAACGGCGGCGGCCGTGACGTGTATCAGGACCGCAGATATCGTCGATTGAAGGGGTGTCCAATTACTTGTTGGTAGATTGTGTATATACACTCACGGACAATGAAATTTGCGCACCTACAAGAAAACATGTTACAACCGCGAAACTTTGCAAATAGCTAGAGTGCATGCTGGTATGCAAATGATCCACGTTTAGTGCCAATGCGCATTACCGCACACCCTATGGTGGCGCTGCAAGCACGAACCGGCACCCTTATAAACCGGCGTGTAGTCGATGCCTCATGAAAGCGAAAAGCACCGGCCGATGCAAGCAAGTGTACAGAGTGACAAGAATGTCGGGTTGATGCCAAAGACATCGATTTACGCAACTTACGGACTTTGAGAGAGGCCTGATCATCGGGGTGAAAACCGCAGGGTGGTCGGCGCGCCGTATGGCCCGCCACGTTATCGTTCTTAACGGCACAACATTTCCACCGACGAGCCTTCAAAGTTGGCTTCCTGACAGTGGATCCAAGTGCAGTCAAAAGGTAAATAAAGTGAAGTTCGAAAATTGCTTATCTGGGGCTATGTATTAGGGGTACAAATAAATTTTAAAACGTTTTTCGTGTGACGTATACCGTTAATTTACATATCCAACATTTCCTCGCGTTGTTGTCATGTGTCTGTAACTTGTCCAGAGTATAAAATGTGACACAGAAGTTTTCCCAACAGTCAAACGCACTTGCACATCGGTAGGTGGAAGATGGCAAGCGATACTGCATTTATTCAACACTGCATTCGTTACGAATTTCATGAAGGAAAAAGTGCTGCAAAAGCATGTGTATCGATCTGTTCTGTTCTGGGGGAGAATATTGTATCGAAAACCATGTGTGAGTTTTGGTTTAGAAGTTTTAAAGCCGTGGATTTCGATGTTTGCGATTGAGAACGTAGCGGCGGCTAGCAGAAGGTTGCACATAAGGAACTGCAAGCATTGTTGGATGAAAATTCGTCTCAAACGCAAAAAGAACTAGCTGAACAACTGGTGGGTAACTCAACAAACCATTTCCTATAGTTTACGCGCAGTGGGAAAGATTCAGAAGGAAGGAAAATGGGTGCCACATGACCTGAGCCAGAGGGTGAGCGTGTAATGAAATGTTTGAATTTGTTGAATAAACAACATAGAAAGTATTTCATGTGGAAAATGGTTACGGGTGATGAAAACTGGATATAGTACGACAATCCCAAACGCAAAAAAACAATGAGTATACCCCGGTAAAGCGACGACTTCGACAGCAAAACGCAATATCCGATCCAAGAACGTTATGCTGTGCATCTGGTGGGATATGAAGAGTGTGCTCTATTATGAACTATTGGAACAGAGACAAACTGTCACTGCTGATCGCTACAAGCAACAACTGCTGCGATTGAACCAGGAAATCTGTCGGAAACGACCATTCACAGGCAAATGATTGCGTCCCGTGAAATTACTGAATGATAACGCTAGGCAGCATGTCGCGAAATCGGTCAAGGAAACGCTATTGACGCTTGGTTGGGAAGTTTTGGAGCACCCGGCGTTTAGTCTCGACATAGCCCCTTCAGACTGTCATTTGTTCCGATCGATGCAACATGATATGTCTGCTGTGCGGTTCCGGACATGTTAAGAAGTGCAAAAATGGGTTGACGACTTTACCGCGTCGCACGACGAAGTATTCTTCATGGCTGAAATCCGTGAGCCTCCCGACCGATGGCAGAAGATGAGAGATAATGACGGCGCATATTTTGATTCGTAAAGGTATTGTTGTTTTCTCTCAATTTGACGTTGTGTCGTCTTAAAACGTTTTAAAACTTAATTGTACACCTAATATGTTCGAAGTTTAGACAGTGTATTCAGAGTAGAGATTTCTTGATGTTGAGAGAGTGCTATGTTCAGATCTGATGCTTTGAGAGATATGCTATGACAGGAGTACGATATGTAATATAAGATTATACTTGTGCTTCATATTTGATGACGACGAGCGATAGTTGTCAAACGTATAGTGTTACGAAGTACAGTGGTCGATTGAAGTCTGTTGCACTTTTCTATTGCAAGGACGTATAACAAATACTTCACGTACTAGGAGATATAATAAAGTGCACTTTGGGCTTGTAAGTACTGTCTCAGAACTTGCACTGGACGTTTATTTTAATGGTGTCGAATTAGAAATGTCTATGTTTAATTATAGTTAATATTGCAGCTCCTACGAATAAGCAACGACACGAACTGGGATAATAAGGATTCAGCAAATTTAGTCAATAAGTGAACGTTAAGTTTAAGTTAAACCTTAAACGGAGCGATTAAACTCTATTATTCTATAACTGGTACTAGGAAAATGTGATAAATAATACTGTAATGTGCGTGTGCCTCTAATTTCCATGATACTGTTAGATGTTGTGAAAGACATATTTTTTACACACAAGAGAAGATTTTGTTCCTTTTGGCTAATACAAAATGAGTTATATTGATATAATCTGCCTTCAACCAGCATAGCTCCATTCTCTTTGTAATTCTGAGGAAGTGCACTAACTTAAATCAATCGATCGGATGAATTTTCATCACCTTTTATTATATAATTCCCGTGCAAATTAAAACTGTCTATTTCTTGAAACACTTCAAATACAAATTATAATTTGCCTTCTGTCAGTTCCTCATCGCAGAGGATTACACGAAATTGATAAAGATACTAATAACGAATTAATTTGACGTTTTCACTGTGCTACATTTATTATGTATGATATATTTCGCGACAGTGAGATACCTAATGATTGGCGAAGACGACTTCTGAAAACTTGTTTCAATAAAAATAGCCGCAGTATCCTCTTTTAGAAAACTTGATGAGAAAACTAAACGAAATGTTTTACTACGCAACAAATCTACATTGCCCGTGAACGCATCATGCACCCATTAATAATGTGATTTATTTTTGCATTTTATTTATTTTCTTCATCTATACCTTTTCATTTGCCATTCATGAAAATTTACGTTTTACCAGCTAAAAATACCAAATGAGAAATGTCACTGATAATTCTGGTATAATGAAAGAACTACCGATCACGGATAAACCACTGAATGTTTAATCCAATTATCAAAATAAAGGTGCATGGAATTAACGCTTTAAATAGGGCGTGTTACCACAAATATTACTACAATAGTTTTTTTTTCTTAAATCAGTTGAAATGTGCTGAAGATTTAGCATGCTATTTTACAGAAACGCCTCGCAGATATTTAGTGTCTTAAATTACTGTTTTTACACCTTTAAGACAAAGAAACCTATCGTAAGAAAAACTCTGTATACTTCAGACGGTTCTTATACATACTTAATGGATGCACTTTAATGTATCCAACTACGTTGAGAAGGTAGTTTTGGGCCAAATTTCACATTTTGTAAAAATGCGTTCATTTGAAAGCCCCATTCTTTAGGATTCCAAAACTGCCATTGTTTCTTGTCTACGACGAATAGATACAGAGTTATAGCAATCGGAATATCTAAACCCAGGTGTCAAACTAACGGGAATTTTCACTTGAAACGCGGTTTTTTTCAGGACGAGATTGTCGTCCCGAACTCTTTACGGAAAACCTGATAACTGCAAAAGGCATGTAAATAAATTGATAAAACTTGGTATACATCTTTCTTAGAATGTTGTCCATGCAATGAACTAAACGTTCTGCTGTATGTCAGTTCAAAGTTAGCTTATAGCTATTTACATTCAACATAGTGAAGAAATTTGTCGAAAATTCACACTAATGCATGTAGGAATGAATGTATCTCAGTAGTGTTTAGGAACATCACTTACCTTTTAGTTCACTGCATAGATAATAGTCATGCGCATATACTGGTGCAAAGAATGCCATCATATATCTGAGCAGTATACAAATAATCAGTTTATTTACTGGCGTAAACTAGTATATAGAAATCGTCAAGCTTTCGCTCTCCACTGGGAGGTGAAAGTTTGGCAATTTTTAAAAAAAGGAGGGGTTGTAACCGAGTATGCACCGCCGCAGCAGACGACACCCGTACGTAAAGATGACGAACTTTGAGAGACGCCGATGTGCTGGACAGCCGGAAGGCGGGCCTTCCTTCCGCCCCATCGCCGCTTGTGTTGGACGAAACGCGAGCATAATGAGGCTACTATGGAGTCATTGCAAACAGGAAGGCCTCACGCACCGGCGTGACAGGTCTGGAGCCCAACGTCAAAAAAATCACGGGAAGATGGAGGTCTGTATCACAACAAGGTTTGTCTGCTAGCTCTGTCCGACGCTGTTTGCTTCAGAGACGCATCGTCAGTTGCTACGAATTCCCTTCCTCTTAAACGATAGATGTCAGTGGTTGCAATGGTACCAAGAACGTGGACACTGGCGTGATGAATTTGCAGCGCATAGTGTTTCCCGACAAGTCGTGGTTCTACCTAATGACCCATGATTAATGTATCTTTGGGCTAGAGACACGGTAGTGAACGGCTGCTGGAGGCATTCATTGTGCAGCTTCATACGGGCCCGAAACCGGGCGTTCAGGTGTGAGGTGCTATTTGTTTCCATTCGTTTTCCCTCCTCCTACGCATTGCAGGAACCATGACCAACCAGCGGTACATCGTGGACGTTGTGGAGGTCGAAGTGCTGCCACATCTGCTGACGGTCCCCCTGTGCTATCTTTTAACAGGACAATGCCCAATTTCATGTGGCACGGAATTTCGTACAGTTCTTAGATGCCAAACATGTACCACGTCATTCTTCACCAGCACGTTTTCCTGATTTGTAGGAAGCCATGCACTGCTCAACCCCTCCTATATGGAATACCGCCAAAAAACCCATGTACTGCTCAACCTCTCCTATATGGAATATCAGAGAGTGTCCCCTTGCATGAACTTTAAAGGGATTACTCTGCCGCCTGTAACCTAAGATGAGCTTTGGGTACAAATCGAGGCAACATGGAATGACCTTCCGCAGTGTGCCACCTAGAACCACTTCCAATCGATGCCACGCCGTGTACAACACGCTATCACCGCTCGTGGTGGGTACACAAAGTACCGAATATTGTATGCTCCAGATCACTTACAGTTCTGTACTTCTGATCACTTCCGTCTTGTATCATAAGTACTGTAACCTATAAATCTCACTTCAGTATGTCTAGTTTTTCTTGGTGTTGCATTTTCAACGGACAGCAGTGCGCCTAACTGCACGGAGGGTGTGACGTACTGCAGAGGTAAAGCACGTGTCAGGACGACAAATCTGAAGGGATGCATTCCGCCCGTGTCTTAGTTGGGAGAGCAATTTAATCCGGAGTGAAGGGGCGCGATCACAAAGGACAATACGAGAAAGAAAAACCGGTTGCGTATGCTACACCTTAGTATATCCTTGCCACGTAGGATAGTTAAATACCGGAATGACAAGGCGTTCCGCCGACACTAGATGTAAAGAACACATGAGAAGTGTCAACCAAAATATATGCAGGGTATGGCCCTTGCTAAGGAAGTCATGCACTACTCGACCGCTCGTATACGAAGAAATATCAGGAGATTTGCACACGAACTTTAAATGGTCTACCATCGCTAGATTGATATTGATAAGAAAGACGATAAAAATCAAAACTGCGTTTATTAGGCGTAAGAATGGTAATAAAGCAAAAGATCCTAGCTTTCGTTCTTAGCTACTTTATGCTTGACGAAGCTACCTGGAGGTAGCGAAAGTATCTTTTGCTTTATCGTCATTCTTAAGCCTAATAAACGGAGTTTTGATTTTTATCGTCTTTCTAATTTCTATTTATTTAAAAAAACTTAAACAATATCTAGTACGATCAGCCTCATTATAATATAGGTAGCAGCTGCTTTATAAATCAACTGGAACGGTCTCCATCTTTTTAAATTCTTAAATTTAACATTTTATAACAATGATAATGATCGTAACCCATGGATCACCAAACAAACTATAATAATACTTGTTATTAGCAATCTTAATACTGAATATAATTATTTGGGTTTTTTTACTAATCTGTTATTACCTTAAGGCTCTACGAGACCCGCCATCTTGTATTGCTGCCTTCTTTTGTTAACCAACGGGCGAGGGTATTTCACAAATTGCTCCGGCAATTTTGAACATTTTGGAACACCGTTTGTGGCTAACGCAAGATATATGATAAATAAAGAGTTCCCTGGTTTCAGATTTTAATTTCGGACTCTTTAAGTATTTTTATTAATTAATAAAACTATGGAAGACGCCTAGGTACGACTTTCGCTGCAGATAAAAAATGAAGTGAAAGGTCAATAAAAATTCTGAAACCAGGGAACTCTTTATTTATCATATATCTTGCGTTAGCCACAAACGGTGTTCCAAAATGTGCAAAATTACCTGAGCAATTTGTGAAATACCCTTGCTTGTTGGTTAACAAGAGAAAGCAGCAATACAAGATGGCGGGTCTCGTAGAGCCTTAAGTGGTATGGTTTTAATTTACATTTTTATTATTGAATGATATAGGGTGAAGCTGCTTCGGCAATCAATTCGAAACTATAATAACTGTCTCTCAGGACCGCCGATCACTAGTATATCTGCTTGTCTCGATGTTTATTTCAAGAATCATTGTTTTGAGATAAGAGGGCTAGTTATGCCCATTCGGCCTTTCCCCTCTTTTTATCCCTGTTGTTGCATATCTGCCATATAATTACTTTCACTTAATCTATGTAACTTGTATGCGACACCTAAAATGAAATAAATGAAATGAAATGATGTCTTCCATGTTTTTTTCAAAAATCATCTTTGTTTCATATACGTTCTAATGTTCTGCATATTACGTTATTATGTTCAATTACTGCCTTGAAAAAGGTTCCTAATGGATAGCAAAAGCTTGGTGTGACTTCTATATAGTGTTTTATTCCAGTAAATAAAGGGATTTATACTACACAAAAGCGTTTTGATCTTGCATACTCTGGTGTACTCGTAACTGACATTATTTTTTCATTTTTGTAAAACGTAGTCAAATGCTTCGCCTCAACACCTAGTTCAGTTTTGCTAGGATGGATGCACTACGCTTGCAGCCCGGTTAATATTAAACTATTAAACTCATATGTTGCCCTGTTTGTCCATTTGAAACATTCATTATCTTAGTGCATAAATTCAGTAATTTCTGGTAAATTTTGCCGATGTAAATAAGCTTAAGTTGTATACTGAAATATATTTCTTTTACCTTTTTTTATGGAATAAAGGTTTTCCAAGTCTGTAGGGGAAATGGTTTCAGATCATAGAAAGTTGATCATATGCGCTCTGTTCCTTTCAGTTGTCGCAGCAGAGGCGCTTGACTATGGACTTGAAAAGTAAGTGAAATTCTTCTATTGTATTTAATATTTTAGGGGATATTAATATACATAGGCTCAAATGCATTCCTTTAGAAGACTTACATATGAGGTTGCATCAAAATTCTAACATCTTTGTAGCGTTCAGTGAAAAATAAAAAGCGTTCCCTTAAAAAACAAACGTTATTTCATCACCGCATATGCATCCCAGGTGATGTGGGATCTATATTTAATTTCCAGGTGGGTTCCCCCTTGTAATACGTACCTATGATGCTTCTTTCACGATTTTCTAAACTAAACTTTAGAGCACATTTGCTGTACAACGAAACAGTGTCCGTAAAACATAGACATGAGTTTTATCCCTTTGTTCACATGGCAGGGTTGATTGATCCAAGTAATTCTGCCAGACCTGCGATCATAACGACCAAAACGCCCGTAGATACAAACGGCCATGGCCGCCCGATACGCCTGTCTAAAGTAAGTCAGATCTCCTACCCTTACCTGTTCTTCAAATTTCCTCGATCAGCAGGAGTCACCCTCAGTCGCTATTGTTGTTATTAACCAAAGAAGGGAACCAACAGACAGTTTCGGCCTTTATGATATTTGGAGTGATAAAAGATTTTTCGTTCATGGTCGTTAAAGAGTTAAAGCAAAGTTCAAATGGAAGTATTTTCCTTATCTTAGCAAACAGTTAGGCAGGACCTATTTTAATTGTAAGGCTGTCCTCTGTAATTCCTTACATGATCTTTTAAGAGACCAAACCGGTCGAGACTGAGATGGTTAGGCTTTACGTGGACATGACGAACTACTTTCCAGCATTCGTTCCCAACTGTTTCCAATCTCAGGCGCGAGTTATTATTTATGTTGTTTTGTTCAGTAACAGTTTTCTTTTTATCAGACGCTTTTGCCGATGGTAGTGCATCATAAAGTTTGCTGAATGTCTGATCGAAGACAGCCCTATTGACAGTTTGCCTTTTTGGTACGAACGCTAGCAATGTCCTCCTCTTAGCACACAAAAAGGCAGTCTCCATAGCTTTGCCGCTCGAGTGTGTTGCTTTACAAATTCTCTTTGTGAGAAATTTTCTGCTGTTTGAACACTATTGGACGTAAAAAATGCCACGCCATGAAGGAATTCACTAAATCAAGCGAAACTTACCACACATATGGACAAAAAGGTTAAAAAGAAGTGATTTAATATCTGAGGGATTTTTTTTTGATTGGAGGTTTAACGACCACCGTGAGCAACTCAATGGGCTATAAGCAGTCGCCCGTCCCTAATTTAGGGTCACTGGTTCCAGGGAAGGGATAGAGCTAGTGCCGTAAGACAAACACAACATCCACGCCTCACCGGGATTCGAACCCGGACCCCTTCTGGACGAATGATCAGAGGCCATCGCTTAGACCACTGCGCCACCGGGGCGGCTATCTGAGGGATTAGATGTATGCGATAGCCGAGGAGACAGTACAGTACAATGGGACCTGAGTCAGTATGTCGTATGCCGCTATGCTGGGCTATACATTCTACAACACGGTGTGGCATCGAGAGGAGAAGTCTTTGGATATTGTTCTGAAGCTTCATTGAACCTGTGTCGTTGACCTGTGTCCACAATTCATCGATAATGCGATGTGGTGTGGTCGTGCAGAGGCATTAAGTCATCGGACAATGACGACCCACACATTCTCTGTTGGGGAACGTCTAGGTATCGCAATGACTAGGGCAGCACCGGGACACCTTGTAGGCATTGCTTGATTACATTGGCAGTGTGCGGGCGAGCGTTATCTTTTTGAAACTGGGCATCAGGGACATCACGTAGATACGGCAACAAAACGGGCTGCAGCATAACACCAACGTATCGTCGTGCTGTCATTGTACCCATTATGCGTACCATAGGTAAACGGCTTTCGAAACTGATAATACCCCGAACCATTACTCCAAGCTCAAAAGCCGTATGATGCTCGTGGATGGCAGCAAAACGTCTCTAGACTTTCAATGGGGGATCATGAGAACCAAGACAGAAGCGAGACCCATATCTCTGAATACGACATGGTTTCATTCGTCACGCCAAGCATGTCTGGAATGGCACCTTGCGCGACGATGTGCTGCGTTGAGTGGCAGTCGTCGCATTAGCTGATGAGAGCGCAACCCTACCTTAGTCAATTTGCGATTCACAGTCCCGTGTCGATATGGGGATATCAATAGCTTGTACATCTCGTCTTATATCATCCGCTGTGGATTATGAGGCTGCTACTGCTTGCCGTCAAATGCAGCCATCTAGGCGTTAGAACGTCCACCTACATGCACTAGTCCATTTATGGTGAGGCACGCTAATTTCCTCCAACCACTGTCCCACATTTGGTAAAGAGTGGTTGCATGTCGATGCGTTTTAGCCGCGATGCGACGTTGGAAGTACCAGTCGTAAGTAGCCCTACTATAAAGCTTCTGGTAAAGGTGTCCATTGAATGGTATGATTCCCAATGACGTCTCCCAGGAATTCTCCCACCTTGCCGGTGCTTTCACCACTCAGGTCATTTCGATTCAGTTGGTCCCAACACAAAAGACAAACTTATCTACTCTGAGCGGTTTTGCCGTTTTATCTCCTTCACTTTTCACGTAATTGGTTCGCAAAAAAATCGTTTGCATATCCAACTGTCGACATATACCCATCAATTCGCATGGAACTCCGACAAGTGCTTCCTGGTCTGGCATTTTCTTTGTCAAACAGCGTACTTTGCGTTTCGATTTAGCGGTCGAAGTGGTAGAAATAACATTTATTTCAATTCATGATGCTTATCAGCAAGTAATACCTCTTCGGCATCATGTCATTAATGCCAATAAAATTATACCGCTGTGCGCTCCTTGTTGGTTTTGGTATACTAGCTGCGAATCCATCGGGCACATAAACTTCTCATTCGTATTGGAGAGAACAGATTTACCGTTTGTTCTTTTCGTCGTCGTACCCTAACAATGGCTAATGTATAATTCAGCTATGCACGTCACTTTCGGTATGGTACATTTGCACAGAACTGAGAATACTTTTTTTGCAGTACATTTTGTACTTACCTATATTACTTTGCTCGGAGCAAATCGCGATGTTCAGTTTAAACGCTGTGCAGACGTTATGTGTCACGTTTATTCCTGGAGGCTCCCCTTACCACCCCAAAAGCTCGAGTATTTGGGCTTTTTGAAGAGGGTAGTGACAGTTACTGATACAAAGTTAAAGTCTCATCTGATATCAGAAACGCAACTCGACCTGTTTCGTGAAAATATGGAATAGTTTTTGTTGAACTCTATTTAAGAAGGACATTTATTAATTTCTAAGTCTATCATGCCTGTAATTTATATTCTGATAATATTGCATGACTTTCCACTTAGTAACTTCAATGCACTTAGAACATGTTTGTTTCAGCTGTGTTAGCCTTTGTTAATAAAAGTATTCATCAAGTCTCCCACAAAACCATCCCTTTCACTGTAGCTTCGTGTGGTTCTTCGTCGTCTCTAAAACAGCATTCCACGATTTTAAAAGCTTTGAACTCGAAATGATGAAATCGAATCTGAGCTCAGACCAACTTCTTTTGCTAGAAATTTACTCACTGCTAAAATTGCTTGCGCAATGGCCACTTGATCGTAGAGCGTAAAAGCCCAATTATGCCAGTGATGGATTTCGAAACACATCTTCCTTCTCCGGAGTCGGATATTCTACCTCTTGAACAGCACCAGCGAAATTTTATTGCTGAAACTTGCAGTTTTGACATGTGCGTTACCCCTGAGGTAGGTACGGGACATAGCCCCCCCTTCCTCTTGAGAAATGTAGGTGCACGAAATCGCAGGTGCCGCCCCGGTGTCGCAGTGGTCTAAGCAATGGCTCATGACCGTTCGTCCGTGAAGGGGTCCGGGTTCGAATCCCGATGATACATGGATGTTGTGTTTGTCTTACGACACTGGCTCTCTCCCTTCCCTGAAGCCAGTGACCCTAAATTAGGGACGGGCGACTGCTTATATCCCATCTAGTTGCTCACGGTGGTCGGTAAATCTCCAATCGAAAAAAAAAGAAATCGCAGGTTATTTCGAGTCAGCCGACTAAACATGCTTGAAGGAGCTCTCTATATTCTGATTAATTCCCGACGACGCCGGCGCGTGTGAGAGAAGCATCATACATTCTTTAAAGCTCTGAAGAAGGAATTATCATTAATTCCAGACGATGTGTGGAAGAAGCACCACACAGTTTTTGAAGCTCTGAAGGAGGAATTCCATTAATTCCAGACGATGTGTGGGAGACGAATCACACATTTTTGAAGCTCTGAAAAGGAATTCTCATTCATTCCAGACGATGTGTGGAAGAAGCATCACACATTTTTTGAAGCTCTCAAAAAGGAATTCTCATTCATTCCAGACGATGTGTGGGAGAAGCATCAGACATTTTTCGAAGCTCTGAAAAAGAAATTCTCATTCAGTCCAGACGATGCGTGGGAGAAGCATCACACATTTTTTGAAGCTCTGAAGAAGGAATTCTCATTAATTCCAGACGATGTGTGGAAGACGCATCACACATTTTTTGAAGATCTGAAAAAGGAATTCTCATTAATTCCAGACGATATGTGGAAGAAGCATCACTCATGCTTTTCGAACATCACGGCCAGGAGATTCATTTTACATTTGGACGCCAACATAGCATAAAAGCCCAAATTTTCTGGTGATGGTTTCGAACCGACATATTCCTTCTCTGGAGTCGGATATTCTACCGCGGGAACAGCACCATAGAAGGCTTATTGCCGCAATTTGTCATTTTGACATGTTAGTCACGTCTGAGGCACGTACCTCACATTCGTGTTATTGCTGCAAAAAGATGATACAATACTATCAAACACCCTCAGCATCCATGCCTAAGTGAGCCAAATTTAAAAATAGAACTTACTGGACACGTCGGAGTGGGATTTTTTTATAATGTCTGAAACCGTATGCCTCTTGTTTTAGCAAAAGAGCTCAAACTAAGGTTCATCTAATCAACTGATACAGATCTGAGCTCTTCGCTATCTAGAGCTGCATATCTGCTTTCTTGGTCAGTAACAAATATATCAGAATTCTTGATTATTAGAAATCGCGCATAAAAGATGTCGCAATATTAAACATTGCTGGAGCAAATTATGAATGAAATTTGTTAAAGAAAGTTCTACAGAAGGATAAAATGTGACTGGTCAAAGCTTCTTACAGTCATCTAACTTCAGAAGATGATTCTACTATCACGACAAAACTCCACAAAATATAAAAATTTTGAAGATGACAATCCGTTTTTTGGTGTAAATATGACAAGGATGATAAGTCAGATAATATCCGAAAGCTTGAAAATTTCGTTGTCCTGGAGAGGGAATCGAAACCGCTCTCCTAGATAGCGCTCGGATATGCTTAATATCCAGATAGCGCCCGGGTATGCTAAGACAGCGCCTGGGTATGATAGCGCCCGGTTATATACATATGTATGTATGCTAGCATACCCGGGCGCTATCTGGAAGACGCGCATTCGATTCCCACTCCAGGACAACGAAATTTTCAAGTTTTCGGATAATATCTGTCTTACCATCTTTGTCATATTTACACCAAAAAGACGGATTGTCATCTTCAAAGCTTGTATTATATGGTGTAATTCCGTATTTCATTTATGATCCACAAAATAATTTCATTTTGCATTCTAATTAAGGCATCAGAAAATACCGCGGCAAAAAAATCTCACAGCATTAATTTCGGTGAAGCAATTAATCTTTCTCTCTCTCTCTCTCTCTCTCTCTCTCTCACTCACTCTCTCTCTCTCTCTCTCTCTCTCTCTCACTCACTCTCTCTCTCTCTCTCTCTCTGCGTGTGTGTGTAATGAGACCAAACTATGTCACATTTCAACGATCACTTTGAATAATTTCAATCTATTAATTCTTTTCCAATACTGAGGGATCTGTTCTTTATTCTAAATAAAATATCCGTAACATTCTTCGGTGGAGAATCTTACTAAATGCTTTTATTTAAGTTGCACGCGTAAATACTTGTTCAGTATTTTGTCGAATAAATTATTCATGCACATTCATTTTAGCCTGTGAGCGCAATTTTGCCAATCAAACTTTACTTAAGCACATATTTACTTTCATTCAGTACAGGCTCTTTCCAACTACTCAGAATTTTATTTTTGCATTAGCAACACTTTTTTGATTGATAATCAAGAAATGGGGAAAGTATGGTTGTAACATTTAAATAATGTTGAGTAAACGGTAGTCCTTTAGTGAAAGACCTGAAAAAGAAAGCGGATGTGGTACATTTCCCGAAATCATGTTTTTCGATTTCTTTTTGTTCGTGTGGAACAAAACTTGCTTTTGATTGACCAAAGCAGAGCATTGAAATTGAAACTTCTGGTAAGAAACATAGCCTCTTATTGCTTCTTTTGGGTATTTCACTTTAAATTAGGTTACACCCTGCGTGCACCACTAAAGCCACAATAAAACATTTTTAGAGCTCGATCATTTTATAAACTGTGAAATGACCGGATTTCCGGAGTTAAAATGCTGTACCATCATTTGAAATAATGGTTGATAAGAATTCGTGACGTTTAGATGACGTACTACTGAGGTGACGCATGAATTAAATCGACTGTAAACAGAGATGAGCATGCCTGCGCAGTTCATTTGGAAGAACTACCGCTCCGTAGCAGGAAAATGGGAGTACGAGTCCCACATTCGGCGAATGGTTATGTGTTATATTGGCTCCTGAACGAATTTCTGGCAGTTAAGTTTGAAAACTTTGTGTGATGAGGCTTGCACACGACGCACGTATTTAATAAAATTAATTATTCTACGATGAGATGGCCCTTCGGGTATGGTTGTTGGTAGACCCGAAATCTGCGATTTTGTTCCCCGGCTTACTCAAGTGAGGAAGGAGGTAGATGTAACATTTAACGTACTATGTGACATGACATACTATTGAGGTGACGCATGAGTTGAATCGACAATAAAGCAGCGATGATCTTGCCGGAGAAATTCAATTGGGAGAACAGTCACTCAGGAGAAGGAAGACGTGAGTTCGACCGGCAAAAGGTTATATGCAGCGAACTGCAAACGCCTTTTCGTTTTTCAGCATTGTCGAGTCACGATGTGAAACCCAGTTTTCTTACTAATATCAAGTAACGTTGAACAGTGGAATGGGTTTAACTTAATTGCCGACGGACGTCTTTAGCCTTTGCTTCCTCTGTGACTTTCTCAGGTTTCCGACGAACCTTCATGATGAGATGTTGCCGCGGAAACTGAACTTCGCATCTTGAGTGATTTTGTTTTCCTTCGAGGTTTAACGACCACCATGAGTACCTCGATGGGCTATTAGCAGCCATTGGCCCTTATTTAGGACCACCTGCTCCCGGGAAGACAGAGAGCATTGTAGGATAGTGATGAACCATTCATAAACCATTCGTTCACAAAACTGCTCTTCACAGTGAATGGTGAATGGTTCGCTCTCACCGCTGTGAATAATTATTCAATCTGCCATTACTGCGACACACGCTGTAGTCACGGCACGTTCAACTTTCTTTCGCCGCCCCGGTGGCGCAGTGGTCTAAGGCGTTGGCCTCTGATCATTCGTCCGTAAGGGGTCCGGGTTCGAATCCCGTCAGGCATGGATGTTGTGTTTGTCTTACGGCACTGGCTCTCTCCCTTCCCTGGAACCAGTGACCCTAAATTAGGGACGGGCGACTGCTTATAGCCCATTGAGTTGCTCACGGTGGTCGTTAAACCTCCAATCAAAAAAAAAAAAAAAAAAACTTTCTTTCTCCCTCATGAGGTTTTTTTTTTTTGATTGGAGGTTTAACGACCACCCTGAGCAGCTCGATGGGCTATAAGCAGTCGCCCGTCCCTAATTTAGGGCCACTGGTTCCAGGGAAGGGAGAAAGCCAGTGCCGAAAGACAAACACAACATCCATGCCTCACCGGGATTCGAACCCGGACCCCTTTCGGACGAATGATCGGAGGCCATCGCTTAGACCAATGCGCCACCGCCCCCATGAGTTCGGAAATAAGTGAGCAAGCAATGAGAAGTCAGCTAGGAAACAATGAAACTTAAGAATTGGAATGAAAAAGTGAATGCCATTCGTTTGAACGGTGAGTTTGCAACGAGGTGCACACGTGCAAGTTATGCAAATGATTGCATTTGCAGGCAAATCGCACAAACAGCGTGGAGGATATAATCAAACAACCAGTCCGTGAGGTTATCCGCTTATATCCCGCGTCACGGCCGTGGGATATAAGCAGACAACCTCATATCGAGGCATCGTCACGGCCGCGAGAAGTGAGTGGTTCTGCTGTAACCGTGTCTGGAGAAAGAACAAAGGGTGCCAATGCCGTTAAGACGCCGTCATACGTGATTTCGTCAAACGGATGAGTTCATGAAAGGTGTACTTGTAGGCCTTCGTACCGCCGGATAGTTCTTGCGTCGTACTCAAGTGAGGAAGGAGGTAGATGCAACGTGATGCCACAACAGTCGGTCACATTTAGAGACAGTGGTCCAAGGAAGAATCTGTGCAACGTCGTAGGGGGTCGAACCACGGAGACGGACGTCTGAGCGCACCAATCGTCGCATCCGACGTCATGCCGTAGTGGAGTAACAGGCCACAACGGGCGACATTTTGCGGACTGTACGGGGAGGCTTGAATGCTCCAATATTGGCGTGGACAGTGTCGTGCAGATTGGTTGAGTCTGGTTTGCTGTCCAAGGCTACCTTTAACAGCGACCCTTCGTCGTCCCCGCTTGGCGTGGTGTCGCTCCAGAACTGCGTGGGGTGCTGAATAAAACAGTGTGCTGTTCAGCAACGAATCGCGGTTTTGTCTCACCACGGACGATCGCCGTGGGAGAGTCTGGAGTTGACGTGGCCAACGGGCGGGTTCCTCTTGCATTGTAGAGCGCCACACGGCTCAGCAACGTGGAATCATGGTGTGAGGTGCTATCAGCGCCAACAGCAGCTCACAGTTGGCATGCATTACGGACACATTGACGGCACGCCGCTATGTTGACGAGGCGCTGGGGGCCCGTGGCACTACCGTATCTGCAGGGCACCCTAAACGCCGTTTTTCAACAGGATAACGCCCGGCCGCATACCGCTCGGATCAGCCTGAATGCTGTACACGGTGTGCGGATGCTTCTGTGGCCAGCACGATCCCCCGACCTCACGCCCCTTCGAGCATCTGTGGGACACGATTGGACGTCGGCTGAGTACCCTCACACCCCCTTAAAAATGAAGATGAACTGTGGACTCGGATCAACACCACATGGTCCACGATACCCCAGGACTCTATTCGGACCCTCATTGCCTCGATGCCACGTCGGATTCAACGCTGTATCGTCCAAAAGGAGGACTACACTCCTTATTGATCATCCTATATATTCGACCACTGGAGCCTAGGCTGTATATGAGAATTAAATCATTTGTACAGGACCTGCTTGGCTATATGTGTGTGCAGTTTGGCCTGTTTTCGAGCATTCCTTCATGGTGTGGCATTTTCTCTGTCAGGCAGTGTATGTTGGAACTTAAGAACTAGAATGAAAAAGTGAATGCCATTCATTTGAACGGTGCGTTTACATTGAGATGAGATCCGTGTATGGTGAATGGGGAAGATCCTGCTCTTTTTGGCAGTTTGACAAATTCCGCTGGCATCGCAGGCGTTTTGAGTTTGAAACGAAGAATGATTTACTTAGTAAATGTAGTGAGATAACTGGAAGTGAAAAGTGAACGGTCATTCCTGAATGATTCTTTTGCGCGAATGGTAAATGAGCTCCTTAGAACGAATGATTTGTACCATTATTACCGTAGCACAAGCACACCACCCGTGCCCAATCCGGAACTCAAATTCTGACTCAGATTGGACGACTAGCAGCAAACCTGCACGGGCGTCTTCTTTGATTTCTCCACTTCCGTATAAATGGTAGGCATAAGATTATGTCTTCAGTTTTGGTGATCAAGATTATTGCAAAATTCGAAAAGAGGTGTTTGTTTATTGCCTTCTAAAACTTAAAACTGACCTTCTCTCCCTACAATTGCCGTTTACTGTTTCAGGGAGTGAGCTAATTGTGGTCAAGTTCTTTTTGTTTCGTGATTCAACGAACACCATGGAACAAGGGAGAGGTGCAGAGTCGTAAAATAAGCATACCTCTCGTGCGTTATCCAGGACTAGATTCTAGTCCCTATTAGGACGACTAGCCGGAAAACTTTTCCTCTGACCACTGGGCCACTTAGGCGTCTTGCTAAAGTTACTAGCCAGCATTATGTTGAGAAAAACCGTGCTGTTATTACAAAAACCAAACATTTAAGTGCTCTCTTATTTACCATTTGTTAGTTCCATAAAATTTGGTATCTGTGAGGTCTCAAAGCACCCTTTCTACCGGTCGGCGAATATTCAGTCAACTGAAAGTTACTGCCTACTCGAGTCACTTCACAAAAATGATTCAAGTCATAGAGTCACTGATTAAGTCAAAGACTAAAATCACTTAGAAACGTACTAAATGATATTTTCCAAGACAAAACATGTAGCATTTATCATCGATGCTGTAAAGACTTTAACGAAGGGAGGCCAAGATAGACCACTGTTAGGAAAACCGTGTGCTCTTGTTGTTGTTCCTTTGGATCATGGTTACTTTCGAGAATCAAAGAACGTATTAGGTGCTTAAATACGAATACAAACGTTACGTGCAAACACAAGCAAATCAGAAGTTCCCAGGTAGGTGCCAAACAACTATATTTAATTTGAACTAACTAAAATCTAACGTGTTTAAAGAAATATGAAATGACAGCTCACAGGTGAGTATGAAGCCCTAAATTTAATTACATTTTGTCAAAATCTACATATAGAAACAGAACAGGAAGAAAAAATTCGCACTGGTAAGTAGAAGTACTTATACTTAATTAATACTGTGAAAATCAAAACTCCGAATTGAATGAAGATAATCAGAGGTAAGTTTGGAATCCATATATTGTAGGTACTTAATCTCAACTTACGAAATTTCTGCTTGCAGATATTTAAAAATTAAGTGAAGAATAACTTATTGGTGCTTTTGAAAGAGCTGGCTGCCCCATTAGCAGCACAAAACTAATGTAAAATTCCCAAACACTAATCGCATTTTATCAGAAAACTTCACAGAGCAGTCAAGAAGTCGGTGATTCTTGAAATGACATGTGTATATATTGATAACATTGATTTCCAAATGAACAAGTAAATTAATGAATAGTAGACATGAAAAACCGAGGCCTATGCTTCTAGATATGATGACTTCTTGAAAGTATTGTACTTGAATTAATTCCCGCTCTTACCCAATAGAGCGCGGCAGTGGTGCGCTGTGACCCGGGCCACACGTGACCTCTCTAGCACATGCACGTACCGTCCGTAGTCTGGGAGAAGCAGTGTGACACGCGATCGTAGGGCACGTAACATGAGTTTGTATCGCATTCACGATGTCGAGTTTCGTACCAAAAAAGGAGCATTTGCGGGAAGCATTACTCTTCTGCTTTCATCTCAAGAAATCTGCAGCGGAATGTCATCGTTTGCTAGTGCAGGCCTATGGGGAACATGCCCTATTGGAAACAACATGCAAAGATTGGTTCCGACGCTTCAAAGCCAACGAATATGACGTGAAGGACAAAGAGCGCCCTGGGCAGCCGAAAAAGTTCGAAAATAGCGCATTTGAAGGCCTTTTTGGACGGGGATTCATGTCAGACGCTCCACGAGTTGTCTGAAACACTACGGGTCGATGAGTCAACGGTTAGCAAACGTTTAAAGGCAATGGGAATGATCCAGAAGCTCGGAAACTTGGATCCCACATGACAAGGTTATTCTTCTCCACTACAATGCTAGACCTCATGTCGCCAAATCCGTGAAGGAACTCTTGGAGGCACTTGGCTGGGACTTCTTACCCCACCCGCCTTATTCCTCGGACTTCCATTTGCTACGGTCGCTACAACATGGCCTGTCAGAGCAGCACTTCCTTTCTGTCGCGGATATATAAACATGGCTACATGAATGGTTCGCCTCAAAACAACTGCATTTTTCTACCGCGGAATATATTTGTTACCCCAACGTTGGGAAAAGGTCGTAGCTGCAAATGACACTACTTTGAATAGAATATCCTGTATCGTTCTGTGGCCACAAACAGGTGTTTGTGTGGCAAAAACAGCGGGCATTAATTCAAGCACCTACTATAAGCAACTCTAAGCAAACAACACTCATTGATTGTTTTTCGGGGTTTAGCAGCCCCTGTCAGCAGTAAAAGAGTCACGCATTTCAAATTTAGAGTCACTGTTTACAAGAAACAGACAGACCGAGTGGGTCTAACCCGCTGGCTTCAGTTCATTCGTCCGATATTAGTTTTGGTTCGAATCCCGGAGGAGTCGCTAGGGGTGTTTCCGATGGCACTATCTCTCTCCCTCCACTGAAACTACAATGTTTTATGTTAAATTAATGAAAGTCGCTTTAAACTACATTGGTGTCCAAAGTTACCGTGACAAACACAAAATCATGAATGACGCAAAATTTACAAGACACATTTTAATGACATTTGGTACGGACATACATATGTCGATAACGCAGCAATACCCAACAAGAAAAGAATACCATCACGGCACAAAGAGGTAGCCTGCGCCAGAATGTCAGCCCAAAAGTCAAGCAGCAAGTGTCGCGGATTTCGATGGGACAATAGGAAGTGGGATTTTCCCGAACGGCGATACAGCTGGCACGACGAGCCCTTATGCTGTTTCCAAGGATGTGAATGAGAGTTAAAGACAATACGTGTGATTTCTTCACCAAGACGCGTCAGAGTTCCGAGAGAGTTCTGAGAGGGGGCTGCCGGCTTGCAATAGTTCTTCCCAGGGCATAGCAATCACGCTCTATCCGATTCAGTTCAGGAAATCTCGCGCGAATCTACATCCTGTGAATATTCGGACTCTCCCGGTATTCGTCGACTAGCCGAGCCCTATGAGGACGGGCGTTATCGTCCATAAAATGGAACTGTGGAGAAATAGCTCTCCTGAAACGCCGTACATATGGCTCAAGGATGTCATCCGTTTCGCAGTCAGAGGTTGTCCTAAAACCATAAGCAGCGGCGTGCGTCCATCGATCATTATGCTAGCAAAACCAGGAGTCCACCATCGTCGTAGTGGTCAGCCCACTACGACGACAGCCCACTACGACGTGTTGTAAATTTGGAGAGAAACAGGAAGCTTCGGCTTCCTGTTTCTCTCCAAATTTACAACACGTCGAGAACCCATGTTTAGGCTGTTCCGCGACTCGTCCCTGAAAGAAACACGAGCCCGTTGAGCAAGGTCAAGGGGTGATTTTGTCGGACACAATTCAGACGGATCCTTGCGTATGATGCCGGCGAATGTTATATAGATAATTGGCCTTCTTGCAGGCAGACCTCTCTCGTGGAGTCTTATGTAAACTGTTTCCCTTGATATCGCAGTTCCCTCTGCAGATACTGCAGACCACTAACCTGGACACATTCAGCCATTTTGCTACCTCAGCTTCAGGTTGCTCCGCTTTCAATCTACCAAATGCTCTTCACCGTGCAGAGTCTTTTATCTTTTACTCGATGGTGTGGATGCATTCTTCCCCTAACAGTCTAACTCAAGCTTCGACTGCAATGGGGCATTTACCAGCAGTATAATATCCGAGCGCACACGGCTTGCCTTTCCCGACGGACTGCCTCCATCGTGTTGCAATCATCCCTTGGCCAGCCTGGTCGCCAGACTTTTATCCTGTAGAGCATATCTACGTCATGCTGGGATGTCGGCTGCGGCTATCACCGAATATCCGGGATCTTGTTCAGAAATTACAGGACTGTCAGCAAATTCTATCCCAGAACATCAAAGTTTTGTTTGATTCCATGCCACGCCGTTTATCAGCGTGCATCGCAAACACAGATTGTTTTACGAGGTACAAATTTATAGCAGTTATACTACGATATTTCCGAAATAAAGAATCTCACTGCTGCGTTACTCTAATCTCGTCTTTATCTCTCCCTCCACAAATGCACGTTCATCAATTAGGATGGGACGCTTGCCTTTAGGTGCGTCGATTTTTGGCCTTATTTTGTATTTCACAGAAGCTTCTTTCGTCGAAATATCTTCTTTTCCGTAATTCAAAATTGGAATGCAATACGCTACATTTTTAATCCATTTATGGTAGACGAGTGTCCAGGAAATTAATAATGATTTGCTCAATAGCTTATTTCATTTTGATATCGCTAAGGATGGATGGGGAATAAATTGGAAATATTTAGTGACATTTTACCCTTTGCGGTATCACAAAAGATCTGAAACACGCAAATATATTAAATTCATTAATGTTAATGCTTATCAAATAAATAGAGTTGAATTGCATATCCTTTTTTGGCATTTTTCTTTTTCGTTTCTTATGCATTTGTTATAATCCAATTTTCTTTCTTTGCGCAGCAATGTGAAAGAATTGGTTGCTCGAAGAAAAAACCTGGACTACATGAAAAAACTGGTTGCTGACTTGGACGACCAACTGACGAGGCTTCAGTAAGTATTCTCAATAACTTCTGTTGAATAATTTATAAACTAAATGAATAAATTACCCGTGAAGCCTGTAACGGCGAAAAACCGCCTCAATAAGTATTCCTTTCGCGTGTGCTTTGCTTTCAAACCATGTTCAAAGTTTAATTAACACAATCTTTTAAAATAATCAGTACATAAAACAAGAAAATTCAGAGATTTTCTATTTGTGGTTTCCCTTTTCTTGTGTTTGAAAGCTTCCTTTTGCGTAATAAACGCTGTTTTTTACAATCTTTTGTTATTAGCACTGTTTATTAATTTGATAACATTCGAAAACAATCCTTTGCCATTTGATGCCATCATGAATCCTATAAGTTTTTCCATTTTGAGAAGCACCTGTTGTTTTGTTGTTGTTGTTAGCTTTTATGGAATTAAATTATCTGAGTATAGGATAAGGCTGAGAATTATGGAACAAAATTTTTTCAGTGACTTCCAGATATCTTAATTAAATTGATATGTCTCAATTAACACAAATGTTCTATTGAAGTTTATTACAACATTTGTGAGCAACGCAAAGCCATGTATTAAAATTTTCTGCACGATTTGCTTATGAGCACCATTAAGCAAAAATCGCAGAAACATGCATTGATATCTTATCATCATCATCATTCATTCTCATTCCACTGCTGGATAAAGGTCTCCCCAAGTCTCTTTTACAACTCTCTGTCTTGGGCAATTCTCTTTCATGCTATTCCGGCATGCCTCGGATTCCCCCCCGAACATATCCCACATGGTTTTCTTCTGGCTTTTGCCTTGTCCCTTGGTATCAAGTCTAACTGGTTGACATATAAAATGCTACACAATGAAGGAATACGCGAAATGAGATGACATTTACCACTCATGTTGGTGAGAAAGAAGTGATTTAATTCCTGAGGGATTATACGAATGCGTTGGGCGAGGAAGCAGTATAATGCAGCCTGAGTCAGTAGGTCCTATGACCGCCATGTTGGGCTAAACATTCTACAACACGGCGTGGCATCGAGTCGAAAGGTTACCCGATGGTTTCCTGATACAACTCAAACGGTTCCAGCACCTAGTAGAGTCCACACCGAGAACTGTTACAGTATTATGCGGACGAAACGTGGTTCTACACGATATTTGGTAGGTTGTGACACATACCTCTAAGTAAACCTTCCGTTTGAGTTCCTGTCTTCTCATGAAAATTTGGTTTCTTCTTCTTATATATTTTTCTGACTTAACGCTACAGAGTTCCACCCGATGAATTTGATGTTGGCAACCCCTGACAGCAGGTGCAACCAACGTAGTAAAAGACTGATGAGATAAGAAATGAGTGTGCAATCTTAATTGAGGAGTTGTCGATGAGCAATCTTACACCAGAGATTAAGGAAGTTCATGAAGGATTTATGTGCAGTATTAATAACTGTGATTTGGGCAAGCTACATTCTTCCATTGAGAGAGCATTCACGTACATTGCAATGGAAGTTCTATTCCACGTCTCTTGTTGTGTCGGGAACTACTTGCGGTTGATTAATTTGTGATGCTAATAAAAATAGTGGAATCATGTAAGTAGACTTTATATTCAATGAAATCTGGCAGGCCGCCCCATTGGCGCAGTGGTCTAAGCTGTGGCTTCTGATCATTTGTCCTAAAGGTGCCCGGTTCGAATCCCGGTGAGGCATGGATGTTGTGTTTGTCTTACGGCACTGGCTCCCACCCTTCCCTGGAACCAGTTCCCTAAATCAGGGACGGGTGACCATTTATAGCCCATTTGTAGCTCACGGTGGTCGTTAAACCTCCAATCAAAAAAAAAAACCTGGCAGTAGTATTATCGAAGTGTCAGTTTATGTCTTTTAGTCTTTGAGCCACAAAGAACGACTGGAGAAATATCCTGGCATCCAAGTGCAGTTAAATTCTTTAAGTATACAAGCTTTAAGTTAAGATTGAAGTAAAGTGAACGTTAACGTAACAGTAAATATACATATCAACAATCCCGTATTAAACTACATAAAACATTATAAGATGTATATAAAAAGTCGACCTTTCAGTGTATTTGCGTCCTTATCGTCATAGGAAATAAATCCTTTTTGATCTGGATTGGAGATGTGCTTTGTTTTTGGCCTTAGTGCATGTGTCTTTATTTGTGTGTTTGTGTTCTGTCCTCACGGCTGCTTCTTGTGTGGCATCAGTCAGTACCTAGGAATTCGTCGTCGCGGATGATTACAACGAGAAGTTTATTAGTTAACTATCGTCATGTTATATTGTTTTGTTGTTCTTGGTATTCTTAAGAAAGGTCGATCCGTGAGTTTTTCTCATTTGGCCACTTAAGGCCAACAGATCACGTTTACGCTTGTTAACTTGCAGCCTTCTTCGGAATATTGGACATAACCCGTGTGTATTTGATTCCACACGCACCAAATGAGTAAATCTTTTACAGACTAGTACCTCAGTCGTTGGATGATTATTGCTTTTCCGTTTTCCACAGCAATTAGGAGGCTAAATATTTATTTGAAACATTTTAATTCCTTTCCTCACATTCTTTTTACATGGTCTTCTGCTTTTTGTATCAGCTTTTCTTTCTTGACTTGAAATTTCAGAAACTTTTATTGGGTGAGTTACATCGCTGACTCTTCCATCGGTTATTTAAAATAGCACCACACTTTGCTGTCAGTGAAGTACAACACTTCGGGTAAAGCTTTATAATTCCTCCAAACTTTACGAGGTATACAATCTTTTCACCAATCAATATACACTGAAGAGCAATTGAATTAGAGATACCTGTCTAGTAACGTGTAACACCACCTTTCGGCCTGATGACGGCGGCGATTCGTCTCGGCATGGACTCGACAAGACACAGGAAGCGTTGGGAAGCCATACGGTTCCACGACCCCTGAACAAGCTCCCACAGTTCACGAAGATTTGATGGAGGGGGGTCAGAGCCTCGAATATCTCTCTCGATGGCATCCCAGATGTGCTCGATGGGATTCAGGTCAGGTGACCTATCTGGCCAAGGAAGCGAGGTCACGTCGAAGGAGTGTTCATCCAACCATTCGGATACAATTCGGGACGATGGCACGGTGCATTGTCTTGTTTCAGGATGAGGTCCCCAGTGGGATGTTGAAGACGCACAAACGGGGGCAAATGGTCGTCCAGGATATCCCGGTAACGTTGACCTGTGAGGGACGATATCACACGTACCAGGGGTCCTATTTCAGTCCACGTAAACAGTACCCAGACGAGAATGCCACCTCCACCAGCTTGAAGAGTACCCTGCTGGCAAGAAGGATCCATCGCTTCATGTGCTTTGCGCCGTACTCATATCCTGCCATCCGCATGTACCAACGTGAATCCCGACTCATCAGTCCAGGAAACATTTTCCACATGTCTAGGGTCCAGTGGTGATGTTTCCGCGCCCATGCTAATCTTTGCACCCTGTGATGTGCGGTTAGCAGCGGTACCCTCGTGGGACGATGGCTTCTGTACCCCATAGCGAAGAGATGGTTCTGGATGGTGTGGCTGCTCACACGTTTTTGTGCACCAGCGTTAAATTGCCGAATGATTTCTTGCACTGTGGCCCGTCTATCCGCTGTTACAATGCGAGCTAACTGACGATGACCCCGCTCATCCACACGCTGTTGTCCACGGCAGTTTTCCTTTTCAGGGATGGTTTTACCGGATTCGATGTACTCACGGTGCACCCGTGACACAGTGGCTCGTGAAAATCCCAATACCTGCACGACTTTCGAGATGGAGTGACCGACCTTTTCGTCGTGCCCCGACAATTTGGCCACGATCAAATGTGCTTAGATCCTTCGCCTCACCCCTACTGCGTCCGACTCTTACTGATTCCCGTCACATCACTCCTTATATTGTCGGATCGCTGCATACGTCATGTCGTTTCCGTTTACAGGGCCGCCCAAAGCGCCACATTTGCATAACGCCAGCTGTCTCTAATTCAATTGCTCTGCAGTGTAATCAATTGATTGTCTCCCTCCAAATACAGAGGGTGTTCAGAATGCTTCCGTATTTATATACTTTCCCAGTGGAAAGGTGTTAAATTGAAACAAAACAAGAAAAAAGCTCCGAATTTCTACTTTAATATACATATTTTAGTTTTCTACATATCCCCTCCCCTGATGTTCGATACAGATACGCTAACGTTTAACGAGTTTTTTTAAAACCCGTCTCTAAAAATCTTCAGGTTTATCTAGGAACCATTTACTCGTAGCGGCTTGAAGATCTTCGTCACAAGTGAATTGAATTCCTTTCAGATGTCTCTTGAGAGCAGAAAAAAAAACAGAAATCGGACGCCGCCAAATCTGGGCTGGAGGTAGGATGGGCAAGAACTTCAAACTCGATTTTCTCTATGGCCTCTGAAATGAAAACACTGGTATGGGGTTTAGCCTCATCGTGCTGCAGAATCATTGGAATTTTCCCCCACGCACGTGTTTTATTCTTTGCTTTAACTTTTTAAGGTATACACGTAGCTCTCAGAGTTGATACCTTTGACCATGTGTGCCTAATGAAGAATGCCTCTGTGGACCCATAACACAGTGAGCATGCACTCACGGTCAGAAATTTGAGTTTTGATTTTTTTTCGCTCGAGGATAAGATGGGTGTCGGTATTCCAGGGATTGATTTTTCATTTCTGGGTCATAATGGTGAACCCAACTTTCATCACCAGTCATCACCAGAGCTTTGGAGATTCTATATTTTTCATAGCAAGCAAGCACCCTTTGGCATGTTTGAAGTCTTGATTTCTTCATTTCAGTCGTTAGGGGACGCGGTACCCAACGAGCAAACACTTTGTTGTATCCTAAAAGTTCAACAATGTCATTAACACTTCCTGAACTGAAGTTCAGCTTAGCTGCTGTGGTTTTATGTGTTATTCTTCAATTTTCCCTGATGAACTTATCGACTTTTTCCTGTTCAAATCGCGAGTTGCGATTACGGACCTCCCACTCCGTGGCTGATTCTTCACGGCCAACATTCCTCCACTGTCCTTTGATTTTTCTTATCCAATGATGAACAATACTTACGTCCAAATTTTCAGAACCATCAACTGACACTAATCTGGCATGAATTTCTTTGAGAGGTACATTTTTATGAGTTAAAAATTCTATAACTGCTCGTTGTTTGACACCCGTTGACACAGTTGAGAAAGAAACATCCATTTTAAACAGAATTGAAAAAGAAACAAACGGCTGTACGGGGTTCCATTACGCTGTAAAATTAAGTTAATGGTACAAAGAACCGTTTGCCATCTGACTGGTTGCTAGGTAACAAGTCAAGCGCGAGACACTTGCGCGGTGGCATTATTTATTGAATACGCCTCGTACATCAACATCATTGGACAATGAATCGTGCTGCTCATTGTCCCTGTAATCTGTGTCATCAGCGGTAATGTAAAAGCAGCGTAATGTCTGCAAAATACTGAGACGAATTTCCTTGATTCATTCAGCAAATCAACTTGCTTACATTCCATGACTACCGCCCGGTGGCGCAGTGGTGTAAGGCGCTGTCTTATGTTCATTTGCCCAAGCTGGGTCTGGGTTCGAATCCCGGTGAGGCATGGATGTTTGTCTTTTGGCACTGGTTCTCAATATGTCCTTTCTCCAACACTGGTTATCTGTGTACATTTAGCATACTGTAAAATCCATGTTTGATGTATACTTGTTCACAATGTGTTACATGATCAATCCTGTGTAAATTGGTCATTTGGCATGCTGTCAATCATGTATGATTTGTGCTTGTTGCTATGTAATTACTGTATCCTGTGTATGTCATTGTACCACCAAGTCCCGTAAATCATTTAAAAAAAACATTCAGGACTCCATTAAAAAAAAGCCATGACTGCCAAAATTTTTATCTCGGTTAATCTAAATCTTCAAATCGACTCATGGTGTACATCCTCTAAAGAAAATGATTGAGAGCGAAAAATTTTGATTTAGGCAGCAGCCCTTCAAGTTCTTTCGTAAAGACTAGAAAAAGGTTTTTGCGTTTATATACAGCTGTATATAAAAGATTACATTCCATCCATATTCTCTTTTACATCCAAAGGGGTGCGGACAGACTGCAACATTCCATTCATATTTACTTTAGCATCTAAAGACATGTGGATAGAGGGTTCTACAGCCGGGAGGCTGAGATCGCAGTTCATAATAGCACACTACTTATTGATTTATTGGTCACGTTAAAGTATCGTAAATATTTTGCTAAAAACTGACAATGTGATTCCGTATAGGCATTTTGAAATTATTTGATTTTTATTTCGAAGTTTAACTACTACCATGAGCAACTCTAAGGTCTATAAGCAGTCGCCCGTACCTTGGTTGCATGGAAGTGGTGGAACTAGTGCCGTAAGACAAACACGCCATCCATGTTACATCTAGTACACAAACCAGGCACCACTCAAATGAATGGTCTGAGGCCATCTCTTAGACCACTGCGCCACCGGGACGGCTATGAGTTCTTTGAGATATAAGCAGTCGCATGTCCATAAGTTTGCAACAAGTGTCCCAGGAAGAGGGGAAGGGCCAGAGCTGAGCGACGGGTACACACCATTCATGGGCCTATCTCCGATGACAGGCCAGAAACTGGCACCTCTGACCACTCAGATACTGGGGTTGCTTATATTATGTGTTGTCGCTTGTGCCAACAAATAAGTTCTGACTTAGGACCATAACAGAATATGTGATGTATAAGTTGAATGGTCGCTTTGTTTCCAAGCTAATTCAAACAGATCGACTTAGAAATTTCTACTTGACCCAAACAAGAAGTAATACTGAAAACGATTGCCCGTGCCGCTTATAATTAAAGGCACAACGGAGATTAGTACACATCTCTTAAGTTAGAAGACGTCAACGATTGCAACCGCACCCACTCGAACAACCCCGGCACAATTCAGCCCGGGAAGACAGGAGACCCATGAGACTCCAACAGGGGGACCAACACCAGAGAACAACTTTCTTTGACCAAATTTTGGTCTTTACTTAAACAAACAAAATACAATGCCCAAAGGGCACATCTCTTTAGATTACAATTTTCTCGATACATTTTTCAGAAGCACATTCAATTGCGACTAACATTCGAAAGATCCAATTAATAATTATTACTTTCACAACAATCAGATGATAGCTATATTATATTCAAACTTCAATTGTTCAAAACACTCACTAAAAGACCATAGTTATGACATTAAATACAGAATAGCATTCAATATAGATGAAAGCAACCGGCGTTGCGCAGTTGGCTAATAGCCAGCTTCGTGCCTGTGGGTTAGGCGACAACTGTGGTTTCTCTCACCCGTTGGTACCCGTTCGATTCGGAACTTTTCCAAAGCCTTCCTCAAACCAAATGCTAATCCATGGATGGGTCCGCAAAAATCGGTCCTGGACTTTCAAGCCGTATCGGAAGGTGACGACCGGGATTGGCACCCTCCCATACTCTCCATTGTACTTGGACTATTTGTTTGTGTCTGTCATCTACTACAAAATACTCATACATATATACATGTATTTCCATTTTGTTGTTTAACGACAATCATGAGAAAATTTTAGCTTTGTAAGTCGTCGCCCATCCTAAATTTGTGGCCACTTCTAGGAAAGTGGTAGGATCGGCCTCAAACCCGAGGCTGACTTGGTTGACTAGCCAGAAACTAGCGCCTTTGACCTTACGACCATCGGGGTTGCTACAGTGTATTTCCGAGCAATTTAAATAGCACAAAAATCCGAACAAATATCAGATTGCTATATTCGAGGTATCTACTATCACCTCCTAGAAATGGCCATTTTATCCCAATTTTTAGTTCGCCATCAAACTGAATAATCCGTTTCTAACTAAATACTAAGGGTGTATTAACATAACCAATACATCAGTATAATGAATACTGTTGTGAGCTACAATCTCAATTACGTTGCACCGTCCCGGTGACGCAATGGTCTGAGCGATTGCTTCTGATCATTCGTCCGAGTTGGATTCGTGTTCGAATCCCGGTGAGACATGGATGTCATGTTTCTATTACGGTATTGGCTCTTTCCCTTTACTGGAGTCAGTCCCAAAATTTCGGTCGGGCGAGTGCTTATAGCCCACTGAGTTGCTGATGGTGGTCGTTAAAACTCCAATTAAAAAGAAAAAACTATGTTGATATCGGCTCCTTTGTCTGCATCTCTTTGGTTGCTAAAATGAATATAAATGGAATATCTCCTGTCCGCTTCTCCTTGGTAGCTTTTTAGATACTGCAGTGAGTGTGCAGAGAATGGAATGTTTCGATAAACAAAAATGTTCAGACAATTTCCAAAACGTAAGAATACATTTTTCTCAATGTTTTGTACTGATACTTTGCAAATAATGTGACCTGTTTTATTATATTGCGCTGAAAATCTGCCTGGTTTCTCTGTCTCTTTCGGATATGTATTGACGCTATGGCTAAAACGTTTTTGCTGTTTTTGCATGGTATGAATTTTTCAGGAAAAGGACATGTTATTACAATGCTGGATTGTCTCACAGCTGTGATTACAAAGACGTCGGAGCTGGAGTTGAAGACACAAAATATTGGGCATCCCTTAACGCACCAGGAAAGAGAAAAAGGTCCTCACCATCCTCTCCTGACTCGTCATTTATGACATCAGAAGGAATACGAACGTTGCTCAGGTCTCTGAAATTGGCCAAAAGAAGGAGATAGAAGCAACACTCTTTGGGAGTCCTTGGTAAGAGTCTAATAGCGAATTTGGCAGAAAGGTTCCAATCTGGCATTCTCAAAAATACTTTTCAGATAAAAGCGGCGCAGCCGAAACGCATAATCTGGTTGATATTCAAACATAAAGAAAGCCGTGAGATGATCAATATCACATATGTTTACATCCCGAAATTTTGGCACTTTGAATGCACAAGTCAAAAAAACAAGGGCTTATAGTTGAATTAATTAAGTAAGGGTTCAAATTTGGATTTCATGTTCGTTCTTGCGGTGCTAGTGTTCACGCTCTTTAAACCTTTTAACCCGCCTGAACTAGTTAACTCCGGTTAAGCAAAATGGACTGAAATGTACTTGAATGAATATATTCGTTGTCTGAGAAGTGGGCCGAACGCGACTGGAACGAATTTATCCTGGTTATGTTTAGTGGTCCCAAAGCCGCTCGAACGAATGCCCTGCAAGACAAGAGAATCAAACCGCCATGGTCATCTTTGTTATTCAAAATGGTCATTTAGGGGTATGATTGGCATTTATCCTTTCTGACTGATTACCTGTTTTAGGGCTGTAACGATGGCTACGACTCTAAGAAAAAAAGAGGGAATATTTTTGAATACCATGGTCCTTCCCAATTCATGCTTTGGGTCACATAACAAATTATAAAGAGCTTGAAGGGAGCGCTTTTCATGTCTGATACGTTTATGGTCAGTAGTGCTGAGGTGTGTGGGGAAAGGAATTGTTTCGCCGTGAAAACAAACTGCCCGGCTAACCATTTCTGTTTGGGAAGCAGAGGAAATCTGAGCCAGTGCATCCGCAAGCTGCGGCTGATTTGGGGCATCATTTTGTTCATATTGATTGGCTGTTTAAGGGTTAAAGACAAATGGGAACTCCACATAGAGGTTTTTAAACACAAAGATAAAAAGAAGAAACGTATTTTGCAAAATCAAAAGTTTTGTAGGGTTGAATTGACTTTCTTAAACGCATTTGTTGGGAAAATGCGCTAGTCTGAAAAACACTGATACGTTTAAAATGCGCTAGTCTGAAAAACAGCAGTACGTTTTAGTAATTTGATAACTGATGCAACTGAGTATGATGTTTTGTTTTTAAATGTAGTGGCATAAAAAAGTTAAAAAGCGTGAAAGCGTGTTAAAGGCGATATAAGCTTTTACCTAAAGCAGAAAACTCCACACGTCATGAAAGTGATGCTTTCATAATTAATTTGTACTTATTTTGATTTGAATTTTTACTTCTCCGAGCAACATTCCAATAAAAAAGCAAAAAACCTGTTCTGAAAGCAGCAGTTGCGTCAGTTAACAATGCTACGTACTCAATGATTCAAAAATGTCTGCCGAATCCGTTATTTTAAAGTACTGTTTACCTGAGTTTACTTATAAAAGAGAAATCTATTTTTTGTATTACGTTATGAAATAAGTACGTCACTTGTGGTAGAGCTCTTGATGTATGTAACTTCTCTCCTGGAAGCTGTTCACATTGCCGCCACATTTTATTATAAGTTGCCAAAGAAATAAAATTTCCACAATTCACCCAAGTTATGCCTTATTAGAACTGCGTTATGCGTAAAGAAAACGAAATGCACAAAAGTGCTAGCTATAATTTAAATTATTTTTATCAAATGAAACGTAAAAATTGCAAAGCATTATATTCAAAATATTTTAGAACGCATCGTTTTTCCAATATCGATAGCTCAGGAATAATTTCAAAATTGTTTCTATTCCATGAAAACCAATGAAGAATAATCAGATTACTAGACCATTACTGAGAAGTGTTAATTTCAGAAACATAAATCCATTGTCTTTTTTCTTAGCGTTGCATAGACATTACACTGATTAACAGAAAAACAATAGACTATGAGACAATGAAGTCAATAAACTGAAAGTAACTAGATGCATTAGTTTCATACTGGTGATGTTTTAACAGCCCCAAAAGGTCATTTTTGTATGCACTACGATTTGTATTGCCAGCAACACGGGCAAGTGAGAGCATATACAGTAACATCGGCGTACAAGTATAGGTAACATCCGGTATAAAAGCGAATCTCGTAATAAGTGTTACTGGGGATGCTTATTTCAAAAATCTGAAGAAGGATGTTCAGCAAGCGTTCTAAGTTCAGATGAGCTAGGCACATCTGCTAAGATGCATCACAGCTAACGCCCCATGTCATTAGTTGTGATACGTATGGTAGAATATAGTCATTCTTCTGTTTAGTTTTTTTATGATACAATACGGTCTGCAAAAGCATCTCAGCATTTTCCTAAATGTAATTGACGCCGAGGTGCTTCTCAGTTTCTGAATGATCGAAGAAAAGTATTTCCAAAGTTATTTTTTCAACATGGTCTGCCATTCACGGGAAAGCCAGCCGAAACCTTCTGCCAAATTTTTACTTTGAAAGAGTTACTTAACATTCTATTTCTTTTTGTTACTTTTACAGCAAAACATCGTGTGCCCTGCGTGTCGCTGGAATTCCTTGCGGCAAATTCGAAGACGTTCCGGTTAGCAGTCAGGAGAAAGAATGGATTGACGAAGGACTTCTGGAAAAAATTCGCCGCAGTACATGCGACGTCCGTCTGGGAAATCCTGAAGGCTGCCTAGGAAAACTCATTGATGGCGACAACAAGGACAACAAAAACTGGGGAGATCCTAATGGTCCCGGTCGAAAATAGACGAATTCCACAAATGAAACCTGACAAGTAACTGGATTTATGAGGGTAAAGCGTTTTTGAAAAAATGGGCATTGGTGGTTGACATTGCAATCATCTTCCTGGTGGTGGCAGTGGGAATATTTTTCTTGTACAAGAGCATTTGAAATAATTCTTTCAGATTATGGTGGAGGGACTTGGTTTTTTCATACTGCTCTAAAACTGACCATACTTCGTCTGCGATTTTTTCTAATCGTCCTTGCATGAAAATTTAGTTTAAATGGAATTTGTGTGATTATATTTTGTGAAATGCATTGTAAATTCATGTATGTGAATAACCTCACGAGACCATAACTTCCAAAAAACTGTTTCTTCGAAAATTCTAAATTGTTTTTTAAAGTGTTGATTAATGAATATGTTTGACGCAGTCGTAATAATTGACATATCTGCCTTAGAGTTGTGAGGCAGTACCAAACTCATTTGATCCACATGTGGCGCAGTGGTCTAAGCGCTGGCTTCTGATCATTCATTCGAGATGGGTTCGAACCACGGTGAAGCATCGAAGTTGTGTTTGTCTTCCCTGGAGCCCGTGGCCCTAAATTAGGGACAGGCGACTGTTCATAGCCCATTGAGTTGCTCACGGTGGACGTTAAACACCTTATAAAATAATACAGGTGGGCTCAGTTCTGATTGAGCCGTCAGTTTGGAACGTAGGACAACGTCTTGCAGATCGGAGAGTTGAAATGAGCTAGTCAAGTATGGTTTCAAAGCGTTTATTTAATTTTTATAGTCAACACAGGTCTATGACATGAAACGTAGCTTACATATTTTTTGTACAAATAATGCTGGATGCATTGCGAACACAAAACAGAGTTCGAGATGGGCCGGGTACGGGTTCGATCGGTGGGTTGGATATTTGTTTGACGGCAGTTGCTTTCAGGCATTCTCGATACTCTCTAGTTCGTTGGGCTGCAGTCTTCTTGTGCTTCTTACATTCCTCATCACTTGCTCTTGCCTCTCGTTTCGGTTTTTTTCCACATTCGCTTGCGTTCATTCTGCGAATTCCGCGGTATTGTCAAAAATGTTCACCCGTTCACACGAAAATAATTTTTAAAAATTTTATTTTAAACCACTGCGATACGTTCTTTATATATTTAATAGATCTCGTCAAGAGCTTTAAAACGATACCACGCACAGTCATTTTGCACTGATGGTTGTCCAGATAAACCACGATATTGTCAACAATGTTCACCGGTTCACAAGAAAACAGTTTTTAAAATGTTCAGTTCAAACCTCTGTGAAATGTTCTTCATATATTTGAATAGATCTCGTCGAGAGCTCTAAAATGATACCACGCACAGTCGTGCTGCACTCACGGTTGCCGAGACAGACTGAGTCAAACGCGGCGGCACACCCAGAAATATTGTATAAACTCCCTCTCGCAGAGGGAGCGAGGAGAGCGTCGCGCGCACGGTGTATTGCGCAGTATGCGAATTGGACTCCATGCTGTTTGCGAATATGCTAACACGATTAGTGTGTGACTCGTATTTTAAAAGCTATAATGATTTCATTTGGGACCTATTTTGTCATATACGGTCGGCCGTAAGTCGCCCCATACTATCATCGGAGTTAGACGTAGTCCTACTTAAAAAAAAGATCCACATGTAGGAACTTTTTGAAGAGTCGTTAGCAATTTAGAGCTGTGATATCTAGGAAAGTATTATTTTTACTGCTTGAATAGTGTTTTTTGGAAAGCGAAGGAAAAAATAAAATGTCATATTTTATTTACCATCACTTTGCGCACACGTGCACTATGCACGACAGACACACATATACATAGTTGATGAGAAAGCACTTTCCTTTCCTCTTCCGCTAAGAACTCGAAATCACAAATTCCAATTTCTAAAATTTTACGATCAGTGTATTCCAAGAAGAGAGAAAGCCAGGCACGTATCCGGGGGTAGGGCTTGGAAATTTGGACCCCACTCCCCAAAATGTTTAAATATGCATCTTATGGATCGATAGTTTTATGCAATAGCACAAACATTGCTCTTGATTAATCGAAAACCAATGCATATAAACATGAGCTTTTGTATATTACTAAATTGATGTAAATATTTATGTTTCGGCGAACAGATTTCTACTGATCGGGATGTGTAAGGGTACGAACAAAGGGAAACATAATGAACCGGTGTGGAAGAAGAAAAGTAGTTTAACGGATGTTTGGCAGTTTAAAGATGAAAAGTAGTTTAAAATTGTCTTGTACAAAATTGTTAACCTCAATTGAATTACCGGGAATTAGATAAATAGTGCACAAAATTTATACCTAATGATTGGTTGGTATTAGAAGCAAAAAGTCGTTTTGTAAAATTTTAAACTCTTAAATTGTGTGAAGCAATAGCTCTTTCTCTATGTGTTCTTGGATTTAGAAAAGAAATAAATTGCGCGCACACACACATACAAACATGTGTGTGCATTCTCTGGAAGTGTGTGTGTGTGTGTGTGTGTGTGTGTGTGTGATTCCAATAATACGTAACAGGAGAAAAGTCTTATCGCGTCGCAAAGAGCTCCAAATCAAGAACTTACCGTGAAACTGGAAAATCAAATCGTAAAGCAAAGAAAATCAATTTACAGTATTACTCGTAACGGTTCCATAAAAATCCCTGGCAAAACTGACATCTGAATTTAGTGAAAAGAGACAATTCCAACTGTCAAAGAAGAGATGCAATAAATATGGTTCAGCATTGCTGATTTTATCACGAAAATGTCAGTGAATATCGCTCTATTTTTACGGCAAGACCAAAATACACTGAGTTTGGACAACAGCTGTAAGGGGTCAAACAAAATAATAATAAATTTTAGTATTTTTGACACGTTTTTTTTTTTAAACAATTTCACAAGGTTTAAAAAAAATTACTTTTTTGGCCAAATTATAAATGCTAAAGTTGTTAATGATTGGTAAAACCGATTCAGCTATTAATATTCCCGACACATCGCAAAGATCATGTCGGAAGAAATACGAAGATTACGACATCCTAATAATAATATTTTGTGCTGTGATAAAACAGATTTTGACATTAGTATACTTAGACTAAAAATGGAAATAAAATTATGTATTTTTACTTTAAATGAAGATAAAATAACAAAGCCCATTACACTTGCAAAACTCAACACATCCCACGTGGGCACTTAGGGAGAGCGCTCAGCAGATCGCAAACTAGTTTAAAAGAGAGTTCACAGCAGTAGTCCTCACTCCATTTATCTGATTCCACATTAAATCCTTACCAAATACAAATTTAGTAGGTTATATTGATTAATAAATTAATAATTAAGAAATAGCTCTCCTACCTAAATCTTACTTTCATCATCATCATCATCATCATCATCATTGTCAACCATTATCAATCCACTGCTGGACGAAGGTCTCCCCAAGTTTCCTCCACAACGGTCTGTCTTGTGCCAGTCTCCTCCATGTCACTCCCGCCTACTTTCGAATTTCATCCACCCATCTTCCATGTGGTCTTCTTCTGGGTCTTTTCTTGTCCCTTGGAATCCAATCTAAAATTTCGGCTGTCCATCGATGGTCTGTCCTTCTGGCAGTATGTCCAGCCCATTGCCATTTTAGGGATTTAACTCTGATCATGATGTCTTCCACTCTTGTCATTTTTCGGATCCACGTGTTCCTCTTCTTATCTCTCCTGGTTACACCAAACATGCACCTCTCCATGCTTCTTTGAGTTGTCTGCAGCCTTTGTATGTCTCTTTTAGCTAAGGTCCACGTCTCTGCACCATACGTAAGCGCTGGAAGGATGCATTGATCAAACACTTTTCTTTTAAGACATAATGGCATATTATATATATATGAACTTTCAGAAGACAAAAGTGATGTTCAATGCTTTTACAAGAAATGAAGATTTATCGATTGATGGAGAAAAGCTGGAGATAACAGACACGTACGTTTATCTTGGACAGCAGATATCAAGTGAGGGTCACATTGATGAAGAAATTAATCGGCGTACAAAACTTGCCTGGAGAGCTTTTGGAAGAAACAGCATAATTTTCAAGAGCAATATGCCATTATGTCTTAAAAGAAAAGTGTTTGATCAATGCATCCTTCCAGTGCTTACGTATGGTGCAGAGACGTGGACCTTAACTAAAAGAGACATACAATGGCTGCAGACAACTCAAAGAAGCATGGAGAGGTGCATGCTTGGTGTAACGAGGAGAGATAAGAAGAGGAACTCGTGGATCCGAAAAATGACAAGAGTGGAAGACATCATGATCAGAGTTAAATCCCTGAAATGGCAATGGGCTGGACATACTGCCAGAAGGACAGATCATCGATGGACAGCCGAAATTTTAGATTGGATTCCAAGGGACAGGAAAAGACCCAGAAGAAGACCACATAGGAGATGGGTGGATGAAATTCGAAAGTATGCAGGGGTGACATGGAGGAGACTGGCACAAGACAGACCGTTGTGGAGGAAACTTGGGGAGACCTTCGTCCAGCAGTGGATTGATAATGGTTGACAATGATGATGATGATGATGATGATATATATATATATATATACGTGGTGAGTTATGGCCAAACCCCTCCAAAATGACTCCACAACTTAAATCTTGGCCCTCAGTCTCCGGCAGCTGGAATGTACCTGGCAAAGGCAGCGGCCAGTGCGACATGAAGGCAGAGGGTGCTAAGAATCCCCGGAGGACCGGACTAGGCTGCCATCTGATGCTGACCTTGGCGACGTATAACGGACGCTCCCTATCTTCTGATTCAAGGCTTCTTGAATTGGAAGAGGAACTACAAAGGATCAAGTGGGACATCGTGGGGCTAAGTGAGGTAAGGAGAAAAGGAGAAGATCTCATCGAACTGAAAAGTGGACATCTCTTCTACTATCGTGGGACAGATACTGGCAGAACTAGTGGTGCTGCATTTATAATAAACAAGAAACTGAAGAATAAAGTTGTAGAAGTTGAAAGTTCCTCTGACAGAGCTGCACGACTCGTTATCCAACTCTAGAGAAGATACCAGGCTCAGATTATTCAAACTTATGCACCCACCACAAGTCATGCTGAAGAAGAAATTGAAGAATTTTATGAGGAAATTCGTGATCTAAATAATAAAGGTAAGCAGCACTGGAAGATAATTATGGGAGATTTCAATGCAAAAATAGGGCAACGGCAACAGAATGAAACTTCAGTAGGTAAATTCGGTCACGGCAACAGAAACCAGCGTGCAAATACTCTCGTAAAGTTTGCAGAGGCAGAAGGGTTTTTCATCTTGAACTCCTTTTTCAAGAAAAAGCCACACAGGAAATGGACATGGAGACATCCAAATGGGACGACAAGTGAAATTGATTTTATTATGTGTAACAAAAAATTCGTCATAGAAGACTGCAGTGTGCTAAACAAGTTCAACACAGGCAGTGACCATAGATTGGTGAGATGTAAGATGCACCTCAACACTAAACTCGAACGTAGCAAGCTCATAAGACAAACAAAATGTATTGACATAGCCAACCTTAAAAAACACCATAATACCTTCAAATTGGAACTGAAGAACAGATTCTCTGCTTTAGAAGGCCTAACATTGGAAGAAGTGGATATTTCTGAAGTTAACAGAAAAGTAACCAAAGCTCTTATGGAAACAGCAACAAAATTAGCTGGGTCTAAGAACAAATTGCATGTGAACAAATTATCAGGAAAAACCAAAATGTTGATGCAAAAAAGAAGAGTGATGAGGACAACTAAAGAAGATGTGACTTCCAAAGTGGAATATATAGAGCTATGCAAGACAGTACGAAAAAGTATCACTGAAGACGTAAGGAAATTCAACTGTGAACTAGTAAGGAAAGCAATTGAAAACAACCAAAGCCTAAAGATAGCAAAGGGACATCTCAGTAAGGGGAAAAAACAGATTATGGCACTGAGAAAAGAAGATGGTTCTGTAACAAGAAATAGAGGCGAAATTTTGACAAGAGTGAAAGATTTCTACTCCAAATTATATGAAAGGGATGATACATGTACTCCAGACATCATGAAAGGTACCAGTACCAGAGTTCTTCCAGTCCTTCCAGCAGAAGTTGCACATGCAATCAAGAACATGAAGCGGGGAAAAGCTCCAGGAGAAGATGGAATTACTGTAGACATCATACAAGAAGCAAGTGGAGAAATCGAAACAGTACTCGCCCAAATTTTCACTCGATGCCTTAATGAAGGGAAAATTCCTGAGGATTGGAACAACGCTACAATGATCTTGCTACATAAAAAAGGTGACATTGAGGATCTCGGAAACTACAGACCTATCAGCCTCCTATCAGTGGTTTATAAAATCTTCACTAAAGTTCTTTCACACCGCTTGAAGGTGACACTGGACATGGCTCAACCGAGAGAACAAGCTGGATTCAGGAGTGGCTACAGCACAATAGATCATATCCACGTACTGAGAGAACTAATTGAAAGAGCGAGGGAATATGAACTTCCATTGTGCATGGCTTTTATCGATTATGAAAAAGCCTTTGATTCGGTGAAACCATCAGCAGTTGCAATGGCTCTGAAATCCTGCGGTATTGAAGATGCATACATTAATATTATTAATAACATCTATGAAAATGCAAGTGCAAAGATTCGGCTGTTTGAAAATACAACACACATAAAAATTGGAAAAGGAGTGAGACAAGGTGACACCATATCTCCGAAGCTCTTTAATGCCACATTGGAAAATGTCTTTCAATCACTGAACTGGGAAAACAAAGGGATAAAGATTAATGGAGATTATCTAACCCACCTTCGTTTTGCTGATGACATAGTCATTTTTGCAACTACCCCATCAGAGCTACAGAGTATGATCCAGGAACTTGCTGACAAGAGTAAAGAAGTGGGATTAAAAATGAACTTTCAGAAGACAAAAGTGATGTACAATGCTTTTACAAGAAATGAAGATTTATCGATTGATGGAGAAAAGCTGGAGATAACAGACACGTACGTTTATCTTGGACAGCAGATATCAAGTGAGGGTCACATTGGTGAAGAAATTAATCGGCTTACAAAACTTGCCTGGAGAGCTTTTGGAAGAAACAGCATAATTTTCAAGAGCAATATGCCATTATGTCTTAAAAGAAAAGTGTTTGATCAATGCATCCTTCCAGTGCTTACGTATGGTGCAGAGACGTGGACCTTAGCTAAAAGAGACATACAAAGTCTGCAGACAACTCAAAGCAGCATGGAGAGGTGCATACTTGGTGTAACCAGGAGAGATAAGAAGAGGAACACGTGGATCCGAAAAATGACAAGAGTGGAAGACATCATGATCAGAGTTAAATCCCTGAAATGGCAATGGGCTGGACATACTGCCAGAAGAACAGACCATCGATGGACAGCCGAAATTTTAGATTGGATTCCAAGGGACAGGAAAAGACCCAGAAGAAGACCACATGGAAGATGGGTGGATGAAATTCGAAAGTATGCGGGAGTGACATGGAGGAGACTGGCACAAGACAGACCGTTGTGGAGGAAACTTGGGGAGACCTTCGTCCAGCAGTGGATTGATAATGGTTGACAATGATGATGATGATATATATATATATATATATATATATATATATTATAACGTAATTTCTTTTCGTGCTGAAATATTGTCGTTCTTACGTTATGTTTAAACCACTAGATAAGAATACGGTACAATAGTTCGTAATTGAATTATTACGGCCAGACGAATCATAAAACAGAAGTCAACTTACGGGAATACTTTTTTCCAGCACTTAGTCATAGAACATCTCACATGGCACTTTTACATTTTACTTAACAATCAAGGTCTATCATATCCACCACATATCCACACCAGCAACTGTTATCTTGTCCTTTTATCTATCAATTTTATCTCATACATTCATACGTCACGTTCACTCTGATGTCATGCAACGCGCTATCGAACACAGAAATCAGAGACCTCGGAATACACCCGAATTGTGGAACGCTCTGCAGGAAGTATGGTGTGCGTTGCCTATAGAATATTTCCAGAAGCTAGTGGAGTCCATACCCCGTCGTATTTCTGCAGTCCTGCGCTTTCGTGGGGGACCTACCAAGTATTAGACTGGTGTACCAGTTTTTCTGCCACTTCAGTGTATATGTGTGTGTTATTATCATTATCGTCAACTATTATCAATCCACTACTGGATGAAAGTCTCCCCAAGTTTCTTACACAATGGTCTATCATGATCCAATCCAGTCTCCTCCATGTCACTCCCGCATTCTCTGGAATTTCATCCACCCATTTCTCATGGGGTCTTCATTAGGGTCTTTTCGTGTCCCTTGGAATCCAGTCTAAAATTTCGGTTGTCCATCTGTGCTCCGTTCTTCCGGCAATATACCGATGAGCGATTACATTATGACCACGTACCTAATAAGCTGTAGGACTCCCTTTAGCCCGCAAAACAGCGGCCTCTTGACGAAGCATCGATTCGATGAGGGGGTGATAGTTATCCAAGGGTATCTGGTACCATAATGTCAACAACAGGTCCTCCAGTTCCTGTAAATTTCGGGGTGGTGGTGATTTAGTGCGAACCAGCTTTTCCAAGTCGAACCTCAAATGTTCAATTGGGTTCATGACAGGGGACTTTGGAGGCCATGGCATTAACAGAAAGTCATCAGCATGTTCCTCGAAGTACTCCATGACGATTCTGGCAGTGTGGTATGGCGCATTATTCTATAGGTAATGGTCATCACCAGCAGAAAACACAGTTGCCATAAACGGGTGAACTTGGTCCGCAACGATGTTCAAATTCCTGACAGCTATCATGTATTTTGCTGCTCGGACAATGGGGACTAAAGTGTCCCAAGAAAACATCACCCACAGCATAACACCGCCGTCCCGACCTGTTTCCGCCCAACAATGAATCCAGTTGCCATGACCTCCGTTGGTAATCAGCGTATCCGCGCTCGGCCGTCTACGTGATGCACCAAGAATCTTTATTCGTCAGACCAGGCCATTTTCTTCCAATCATCGACGATCTTGGGCCAATTTCATACGCTGTTGGCGATGACGTGCAGTGAGCATGCGGACCCGGCTGGGTCTTCGGCTCCGCAGGCCCATGCGCAGAAGGCTGCGATGAACTGTGTGCTGTGACACATTGCTCTGATCACCACTGTTGTAGCTACGGGTTTTTTGTCGCACTGTGGACCTGCTGTCGCTGTGATTAATGCGCGACAGTCTCTGCTCCCCTCTGGAATCAATGAGCAGCGGACGAAACACGGCTGGACAACGGTTCGTCGTATGGCCATTTGTGCACCATTTTTTATACGTACTCACTACAGCGGCACGTGAACAACCAACAAGCCGCGCCGTTTCCGAGATCGCAGTTCTTAGGCGCCGTGCCGTCATTTGTCCTTTATCGAATTCCCATTCTCACTCCTAACACTCTACTAACCCATCGCTGGTTCTCTGGTTGTACACATACTGCTCTGTTAACTACATCTGCGCCACCGTTCTGTCTCCAGGCGCGCTCATTTCTCTAGGCTGGGGGTGGTCATAATGTAATGGCTCATCGATGTATTTCCAGCCCATTGGCATATCAAGGATTTTACTCAGATCATGATGTCTTCCACTTTTGTCATTTTCCTTATCCACGAGTTCCTCTTCTTATCTTTCCTGGTTACACCAAGCATGCATCTCTCCGTGCCTCTTTCAGTTGTCTGCAGTCTTTGTATGTCTTATAGTTAAGGTCCACGTCTCTGCTCTGTACGTAAGCACTGAAAGGATGTATTGATGAAAAACTTTTCTTTTAAGACATAATGGCATATTGCTCTTTAACATTTTACCGTTTCTTCCAAAAGCTCTCCAACCAAGTTTTATACGCCGATTAATTTTTTCATCAATGCGACCCTCGCTTGATATCTGCTGTCTTAGATAAATGTAATCATCGGTTATCTCCAGCTTTTCCACATCAATCGCAAAATCTTCGTTTCTTGTTAAAGCGTTGTACATCAGTCTGCCTTCTGAAAGTTTAATTTTAATCCCACTTCTTTATTTTTGTCAGCAAGTTCCTTAATCATACTCTGCAGTTCTGAAGGTGCACGTTCAAAAATGACTACGTCATCAGTAAAATGAAAGTGAGTTAAATGATCTCCATTAATCTTTGTCCCATTGTTTTCTCAGTTCTCAGTTCTTCGTAAAATTGCAAGGCTTGCAGTTTACGAAGAACTGAAGACCCAACACTGAGCCACGGTCTTTTAGGAATAGAAGACGGTAGTTCAGTGTTTGGCCTACGTTAAATTGCAAGGATGTGCTACCTTGGGATAGCTCCCACTAGGTAGAATATTCTGCGTGCATTTCCGCCTTTAGTATAATGTACAATCCTTCTGCTCGTGTGAAGTCAGTGTAGTTCATATTTCCAAAGTAATCTCCGCTTTTAAAATTTCAATTGAAAACAATCTTCTGTTTTTTTAATATCCTTTGGCAGTGCTTCTCAAATTTTTAGAACCACGACCCAATTTTCAAAACGAAACATTTTTGCAACCCACCTGGACATGACGGGGTTGGAGAGTGTACTTCCTAATTTAATTATTTTTACCACCCTTTTTTGATTTCTCATTGCATATAATTTCGAAATCACTAATCTGATTTTTTTTAATTTAATTATTTTTTACTATTATTTTGTAGTTGGGAGGTCAACTACTTTTGACATCAACAGCGCGTAGCTAATGAAAGAAGCCACGTGTCGTGAGTTTTCTTGGTGGGTATATACGGTGTGCTGTAGGCAGTCTGAAAACATCATTGCTGTCATGGATAAAAGGAGCGATTTATCAGATTTGCAAAAAGGGATGATTACCGGCTTTCGGGCTAAGGTTGACAGTATTTCTGAAACAGTGCACTTTGTGAACTGTTCGCCTGTGGCTAGGGATCAAGTGTATCGTGATTGGAGAATTGGCACCATTGCCAATACGCGACGTGGAAACTGCGGAACACCACGTGCCATTGATGTGAGAGGTGAACGTCGGCTTCTAAGGTGCGTGAGGGCCGATCGACACACTACAGTGGATCTATTCACTGTCCGAATGAACCAGGAGGCTACCGGAAGTGTGTCTAAAACAACAGTTCAGCGAACCCTGCTGCGTATGGGGCTCCGATGCAGACGGATGGTCACTGCACTTATACTAACGGAGGTGCATCAGCAGAAAAGGCTTATATTTACACGGCAGTATCGGAATTGAACCTCCGCTGATTGGCCAAGGATTGCCTTCTCTGATGAGTCACGTTTTCTGCTTCATCGAACTTATGGACGTTGGCGTATACGGCGAGAAACATCGGAGAAAGAACACTGTTCCGCTATTGCTAGAAGAACACAAGCTAGTGGGTGCAGCGTTATGGTCTGGAGAATGTTGTCGTGGCATTTCCTGGGTCCACTCATACCTGTGGAAGGCATTATGGACCGAATTCCTAATGAATCCATCCTTGCAGACCAGGTACACCCGTGTATGCTGATTGTCTTCCCTGGGACGGATGGGATCTTCCAGCACGACAATGCGACGCGTCGTACAGTTGGAAATGCCCGAGAGAGGTTGGAAGAACACGATAAAGACTTCAAAGTACTTTCCTGGCCCTCTAATTCCCCTGACTTAAACCCAATTGAGCATCTGTGGAACCACCTCGATCGTGTTGTTCGCTCTATGGATCCTCCATCATGCACCCTCCAGCAGCTGTCAGATGCACTGTAGTCAGCATGGCTCCACATACCTGTGAACACCTTCCAGCACCTTATTGAGTCACTCCCAGCCCGTCTAGCTGCTTTCCGCGTTGCACACTGCGATTACTCTGGATATTAGCTGGTGGTCACAATAATGTGACTCCACTGTGTATATGGAGCGGTAATTCTCATTCAGATGCTCACAATATTACCGATGCCCTGCTGTCGCCTGTCAAACGCGAATTATCAATGGTAGCTTCCGGAGATGAGAGAGATGTTTGGGATTTTACGAGAGGCATGTACAGTATTATCCGAGTCTGTTTTGTTTTGTGTGGGCTGATATCTTTGAGTTAAGGACAAGTATTTACTATTTAACTCACATGTAGGTTTATTAAAATGGAGCAAAAAGATTGAACACATATTCTGATTATCATGCTTTATGACGAAATAAAACTCAAGCTTCCATACCGACATTTGAAAACTTCGATATCGTAAAAGTTGGGTGGAATGAACAAATAAAACTCACCGAGCGCGAAGCAGAAAGCTATGACATCATCTCACTGAAACACGCTTTGATAATCAATGAACATAAGCACGTAATGTGGAGCTATGATCCCTTCATGTTAATCGGGAATGCATCGATAAGAACAATATGATGTGGGAATACACGATCAATGAAAAGAATATGTTCCTCCCTTTGTGACATGTTTATGATAGGTTTAAAACTGTCATCTCTTGTGTAAAATTGAGCATCGGAATTTAACACACGAAAACGTAATTCGTGCTGAGCAAGATCTAGTAAGAGATATGAAGAGAGAGGACGTTATTGCTTGAATAAACACAACAGTAAGTGTTATCAGATGTCAGTTTTAAATTTGCTACGTTACAATCATTCAGTTGTCGAAAACGGATGTCACTCTCTCTATTAGACTGCATAATTGTTTGGGTAATGCAACGATTCGGAATTGTTTAAGAACCCAAAGTAAGTTGATGAGACTGCTGTGGAAAAGAACTTTGTATAGATGGAATATCTCGTGAAAAACCTTTTCAAGATTATCTCTAAGGATCCCCCAAGAATGGACACTGAACACAACGTAGACAAAAGTATGCGGACACCTCCACTTATGCAAATAAACGTCCATTTGCAAAATCAGATGCGCAAGCGCCAGTTCTGTTGGGTGCTATCTATATAAAGGGGAGCGTTGCTATACTTACCATTCAGACGACACTCAAAGCGACTATTCCGCATTCCCCAGATCCTCTGTCGCAGATATTCTTCATCGATGGAAAGCAGATGGAGCCCCCACAGGGAAGCCGAAGCCGAACTGAGTAATCGTGCCAAACTGAGCTCATTGTGCAATGCAATGAAAACACGCAGGCCTCCGCCACAGACCTGGCTGGCGACGTCGCACAAGACACTAAAACAGCTGTTCGCACCAGGACAATCCGTCGGGAACTGAATCGCCTCGATTACCATGCTGCATCACTACAGGCAGTGGCAGACTACGACTACAGCGGTGTCTCTCTCTCCGTTCTTGGGCAATAGAAGAGTGGAAGAGGATCGTGTGAAGTGGCGAATCATGCAACACACTCTTTCGTTTGAATGGACGTATTTGGGCACGGCGTTTGCCCTGGGAATGCTGTCAAGCGGACTTCATTGTAGCTAGAGTCTAGTTTGGAGGGGGATCTGTGATTATGTGGGGCTCTTTCCGGTAGAAAGGACTCCGTCATTTGTTTGTGGTGTCTTTCAGCCTAACGTCTTCTAGATCCTAAAATATCCTGAGCAATACCGTACTACTTACGCTTTCGCAGTACTGTAGCAGGGATCTCTGCATTTTTCAGCAGCATTGAGTGCTTTTCCGCACTGAGACGTCTGTCCAGTCCTGTTGTGAAATTCAAGACGTCCAAATGTCAGATTGGCTGGCCGGAAGCGCCTATATAAATCCAACAGATCCCCTGTGGAGCGAGCTGAAACGCCGAATCTATTCTCGGTGGGTAAGTTCACGGCAACTCTAGTAGACGATTTGCAGGAGGAATGGAGGAAAATTCCGATACGGACCTGCTGGCATCTCGTGGAAAGTATACCTCGAAGGGTCGCTGAAGTCATAACGGCAGACAATTGGTCGACTATGTAATTATTTCGGCTGATAAATGCACTTGCTTCCGTTCACTTAGGTGTCAGAATACTTTTGTCTACATAGTGTATTTCCGCGAATAGATATGTCTGAGATGGCGTTTTTGCACGCGAGGATAAAGTATGTTCACCAGAAAAACAAACCTCTCTCAAAATACAAAATTGATCAAGGAAAGTAAGGATATTGAGGTGCAGTTGTAATCACAGTTCCTGTCATACGTACTTTTCAAAAAGATCTACATTCGTTACTCAATCCATGTAATACACTGGCGTGCAAAAATTAAGGACGAGACGGTTTTTCGAATGTAACGTCGTGCAGAAGTGTTCCACATCGACTCAAATCATACCATAAGATCCCCAAGATGTAAGAATATGGGACAAGTGAGCAAACCCGTCCAAACAAGGAATCCAAAGGATACAAAGGCACTTTATTGAAAAGGTAGCTTCGAGTACAACTTGACAGAAGACAGAAATGTCAATGTTACAGGCGGCTGCCAAGAAATATCTAGTCTTTAGTTGGGGATGTGATCACCCCTGACTGCGTTGCAGGATTTACAACGTCTGTCCATGCTGAGGGATGAGGTTGTCAAGGAGCTGTTGAGGCATCGCGGCCCATTCCTCTTGTAGCGCCAATCGCAACTGCGGAATCGTTGCTGGCGGCTGGTGACGTGCTGTCAAGCGTCTCCCGAGAAGGTCTCACACGTGTTCGATTGGAGTAAGGTCCGGGAACCTTGCGGGACAATCCATGCGTTGAATATCTTCACTCTCCAACAGTTCTGCGACAGCCACTGTACCATAAGGTGTAGCGTTGTCGTCCATGAAGAGGAAATCAGGACCCACAGCACCTCTAAACAGACGCACGTGAGGCAGGAGAACCTCGGTACAATAGCGGACACCAGTGACTGAACCTCCTTGGAAGATGTGGAGGTCAGTACGGCTACCAAGCATGATACCGCCCCAAACGCGAACTCCGCCACCTCCAAACCGGTCTCTTTCGATTATGTTGGAGGTGTGATTGCGTGTCCCCTGCTCTCTTCAGATGTGTATACGTCCAGAATCGCTCGTCAGACTGAATCGGCTCTCATCCGTAAAGAGAACTCAACCCCATTGCTGATGTGTCCAGTTGTTGTGTTCCTGGCACCACAAAAACCGACGTCTCCGATGAGCAGGCGTTAATGGCACACACCGTACTGGTCGTCGTGCAAATAGACGACCTTTGTGCAGCCTCCTGGCCACGGTAAAACGCGATAACGGACGACCAGTTTTCTGTTGCATGTACCGGTCGTCCGTCGCCGTGGTTGCTCGTGGACGACCACTGCTAAACTCTCGGATAGCTGTTCCTGTCGTTTGAAATGCTCTCCAAGCTCGTGAAACGATGCTGTGAGCGATCCCGAACTCCTGGGCCACACTAGTCACACTTCGACTTTTTCCAACTTCCCAATGACGCGACCTCGGGTAAAGTCATCCAGATGTCGTCTACTGGATTGCCTGTTGGCCATATCACACGGTTTCAGCAACTCGACGTCGTTCAAACCGATGTACACTGAGCAATAGCTTTCACCGAATTGCTGAGGGCCCGTGTGCTTTATACCCTTCCAACACACCCTCCCCCCTACGTCATGCTGCATATATGCGCATGCCCTACGGTACCGAACACTAGTCTATCTCCTGAGTGGCCTTTCGGTCCGTTCTGCCTGCTCGTTCCGCTGTTATGCTAATTTCTCCTCTTCGTCCTTAATTTTTGCACATCAGACACTCAGTCTTCTAGAGACGCCTTCGAAGCATCACAATCTGCCAAGAATTCTTTGTGACACGGCAAAAAGTTCTCGCTAGTTACGTCCTACAATATTTAGCAGTCTAATCCACAGTATAGCTAAGTATCAAATGAATGAGGAAGATACCATGCGTAAACAAATTTAGTCGTGTGCTTTCTCATATATCATAAGTTCCATTATTCTGTGTCCAATATTTCCCATGTGTTTGTGCGTGTTAGGGCATATCCGGCCAATATCAAGAAACCCGACAGAGATTTAGTTGACAGAAATTTTTATTGCGGGATTTGGTGACACACATGACAATATCAAAGATTAGAGAGAGTTACTATCCCCTAATTTGGGGACACTGTTTTCAGGAAAAAGAGAGAAATAGCGTCCGATGGGTGAATATAGCATCTGTATCTTAACAAAAATTCAAACCCAGTTCATGGGCGATTTGTAAGAGTTCCTAGATTTTATTTCGTATCGTTATGTTTCAGTGAATCATGTCCAAAACAATTTTTTTTAAATATCTCGACAAGTTATGAATTCCATCAACTGTCATGTCCGTTTTTCTTAAAAACGACAGTAATTCGTCTATAGGATCTTCAGAACATTTCGGGCGTGAGAACTTCCAGTGTATCTCCCAGTAGTCGAATCACAAAGGGCGCGCGTTTCTAGCTTCTCGTATTTCTGGTCTTTGGTCACAAAAAGTAATACATGTTCGATCAGAAGTCCCTAGTTCACCCCTTACCTGACATACTATTTCGGTAGGGCTACTGCTGCTTTCCTTAAGTGTTCATGTGCTTCATTAAACGAAACGAAACGGCATGTATAACCCTTTATTATAGAAGTAACGAGCTCACGGAAAACGACGACCAATATTATCACACAAGCACTCACGATTTTTCATTGGAAGATGACGCGTTTTCGGAGTTTCTGTCAAACCATCAAAAGCTTCAATACATAGCTACAGATGGTGAGGCGTAGAGGCCCACAATGGAGTTTTTGAGGTACGATAACTCCATTGTGGGCCTCTACGAAGAGTTTTTGAGGTACGATAACTCCATTGTGGGCCTCTACAAAGAGTTTTTGAGATATGATAACTCCATTGTGGGCCTCTACAAAGAGTTTTTGAGATATGATAACTCCATTGTGGGCCTTTACGAAGAGTTTTTGAGGTACGATAACTCCATTGTGGGCCTCTACGAAAAGGTTTTGAGGTAAGATAACTCCATTGTGGGCCTCTGAAAGAAATCCACCATTTCAAGCAGAAAAACGCACGGATTACCATCTACCATTCGTCACAAGATGTTTCACACATTTTTCTTAAATAATAGACTGGTCTAACGCTGTGACGTCGATCCGCTGAAAGTGTTGGCAGTCTTTAAAGTCTGTTGCTGGATGAAATATTGGACTATCACGCAAGCCAAAGGTATGTTGATGTTCTACAAAAGGAACATTAGGCATTTTGTAATTTCTATCACATAGCGTTTCGTGACCAAGAATAGTGATAACTCGCTACCATGCGTTTGGTTAGTCGCCGAGCCACACCATAACCCCGAGGTTGCGGAGCCGTCTACTTGTACGCATATATAAAGGCTGTTCAATAAGTAGTGAGACTTTCTGCCTTAAAGAGTCAAAACATTACATACCTAAAAATAATCTCCTTGTATTTCTGCTGCAACCAGTTTTCTACAGCTTCACGTGCATGATCATCCGAAGTGAAACATTTGCTTTTGAGAAATTCTTCAATAGGTCCAAAGATGTAAAAATCGCAGGGCGATAGGTCACGACTATACGCCGTATGTTGAAGGACTTCCCAATAAAAGCGGTGCAATACCCTTTGGGTGGAAACTGCCGAATGCTGCCGGGGCGTTATCATGCAGAAGCGCAATACCCTGAGTGAGGTTGCCAGGTCTCTTGTTTTTGATGGCTTGTCCAAGTTTCATTAAAGTTTGGCAATAACGTTCGACACTGATGGTTTATCCTTTTGGTAGCCACTCAAAAAGCAATGGTCCTCGATTGTTAAAGAAAATGGTTAACATCACCTTGCCTGCGGAAATGGTGGACCGTGATTTCCTCGGCGGTGACGATGATGCATGTTCCCATTGCATGCTCTGGCGCTTCCACTCTGGCTCGAAATGACGTAATTTGTGGGCGATCAGAACTATCTCTGAAGTTCTGTGTTGCGCAGAATGTCCTGAGAGCCGCCGCACTTCGCGCCATTTCAGGGAATGATTTTTCTTCTTCTCACATCCTGTTGTTTGTACATTTTCAAACTCATTAATCACACATGTAAACTTCTTCCTCCAAGATAAACGGAATAAAGCCAACTCCTTGACGTAGTGGTTTGAGGTCCTGCCTTCTGACCACTCGTTCGAGATGTTCCCGGGCTCGAGCCTCGGGTAGCGCATTTGGCATAGTTGTCCAATGGAACTGGTTGTTTCTCTTCCCTAGTACAAGTGGCCCTAAATTACGGACTGGGGACTACATGTAGCTCTCAAGGCTGCCCATGTTGGTCAATAAACCTGGAAACAAAAACATAAACGGAGAAATATACACTGAAGAGCAATTGTATTAGAGACAGCTGGCGTTATGCAAATGAGGCGCTGTGGACGGCCCCGTAAACGGAAACGACATGACGTGTGCAGCGATCCGACAATATAAGGATTGATGCGACCGGAATCAGTAAGAGTCGGACGCAGTATGGGTAACACGAAGGATCTAAGCGCATTTGATCGTGGGAAAATTGTCGGGGCCCGACGAATGGGTCACTCCATTTCGGAAGTCGTGCAGGCACTGGGATTTTCACGAGCCACTGTGTCACGGGTGCACCGTCAGTACATCAAATCCGGTAAAACCATCCCCGCAAGGGCCAACTGCCGTGAACAACAGCGGGTGGTTGAGCGGGGTCATCGTCGGTTAGCTCGCATTGTAACAGCAGATAGACGGGCCATAGTGCAAGAAATCACTCGGCAATTTAACGCTGATGCACATAAACGTGTGAGCAGCCACACCATCCAAAACCATCTCCTCGCTATGGGGTACAGAAGCCATCGTCCCACGAGGGTACCGCTGCTGACCGCACATCACAGGTTGCAGAGATTAGCATGGACGCGGGAACATCGCCACTGGACCTTAGACATGTGGAAAAATGTTGCCCGGACTGATGAGTCGAGATTCGCGTTGGTACATGCGGATGGCAGGATACGAGTACGGCGCAAACCAATGAAGTGATGGATCCTTCTTGCCAGCAGGCTACTCTTCAAGCTGGTGGGGGTGGCATTCTCGTCTGGGTACTGTTTACGTGGACTGAAATGGGACCCCTGGTACGTGTGTCATCGTCCCTCACAGGTCAACCTTACCGGGATATCCTGGACGACCCTTTGCTGCCATTTCTGCGTCTTCAACATCCCACTGGGGACCTCATCCTGCAACAAGACAATGCAGCTCCCGAATTGTATCTGAATGGTTGGATGAACACTCCACCGACGTGACTTCGCTTCCTTGGTCAGCCAGTCCACCTGACCTCCATCCCATCGAGCACATCTGGGATGACATCGAGAGAGATGTTCGAGGCTCTTAACCCCCTCCATCAAATCTTCGTGAACTGTGGGAGCTCGTTCAGGGATCGTGGATCCGTATGGCTTCCCAACGCTTCTGGGGTCTTGTCGAGTTCATGCCGAGACGAATCGCCACCGTTATCAGGGAGAAAGGTGGTGCTACAAGTTACTAGACAGGTATCTGTAATTCCATTGCTCTTCAGTGTAGACTAGGCACAGTTTAATTAAAAAGTTGTCTACCTTCCTTGAAAGGCCATCTGGTTCATGTGCGAAAGCTTAGAATTTTTTTATTTCTACTCTACGCCAAGAGATTTCAGATTATTAGTATAGTCATACTATTTTGAGTATAACTGGTGTACAGTTCCTACTCATTGAACAGTTTAATAGACCTACGTAAATATACACCGAAGAGCCAAAACATTATGACCTTTGCTTCTTAATGCAAATCCAGGTAAAGACGACGCTTGTGAAAGCCATGAAACGGTATAAATAACACTTTATACTAAACTTCGTTAATCAGTGTTATTCTTGTTCTTCAGATGGCAAGAGCAGTGGACTTAAGCGTGTTTGACAAAGGCCAAATTGTAATGGCCAAATGATTGGGTCAGAGCATTTTCTAGAAGCCAAGGTTGTGGGGCCTTCAAAGAATATTCCGAGGCGGAAAACCACGAACCGCCAGCAGTTTGTGGGCCAACCACTGCTCATCGATGTTAATGGTGAACGTATGGTACGAGCCAACAGAAGAGATAATGTGGCTCAACTCTCCGGAAATTCAAATGCTGGTAGCGGCAGTAAATGTGCCACAACACACAGTACATCAACCCTGCTGCAAATGGAGCTGAGTGGCAGCAAGCCTCTCTGAGTGTCCATGCTAGCCTCGTTTCAAAAGCGCCCACAACGGACATGCGAGCATTTCAACTGGACATTGAATTACGGGAAGATAGTCGTCTGGTCCGATGAACTTTTTTTTTGCAACATGTGGACGTGTGTACACGTGCGTCGTTTACCTGTGGAATTGTTGGCACCGGGACGTATCGTAGGACGAAACCAAGCCAGTGGAGGAAGTGTAATGCTTTGGACAATGTTCTGCTAGGAAACCCTGTGTCCAGTCATTCATGTGCAGAGAACTATGAGGTCTACCACCTAAACACCATTGTAGACCAGGTACATCATGTCATGGCAAAGGTCTTTCCCTCTAGTTGTTCCTTCTTTCAGAAGGATGACGCGCCATGTCACACGGCCCGCATTGTTTAAGAATTGTTCGCGGATGACTTCCTTAGCTTCCAAATTACCCAGATATCGATCCAATTGAGAACTGTGGTTTGTGTTTAAACAGCAAATGCTATCTGCGGCGGCTCAACAACGTAATGTACAAGAGTTAAAGGATCTGCTTGGAATGTTTTGGTATCAGTCACCACGCGAAAGAGGTCATACAGAGTCCATACCTCTCCAGGTAAAAATAAGATCCGTTTTGGCGACATGTGGAGGAAAACCATCGTATTAGGCAAGTGGCAATAATGTTTGAGATCTTCGGTGTACATGCTCACATTTTGTGTACATTTGTGTACATTAAGGAATTTAATTAAGTCTTTACGGTAGCTATATGCATATTCGATTCGTCATTACATGGGAATGAAGATTTTCACATCTTTGCAAATACACGCATCATCAAACATTAAGAAATAAAAATGTGTTTCTCTTATTTATTTGTTTAAAGTCATACGAAAAGAGAAAGCATGTGTCATCCTTGCATTTCTAAAATGTTTTGTTCTGATTCGTTTTTCAGTGATTTAACTGAGTGGCTTACAGCGAAAACATTTCTCTCAACGCCGTAGGAGCAGCTGCAACCCCATCTCTGAAGAACTACCAATAACAACAAACATGACAACAAATGAAGATGCTAAAAAAATGAAAGAAAACTGTAGAGCACCATTTTCCTTTGAAACATTATAGCTTTCTGTATAACCTGTGCAATAATTATTCTTACAGCAAGCCTAGATTATCTTACGGAAGAAAAATGTTTTCGTTCCTTTATGCTGATTAATTACCACGCATGTAACAAATCTCAGTGTCATTCTAATGTAAATATAAAATCAGAAGGTGTTGGGCTAAATAAAAATTTAGAAATATGACCATGCTGGATTTTGTTTATCACCGTAAAATCAAAGGAAACGTCATCCATTTCTGACAACACTTAATTAAGAAGGATGCATACAATTTGATATGCAAGAAAACTCCGTTTATACGATAAACTACACTGCTGGCCACCCTTAAATGCAACACCAAGAAGGACACGAGATAGCAAAGCCAGATTTACTGGACACATAACAACAGATACATAGATGAAATGATTGAGCTTACAGGCCCGTGCGACTTGCGGAACCCGCAGACATCAATAGTTCGTATGGACCCCATGGCTAGCGATAACGGCCGCTACACACCGTGGCATCGAACGAAAGAGCTTTTGGATGTGAGTTTGGGGTATGTCGGTTCATACTGTTTCCCCACGTTACCACAGTTTATCACGCGTAGCCGCCGGTGGTGCTTGCCGGGCCACTAGGTAGCCGATCAGCAACCAGACGTGTTCGATGGGCGCCATATCGGGAGAACAGGCGGGCCACGGCAGCGGTGACACCTGGTGGGCCGTGAAGAATCGTTGCACGATGCGTGCCACGTGCGGGCGCACATTGTCCTGTTGAAACGTGGCCGCTGGTAGGTACTGCAAGTAAGGGAGGACTACAGGCTCCGAAATGTCACAGATGTAGTGGTGGCTGTTGAGTGTACCGGCGATGTGTACCAGAGGGGTTCGGGTGTCATATCCAATTGCGCCCCAAACCATAAAGCCAGGCGACGGACAGGTATGGAGATGCATAATTCAGGCGTCATATAGTCTCTCGCCGCGATGCCGCCACACGTGGATCCGACCATCGTGGTTTTGGATTCGTTGGAGAAGACAATGTCGTGGCATTTATTAGTCCAGGTGCGGCGTTCAGCGACCCATTTCCGCAGCACTCGCCGGAAGTGTAACATCAGTGGTAATCGGAGCAATTGGGCGCCCTGGGACAAGTCCCCGCTCCTGCAGACGACGTCGAACGGTACGTGCTCATACAGGTTGTTGCGCAACACACCCTGATTCCTGCGCTAACGTTCGTGATGTGGCGGTGTGAGCCGTCAATGCCCGTCGCACAACATGCCGTTCCCCCTATCCGGTGGTGTGCCGCGGCTGCGGCAATCACTCACGTCAGTCCGTCCGTCCCTCCTGCACCCATCGAATTCATACTCGCCTGACTGTGGCTGGATGTCGTCCCACACGGGCGTCGAAGTCTTGGTACGATAAACCGCTGTCGCGATAAGCCACTATTCGTCCTCTGTTGAACTCCGAAACGTGCTGGAATGACTGCCGTATTGTGCGACGAGGCATCAGGAAGGCTCCCACGCACAGGTCCGGCAGCACACCACACTTCCACTACTTACACTCCGTCTTCTGTGCTCCCTTCTTATAGTGCTTCTCGGTGGCGTGCTGGGCGCACATGATTTGGATATGCCCTGCAATGCTAATCGTTTGCATGTCCTTTCGCGGGCGACGCATGCTGCGAATTTCAGGCCAATCGGATGCTTCCTTCTTGGAGTTGCAGTTTCGGTGGCCAGCAGTGTATTCATCGACAAATGAAATTACACACACAAAATAACAACCTACCTGTTTCGATGAAAACAGAAACTTTAGAAATTTGCTTCATTCCTGAAAGTTTAGGAATTAAATGTTTTGTTAGATTGACCCTCGTATTCCTCGCATGTATAAATATGCAGAATACCGATCAGGGAAAAACATTACTATTTCCGAGAACAGCCGTAATAGCTAACGAAATAATCTTGGGATAATCTAAGATTTTCAGCAATTTACTTAAGACTTATTCGCCTACTTTTGAACTATGAGATAAATTAACTCTTACAACCTTATCTGTTGTTCACCACACAAAAGAACCTTACCTCTTGTTCATCACACAAATGAACCTTACCTCTTGTTCATCACACAAATAAACTTTACATCTTGTTCATCACACAAATGAACCTTACCTCTTGTGCATCACACAAATTAACCTTACCTCTTGTTCATCACACAAATGAACTTTACTTCTTGTTCATCACACAAATGAACTTTACTTCTTGTTCATCACACAGATTAGCCTTACCTCTTGTTCATCACACAAATGAACCTTACCATCACACAAATGAACTTTGCCTCTTGTTCATCACACAAATTAACCTTACCTCTTGTTCATCACACAAATGAAGCTTACCTCTTGTTTATCACACAAATGAACTTTACCTCTTGTTCATCGCACAAATGAACTTTACCTCTTGTTCATCACACAAATGAACCTTACCTCTTGTTCATAACACAAATGAACCTTAACTCTTGTTCATAACACAAATGAACTTTACCTCTTGTTCATCACACAAATGAACCTTACCTCTTGTTCATCACACAAATGAACCTTAACTCTTGTTCATAACACAAATGAACTTTGCCTCTTGTTCATCACACAAATTAACCTTACCTCTTGTTCATCACACAAATGAACCTTACCTCTTGTTCATCACAGAAATTAACCTTACCTCTTACCTCTTGTTCATCACACAAATGAACTTTACCTCTTGTTCATCACACAAATGAACTTAACCTCTTGTTCACCGCACAAATGAACTTTAACTCTTGTTCATCACACAAATGAACCTTACCTCTTGTTCATCATACAAATGAACCTTACTTCTTGTTCATAACACAAATGAACTTTACCTCTTGTTCATCACACAAATGAACCTTACCTCTTGTTCATCACACAAATGAACCTTACCATCACACAAATGAACTGTACCTCTTGTTCATCACACAAATGAGCCTTACCTCTTGTTGATCACACAAATGAACCTCACCTCTTTTTCATCAGACAAATGAATCTTACCATCATACAAATGAACTTTATATCTTGTTCATCACCCAAATGAACTTTACCTCTTGTTCATCACACAAATTAACCTTACCTCTTGTTTATCACACAAATGAACCTTACCTCTTGTTCATCACACAAATGAACTTTACCTCTTGTGCATCACACAAATGAATCTTACCATCGCACAAATGAACCTTACCATCGCACAAATGAACTTTTTTTTATTGAAAAGTTAACGATCACCGTGAGCAACTCAATTGGCTATAAGCAGTCGCCCGTCCCTAATTTAGGGTCACTGGCTCCAGGGAAGGGAGACAGCCAGTGCCGTAAGCCAAACACAACATACATGCCTCACCGGGATTCGAACCCGGACCCCTTTCGGACGAATGATCAGAGGCCAGCGCTTAGACCACTGCGCCACCGGGGCGGCCAAATGAACTTTACCTCTTGCTCATCACACAAATTAACCTTACCTCTTTTTCATCACACAAATGAACCTTACATCTTGTTCATCACCCAAATGAACTTTACCTCTTGTTCATCACAAAAATTAACCTTACCTCTTGTTCATCACACAAATGAACTTTACCTCTTGTTCATCACACAAATTAACCTTACCTCTTGTTCATCAACCAAATGAACTTTACTTCTTGTTCATCACACAGATTAACCTTACCTCTTGTTCATCACACAGATTAACCTTACCTCTTGTTCATCACACAAATGAACCTTACCATCACACAAATGAACCTTACCATCACACAAATTAACTTTACTTCTTGTTCATCACACAAATGAACTTTACCTCTTGTTCATAACACAACTGAACTTTACCTCTTGTTCATCACACAAATAAGAATTACCTCTTGTTCATCACAGAAATGAATCTTACCTCTTACCTCTTGTTCATCACCCAAATGAACTTTACCTCTTGTTAATCACGCAAATGAACCTTACCTCTTGTTCATCACACAAATGAACTTTGCCTCTTGTTCATCGCACAAATTAACCTTACCTCTTGTTCATCAACCAAATGAACTTTACTTCTTGTTCATCACACAGATTAACCTTACCTCTTGTTCATCACACAGATTAACCTTACCTCTTGTTCATCACACAAATGAACCTTACCATCACACAAATGAACCTTACCATCACACAAATGAACTTTACCTCTTGTTCATCACACAAATGAACTTTACCTCTTGTTCATAACACAACCGAACTTTACCTCTTGTTCATCACACAAATAAGCCTTACCTCTTGTTCATCACTGAAATGAATCTTACCTCTTACCTCTTGTTCATCACACAAATGAACTTTACCTCTTGTTCATCACGCAAATGAACCTTACCTCTTGTTCATCACACAAATAAACGTTGCCTCTTGTTCATCACACAAATGAACCTTACCATCGCACAAATGAACTTTACCTCTTTTTCATCACACAAATGAACCTTACTATCACACAAATGAACCTTACTATCACACAAATGAACTTTACCTCTTGTTCATCACACAAATTAACCTTACCTCTTTTTCATCACACAAATGAACCTTACATCTTGTTCATCACCCAAATGAACTTTACCTCTTGTTCATCATACAAATTAACCTTACCTCTTGTTCATCACACAAATGAACCTTACCATCACACAAATGAACTTTACATCTTGTTCATCACCCAAATGAACTTTACCTCTTGTTCATCATACAAATTAACCTTACCTCTTGTTCATCACACAAATGAACCTTACCTCTTGTTCAGAACACAGATTAACCTTACCTCTTGTTCATCACACAAATGAACCTTACCATCACACAAATGAACTTTACATCTTGTTCATCACCCAAATGAACTTTACCTCTTGTTCATCACACAATTTAAACTTACCTCTTGTTCATCGCACAAATGAACCTTACCTCTTGTTCATCACACAAATTAACCTTACCTCTTGTTCATCACACAAATGAACCTTAGATCTTGTTCATCACACAAATGAACCTTACCTCTTGTTCATCACACAGATTAACCTTACCTCTTGTTCATCACACAAATGAACCTTACCATTACACAAATGAACTTTACATCTTGTTCATTACCCAAATGAACTTTACCTCTTGTTCATCACACAATTTAACCTTACCTCTTGTTCATCGCACAAATGAACCTTACCTCTTGTTCATCACACAAATTAACCTTACCCCTTGTTCATCACACAAATGAACCTTACCTCTTGTTCATCACGCAAATGAACCTTACCTCTTGTTCATCACACAAATGAACTTTGCCTCTTGTTCATCGCACAAATGAACCTTACCATCACCCAAATGAACTTTACCTTTTGTTCATCACACAAATTAACCTTACCTCTTGTTTATCACACAAATTAACTTTACCTCTTGTTCATCACACAAATTAACCTTACCTCTTGTTCATCACACAAATGAACCTTACCGCTTGTTCATCACACAAATGAACCTTACCATCCCACAAATGAACTTTACCTCTTGTTCATCACACAAATGAACCTTACCATCGCACAAATGAACTTTACCTCTTTTTCATCACACAAATGAACCTTACTATCACACAAATGAACTTTACCTCTTGTTCATCACACAAATTAACCTTACCTCTTTTTCATCACACAAATGAACCTTACATCTTGTTCATCACCCAAATGAACTTTACCTCTTGTTCATCACACAAATTAACCTTACCTCTTGTTCATCACACAAATGAACCTTTCCTCTTGTTCAGAACACAGATTAACCTTACCTCTTGTTCATCACACAAATGAACCTTACCATCACACAAATGAACTTTACATCTTGTTTATCACCCAAATGAACTTTACCTCTTGTTCATCACACAATTTAAACTTACCTCTTGTTCATCGCACAAATAACCTTACCTCTTGTTCATCACACAAATTAACCTTACCGCTTGTTCATCACACAAATTAACCTTACCTCTTGTTCATCACACAAATGAACCTTACATCTTGTTCATCACACAAATTAACCTTACCTCTTGTTCATCACACAGATTAACCTTACCTCTTGTTCATCACACAAATGAACCTTACCATTACACAAATGAACTTTACATCTTGTTCATTACCCAAATGAACTTTACGTCTTGTTCATCACACAATTTAACCTTACCTCTTGTTCATCACACAACTGAACCTTACCGCTTGTTCATCACACAAATGAACCTTACCTCTTGTTCATCACACAAATGAACCTTACCATCGCACAAATGAACTTTACCTCTTTTTCATCACACAAATGAACCTTACTATCACACAAATGAACCTTACCTCTTGTTCATCACACAAATGAACCTTACCATCGCACAAATGAACTTTACCTCTTTTTCATCACACAAATGAACCTTACTATCACACAAATGAACCTTACCTCTTGTTCATCACACAAATGAACCTACCTGTTGTTTGTCACACAAATGTTCACCACCTTTGCACCTTTTGTCGCAATGAAACGCAATGCTCACGCCGATGCCTAAGTTCCCGTAAATTTAATGTTCAAAGTGTTGGTTTTTCAACAGCAAACTAATAATAATAGAAATGAATGCTGAATACATAATCAGTCTAAATGATGCAGAGATATAGACCTGGTGAATGCATTTGTATATTTAAATAACCATGTTTGACAAAGTGTAACGTCCCTAGGTTTTAAAAGGTGGTCAATCAATATGTGTGTACAATCAATTCAACCTAAGAAATATTACTTAAAGCTGGTTCTTCTGATTAATTTACTTTAAATGAAAACCCTGGATGGCTAACTACACGTAGAAGAGTCACTTCAAAGCCTTCAAAGAATAACTACTTACTTTAACAGCACTAGACTTTATTCTTCATCAAGGTTTGGTTGTCGGCACAGGATATCAGTAATCATGCATGGCACTACATGCACAATAACTTCGTAGAACAAAACAATATTGCTAATCCGTACAACCCTTAGTCGCGAAGAATGTAAACCCATACAAATGCAAAAAAAGGTGCTAATTTGCACTCGTTTATACACAATGGAGTCACATTATTGTGATCATCTCCTACCTTTGACGTCAACACCGCCTTATAGGCAATGAAATAAGCCACCTGTCGTGAGCTGGCTTGGAGGGTTTATAAGGTGTGCTCTATGCATTCTGAAAACATATCACTCGTTGCTGTCATGCATAAAAAGAGCGATTCATCAGATTTGCAAAAAGGAATGATTATCGGCTTTCAGGCCAAAGGTGGCAGTATTTCTGAAACAGCGCAGTTTGTAAACTGTTAGCGTGCTGCTGTGGTTAACGTGCATCGCGATTGGAGAAATGGCGCCATTGCGAATAAGCGACATGGAAACTGCGGAGCACCACGTTCCATTGATGTGAGAGGTGAACGTCGGCTTCGAAGGTGCGTGAGGGCCGATCGACACGCTACAGTGGAGCTATTCACTGGCCGAATGAACCAGGAGGCTACCGGAAGTGTGTCTAAAACGACAGTTCAGCGAACCCTGCTGCGTATGGGGCTTCGATGCAGACGGATGGTCACTGCAACTATGCTAACGAAGTTGCATCGGCATAAAAGGCTTACATTTGCACGGCAGTATTGGAATTGGACCCTCGCTGATTGTCAATGGATTGCCTTCCACAATGAGTCACGTTTCTGCATCATCGAACGGATGGATGCTGGCGTACTAGGCGAGAAACATTGGAGAACAAACATTCTTCGACCATTGCTGAAAGAACACAAGCTGGTGGGGGCAGAGTTATGGTGTGGGGAATGTTTTCGTGGCATTCCCTGGGTTCACTCATACCTGTGGAAGGCACTATGGATTGAATTCGTTATGAATCCATCCTTGCAGACCACGTACACCCATACATGCTGATTGTGTTCCCTGAGGCGGATGTGATCTTCCAGCACGACAATGCGACGTGTCACACAGCTAGAAATGTCCGAGAGTGATTGGAAGAGCACGATGAAGACTTCAAAGTAATTCCCTGGACCCCTAATTCCCCAGACGTAAACCCAACTGAGCATATGTGGGACCACCTCGATCGTGTTGTTCTCTCTATGGATCCTCCACCACGCACCCTCCAGCAGCTGTCAGAAGCAATGCAGTCAGCGTGGCTCCAAATTCCTGTGAACACCTTCCAGCACCTTATTGAGTCACTCCCAGGCCGTCTAGCTGCTGTCCGCGATGCACACGGCGGTTACTCTAGATATTAGCTGGTGGTCACAATAATGTGACTTGACCGTGTACAACATTGCTTGTTCCACACATTATAACTGCGTTCTTAGCTTATCAAACATATACTCGTCATTCCCTCTTAACCTGAAGAACGTTGCCACATAACATTCAGTGAGTGAGAAAATATAATGTTAAGATTGAAACACGAAACGGGAATGAACTCAAAATTTACATAAGGAAAGGAAACTAAGAAGTGAACGTTAAGTTAGAATATACGTCATAAAAGAAAACAGATAAAATGGTGAAGTTAGTAGGCGAGAGTGAACTCAGCTTTGAAAGTTATAGCTGTCTTAGGAGGATTTCACGGAACTGATGATTTCTGAACTCACATGACTAACGGACAGTGAAACCTTGGTACTGCAAAAGACACATAGGATTCGTTTATGTGCGGAGGATTGGGGGCAAGGATTGATCATGTAAGGAACAAAATTGTGTTACAGATGTGTAATATGAAGCTAAATGTTGTTAGTACAGTGGACAAAAATATTGTTCGTTGGTTTGGCCGTGTGAAAAAAATGAGTGGTGTGATGCTTACTATGAGAACTTATTGAGTTCAAGCGGCAGGAAAGAAAGGTGTAGGAAGGCTAAAGAAATCATTAGAGGACCAGATTCAATAATATCTGCCTGAGAAACAGATGTAGAATATGAAGTACATAGACAAAACATTTGAGATACGGGTGATGGGCAGTTGACATTGGCATCCCCGCGCAGAGTGGAACAGACCCAAACCGAATGCAGGTGATAAATAGGCGGATAGCAGGGTTTCCCAACCGTGTATCATAATCGACGAGCATGGGTAAACTTGGTGATCTGAGCGCCTTTGATCGTGGACGCATTGTCGGCAGAAGGCAGATGTGTCATTCTGTCGCCCCAGTGGTAAGAACCCTAGGATTCCCGAGGGCAACCGTATCAAGGCTATACCATCGACGGACGTAGCAGCGCCGAGAGAGCAAGCTGTAGCTAACCACACGCCTTTGCCAGGGTCGACGTAAACTATCCAGGCAAGTGCAGACCGACATCTTGGCAACGGCGGCCCAAATAACATCCATTGATGACCGATTCGGCGTATCCTTGATGACCGGTGCCGACGTAAATTATCCAGGCAAGTACAGACCGACCACTTGGCAACGGCAGCGTATATCACATCCCGGGTAAATGTAGAAGGCCCAAGAAGCGTCAGCGAGTGAACAGTACGGGGCATGCTGCATAACCTGCGCTATGGGAGCCGATGCCTTACTCGTGTGCCAATGTTGACTGCTCGTCATTGGAAATTACACCTCACCTAGTACCGGTAACATCCAAACTGCACCGCTACAGAGTCGCGCCGTGTTGTGTGGTCAAATGAATCCTGTTCTCAACTGTATCGAGCTGACAGGAGGGTGCAGGTGTGGCGTCGGCTGCATAAGGCCATGACCACGTTGTGCCAGATCGGCTCTGTTTATGGTGGTAATGGCTCTAAAATGGTTTGGGGAGCATTCTCGTGGGACACATCAGGTCCGTTAGTATGTCTGGATACGTCCTTAACTGCCGAGCGCTACCAGCATATGCCGGCTGATCACCTACACGCTTTCATGGCCTTCGCGCATCCTGCGGCAGATGGCCTGTTTCAGTAGAACAATGCGCCGCCCCACCGGGCAGCAATCACCAGGCATGGATTGAGGAACACTCACTTGAGTTTGGAACGATCCAGTGGCCAACAATGTCCCCGGATTAAAACCCTGTTGAATCTTTCTGGGATGCCGTGAAGCGGAACCTCAGATCCGTGAATCCTGGACCGACGTCTCGGGCGGAAATGTGGACAATCTTGCAACAGGCAATTTTGGGATTACTTCCGAAACCCTCCAGCATCTGGTGGAATCAGTACCTCGGCGTGCATAAGCTGTTATTCATGCTTGACGCGCGAAATCATAGGAGGTTGCCCCCCCCCAAACTGTCCTGATGATATGTCCTTCCACAACATTGGCTAGATTGCTGAGTTGACCATATCGCCGACAGACGTGTATCGGACGCCTATAGGGCTGTAGGAAAAAGAAAAATGCATCTCTGTCTACTACATGAACTACACTGCTCGCCACCCAAAATGCAACACCAAGAAGGAAGCATCCGATTGGCCTGAAATTCGCAGCATGCGTCGTCCACGAGAGGACATGGAAACGATTAGCATTGCAAGGCATATGCAAATCATGTGCGCCCGGCACGCCGCCGAGAAGCACTATAAGAAGGGTGCACAGAAGGCGAAGTGTAACTAGCGGAAGTGTGTTGCGCTGCCGGACCTGTGCGTGGAAAGCTTCCTGATGCCTCATCGCAGAATACGGCAGTCATTCCAGCACGTTTCGGAGTTCGACAGAGGACGAATAGTGGCTTATCGCGACAGCGGTTTATCGTACCGAGACATCCGCGCCCGTGTGGGACGACATCTAGCCACAGTGAGAAGAGTATGGATTCGGTGGGTGCAGTAGGGACGGACGGCCGGACGGACCGACGCGAGCGATTGCTGCACCCGCGGCACACCACCGAACGAGAGGACCGGCGTGTTGTGCGGCGGGCATTAATGGCTCGCACCGCCACATCACGAACGTTAGCGCAGGGATTAGGGTGTGTTGCGCAACAACCTGTGTCAGCACGTACCGTTCGACGTCGTCTGCAGGAGAGGGGACTTGTCGCACGGCGCCCATTTCTCCGATTACCATTGACGTTACACCACCGGCGAGTGCGGTGGCAGTGCGCCGTTGAACGCCGCACCTGGACTACAAAATGGCACGACATTGTTTTCTCCGACGAATCCCGCTTCTGCCTGCAACACCACGATGGTAGGATCCGCGTGTGGCGGCACCGCGGCGACAGACTGTATGAAGCCAGCGTTATGCATCGCCATACCAGTCCGTCGCCTGGCGTTATGGTTTGGAGCGCAATTGGATATGACATCCGCACCCCTTAGGTACGAATCGCCGGTACACTCAACAGCCACCGCACCATCTCCGACGTTTTGGAGCCTGTAGTCATCCCTTACTTACAGGGCCTACCAGCGGCCACGTTTCAACAGGGCGCGCCCGCACGTGGCACGCATCGTGCAACAATTCTTCACGGCTCACCAGGTGTCACTGCTACCTTGGCCCGCCTGTTCTCCCGATATTTCGCCCAGCGAACACGTGTGGTCGCTGATCGGTAACCAAGTGGCCCGGCAAGCACCACCAGCGGCTACCCCTGATGAACTGTGGCAACGTGTGGAAGCAGCCTGGACCGACATACATCCAAAGCATCTTTCGTTCGATGCCGCGGCGTGTAGTGGCCGTTATTGCCAGCCATGGGGGCCACACGAACTATTGATGTCTGCGTGTTCCGCAAGTCGCACGGGCCTGTAAGCTCAATCGTTTCATCTTTGTATCTGTTGTTATGCGTCCAGTAAATCTGGCTTTGCTATCTCGTGTCCTTCTTGGTGTTGCATTTTGGGTGGCCAGCAGTGTATTTTTAAAACTAGGTTGCTCGAGAGCTGCATCGCCTCAGTTTGGACGACGGTGAGTGGGGTCAGTTGTAGGCTACGCGATGGACACCGCGCGTGTAAGCTTGCTTCCCGTAGATGGTTTAAAATGGTTTGCTATGTGATTAGGAGACGGATGCTTAGCATCACCACTATTCTAATGAGTGAAAGCGAGACTGCCGGTTCTGTAAAGGCATGTCGCCAGATCAAAAGATCTTCTCACCCTGTAGTCTATCTAGGATCACCGCTTCCGAACTGATAGCCATTCGCGACTTCTCTCATCGACCGAGTACATCAACGATGCATTGTGGTGACCAACATGTCAGGGAATGAGCCGATTCGACCACCCGACTTCACGCAAGCCGACAATGCGTGCGCTTTCTAATTCCATTAGCTAATTGCGCTGACGTATTCTTGGCCTTCCACATTTGATGTTTATCCCTCATTTGTGGCAACTTTACTCGGAAAGACACATTGATCACTTACTCGTGGATCATCGGATTCACGCTGTTATAACCGTTTCAGCTTTTACCGGATGGGTTCGATAGTGGAATCATTTGCATATCTCAAATTTACCGTCTTACATGCCACTTTGCATGCAAATAGCGTCAGTACTTGCTAGTGCTGCAAGTTTTGTTTGAAAGATTGTATATTACGATCTTGCAGGATGTTACAAGCTTTCTGTGATTTTGCGCAACTTCTGCATCTTTAGGTGAACTGGACGTGTTCCAACAGAGAGTTTTCTACCTAAGCTTTTCTACCAGGTACCGCAACTCAATGCATTTTACACGAAGCTGCGGAATGCATGTTTAATATTTCCTGCCATGGAGTAATGCACTAAAATTCTTTACCTGCTCTATAGCTGCTCTGCACACCAGTACACCACCTGCATGGGCGATGGGTGACATACGCGGGCTTCTCTTTAAAGTTCGAGTAGAACCTGAATCACGGATAAGGCACGACCCATGTCTTATCCGGGACTCATTTCATTCCCCAGCGCTGGTCATGTTCTACCACTAAATCATTGGCCCCAAGATAGGGACAGACTGTTTAAAGCCCTAGATCAGTGTTTCTCAAACTTTGGACAGTGACATTTTACCAGGCGGTCCGCGGACGGGTTCATAGCTGGAAACATTATGCGAAAAGGTAGAAAGTATAAAATTGACTAACTAATCCCTCTATATATATAGAAAGATACGTTTCACCCACAATACCAGCAAGTGCACTCGATTATAAGAGTAATGGAGTGTATCGTATACTCTATTCAGGCACACCTCTTTTCAAGTAGAGACGGTTAATAGTGCGAAACGGAACAATGCGTAACCAGTTTCTTGGAGCGGCCGCCATTCCTCGTCTGATTCCACATGAGCGGCATAGGGGAAAAAGCGTTATTTTCTACCTTCATCCGCAGTTTCGTCGACAAATCTTCAAAGATATTCCTTTAGTGCACCTCAAGAAGCGCCGTTTGGCATGTATCCACACCCAACAAAAAATTAATTTGCATTTTACACTGCTGGACAGCCAAAATGCAACACCAAGAAGGAAGCATCCGATTGGCATGCAATTCGCATCATGCGTCGCCCGCGAGAGGACATGCAAACGATTAGCATTGTAGGGCATATGCAAATCATGTGCACCCGGCACGCCACCGAGAAGCACTATAAGAAAGGTGCACAGAAGACGTGGTGTAAGTAGTGGAAGTGTGTCGTGTGCCGGACCTGTGCGTGGGAAGCTTCCTGATGCCTCGTCGCAGAATACGGCAGTCATTCCAGCACGTTTCCGAGTTCGACAGAGGACGAATAGTGGCTTATCGCCACAGCGGTTTATCGTACCGTGACATCGGCGCCCGTGTGGGACGACATCCAGCCACAGTGAGGCGAGTATAGATTCGGTGGGTGCAGGAGGGACGGACGGACCGACGTGAGCGATTGCCGCAGCCGCGGCACACCTCCGGACGATAGGATCGGCATGTTGTGCGGCAGGCATTGACGCCTCGCACCGCCACATCTCGAACGTTAGCGCAGGAATTATGGTGTGTTGCGAAACACCCTGTGTCAGCACGCACCGTTCGACTTCGTCTACAGGAGCGGGGACTTGTCGCACAACGCCCATTGCTCCGATTACCATTGACGTTACACCACCGGCGAGTTCAGCGGCAGTGGGTCGTTGAACGCCGCACCTGGACTACGGAATGGCACCACATTGTCTTCTCCGAAGAATCCCGATTCTGCCTGCAACACCACGATGGTCGGATCCGCGTGTGGCGGCACCGCGGCGAGAGACTGTATGACACCTGCATTATGCATCGCCATACCGGTCCGTCGCCTGGGGTGATGGTTGGGGACGCTATTGGGTATGACACCCGCACCCCTATGGTACGCATCGCCTGTACATCTCCCGATGACACCCGCACCCCTATGGTACGCATCGCCGGTACATCTCCCGATGACACCCGCACCCCTATGGTACGCATCGCCGCACCATCTCCGATGTTTTGGAGCCTGTAGTCCGCCCTTACCTGCAGGACCTGCCAGCGGCCACTTTTCAACAGGACAATGCGCGCCCGCACGTGGCACGCATCGTGCAACAATTCTTCACGGCCTACCAGGTGTCACTGCTGCCGTGGCCCGCCTGTTCTCCCGATATGTCGCCCATCGAACACGTCTGTTCGCTGATCGGCAACCGACTTGCCTGGCAAGCAACACCCGCGGCTACGCCTGATGAACTGTGGCAACGTGTGGAAGCAGCCTGGACCGACATACCCCAAGCCCACATCCAAAGCCTCTTTCGTTCGATGCCGCTGCGTGTAGCGGCCGTTATTGCCGGCCATGGGGGTCACACGAACTATTGATGTCTGCGTGTTCCGCAAGTCGCACGGCCCTGTGAGCTCAGTCTTTTCATCTTTGTATCTGTTGTTATGTGTCCAGTAAATCTGGCTTAGCTATCTCGTGTCGTTCTTGATGTTGCATTTTGGGTGGCCAGTGGTGTAAAACATTAAACAAGTGTATGCAAATATAGAGAATATTTGGAAAACAGTTTATAAAATTATACTTACTTTTTAAAGATTATCAAAAGCGTGTGCTCTCTTAACATACTTTATTTTAATTGCAAAAATTACATAACAAGTTATTAATTAAAAGTTCTCAATTTTTATACATTGTTCTTTAATTTTTAAAAACATAAATAACTATTTATGAGGAGCACGACACGTAAAATGACACGTCTCGTTGTTCAGTGGGGTGTTCCGTATGTGCATTGAATGTTAACTGGTGGTCGGCAACTAAGAAATGTTTAAGAAATGCTGCCCCACATTCTCACAACGGCTTAATACAGACAAAAAAAAACAGCAGTTCTCTCATTTACGCTTTCCAACCGTAGGTTGAAAAAGCGTATATGTTCCAGCTTTGTCCGTTTGTCTCTCTGTCCGTCCGTCCGCACGAAAACTCGCGTAAAAATGGTTTGATTTCGATGAACTCTTAGTATGCGGTATAGGACAACCTGGGAAGGAACCCTATTGAAAATGGACGAAATGGGGTCACAGGTCAGGGCATAGGAGTGAGATCCGTTCTATCGCCCTTATGCGTCATAACTTACGTAAAAATGCTTCGATTGCGACAAAACTTTAACATGTTGTTTCGGAGGTATACTGAACCAGTTCTATTGAATATCATCGAAATGAGGTCAAAGGTCAGGACACAGGAGCGAGATTTATTTCACAGCCATTTAACTTGACTAAAAATGCTTCCATTGCGACAAAACTTTAGTATGTTGTTCTGAAGGTATACTGAACCAATTCTGTTTAAAATCACCGAATAGGGTCAAAGGTCAAGACACAGGAGCGAGATTTATTCCACAGTCATGACATACCAGAAATCATTACTCATAACTTGAGTAATGATTTCTGGTATGTTAGAAAGCGTATCATAATCAATGCATTGCATGATTTTACTAACTTGTTTTGAAACTGCAAAAGCTTTTAGTAGATGATTTTTTAAAAGTATTTATACACTCAGGTTCATAAAAAACATAAGACCTAAAACGAGTCGAGCTACGACTTTGATTTTTACAGGATGTGTTCATTAGGGAGTACAGAACAAATGATTAGCATCTCGGTGCCATACGTACCACGTGCATCGATGTAGCTAATAATCGATGTGGCCACCTCTGACTTGTGTCACCTGCTGTACCCGCTGAGTCGTCCTGTGGAATAGCCACCCAGGCTGTATTGACCAGCGTCCAACGTTCATCAAGATTTGCTGTAGGACGGTCGTATCGCTGCACATGTCGTTTGAGAATGTCCCAGAGATTTTCTATGGGTGATAAATCCGGCGATCTAGCCGGCCACGGCAGACGAGAAACGTTTTTATACATAAAGAAGGCACGTGTTGTCGCTGCAACATGCGGTGTGGCATTGTCTTGCTGAAATATGACCCGAAGGACGTCCCGCAGCTACGGAAGAGCGACCGGCCGTAGGATATCATTGACGTAACGGGCACTCGTTATGGTGGTACGGACTTTCACGAGAGGTGATCTGCTTTCGTACCCGATAGCAGCCCACACCATAATGCCTTGAGATGGTGCGGTACGTTAGGTGCGAATACACTCTCCCCGACGCCCCTTCCCCTGTCGTCGGCAGACACATATGAGACCATCATCTTCACCTAAACAGAAGTGTGTTTCGTCCGAGAATATATTGTGTTATTCGTCACGCCACTCGCTTCGTTCGATACACCATTGCCGTCTGACAGTCTGTTGCTGCGGTGTCGAAGATAGCCTGAGAAGCGGCCAATGAGACTGCAATCCGACCTGTAATACCAGGCGACGTACTATTACAACTGACATGGGAGAATGCTTCACAGTTCGACACTGTTGCGCCGACTCCGGTGAGGATGCAGTACGGTCACTCAAAGACATCCTCATGAGATGACAGTTTTCCCTCGGCGCTGTCTGTGTACGACGTCAGAACCTTCTCTTTGTGTCCTACGTCCTTCTTCCTACGATTCCCTGTACACTCTTTCCAGAAGAGAAGCTTTGCAGCCTCTCATGCCGATAATGTGACCTCTGTCGAACTCGTTGATGTGATTGGCGTACAGGACGACGAGGTATCCTTACCCACAGCTGATCAAGCACTGACATGCCGATCGAGCCACGTGGCGCTTATAGCAGAAAAACGGCCGGTTTCAGGGCTGTGACATTCAGCTATCTGATTTTCCTAGACACGATACGCATGCACCTATAAGGCTGCAATGCTACTCATTCCTGCAATATAGCCTGATTAGCGTATCCTGTAAAAATCCAAGTCGTAGCTCAACTCCTTTCAGGTGTTCTGTTTGTTATGAACGTAAGTGTATATTAATTTCCAAGATACTGAAATCCCTCGAACTAATCTTGAGGCCAGAAGTTCTTTTACATGGTATGTACTTTGTGACGTACATATATTCTAAAATAACTTTCAGTTTTAGTTCTTTTTCCTATGAAAATTTGAGTTTGTTCTCCTTTATACTTCCAAACTTAACGTGATATCTTCTCTCTCACAAGAATGAGGTTGGCAACACTATTGAGGTCAGAGAGAAAGTGACGTATGAATGTGATAAGAACGATAGATATAAAGGACGATACTGCAGTTACTTAGGGGATGTGTGTGTGTGTAGACGTTCGATCGCTAAGGTAAATGTGAAGTTTACCTGCTGTGTTATATGTTGGATCTACTAAAGTAGTGCTGGACCAATAAAAAGTTATCGTAAGTTGACTTCTGTTTATGTTTCGTCTGGCCGTAAACTATTGCATCGTATTCTTATTTAATGGTTTTCGACATAGCGTAACACCAGTCTTGCTCACGAAAAATATATTACGTTATAACTTGCATGTTACATAATTCCTGCATCACTGATTGTATAAATTCTGCTTCTGATAAGTCCTATGGAACTAACTGAATTTAATGTTTCCGGCAAGTGCGCCTGTCCTGAAAGTTGAAAATGCTTTGTGTGTCGTTCATTGTAAAGAGGCGCCCTAAAAGTTTGTAAAAGTTTGATTCGAAGTTAAAGGGACGTATCAAATATTTCTTTAAACTTTCCACTAGATATTGATGCGTTGCTGAAGGAATTTCCTTCCATTTTGCCAAAAGAGCATTAGTCGGGTTGATCACCCATGCCGGTTGGTTAGGCCTAGCTGGCAGTAGTTGTTCCAATTCATCGCAATGTTGTTCCATGGGGTTGATATCGGAGCTCTGTGCAGGCCAATCAAGTTCTTCAACATGCATCTCATAACACTATTCCTGCGCAGATCCCGCTTTGGGAACGGGGACATTGTGCTGTGGTAAAGGAAAGAGCATTCACAAAATTGTTGCCATGATGTTTGGAGCACATTTCTCGAGAATTGGGCTCTGAAACTAGAGGTTCCAGCCCAAACCATGAAATATTGCCCCAGAGCATGACACCTCCTCCGCCAAATTTCACAGCTGGCGCAACACCGATAAATCAGCGTGCGCGCTTATACGCACTCCACAGAATCAGAAGCAAGCGCTCATTGATTCTGCCCTCTTCTCGCAGGACACCGTGCTTGAAATTTCCAAAATTCTCGATCTAATCACGGACTCAAATTTCTTCAAATTTAAGAACAATCTACAACCAAGGAAAAGGAGTCCCTGTGGGCTCGCCTCTCTCCGCCCTACTAGAAGAAGCAGTATTAAGACCACTCGAAACTAGAATACTTGCATCAGCAGACCCAGTTCCCCATATGGGGCTGAGATATGCTGACGATATTTTTTTGTTTGGACGGCCTCTGAAGAACAGCTCCACCTTTTCCTCAACGCCGTTAATCAGGAACACCCTGGCATACGTTTCACTATGGAACTCGAAACCGAAGCATCCCTTCCGTTTTTAGATGTACTTATCAAGAAATATCAGACGGGAAACCTGCTCACAGAGGTCTTCTGCAAGAAAACCTATGTTCCTAATGTAATCCCTTCAAGCTCGTCCTGGCCCCGGCAGAGGAAGATGGCACTTCTCCTCTGCCTCCGGCACAGAGTGAAGCGCGCTTATACGCACTCCACAGAAATAGCTGCAACCGAAGCTGAGATAGATGAACTGAGGGTGCTTGCAATCTCAGCTGGCTACCCAAACGGCATGGTGGGTCGCATCATACTCCGAACACAATCTAGCAGACCTAGCTCTCACCACAGTGAATCCTCTCGCAGCTTACCGTACATCGGCTCGTGTCAATATATTCCAGGATTTTCTTATTTCTTCATGAACAGTCTTAGGAAGTTCGGTCTAGGGATAGGACTTCGTACTCAGATGACACTATTTGCGTGCATCTCGACCAAGAAGCTCGATTCCGGAAACCTAAATCAAGAGGTAGTCTGTACTATCTCACTCCGCTACCCTGATGGGACAACCAAATTCTATATCGGAATGACGAAAAGATAGCTTAGCGCGCGACTCCGAGAGCACAAGCAGGACACCAACAGAAGAAGACTTATCACGGCCCTATCCCGTGATGTGGCCAACCTCTCCGCAACCCTCTTTGGACAGATATTAAGAGGATAGTGCCACACACAACAGCCCTTGCAACTCTGCTTAGAGAAACTATCGAAATTCTTTCACGAGGGGACGTGTGCAATACGGAAACCTCACTTGACCTTCCACACGCTTGGCGCACTCTCCTTCATACACGCGCAGCGGCATCCGATATCTGAGATATGCGATTAATGCTTTGTAATACCACTCAATTTTTCCATTTGTTGGCATATTTAATTTGACTTTGGGAGTCTTTGTTTTACTTTATAACTGTCGCCTGACGAAGCCAATCGGTCATTGGCAAAAGCTTGCGTTTTATGCTTTTTTGCTTGAACACCTAATAAACGGATTTTCTTGTTTAATGTAATAAATATCTCTCTGGGTTTTCTTGTTTTGTTGTTGTTGTTATTTTTAGTGAAGGACTAACTTAATTTGTGAACATCTAAGAAAAGGAGCCGCCCGTCCCTAGATTAGGGGCACAGTGTCCATGGGAACGTAAAGGACCAGAGCCATCGGACAAGCGCACCGCACCACCTATGTCTTATGCGAGACTCAAACACAAACAAAACTAAATTGCATTGATACTTGATTAGTACTTTACTCAAGATATTGAAACTGGTTCATGAAGACTGTGCGCTTTAAGTTTATTGATGAAGGTTAAAGGGGAGTTGCAGATGTCCTCTGGATTAAGATTGATGCATTCCCAAATGATGTTGCGGGTCTGCAAGATTAATGTTTCGTTTGGTGTTGGTGGTGTAGGTTTTATCCCCATCAAGGAACATCAACATTTTTAGATTACCATTCCTAAGGCGTGAAAGGAAAGTGCGGTCAGAGTGGGAAATGCTGGTGTTAAATGACTTGCCAGGTCTAGAAGCTTTATTCCATTGATGGTGAATTGGGTTTTTCCGTCTTAATGTAGTTTCGATCTTAGTTAGGGATAGTACACAGAGATGACAGAAATCATGCGATGCCTCGTTCTTGGGCAACGCCATGCTTTCAACCCCTCACTATTGAACGAACCCATCGCTTGGCGGGTATATAGGTAAGAGGACATCACTGCATTCGTGAAGATGGTTATTCTATGTCAGTGTGGGTAAACGTCGTGAGTTAACAGAGTATGAAAGAGGGATGATAGTTGTTGCCCGACGATTGGGCCACTCTATCACAGAGATGGTACAAGAATTTCAGTATCGCCATTCGACAGCATCAAGATGGTACAGGGAATACTGAACAACATGGCATTGTGGACTGCACTGTGAGCGGAGAAAGGTGTTGGATGAACTTGGCCGTCGACGTTTGTTTAGCATAGCTTCAACAGGGCGACGGTTGCGCAAATCACCCTGACTTCAGTGAAGGTGGTTCTAGAACAGTCTCCACCAAGACCATCAAGTGATTATTAGCCACGATTGGTTATGGAAGCTGTCAACCCACCAGACACCTTTTCTGTCGCCACATCGTTCGACGACACACTTCACTGGGCCAAAGTACATCATCACTGAAACTTGGATGGTTGGAGACGGGGTCTCCTGCTCTGATGAGTCCCGTTTCCAGTTATTTCACGCAGACGGGAGATTGCAGACCTGGCAAAAACCGCACGAAGCGGTAGACTTGGCATGTCAACATAGAAGGGTTGAGTCTGGTGCAGTCTTCGTTATGGTCTGTGACACGTTCAACCGGTGCACATTGGGACTTCTGGTACGTCTACGTATCTAATTTGCAGACTATCTTCATCCGTTAATGGTCATCATGCACCCACAGGGTGACGGGCTCTTCCAAGCAGAACAATGCGCCTTCCCAATGAGCCGTGGTGGCTAGAACATGGTTAGAAGAGAATTCCGCAGAAGCTTTTACCTTGGAATGGCCTGCCTGTTCACCGGACGTGAACTCTGTGGAAAATCTATGGAATGCTGTGCAAAGGTCCATTTTGATCTTTCAATCCTCCACTCAGAAATGCAACGGAATTTTGGACAGCGGTGCGGCAAGCATGGATGTCGGTACCTGTGAAACGCTTTTGTAGCTTGGTGAACGCAATGTGTGGCTGCCTTTATCCGGGTGAGAGGTGAGCCTACCCATTACTAGGTAGGTAGTTCATGTGATTTCTCTTCTCTCGGTGCAGTCTGTTTTATGAAGTCGGGTGAAGCTCTGCTCAGCGTCCAAGGTGATTTGGGCATCCAATTTTTCCAGGGCATGGGCTCTTTCGTTTCCCAGGATGCGGAAGTGTGATGGTGTCCACTGAAAACGGAAGGTAGTAAGTACTCTTATGGGTCCTGGTGATATACTAAAGTAAAGAAACAAAGTTGGAGAAATATTTTTAATGGCAAGGATTGCTGCCCGTAAAGATATTGACTATAGGGAGCATGCTGTTGATCTTTCTGTTAGTTCGATCTTTAAGATTGGCGGGAGGCAAGATGGGTGTTTGTGGTGCAGATGCCTTTACTAGATGAACCATTGATGAGGAGTCTTCAATCAATGAAAACAGCGCCGATGCCAGCATCGAGTTTTGTACCACTGGTTTCAGCTTTAAGTAAAACAGAAAATATACAGCTCTTAATGGCCTGTATTGCACTCTAAATAGGTGAACCAGTTGTTTAAGAAAAAGACGTATTATGCACCTCATTTTTGTAATCTGCTGCTGTTTTCTTGTGTGTGTGTGTTTAACGAGCATCATGTGCAACTCCGAAGAATACATGCAGTCTTTCGTCACTAATGTGCACCCACTGGTTCCAGGAAAGGAAGAGAGCCTTTGCCAGACAAACACACCACTTATGCCTTATACAAGACTCGAGCCTAACCAGCCTCGAATAGATGGGCAGAGGCCAGGGCCCCAAACCACTTAGATACCAGAGAGTCAGTTTGCTGCTTCAAATGTAATCCTTACACGCGACTGTCTTGTATTAACACTGGTGCCGATGCAAACAAAAAATGAATATATTTATCGCTGATATTTTTGCAATTATATCCGTAGGCAACACAACATTTTCGAGTGCTTGTGGTACATAGAAAAGGAATTAGCGACTGCGTCTTAAATCTTTTCAGAAAAACCACTCATACTCAAATTCATCAACTTTTCTTCAGTCAAAGTAAATTGCCACGTGTGGACTGACTAAGAACACTGCTGACAAATGCTTCCCCTTAAACCAAATGCAATATTTTTCTTCGTTTTTTATGTCTCTATCCAGCTGTTCTTTTTGCTTTTTGAAGTTCGAGAAGGTACAAGAACCAAAAAGCAAAAATTACGTAAAATGTAATTTCTAAAACAGTGTCAGTACGTACAAAGAGAACTTGGGCATCCAGGATCACATTGCATCTCATCCTTTTTAATTTACTATATTTCATTAGAATGTCGAAGAATTCTCTTAAGAAACATCCTAAGAAAATTTTTCTATTAAGCAAGAGTGATATACCACTGGATTACATCTTTCTGTTTCTTGGATTTAATCAATTGAAATTCCATATCAGATAAAGAAAAATAAGACTACTTAATTAAGTATTTCGTTGCGTCCGTTCTGAAGACTGGAAGGATTTGTTACATCTCATGCTTATTAATCATAATAAAGTATAATCTGAGAGCTTATTTCAAATTTCACATCCAATTATTTGGGTTCAACTGCAAGATGTTTGTGCAGGAAAAGTATGTATTAGGTAAAAGCAGTCTTTTGTCTTATTTCACCAGTTTTCGAAAATGCAAAAACTTCTCTCAATTACGCATTTCTCTTATAAAGCTAGCAGTCGAATTTAAAGTGGTATCATCATCGCCAACCATTCACAATCCATTGCTGGATAAAGAATTCTCCAGTTATCTTTCATAACTCTCAATCTTGAGCAAGTATCTTCCACGTTATGCCGCCATACTTTCGAATTTCATACACCTATCTCACATGTCTTAAAAATCCTAAACCCTAAATGTGTTTATGAAGTCATTGGGCAAGTTTAAACGTTTATACCTTTGGATGTACACATGATAGAAATGCCCTGTAAACTGCATATAAAAGCTGTATTTACGCAGGTTTATGCAATACAACTCACATTTCCAATATTTAACATGACCACCATCTTACGTGACACATCGTGCAAACTAGTTTTCCAACTCGTTGAAAACATTCCTCAGTTGCTTCTCAGTGATTTCATAAATTGCTTCTGTGATCCGGACCCTGAGTTCATCTAAAGAACGTGAATTTGATGAGTGAGCAATTGGTTTTGGCTATATAAAAATAGTCCAATGGGGGCAGATCGGGCAAAGTGGGTGAGAACGCAATTCATACATCAGCCGTACTGATCCACTTAACTGGAAAGGCATCATTCAAAAACCATACGAAGTATAGTGGCAGGGTGCGCCGTCTTGTTTAAAGAAGGTGCTGCCTAGAAGGTTTAACCGTCTTAGCTCAGGGACGAGGAAATTCTGCAAAATTATAAAGTAACATCCACCACTGACTCTTGCTTTTTCCAAAAGAAAGGACTCATCTGACCCCATGGATTATTTTATGGGGTCATGTCAAAACAGTTGTGTACTCATCAAATCCACATTCTTTATATAAGCTTTGGGTCAGGATCACAGAAGCAATGCATGATATCCCCGAGCAGCAGCTGAGGAATGCTTTCAACGAGTTGAAAAACCAGTTTGCACGATGAGTCACGAAAGATGGTGGTCATGTTAAAAATTAGAAATGTGAGCTGTATTGCATAAACACTGTGTAAATAAAGCTTTTATATGCAGTTTATTTTATAAATTAAACTTTATAAATACCCTGTATACATCAGTGTGGGGCATCACCCCACCGATGACGTTTACAGCTGGTTATGTCACCTAAGAGTTCTGAAACAGAACTCAATGAGTTGGAGTGGTTTGGGCAAATGTCACACAATACAACCTAGTACCTCAATATCTGAACTGAAGTTTAATTTTGTGTCGGTTTCTCGATTCATAGAGACCAAGCCGTTTAGAGGCGGCTTGGTGTTGTTGAAAAAATGAATGAGGAAGGGATAACTGAAAAAATATATTCAGCCCAAGTGACAGGAAAGAAAGATAGAGAAAAGCCGAGGAAATCATGAGAGGGCCAGATTCAGGAATGCCTGCAGGAGAAAAGGATAATGAGTATGAAATACAAAAGGTCTTGTGTAAAACGTTCAATGCATCACACTCAAGCTCAGGTTGTGCGCCAAGATCGCTGTAAATAGAGACGCGTTTCGTACACAGCAGTAAGTAAAATTTAGCATCATCAGTAATTCTGATTTGGCATATGATTTTTCAATGGGGGTAACCTCTGAAACTCGGAGAATAGCAAATAATATGTATGTGTGTACACTGAGTGGTTAGTGAATTATGATGACCTACCTAATACTTCGTAGATACACCTTTCACTCTTAGAACACCAGCTACCCAACGTGCCATCGATTCTTGGGAAGTATGGCCAACCAGGCTGTGTACAATGCGGCCTTCAAAGCAGGTATTGAGGTCCAGATGGATGACATGCCATTCTATATGGTCTATGAGATTGATATCGGTGGAGTTCGGAGGCCATTTGTGACGTGCCTGCTGTTCAGGACTCATACGACATAAAGGCAGATGGCAGCGGCCACGAACGTCCGCGTAGCTCAATTGGTAGAGCGACTTATTCCGGAGTGAGGGGACCCGGATTCAAGCTCCGGCGTGGACAAAAATGACGGAGAAATTTACTTCGTTATACCTTTGATATGTGGGAAGTCTGTGAACTGTATTCCTCAAAACATTTCTGCACAACATTTGATCTGTGGCTCGGTGCATTGTCACCTTGGTAGACACGCTCGAATTTCGGGAAAAGGTGCAACACTGCTTGGTGTACAGAGTCAGCAAGTAATAATCGATAGTGGGCACCACACATGCACCAGGGGTCCAAGTTCCTGCCAGGTGAACATGCTCGACACCATACAACCACCTCCACCGCCTTGCACTGTGGACACCACGCAGAATGGATCGAGGGCTTCACGTTGTTTCCGCCAAATACATACACCGCCATCCACGGAGTGGAATGAAAACCGCGACTCGTCAGACCATCACAGTGTCCGACGTCCAACTTGCATAATTTTGGCACCAGGCGAGTTTTTGCGCCAATGAACCGTGGTTAGGAGGGATGTCGTCGGGGTCTGCTGCTGTTATGGTCCATTCCTGCGAACGTGCGACGCATGGTCATGACAAATACTGTACCGGGTTGACCTCTGTTGTATTGGGTAGTCAACTGTTGAACAGTGCTGCGTTTGCAGGTCTGTACAAATCGTGGGACCGGGCGCCAACCTCTCACGTCAATTTTTCGCTGTCTTGGGCAGTTTTGTCCTGGGGTATAGTTGTTTGACAATTTTCGAGCCAGTCCTGATGCACCTTAACTACGGCGGCTCGCAAACAACGTACAATTTCATCCGTTTGAGAAATCGAGGCACCTGCTCTCCGAACTCCCACAATATGTTCGTTCTCAAAGTCTGATAAATCCTTCTGTTTAACCATCACGCCCCGAATTTTACTACCTACATCTCCACTCACACTTTATGTATGCCACGCCGTTCGACAAATCGCGCATTCTCGGAAATCACGTGGTCAACGGACCGCATCCACTTTTGATTGGGGTGGTCATAATTCAGTGATCACCCTGTGTATTTGCCACGTGGTCTTCTTCTGGGTCTTTTCCTGTTAATTAGAATTCAGCCAAGTATTTCAGTTGTCCAACGGTGAACAGTTCTTCCAGCAATATGTGCAGCCTGTTGCCCCTGATGGTCTTTAATTAGAACATGATGTAATCAACTGTCCACGTTCTGAGTTGTAAAGCCATTTTCTGGTTGAATGGCCATAACTCACCACACTGGCCATGTGGGTACGGGTTAGCATTTGCTCTATTCCCTGTGGTATACTTATACCGCTACTGATCGGTCGCCAGAGTCCGTTTAGTGAGAAGGGTGTGCACCACGAAAAGTTGGTGTTTTCATTTGTCCAGGCGAAGCTATACAGTACGTTGCACTCAACAGACCTTTCATCCCAATGAAGTATACTGTGCCTAAACGAGGATGTAATCCATGGAAAACCTTTTCCATTAAAGAGCAAAGTTCATATCCATAAAACCCTTACAAGTTCTGAAATGGCCTTACAAATTTTCCACTCTTTCAACAATTTTTTGCAAAAAAACTGTTACAAAAAAATCCTAAGATGCTGCCATACTTCGACATTCACGAGAAGTTTTTACGGAATTCATATTTGTGAACATCTCTAAGCACTTTCAATGGTTACAAGATTAATTCGAATTTTGTCAATTGACATAATATATTTTATTAAAACATTATGCACAAAAGCTGTTAAGTAACGAATGATACTTGCTCTTGGATCCGCACGTCAGAATCCGTCACTTTTTACTGCTGTCTTTAGGAAATGGTACACACTTCAAGCTCCTCCAAAGCCAACTGATCTTAGTCAACAGATCAACAACAGTTAATATATTTTCTGTAAAGTAGAGATGCACAACTAGCCAAAGCAGCTGAATTCTAGGCAAATAGATTGGCAGTAATCAATAAAATGCTTTCTTAAAATGCCTTCACAATCAGAATCGTTGTTACGATTTATGAATACCACGAAGTTTTTTATGCTCTGTATATCTGTTCTCAAAATTCATTATTTTGCCAAAACTGTTTGCACACTTAACTGAAGTTGAAACAAACGCTTTAATTTCCAACACTTAGAACAAGGAAGAGTTACTTCTGGCTTTATTGACAGCGGTAACCCTTCTCGGCATGCTTTCTAATCAATTCCGGTAAGCAGTGGCGGACTGGGTATCCATAAACGGCCATGGATGCTATTTTGTGTGTACCATCCCTGAAAGAAATGTCAGCATCACCTTTTATTGTTTAAACATCTTTTTAACAAAAATCTACGAATTATTACGCTTTTTTTGTATTGAGTAAATAATTTAATATTTTACACATGTATATGCCAAAAATTTTCCGAAATGATGTTAGAGATATTAAATTCTATAAAGAGTAACTTGAGGGTACTGATAATGTCTTCTAATGGGAGGCTGGTGTACCTCTGCAGGCTTTAAATCGAGAACATCAAAAATGACCTCAGCATTGCTTTTAATAATCCCGAAATTCTTACATGTTAAGTTTACTTTGGATAGAATTAGGTTTAAAACCTTCTTCAAAACAGATTCGAAATACTGGTCAATTTCTTTTTTATGATTTTTGGTCCCACTAGCTATGAATCTGAATTTCACCGGTTACTTATGAAATTTTGCCGTAGCAAAAAGATAATTAAATTCAGGTTCATAACTGTTTGCTATTCTCAAAATTCAGCCAGAAAACAATAAAGCCTTTGAAAACCTGTATACCAGCCTCCCATTAGAGGACATTATCAGTACCTTCAAGTTACTCTTTATAGAATTTAATATCACTAACATCACTTTGGAAAATTCTTGCATATACTTCTAAATTGCTGTATTAAAAATAATTTTCTTCTCTGCAATAATAAATTTACCAACAGGTTAATGGTATCCCTATGGGGTGTTCACATTCAACAAGTGTATGCAATTTATTCTTGTTCTTCAAAGGATATCAGTTTATGAAATCTAATTCTTCCAATCAGGATAGTTACTTACATACTTACAGATACATTGATGACTTTCTTTGCTTTAATAATTCAGGAATTATCGAAAAAGATTTTGCAGCTATTTATCCTAAATGCCTTAAATTAAATAAAACCAATGACAATAACCAAGTACTTGATTTTTTATATTTAGCTATTAATCAAAATTCAGGCAACCCTGTAATCAGCCTTTGTGATAAGAGAAATCAAATTAACTTTAAAATAGTCAAATACGGTATATGATGGAGCAATATTTCCAATAAGATAATAGAAAACGTATTTATTTCACAAGTCCTAAGGCTTACTAGAATATGTAGCTTAAATTCTGAACTACAAAAACATGTTAAAGTTTCAATTAATCAGTTTATCGATAACAAAGTGCTTAAAAACTTCTAAAAAGTTGCATTAAGAAAAATAGTTCTCAAACATAGAGTTCGGATGGATGACTAAATTCAAATCTTGGTGATCGAATGAATTGTCTAAATTAAAGCTATTTTAGAGGTTTAGATGATGATGTGGTCAACTACAACTTTAGGAACCTATAATACACTACTTTTTTCCTCTCCTTTGATTCAAAAAAGTTTATAATTAAAATCATACAAATAAATACATAAAACTCTTACATAAAGATAAATACATAAAAATATATATAAAAATAAAAGCAAGAAAGAATAGTAATACATAATTATCAAAGGTTTGGGTAGGATGCTGCTATTTGGGTTATTGAAATACTTTTAAAACTTCTGGGAACAGAAATACAAAGTACTCTACTCCCAGGATGTGCTTAGTAGTATTCTCGGTTGTTCTGAAAATTCGTTGCAGTTTTTTCAGCATAATACTTCTGGAATTGTTTAAGGATTCCATAACCTAACTTTTTACTTCTCAGGAAGGTTCTACAGTTGGCCACTAGGTCGCGCTCCGACGGGAATGGCCTCTCATTTACCCTTGGTTGCCTGTAAAGCAGAGGTAGCTCTAATTGCGGCAATAGTTTGGTAAGTTGTAATTTTGTTTTGAATCTTTTATTTTTTATTTTTTTTTATTTGAGTTCTTCATCAGCCTCTTTAGAAGTTTGTTTTTTATATTGGCAGTGATTATAGTTTTTTCCGCTGGATATCTGGACAGCGCTTTGGGTTCCTTTGTTGCAAGTAACTAGGTTTTTTGTTACAAGTACAATGCACTGTAGGCTTAGCGCCTTCCTGCTGGTAATTGACTGATTGGAACAATATTTTTGTAAATAATTTACATTGTGCTAGCAACACTCAGCATTACATATTATCTTTTATTATTCAGTTGTTCTATACTATTTTATAAGTGGGGTGCATTTTCGTTTAGTCTAGGTGTGCCCTAAGCTTAAATTCTTTAGTAATTTATATGTGTTCTGGGTTTCTCTCTTACTTCTCTGAGGTTTGCACCTTAGTTCTATTTACTCATATTACCACAGTGATTTAATACTCATGCACAATTAACTAGTGTATTCATTAAAAATATAATTTTTCAGTATTTCAAAGTCTCAGGACAAATGTCACTGTATATGTATACCTTTTCTTTAGGCAAAGCTCTTCACTTTTCTTCAGTATATTAATTTCTTCTTTTGTTTTGTAAAATAAGGGGTGTTTGTCCTCCTTCTAAAGTGTTGTTTTGCTAAATTTCTCTTGGACTGGTTTTTTAGTCAGTGTGTGAGTTGGGCAATGTGGTTTAGTTTGCTAATTTTTTGGGTGATTTTGGGTTATTTGTCACTTTTAACATCAGTTGAATTTAAACTTAAATTTAATTTGTCCTTATAGCAAACTAAATTGGCAGAAACCCACACGTTTCTGGTCTTTGTAGATATGTGAGTGATTTTCTTCATGCTTGCCCCTGACGAAGCCATAAGAGAATCACTCATTGCTCTGCATCCTTATGTTCTTCTGATTTTCCTTTTATTTGTTTTTGTTTTTTTGCATTTTGCTTGCACCGGAGCTTGTTTGCTTCGGATGTTTGGGGTTTGTTTTGTTTTTCTCTGGTTTGTTCTCGGTTTTATTTTGTTCTATTTTTCCTCCTTATACACTGGCGTGCAGAAATTAAGAACGAAACGGTTTTTCGAATGTAACGTCGTACAGAAGTGCTCCACATCGACTCAAATCATACCTATTTTAGAAGTGGGGTGCATTTTCGATGTAAGAATATGTAAGAATATGGGACAAGTGAGCAAAACCGTCCAAACAAGGAATCCAAAGGATACAAAGGCACTTTATTGAAAAGGTAGCTTCGAGCACAACTGGGCAGAAGACAGGAACGTCCATGTGACAGGCGGCTTCCAAGAAAAATCCAGTCTTTAGTAGGGGATATGATCACCCCTGACTGCGCTGCAGGATTTACAACGTCTATTCATGCTGAGGACGAGGTTGTCACGGAGCTGTTAAGGCATTGCGCGGCCCATTACTCTTGTAGCGCCAATCGCAGCTGTGACATCGTTGCTGGAGGCTGGTAACGTGCTTCCAAGCGTCTCCCGAGAAGGTCCCACACGTGTTCGATTGGATTTAGGGCCGTGGACCTTGCGGGCTAATCCATGCGATGAAAATCTTCGCTCTCCAACAGCTCTGCGACAGCCATTGTACGATGAGGTGTAGCGTTGTTGTCCATGAAGAGGAACTCAGGACTCACAGCACCTCTAAACAGACGCACGTGAGGCAGGAGAACCTCGGTACAATAGCAGACACCAGTGACTGAACCTCCTTGGAAGATGTGGAGGTCCGTACGGCTACCAAGCATGACACCGCCCCAAACGAAAACTCCGCCACCTCCAAACCGGTCCCTTTCGCTGATGTTGGAGGTATGATTGCGTGTTCCCTGCTCTCCATATGTGTATACGTCCAGAATCGCTCGTCAGTCTAAATCGGCTCTCATCAGTAAAGAGAACTCGACTCCATTGCTGATGTGTCCAGTTGTTGTGTTCCTGGCACCACAGAAACCGCCGTCTCCGATGAGCAGGCGTTAATGTCACACACCGTACTGGTTTTCGTGCAAATAGACCACCTTTGTGCAGTCTCCTGGCCACGGTTAAAAGCTTTAACGGATGTCCAGTTGTCTGTTGCATGTGCTTTGCGATTTCTCCTGCTGTCTGCCGCCTGTCTCTTCTCGCTTGTAGGACAATATGCCGGTCGTCCGTCGCCGTGTTTGCTCGTGGACGACCACTGCTACACTCTTGGACAGCTGTTCCTGTCGTTTGAAATGCTCTCCACGCTCGTTAAACGATGCTGTGAGCGATCCCGAACTGCTGGGCCACACTAGTCACACTTCGACTTTCTTCCAACTTCCCAATGACGCGACCTCTGGTAAAGTCATCCAGATGTCGTCTACTGGATTACCTGTTGGCCATATCACACGGTGGCAGCAACTCGACGTCGTTCAAGCCGATGTACACCGTGTAATAGCTTTCACCGAATTGCTGAGCGTACACCGCCCGTGTGCTTTATACCCTTCCGACACTCCCCTACGTCATGCTGCATATATGCGCATGCCCTACCGTACCGGACGCTAGTCTATCTCCTGAGTGGTCTTTCGTTCCGTTCTGCCTGCTCGTTCCGCTGTTATGCTAATTTATCCTCTTCGTTCTTTAATTTTTGCACACCAGTGTACGTAAAAATTATTGCTTCGGGTTTTGCATTATTTCTGTTTAATGGTTTGATCTTTCTTTTATGCAGCCTTTGGCGCTCTAGAATTTCAAAGTAGTTTTCAGTTTAGTGCTTCTTGTTGGATTTATATATATATATATATATATATATAAACTGAACTTGAACGTGGCAAGCTCATAAGACAAACAAAATCTATTGACATAACCAACCTTGAAAAAATACCATAATACCTTCAAGTTGGAACTGAAGAACAGGTTCTCTGCTTTAGAAGGCCTAAGATCGGAAGAAGTGGACATCTCTGAAGTTAACAGAAAAGTAACCAAAGCTCTTATGGAAACAGCAACAAAATTAGCTGGGTCTAAGAACAAGTTGCATGTAAACAAATTATCAGGAAAAACGAAAATGTTGATGCAAAAAAGAAGAGAGATGAGGACAACTAAAGAAGATGTGACTTCCAAAGTGGAATATATAGAGCTATGCAAGACAGTAAGGAAAAGTATCACTGAAGACGTAAGAAAATTCAACTGTGAACTAGTGAGGAAAGCAATTGAAAACAACCAAAGCCTAAAGATAGCAAAGGGACATCTCAGTAAGGGAAGAAAACAGATTATGGCACTGAAAAAAAAGATGGTTCTGTAACAAGAAATAGAGGTGAAATTTTGACAAGAGTGAAAGATTTCTACTCCAAATTATATGAAAGAGATGATATATGCACTCCAGACATCATGAAAGATACCAGTAGCAGAGTTCCTCCAGTCCTTCCAGCAGAAGTTGCACATGCAATCAAGAACATGAAGCGAGGAAAAGCTCCAGGAGAAGATGGAATTACTGTAGACATCATACAAGAAGCAAGTGGAGAAATCGAAACAGTACTCGCCCAAATTTTCACTCGATGCCTTAATGAAGGAAAGATTCCTGAGGATTGGGACACCGCTACAATGATCCTGCTACATACGAAAGGTGACATTGAGGATCTCGGAAACTACAGACCTATCAGCCTCCTATCAGTAGTTTATAAAATATTCACTAAAGTTCTTTCACACCGCTTGAAGGTAACACTGGACATGGCTCAACCGAGAGAACAAGCTGGATTCAGGAGTGGCTACAGCACAATAGATCATATCCACGTACTGAGAGAACTAATTGAAAGAGCGAGGGAATATGAACTTCCATTGTGCATGGCTTTTATCGATTATGAAAAAGCCTTTGATTCGGTGAAACCATCAGCAGTTACAATGGCTCTGAAAACCTGCGGTATTGAAGATGCATACATTAATATTATTAATAACATCTATGAAAATGCAAGTGCAAAGATTCGGCTGTTTGAAAATACAACACACGTAAAAATTGGAAAGGGCGTGAGACAAGGTGACACCATATCTCCGAAGCTCTTTAATGCCACATTGGAGGGTGTTTTTCAGTCGCTGAGCTGGGAAAACAAGGATATAAAGATTAATGGAAATTATCTAACCCACCTTCGTTTTGTTGATGACGTAGTCATTTTTCCAACTACCCCATCAGGGCTACAGAGTATGATCCAGGAACTTGCTGACAAGGGTAAAGAAGTGGGATTAAAAATGAACTTTCAGAAGACAAAAGTGATGTACAATGCTTTTACAAGAAATGAAGATTTATCGATTGATGGAGAAAAGCTGGAGATAACAGACACGTACGTTTATCTTGGACAGCAGATATCAAGTGAGGGTCACATTGATGAAGAAATTAATAGGCGTACAAAACTTGCCTGGAGAGCTTTTGGAAGAAACAGCATAATTTTCAAGAGCAATATGCCGTTATGTCTTAAAAGAAAAGTGTTTGATCAATGCATCCTTCCAGTGCTTACGTATGGTGCAGAGACGTGGACCTTAACTAAAAGAGACATACAAAGGCTGCAGACAACTCAAAGAAGCATGGAGAGGTGCATACTTGGTGTAACCAGGAGAGATAAGAAGAGGAACTCGTGGATCTGAAAAATGACAAGAGTGGAAGACATCATGATCAGAGTTAAATCTCTGAAATGGCAAGGGGCTGGACATACTGCCAGTAGGACAGATCATCGATGGACAGATCATCGATGGACAGCCGAAATTTTAGATTGGATTCCAAGGGACAGGAAAAAACCCAGAAGAAGACCACATGGGAGATGGGTGGATGAAATTCGAAAGTATGCAGGGGTGACATGGAGGAGACGGGCACAAGGCAGACCGTTGTGGAGGAAACTTGGGGACACCTTCGTCCAGCAGTGGATTGATAATGGTTGACAATGATGATGATGATGATCTATATATATATATATATATATATATATATATATATATATATATTTACGACCGGAATATTCCTCGGCTCTCCTTGCAAATATACTGCCAAAATTGATTTGGAGTATTCTTGCAAATCTACTTACTGCTAAAGCTGATTTGGACGATTCCTTGAAATCTACTGCCAAAGCTGATTTGGAGGAAGGTCATTGCGATCAAGATCTGACTCGGCGTTCCAATGAGTCCCAAAGGTATTTTATTGGATACCGGACCAGTTCAACATTTCAACGTACTGTTTGGATTTCGTGGTTTCAGTTCAACAATCAATGGACCAAGTCCCATCCAGCTAAAACAGGCCTAAGCAATTACAAAGCCGTCACTACATTTTACAGATGGAACGATACCTTCGTCAGAGAACAGTTCCGTTGCTTATCACCAGGCCCAGACACTCTCATCAAATCGAAACATTGTAGAGCCTGAATCATCATTCCATATAATCTCTGTGATCCAGAAACGCTGGGTAAAACACCAGTCCAAATGTTTAAAATTTATTGGAGTGATGTTAGGCTTGTGCGCTGCTTCCCTATCACAAGAGCCTTGGGAATGCAACTCTCTGCGAATAGTTCTAGTGCTAACAGATGTTTCTACAGTATTTTTAAGTTCGACAAATAGGTCTACTGTAGACAAAGTGCGATTCCCGGATTATCTCTAGCAGGGTCCTTTGGTACTGGTTTGTGGGTCTGTATGGCTTCCCAGTGCATGTCTTAGCATGTCTTTTGAGAAAAGCTGCATGCTTGTAGTATCGGTATGCCAGTCCGTCTGTGCATGCCGTATCTTGTTTTGAAACATTATTTTTGCAGTCGGAAGTCTCAACTGTAAGCACGACGATTCACACATTTAGTCTTCTTCATGTGCATAAAATCTCCGTTAGGAGGAGAAGTAAATGCACATATTACTATACTCCGAGTCAACCTAAGAGTGCACCACTATTTAACGTAAGGAGCATCTACGTGCGCTTCGAAAAATAGTCCCTAGCGTTTAGAGCAAAAAGCAGCAGAATTATTGTTCAGAGTCCGTTTTTTTTTGTTTTTTTTTTTTTGTTCAGCTATTTATCAAAATTGCTAACTAAATCAAATTTTCCAAAAGTCAGAGCTTTTTGAGAAATAAGTTTAATATGAGAAGTTACTCAATCAAGAGCGTCGCACTTTCGGCTGCTTCAGTTCATCTAGGAATAACTTGGAGAGGGGGAATACTTCTCCCAACATTCACTGAGACAAAAATACCACAGTAATGTTGGATTTCAATTCATCCTTCGTATGTGCGTTAATTTCGTACACTGTTCTTTTCAAATATCCCGAAAGAAAGAAATCCGGCATTGTTAAGTCTGGAGATCTTGGGGGACCATAAACCTGTGGAAATCAGCCCAAAAACTCTGTAAAAAACATCCTTGTGTCATTAGAGGTGTGATATGTTTTTCCATCCTGCTGAATCCAACAATAGCTCACGTCTTCTTCAAGAAACGATACAAATCGTGTGACTATGTCCTTGTATACAATTCCATTAACCGTACAGTCAAAAAATATCGGACCGATTATTCGACGACGAGACACAGCACACCATACTCCGACTTTTTCTGAGTGCAATGGGTTTTCGTGGAATATATGTGGATTTGGGGATGACCGATATCGTTAGTTCAGCGTGGTTGCATACCCACTTATGCGGAACCATGCTTCGTCGGTGAAGAAGACATTATCAAGTTAACTTTCCCCATTTCGGTCCACTACCTTGCGCAACCATCTGCAGAAATGTAAACGTTTCTGAAAATCACGTCTTCACAATTCAGCCACTGAGGTAAGACGATATGGATACAGGATTAGTTATTTCACAGCTTTCTACGCACTCCCATAAAATAATCCTCTTAGAGTGGAAAGTTCCGTAAACTTTTGGTTAGAAAAAGTATCATTTTGTTTTGTACATCGTACATTTTTTCGTTGCTTAAAACAGACGGTTGTCCACTCCGCTTTCAGTCGACGACACTTCCTGCTTCCTGAAAACGTTTTACAAGACGAGCGATTGTTCTTTTGTCAGGCGAAACATTCGGATATTGCTCACGAAATGCTTCCGATACTTTTGCATATGATCGATGAGCGAAATATTGCTCAATTAAGTACACACTCAGGCTTTGGGAAACGGCATGCTACTCCGCAAGAAACAAACCGATTCTGGTGTTAATTGGTACAACAAACGCTTTCAGAAATCAAATATATATTTTAAGACAATGCAGTGACGCCATCTGTCGGCTTTAATAAGGAATAAAATAATTTCACTTATTTACTCAGTGCTTTGAAATTCGAGGAGCGTGGGTTTTCGATCACCCTGCAAATTTTGACATATTACAACTACTTAAGAAGTTACTAAATGTACAGAAAGACTACTAATGTGATATCCTGCTACCCCGGTGGCACAGTAGTCTAAGCGATGATTAATGATCATTCGCCCGAGAAGCGGCCGGGTTCGAATTCCGGTGCGACATAGGTTCGTTCTCCCCGTCCCCTGGAACTACTGACCCTAAATTAGGGATGGGCGACTGCTTATCGCCCAATGAGTTGCACACGGTGGTCGTCAAACCTTCAAACAAACAAAAATGTGATATCTAACCACCATCTGACGTTGAAAGTCTGTTAGTTACGTTGACTGCGAATACACTGCTACTTCTTCAGAAGGACCATCCTTTTGATACAGATATCCTTCGGGAACCACGCGTAAATCTAGAATTTTCGTATCCTTCACAAGTCGGAACATTTTTGCTAACGAAATGCATCGTTATTACACAGAAGGGAACTTGTATTAGGCATTCCGACTTACGCGGAAGCTTTTTAAGTACACGATATGCGTTACATATCATGAATTCAGAATGTCGCTAATCATTCGTACAAAAAATATTTTAAAATTTACCTTAACTGATAGGCAATCTAGGGAAACTGCACGCTAATTTGTGCGCAGACCCCAGACTTGGAACAGCATTGGTACAATTAAAACGATCGAGAGACTACCCTGGTACTCTATTTAGATAATTTATGCTATGCATCTTTCGCGTGCCAAGAACTTTGTGACTGTGAAATAAAATGAGTAATTCGAGATTATGCATTTATTTACGTACAACAGATGACATTTATTAGCATCACTCACGACCACACCGATCACAATCCGTTACATACTAAGTCGAATTAAATCACAATAACAAACAATAAGATTTACTAATTCCTGGCATTTAGCAGTACTTAGACAGTGGATTAATGAATGTTATTGTCGTAACACCAATGAAAGAAGATACATTAGTAATAAAGCAAATATTTACTAAACTATGGCGACGACAATAGTAAGTATTTCGACCGTTTAGTTTCTCAAAAGAAAATTTATTTATTTTTATTATTATATATAATTCAGATTTAGACGAACGTAAGAAACGACCCTGCCACCGATGAAATGTGATGTCGCTACGAAAGTCCATCTGCGCATGTGCAAGCTAATATCTGATCTCAAGATAGAAAGAGAAGTTGCATCCCAAGTGTGTCGGTGAGGGGGATTGGTAACTTTTAGTCTAAGATCTCTATAGGTTATTCCCAGTGGTATTATACACCATTTTAAAGCTCTCGTCGACAGCAGGGGGTTGACAGGAAGCCAAATTTCGCTAGCCGCCCCCCCCCCGGTGGCGCAGTGGTCTAAGCGATGGCCTCTGATCATTCGTCCGAACGGGGTCCGGGTTCGAATCCCGGTGAGGCATGGATGTTGTGTTTGTCTTACGGCACTGGCTCTCTCCCTTCCCTGGAACCAGTGACCCTAAATTAGGGACGGGCGACTGCTTATAGCCCATTGAGTTGCTCACGGTGGTCGTTAAACCTCCAATAAAAAAAATAAAAAAATTCGCTATGACGCATACTTTACTGATGTCGAGAAAGATGAATAGTATCAAAATGCATTTTCATAATGTTTTTTCAACACATTTAGCATGAGGTTCTCGTAATTTACGCTGATTGCAGTGAGATATTGTTACGCTTATGCAAAACCTGATGCAATATTGATTCGCAGTAGTTTAATAAAATGCACTGTTTACCAAACAAAAACGAAGCACCCTGAGAAAGTCATTCTATCCTGATGAAACTCCGCATGAAAGTACCTCAGTGCCGAATATGCAAATGATAAAAAAAAATAACCACCAATGACTAAATAGCGGCCTGCCACAGCGCATGAGAACAGCGCATCGAGGAGGCTATATCAAGAACAAAGCAAGCAGAAGGAAGAATTGTGACATCGGATAACGGTTGCATTAACCTCCACGGACTGTGAGGATGCCTCGTCGTGGAATCTGTGCACAATACGAGCAGTTGAGCCAGTTTTTTTTTTTTGTTTTTTTTTTTTAGTAGGAGGTTTAACGACCACCGTGAGCAACTCAATAGGCTATAAGCAGTCGCTGAGCCAGTTTTTTTTTTGATTTGAGGTTTAACGACCACCGTGAGCAACTCAATGGGCTATAAGCAGTCGCCCGTCCCTAATTTAGGGTCACTGGTTCCAGGGAAGGGAGAGAGCCAGTGCCGTAAGACAAACACAACATCCATGCCTCACCGGGATTCGAACCCGGACCCCTTTCGGACGAATGATCAGGGGCCATCGCCTTAGACCACTGCGCCACCGGGGCGGCGAGCCAGTTTTAGAGAAGACGTATAATGAGCTGAGAGAGACCGGTTGTTCAGGTCGCGGTATCGCAGGGCATTTGGGTCGGAGCGACGCGAGAATGGGACGATGTTGGCGATAATGGGTCGAGGACGGCACAATCCAGCAGCACGCTGGCAGTGGACTGCCGAGGGCAACGACAGAACGCAAAGATCGAGGGAATGTGAGAGTCGCACGAACAGAACCAAATTTGTTGCTCTCAACTATCCGTGCCTATGTTGCGTCGTCTACAGGTAAAGCTCTTTTTCTCTTGCAGGCGTTCCTTTTAGGTAAAACTTGTTTAAATTCTGTAAGGCTTTACTTTGGTGACGGTTTGTTTAGATTTGACCAATCGGCACTTCAACGATATGGTCAATTTGAATATGAGCTTAAGTGCCTGGATTACTCAAAATTTAATGAAAACAACTTTCATTTGCCAAATATTTTCCCGGGATTTCTAAATTAAGGAAGGACGAAGATCTGCACCCGAGTTTAACGTTTTGATTGCAAAATTAGATTTTGCTACAGATTTTCTCAATGTAATAATTAAATTTCGAAGTATGGATTCCAACTTTCAGTACTGAACTCTCAGGGAGAATTTTCGGGGAATTTGAAGCAGATTTCTATTTTGACAAACAGGTGTCATGAATAGAAGAGGGAGTTGCTAAGGAATTTCAGAGGATGAGTTTAGTGAACATTTTTCATCATCTTTCAGAAGTTTTTAAAATGTTTGCTAAAGTAAAGATTTCTTTATGTGTTAAGTGAGATGTGATAGTTTCCTGATGTGATAAACCATATCAAATGATCAATATTCGCTACTGATGCATACGTCCGTATCACAACCATGCGGCTCTAACAGCGAACATATGCCAAAATATTTGAAGCTTCTCATTAATATTTCAAGCATCATGTTTACATATATAAATAAAGATACGGAACGGCGGCAAAGATTTACTGCCAAAAGGGAAAAACACTTTCGGCAAATGTTCTCCTCCAGCATAAGATACAAATGTCAAAAATCGCGTTGCAATTTAAGGAATCACTGAAATGATTAAATTGAGACATTCTTAACTGTCCTCTTGCACTTCATGTAGCCAATACTTTTGATATATTCATTCCGTTCCACTTTAGTTTTCACGGGATCAAACGAAATAAATATAATTCACTGATGTTCGACTCATTCATTTAAATATTTAGAGAGCGAGCGACGGGTAGAAAGTGTCTAAGTTGCAATTTAATGAATTCGCTTAGATTTCTATCTCCGAATCCGGCAGAGTTATGAACTGGCAATCTACTTCTGAAAAGCTGAAAAAATATTAGTGTCTTTTACCATAAATTTCAAATCATATCGATCGCTCTTTCGTTAATCATATAGAATAGTTCTTCTCAAAGATCAGGATCTCTCTAACAGACTAAAAACCTTTCGATCGGTTAAGAATCTGAGCAACACAGAACTCTCAAGAAAAGTGTCTCTTAGTCCAAACTTGAGCAACTGTGACGTATATTCTAAATTAACGTTCATTTTTAGTTTCTTTTCTTATGTAAATTTGAGTTTGTTCTGCTTATACTTCCAAACTTAATGTGGCATCTTTTCCCTCAAACGAGAATACTGTTGGCAACACATTTGAGGTCAGAGTGAACGTGACGTATGAATGTATGAGATAAGAACGATAGATAAAAGGACGAGATAACAGTTGCTTGTTTGTCGGGCAGCGGGTGGCCTAGTGGTCAGCGCTCGTGACTGCCATGGAGATAACATCAGGTTCGATTCTGGGCAGGTGCGAACGTTCGAACCACTAAATACGCGTCGTGCGTCGGATAGGCACGTTAAGCCGTCGGACCCCGGGTACTGGCCCCCCGGTAATAAATAAGGGCGTCTTTCTACCTCGCTTCCGTGTCACTTTCCTATCGGGCACTCTAGCCCAAATATCCTAGCTTCCCATTTCTAAGGGTTCTTCAAGAGCTGGTGTCAGAACTCCCTTCCTAAAATCCTCTACTTATGATCTGATCTGATCTGCTCGTGTATGGTGGATGTGTGGATGTAGACATTCATTTAAAAGTATGTAATCTGATATCCGATATTGGCTGTCTTATTGTCCTGAGGTATAGCATGCCAGATGGTGTCCAAATTGCGGGCCAGTTCGCCGACATTCCGGAATGGGCGTAGGTAGCATCCCATCATGTTGAAACATTTTCGATCGGTGAGAGGTCGGGAGATCGGGCTGGCCATGTAGGATTGTGACTTAAAGAAACAGGCCTGGAAGAGCTTACCGTGTGTGGCTGAACATTATCCTGTTAAAAAATTGCTCCGTGATGCTGCGACAGGAATGGCAACACAACAGGTCTTAGAATGTCATCGACTTACCGTTGAGCCGTGAGGGTCGTACGGAGGACTACCAAGGCTGTCCGGCTATCGTAGGAAATGTCTCGCCAGACAGTCACTTCCGGTGTGCGAGTCGCGTGCCATTCCACGGCAAAGGCAGAATACATGCACTGGCCGGCTCGTCTCCAGACACGTATGCGGTGGTTATCGGCGCCAAGTGCAAACCGTTGCTTATCACTGAAGACTACGCGAAGCCACTGCACACTATCCCACGTTGATCTGGGTCAACACCACTGCAACCAGTGCCGACGATGCTCGTTGGTCAGTGGTAGGCGGCGGAATGTCCTCCTCGAATGTAGTCCCCGTGCCTCAAGTCGTCTGGGAACGGTCCGGATGGCCACTTTCGTACCCGTAGACGACGCAACTTGGCCTCGGGTGGTTGAGAACGACAAATTCGGTTATGTTTATGTGGCTCTCACAATCTCTAGATCCTCGCGTTCTGTCGTTGCTCTCAGCCGTCCACTTCCCACTTGCAGCTCGGTTGTGCCCTCCTCAACCTAGTGGCACCAATATCGTCCGATTGCCGCGTCGCTCCATACCAAATGCCTTGCGATACGGTGATTTGAGCAACCGGCCTTTCTCAGCCCGATTACATGCCCTCTCTCAAACTCGCTCATCTGCTCCTGTTGTTCACGGATCGGACATCGAGGCATCCTCACAGTCCGTGAAGGTTAATGCTACTGCAATCGGCTGTCACAGTTGTCCTTACGTGCGAGATTTGCTCTTGTTATACCCTCCTCGTTGCGCGATTCCCATGCGCTGTGGCGGGCCACTATTTAGTAATTGGTCGTTGTTCTTTAATCATTTACACATTCAGCCCTGAGGCACTTTCATGCGGAGTTTCATTAGGATCGAGCGACTTTCTCGAGGTGCTTCCTTTTTACTTTTTGTGTTTGTTTTTTGTTGAAAATAAACTCCCCAAAAGCATTTAGGCATATTGCGATTTGAACCCTGTGACGTACTACAGAGGTGAAGCAGGTGTCAAGACGACAAATCTGCAGCGACGCATTCCGTCTGCGTAGCTTAGTCGGTTAGAGCAACTCACTCCGGAGCAAGGACACACGTATTCGATCAAATCCGTCACCTACAAATTCATGTTTTCACATTGGCGCCCGAACGTAAAAATGGATCTGCTGGTCGTTGGGTTCTTCGCAAAATGTGTTATGTTCGTTCCACACATCGTCTGGAATTAATGAAAGGTTCCTTCTTTCCTTCAAAAAAAAGAAAACAATTAAGAGAGAGAGGATGTGACGTACTACAGAGGTGAAGCACGTGTTAAGACGACTCATCTGGAGGGAAATATTCCGTCGGTGTAGCTGAGTCTGTTAAAGCACCTCACTACTGAGCGAGGAGACGCGACTCTCTGATCGTTACCGACAAATTCATGTTTTTACAACCAAGGCGTCTTTTATCAACCTATCGCTGTGCTATCATTGAACCCACTAGGCGTACGAGCAGTCAACAACTGTTGAAAATGGTAGTACCCAAAATATGATACCAGGCCGTTAGGCCATAGAATACTCTCGGGTGTCAGCAAGATTATCAGGGTGACAACATCTTGTCCAGACTTTCAGTTGGCAATCATCGCCTGAGGCAGAAGCGAGACCGGTCATTGAAGACGACATGGCTCCATTGGTACTCCCACGCTGTCTGGTGCGGTACTCCTTCAAGCTTACACGACAATGTGCTGCGGACTGTGACAGTCGTCGCAATGGCAGGCAAGAGCGCAAACCTGCCTCAGACAATCTACGGTTCACAATTCATGTCGATACTGAGATGTCCATAGCTACCTGTATACTTAATCGAACGTCGTCTGTGGCTGCTACGTCTTGCCGTGGGTTATGTAGCTGCTACGGCTTGCCGTCGAATGCAGCAATCCAGGATTTTGGGCGCCCGCTAAAGTGCATCAGTCCCACTGAAGGGACGCACATTACCTTCCACCAAACACGACAGGCCGTTCCGGTGGCGCAGTGGTTTAAGCGATGACCTATGACAATTCGTCCGGAAAGTGGTCTAAGTGATGACCTATGACCATTCGTCCGGAAAGTGGTCCGGATTCGGATCCCGGTCAGGCATGGATGTTGTGTTTGTTTTACGGCATTGACTCTCTCCCTTCCCTGGAACCATTGACCCTAAATTAAGGACGGGATACTGCTCGTAGGTCATTGAGTAGCTCACGGTGGTCGTTAAACCTCCAATCAAAAAAGAAAAAAGCACGGTCGCCAAACTATACTGCTGGTCACCCAAAATGCAACACCAAGAAGGACACGAGATAGCAAAGCCAGATTTACTGGACATAGAACAACAGATACAAAGATGAAAGGATTGAGCTTTCAAGCCCGTGCGACTTGCGGAACACGCAGACATCAATAGTTCGTGTGGTCCCCATGGCTGGCAATAACGGCCGCTACACGCCGTGGCATCGAACGAAAGAGGCTTTGGATGTGGGCTTGGGGTATGTTGGTCCAGGCTGCTTCCACACGTTGCCACAGCTCATCAGGCGTAGCCGAGGGTGGTGCTTGCCGGGCCACTCGGTTGCCGATCAGCGACCAGACGTGTTTGATGGGCGACATATCGGGAGAACAGGCGAGTCACGGCAGCAGTGACACCTGATGGGCCGTGAAGAATTGTTGCACGATGCGTGCCCCGTGCGGGCGCGCATTGTCCTGTTGCAACGTGGCCGCTAGCAGGTCCTGCAGGTAAGGAAGGTCTACAGGCTCCAAAACGTCGGAGATGTAGCAGTGGCTGTTGAGTGTACCGGCGATGCATACCAGAGGGGTGCGGGTGTCATATCCAATTGCGCCCTAAACCAAAACGCCAGGCGACTGACCGGTATAGCGATGCATAATGCAGACGTCATACAGTCTCTCGCCGCGGTGCCGGCAGAAGCGGGATTCGCCGGAGAATAAAATATCGTGCCATTCTGTAGTCCATGTACGGCGTTAAATGGCCCACTGCCGCTGCACTTGCTGGTGGTGTAACGCCAATGGTAATCGGAGCAATGGGCGCCGTGCAACAAGTCCCCGCTCCTGCAGACGACGTCGAACGGTACGTGCTGACACAGGTTGTTGCGCAACACACCCTAATTCCTGCGCTAACGTTCGTGATGTGGCGGTGCGAGCTGTCAATACCCGCCGCACAACATGCCGGTCCTCGCGGTCGGTGGTGTGCCGCGAATGCGGCAATCGCTCACGTCGGTCCGTTCGTCCCTTCTGCACCCACCGAATCTATACTCGCCTCAATGTGGCTGGATGTCGTCCCACACGGGCGCCGATGTCTCTTTACGATAAACCGCTGTCGCGATAAGCCACTATTCGTCCTCTGTTGAACTCCGAAACGTGCTAGAATGACTGCCATATTCTGCGACGAGGCATCAGGAAGCCTCCCACGCACAGGTCCGGTAGCACACCACACTTCCACTACTTACACCCCGTCTTCTGTCCTTCCTTCTTATAGTGCTTCTCGGTGGCGTGCCGGGAGCACATGATTTGCATTGCCCTGCAATGTTAATTATTTGCATGTCCTCTCGCGGGGGACGCATGCTGTGAATTTCAGGCCGACCGGATGCTTCCTTCTTGGTGTTGCATTTTGGGTGGCCAGCAGTGTACGTTGCATACGGGTGAGTTTCCACAGCGATGCGATGCAGAGGCCCACCAGCCCTACGTAGCCCTGTGATGATGGTTCTCATAAATGTGCCCTTGTCATGGTACGATTACAGATGACGTCGCCTAGGTATTCTCATTCCTTACGCTTGCTTTCTCCGCCATGATCACTCTAATTCGAATGAACTGGTCCACAAGCCGAGGTGAAGACAACAGAACTTAGCTATGTCTATCTTTTTTGCCTTGTTATCTCCTTCACCAACCACGTGATTTGTTTGCAGCTGCCATCATTTACATAAACCAACTGTCGACACGCACTACTTCCTGTCAATACGTCAAATACTTCCTGCTGTGGCATACACTACTTGCCTTTGTGGGCACTACCTTTTGTGGACACGTCAGTAGCGCTGAATTCATAGGCATATTAAAGTAGGATTTGCAAGACGTGAAAATAGACTATTACTGACTTAGGGCTTACCTTGTTAACGATATCCTCGATGAAAAGAACAATGCCAGGTAACTCGTGGCAACGTGATGCGTGTGAACACAAGATGAAACCCTTGACACCTACAAATAGTAACTATTCGTCTCAGTATGAAAATATATATGATAGACAGTGCGTCAGAGAATTTTTAAGACTGGCGCTGGATTTCAGCCTACGGTGGCGCCACCAGTGTAATCCCGAATGCGTTATAAACCGTGACCATCTGCTTGCTTTCTGCCAAAAGTACTGCGCAGTTGTTAAAGTAACTCTTTTCGATCGGTTCATTAGAGAAGTTAAATTTTTTTCATGTTGAATTATTAAGATGGAACAAAGGACTGTTGTTACATTTAACGCAAAACTTGGTAAAAGTGCCTGGAAACGTACCAAATGATGAAACAAGTTTACGGTTAGTTTTGTTTAAGTAGATCAAATGTTTCCCTGCGGCACAAACGTTTTTTGGATGGAAGAGAGACGCTAGAAGATGATAAGCATACCGGAAGACCAAGTTCATCTAGGACACCTGAGATTATTGAAAAAGTGCGTGATTTGGTGGCAAACAATCGATGTGCGTCACTAAGAATGATGGAAGAGTCTTTAAACATCAACAAAGAAACGATTCGAACCATCCTGCATGAAGATTTGGGCAAAACAAAAGTATGTGCTAAATTTGTTCCACACACGTTAACCAATGAACAAAACTCAAGGAGAAGTGCACATTGCAGAGACATCTTTTCAGCCGCTGAAAATCATCCAAACTTCTTAAAATCGATTGTTACAGGTGATGAATCAGGGTGTTTTCAATATGATCCTAAATCAAAGCGACAAAGTGCGGAATGGAAGTCAAAAAACTCATAACAAGCCAATAAAACAAGAAAAGTTCCATCGAAAATCAAAACAATGCTCATTACATTCTTCGATAGTAAGGGTATTATCCACAAAGAATTTTATTCCAAGTGGACAAACAATTACTGGTGAGTTTTATTTAAATGTTTTGAGGTGTTTGATGGGCAGAATTCGTCGCATTCGTTCAGAATATCGCGATCAAAACAGTTTGTGTTTGTTGCACGATAAGGCACCCAGTCACACCTCACTTCTTGTTCGTAGATTTTTGGCGAAAAATAACGTCTGTGTGTTGAATCATCCACCGTATTCGCCTGATTTAGCACCCTGCGACTTTTCTTTATTTCCAAAACTTAAAATGACGTTAAAAGGGTGTTATTTTGATGATATTTCGACCATACAAACAGCTTCGACGCGTGCTTTGGAGACAGTTCCGCAAAGTGAACTGGAACAGGCATTCGAATCATTATTAAATCGCTGTAACAAGTGTATTGAAGCCGGAGCGACTTATTTTGAATAACAAACCAAAACAAATTATAATTTCTTGTTTCTATTTCATTTTACAGACCCATTCTTAAAAATTCTTTGCCACACTGTGTATATCGGTCACCACAGAAATTCTTTGCCGCCTCGGTGGCGCAGTGGTCTAAGCGCTGGCTTCTGACCATTCATCCGAGATGGGTCCGGGTTCGAATCCCGATGAGTCATGAACGTTGTGTTTGTCTTACGGCACAAAATAATAGAATATTTTCACGTCTTGCAATCTCTCCCTTCTCTGAGACCAGTGGCCCTAAATTAGAGACGGCGACTGCTTATAGCCCGTTGAGTTGCTCACGGTGGTCATTAAACCTTCAAACAAAAAACAATCTTTTTCGCACATTTTCTGCATAAAATAATGAGCAGTTTTTCCTCCAGTTCCTGCTGATGCATATCTTATATTCCTCCATATCTCCACTTCTAACGGATTGTGACGTACTAAAAAGGTGAAGCACGTGTCAAGACGACAAATTTGCAGCGATGTATTCCGTCGGTATAGTTTAGTCGGTTACAACAACTGGCTCCGGGAAGAGGAGGCACAGGTTCGATCCCGTCGCCGACAAATATGTGTTTTCACATTGGCACCCGGTTATGTAAAATTGATCTACTGGCCGTTGGATTCTTCGAAAAATGTGGATGTTCGTTCCACTCATAATCCTGAATCAATGTAAAATTCATTCTTCGCTTCAAAAAAAATTGAGGGAGATGATGTGACGTACTACAAAAGTGAAGCACGTGTCAAGACGACAAATCGACAGCGTTACATTCTGTTGGTGTAGTTTATTCGTTTAGAACAACGGGCTCGGTCACCGACAAGTTTGTGCTTTCACACCATTTAAAAGATTCTTTCTTTGACGAAGAGCGTGTCTGCTGCGAAATGTTATGCATATAATTAAAAAAGTTTTAATGAATAAGCCTACCACTAGAAGGCATAATTTCACGTTTCCATTGACAGTAGATTTGCAGCAATAACTACGCTTCTAAAAATCCTATTGAAAATATAAATCTGTTTTCGGTGGATACTATTAACTACGAAAACATTTTGTGCGCATTTCCTGGCCAAAATAATGCACAATTTTCCCGCCAGTGGGCTTAATGATTTCTTTATATCTCTGATTCTAAACGTCCAATTTTAAAAAATTCTTTCAACGATGGCTACCATTCACCTTGTGAAGCATTTTACCTGCACTCCTGTAATGTTTGTAGTTCATAGTGTTAGTGCGTATTTTTGTTTGCACCTGTATCTCCGCTCCTAAGAATGCTGTTAAAGAATTTCTTTTTTTAATGTAAGCCATTCGCTACGGTGAATGTTGGGAACATTATCCTCTTTAAATAATGCATAGTTTCGTGCTAGAAGGAGTAAATGTCAAAGCATTTTTATCGCTATCTCTGCTCCGAGAAGAGGTATTTGAAAAGTTCTTTATTCTTAGAATAGCATTTGCTATCAAGAATAATTCTCGCATATTTTCTACTGTTCCATTTGTCAAAATTCTGCCGCCTCTGAACGTCAGGGTAAATTTCTATTGGAATATATTTTTCTATTCTGAATATCCCATACAAATTCTTTTTTGGTAGGATACTCCTCATTACGAAGAGTATTTTGCACCCATTTCCTTCTTCAAGTAACGCACAGCATTTCCGCAAGTGAGCGTAAAGTTATATTACATTATACTCTATATCAAGGACGGCCAATACGTCGACCGCGATCTACCGGTTGATCGCCAAACCATTTTTGATCGATCGCTAACGTTTTGTGGAAAAGGAAAAAAACTCTTTACGTTACTACGGAAATCGACGATGGAGCATTTAGAAAAAAGCTGCGGTCATGTTTGCGCCCTTACAACTGATGATTTGCGACTGCATCCACCAGGTGTCAAGGTCACGTGGCCTCCCCTCCCTCGATAGCAATCTGCCGCGGCTCTGCTTGCCTACGTAATGAGAGCAATGGACGCAGAGTTAGACGCGGGAGATAGCGTCACGGGAGCTAACAGTCAACTTGGAGGAAGCTTGGCGTGCAGGTTAAGTGCGTAATGTTTATTGTTTATAGTTCACACCGTAGCTGTGGTTTTCTTCTTTGAACTATTTTGTTGATATTATTGTTTTAGTGAAAATGAGTGCCTCGAAAAAACCGAAAACTTATTATTTTCATCATGAACCGGAATTGGAGTACTTTTTCGCTATGGTTAAAGACAAGTGTTGCTGCTTAATTTGCAGTACTTCCGTGGCGATACCAAAGAAGGGGAATTTAGGGTGGCAGTTCAACGCATTTCATTGTAAATATCAATCCGAATTCCCACTCAACAGTGAAATGAGAAAGAAAAATTACAGGAACTGAAATCTGGACTGACTGCACAGCGAAACATGTCTCAAAACTAAACGATAAATCGAAGACTACAACCATCGCCTCCTTTCAAGTAAGCCATAAAATAGCAACAACATGTTAACCTTTTTCTGATGGCGAATTTATCAAAGATATTTTTGTGGACATATCAGATTCTCTATTTGCAAAATTCAAGAATAAGGGTGAAATAAAAACTGCCCTTCAAGATCTGCAATTATCTCGGAATACAGTCATGAGACGTATTGAAACGTTAAGCCAAAATGTAAATGGGCAACTGCTAAAAGATGTTGATCAATGTGTTTCATTTTCCCTGCAACTGGATGTATCAACGAATGTCGGTGACACTGCTCCACTGCTGATTTTTATCACAATGGTTTTCCCCGATTTTTCTGCTAAAGAAGAATTGTTGGATATAATTTCATTGAAAGGAAAAACTCGAGGTCTCAATATTTTCAACCGATTCAAGGAACATATTGAAAAGGTTAAGTTGCCTTTATTTAAGCTCCTGTCAATAACCACCGACGGAGCAGCAGCAATGACGGGTAAATCCAATAGATTCATAGCCTTGCGTCAGAAAAATGAAGATTTCCCAGGTTTCTTAAGCTATCATTGTATCATCCATCAGCAAGTTTTAGCCAGCAAGTGGCTTAATACAAAATGCGTCATGGATATTGCTTTTAAAATCGTCAACTCTACCAGAGGTAAATCTCTTCAAAGGCGACTTTTTTAAAATGAAACTGGATGATATATAGCCAGATTTGATTTTGCACACGGACGTCAGGTGGCTAAGCCGATGCAATTTTTTGCAAAGATTTCGTGACTTGTTGGACGATATTATAAGTTTTGTTGAAGAAAGGGGTGACAATTATCATCAGTTGCGTGATCTGGACTTGCTACCCAGGTAGCACAGTCTTGCAACTTAACGTAGGCCCAACACTGAGCCACTGTCTTTTAGGAATAGAAGACGGTGGTTCACTGTTGGGCCTACGTTAAATTGCAAGGCAGTGCTACCTGGGTACGTGATCTGTCATTTTTGACAGATTTTACGGGAAAACGTAGTTTACTGAAACTGGAATTACAAGGAAAAAATAAAACAATCGGCGATATGATGAGCAGTGTTTCTTCTTTCAAGAACCAAGCACTGGTTATGATTAAGGATCGCGAAGATAAAGGTTTTGATCGATTTAAAAACATCAAGGATCATTTACAAAAATATTCCACGTTGTATTCAATTCAGGAAAATATGTAACCGAAATCCAAACTGTTCTTGACGACTTCGAAACCCGATTCGGTGAGTTTACAGAAACAGAAGATCTTATTTAATTTGCCAATTACCCATTCAAGGAGGACACTGACTCACAACCGATAGCAGTGAATTTTCAGAGCTGTTTCAACTGGACAAAATTTCACTGGAAAATGAGATAATAACACTGCGGTGTGACATATTTCTGAAAGCCAGATTTTCAGAAGATAATTTCTGGAATTTTGTTTCCAAAGAAAAGTACCCCAGTGTGAGAAAAGGTTGTGAGCGTTTACATTCCTACTTCGGGTCAACATATTTATGCGAATCAGCATTTTCCTACTTACAACAAACAAAAAATAAACATCGCTCAAATTTGACGAATCAGCACACAGGAGATTGCTTGAGATTGGCGTTTTCCGATTATACTCCAGATGATTTTTTAGCCTCGGCGGAAGAAATGAAGGCGCAAACTTCCCATTAATTTTGTATTCACCATAAAAAATAAACATTTGTTCATAACATTTAAATTTGTTCTAAAGCCCATGTATAAATATCGAATAAAAATCCTAAAATAATTCAATTTTTTTATTTACCTCAAGTACATGCATAAAATCGATAAGTTACAGGGCAACAATGATATAGGTGTAGCTGGAAGCGACACATTTTGGAGGCAAAAAATTGAAATTGTGAAGTAGAGTAGATTATTTGGAGTCAAGTGTAAAAAAGTCGATTTTAGTCCCAATCAGGTTGGCCACCCCTGATGTATATCTCTCCTTCTAATTATTCAGTTTGAAAGTCCTTTTTGCCTCTGATATCTTCTGCTATGAGAAACTTTTTGTGCTCAATTTGTTAATTACAGATTATATCATTTTGTCAAAATAGATTTTTCTAAAAAATCTGCTTTGAAATATCTGTGTAGCAAAGATGTGCTCCTAACAACCGAATATTCGGCGTCATCTTTGTTGTTTAATTCCGCAGCACTTATTCTTCACTTCAGTGAACCGTTAAAAAATTGTTTGGAGACAGCAGTTTTTTCACTGAATCTAAACAAACTTCAGTTGCTAATATAATTAAATATCGGAAAGGAACTAGAGATGTATTGCCTGCATTCTTTCACAAAATCAGGAACACAATTCTGAACTAGAAAAGTTTAAAAGCCACGAGTATTCGCGAAGAACTTTGTTAACATATTTCTGTGGGGGGGGAGAGAGAATTTGAAATCATGAATAAAGAGAGTCTCCTCCAAACACAACCTGCAAAGAAAGCGCTCAACATCGCCAGACAGAGAAATCCGAGATAAATACGCAAAAAGAGAGAGAGAGAGATAAAGATCAAGAAATTCTGCAACGGACGTAGAAGAATATTGACTGGAAACTTAGGCCAAAGCAATCGTTCGAAACAACCGTAGAAAAAAAGAGCTAATTCAGTACTTAAATCAGAAGTTGGGGACAAAATTTTTGTTTTTTTTTGAGTTTGGATGTGCATGGTTTAAACAGAACTAAGCGATAAGAGGGAGCGAGAAAGAGGGCAAAAGAATTCAGATGAATTATTAATTGTATGGGTTAACATCCTACATTAAAATCGATGGTGAATTGAATCTTAATTTAATCCTATTCCATAGAAGAGAAAAGAAAAATACTCTGCAATTAAAATTTGATTCACCAACGTAGACTAAATCCCAAGATAAACTGGTAGGTCTCCAGACTCATGTGGTTGATGCACTCCGAAAAATCTTTAAGAACTGGACTGTATTAATTTTCCCTTTCCAGAAACACATCATGCGTGGAGAAAAGAACTGCTGTGTGTTATGTGGTTGTTCACCAAGCTCATACGCGGCTCAGCTCCATACTTTGTACACTCAATTAGCTTTGTATTAGGAACACTTTACATATTCTGAGCGATAACGAAGTACTCCGTCATATCAACATCACGAGTGGCTACTATAAATTATGCCCGTCTGTCCTCTGTATGCCATCAATAAACGTTTGCCATTACTGGGGGAACGTCAGGACTTCGGCCAATTTGACCGCGGCCAGATAGTTGGGGCCTGGAGGTCAGGTGCCAATATTTCGGAAACATCCGCACATGTGCATCAAGGGTGTATCAGGACCAGATTACTACTGTATCAAGGGTGTATCACCCGCACTACTGTATCAAGGGTGTATCAGGACCAGATTAACCATGCACAGACATCCAGCAGAAGGGCTCACATTGGTCACCCATGCGCGGTTGATCCTAGAGGTGAGCTTCGGATGTCACGACTGGTATCTCAGCAACAACGTGCAACAGTCAATAGCGGTGCAGTTCGACCTATTTCTACATGCTACATGTGTTGTATCTTGCTTCCACTGGAGCTCCACAGCTGAAGACCAAAGAGAGTACCCATGATGACGTCCAGTCATCGCAAACAACACCTCACATGGGCCAAGGAAAATCGGCAATGGACCTTCGACAAATGTAAGAAGGTCATGTGGAGTGCTGAATCCGGTATCCTGCTGCACCATGCTGGTGTCCGGGTTCGCATATGGCGTTGACAGCAAGAAGTCCTATCCCATGGTTGCACAGTTGGGGTTCAACAGGCCCGGTGTAGGCGGCGTTCTCGTCTTGAGAGCTTTTTCCTGGCAAAACCCTAAGTCCGTTGGTTATCATCCCAGAAACACTGAATGGTGGACGCTACAGGGACCTGTTAGCCGACCATCTCCATCCATATTTGCAGGAGGTTTACCCGCATCTCAGTGCCATGTGTCTAACAGGACAACGCACCGTGTAATCGAGCTCGTATAGTTACCGAAAGGTTGGAGGAACTTGAAAACGAATTCTCCACATTTTCTTGGCCCACAAACTCCCTTGACTGTAACCCAGTCGAACATTTGTGGGATATACTAGAACGGGATATGAGAACTGTTGATCCTTCTCAACATAATGAGCGTGAACTGGTGGGGCTGCCGCAGCGGAGATGGGTCATGTTACGCATGCAGGATGTTCGACACCTTGTAAAATCTGTTTCTAGGCATCTGAGAGCCGTGATTGCACAGAAAGGTGGACCAGTGCGTTATTAGGTAAGTGTTCCCAATTCAAAGCTAACTCAGTGTGTGATTGCGATCACTTTAGGCTACCACCGAAGAACAAGCTCTGCTGTATATCACAGTTATATGAGTCTTTTCACTTTGGCAAAATATAGCGGTCAACATTAAAATTGCCCCACGGAGAAGGATTCGGTGTTCCTGCAAGCAAATTGTGAAGGCAAGTGGGATATGCAAAACACTCAAACATCCACCCAACCTCGTGAGATGTGCGTGCGATACAAGTGCAAACACCGGCCCCCATAGCTGCGCCATGCCCCGTGCTCCAAGTAGTACGAAGCAAGGCAACGAAGTGTTCATGGCTGTTGCTTTTTATCCAAGAATCGAAGATGCCTCGCTGACCTCGTCTTCAACCTCGTCACCAGCTGAACGTGTTCGAGAGAAGCAGGAGTATACGCCTCCGTGATATTTATTGGTCGATTCGCCGAATCGCGGTTCATATGCATCGGGATGCCATAAGAGCTGGACGCTATTGGAAACACCGGATAAAAGAAGTACCGTCAGTCACGGTAGTGGAACCGGTGCAGTCAGACGGACGTCAGCATGCATCATTCGGTGTATTTTTTGCCAGTAATAGCGGAGGCACAAAGGGCATTCTACAAGCTGTAGAGGCAGCTACGGACGTCCCAGTCGCGACTCGGACGGTGAACTGAAGACTACGGAGACAGGTCTGCGCTTCCGCCCGTCACTGAATCGACTGCAATTGACCGTGCGACGTTGCCGTGCTTTACTGATGTGGTGTCGTGGTGCATCAGTATTTCTTAGGAATGGCAACGTTTCGTGTTCAACGATAAATCCCGATGCTGCCTCTCCGACGACGATTGTCGTGTCCGTGTCTGTCGATGACGTGGCCACGGGGAAAATCAAGCTTTTTTCCTCTAGCAGCACACTTCTTGACAGCAGGGCATCGTTCAATGAGATGCCTTTAGTTACAATAACCGTTCACCTCAGGGGCGTATAACGGGCACAGTGACAGCTCGACGGCACGTAAATGGTGTTTTGCTGCCCGTGTGTTGTCATTTCTAAGTAGTATCCCGGAGCCCATTTTCCAGCAAGATAACTACCGACCACACAATCCTGAAATTTCCTGAGCATATTTACTCACAAAGGGCCCATATGTTTCTCAAGCCAACGAAATCTCCGGACCTATCACTCATCGAGCATGTATGGGACCCCATTGGAAGACGCTTGCAATCCTCTCCTTGCACGCCCCGGAGCACAGCTGAATTATGGAACCAAGTAAATGTTGCGTGGTTCCCTATACCCCAGGACGTCATTAGAGAGCTGTATCACTCCATGCCGAAACGTGTCTGATTGCATTGCACGACATGGTGGTCACACAAGATATTGACTACTGTCACGTGATTTTGTCTTTGAGCCTGTCAAACTAATGTTCTCTTTCGAAATTAAAACATGTATTATTTCCCGATCTGGGTCAGAATACCGACAGAGACTATCCCGACAAGCGAAAACCCCTACAGACGAAATCCCAACTACCCAAAATCCCGACACGTCCAATATCCAGACACTACCAAAATCCCAACAGCCGAAATCCCGACAATCCAAAATACCGTTAATCCAAAATCCCGAAAGTGAAACACCTGATGAGCTCATGCCTTAATTAAACGTTACTTTTGGAATCCCAGATAATCTTTCAAATTCTTTTTGACGTGATTTTTTTTTATTTTTAGCTAATAGCATTATTTTATTTTTAGCTAATAGCATTATTTTATTTTTAGCTAATAGCATTATTTTATTTTTAGCTAATAGCATTATTTTATTCTTAGCTAATAGCGTTATTTTATTTTTAGCTAATAGCATTATTTTATTTTTAGCTAATAGTATTTTTTGATCAATATTTATATAACATTTGATCAATTATTTGATTTATTATATTAAGAAATACTGAAATTTGGAAATATTGAAATCTTTCAAATTCTTTTGATGTGATATTTTTTTTAGCTGATAGTATTATTTTATTTTTAGCTAACAGCATTGTTTTATTTTTATCTAATATAATTATTTTATTTTTAGCTAATAACATTATTTAAATTTTAGCTAATAGCATTATTTGATCAATATTTATATAATAATATTTGATCAATTATTTGATTTATTATAATAAGAAATACTGAAATTTGGAATTTGGGTTGTCGGGATTTCCGCTGTGGGGATTTTGGCTTCTCGGGAAAGCGACTGTCGGGATTATGTCCGGATCCGATTATTTCCCTCATACTCTGTGTATTTGGTGATTTCCGGCTCATTTGACTCACTCTTCCGGGTTGAGGTAACTTCAGTGCCGAGCATTGTGTTATTCTCTGTGTCATGCAAACCGGTTCACTATGCCCAGGAATAGGATGCCCTGAGGGCTAAATTTGAGTATCATTTGGGATTGGGGTTCAACGACTACCGTGAGCAACTCGATAGGCTACATGCAGCTACCCGTCCCTAATTGGGGCCACTGGATCTAGCGAAGGGAGAGAGACAGGGCCATAAGACAAACACAGCATTCTTGTCTCACCAGAGATTGGAACCCGGATCCACGAATGGTAAGAAGCTTCGTACGACGAAGTGATTAGGAGCTTCGTATTTTTCAACGCTGCGTACTACTCTACCACTGGGGTGACAAGTATCGTTTGAGGTCACTGTAACAGAATAAGTTCTCTTTTTAGTAACCTCCAGGGGGTAAGGAGTATATTTTCCTGAATAAGTGTAACTCAAGAGATCAACTGTTTCGAGTTGAACGTCATAACATTGTGTGTGACTGAGGGTAGTGTGGATTATTTCAGATTAATGGTGCCTGTTTGTTTTCTATTGTACTGCTCTTAAGGGCTGTAGAGATATCAGGTTCTCGTGCGGAATGAGTCAATCATAAAAGCTTAATGTAGCAATCTTAAAAGCACGATATTTACTACGCAAGCTTCCGACGAAGTGAAGAACTTATTTAGTGTATAAGTTAAAAGATTAAAAATAAAGCCATTAGAACTTTCGGTCTCCCTAAAGACCATCATAACATGGAAGTACTGAAGGAGCATTTTTGGGTGGGGAGACATATAAGTAACCTACAGGCGTGACGTACAGAACAGGGGACCATGTCGTCAATCCAAATATGATGATTTTAAATCGATGTATGAATAAATACAATCAAATGGTCAAATTACCAAAAAATATTTAACATACAAGACAAGTAAGACGTGGAAAAAGAATAAATGAATGAAGTAAGGCACATATAGACAATAAGGAGACAATCTTACGCAACTTACCTACAAATACCGGATAATATGCATACTTAAGTCTAATAACAATGATTTATATATATATATATTAAATATTTTCATTCTCCTCAACTGGAGGGGAAAGTTTTAATAGTTGTGTCCAAGGTTTTGGTATCTAGACTGGCGTATTGTCATTACAACATGAAGTTCCATGTTCAGCAATTATCAAACTTTCGGTGAATAATAAGGAGGAGATAGTACGTGGTGTTGTAATGATTTTTGCCTCTTTCCAATTAGGATAATGTTGTCCTTCGTTCACTAGTCTTGCAAGGGCAGTATTTGATAGACCATTCTTAACAGCATATTTATGTTCGTTGAGCCTAATTCCCAATGACCCTTTTGTTGATCCGATGTATTGGCTGCAAGGGGGAATTTAATTCAAACCATCAAGTGGGATACTGTATACACCAAATTTGTTAGCCTCTGGAACCAGGTCACGATTTTTCTTGATCAAAGCAAAAATATTTGTGGTGCGTATCCCAAAGTCAAGATTGAATGTTTTACAAATATTTTTAAGGATTGAGGAGACAGTTGTGAAATAATCCATTGAGCCCACATAATTGCGACAGGGGTGTTCGGCCTGAAGGGTAGTTAGGCGTTGACGACAGATTTTCCCGAGTTCAGCTTTAACAGTAGATTTTTTGAAACCATGGGCACAAGCAATGTCGAAAATCTTATTAATTTCGCAACGCCGCCTGAAGCCATCAGAGGAATGACTGAACGCTCTTCTTAGCATGACGTTAATGGATAAAAGTTTATAATTATTCGGATGCGCAGAAGATGCAGGTATCATAGTGGATGCGGAGGTAGGTTTCCTATATACACCGAATAGGGCAAAGAGCACGAGTCTGAGTCACGTTCTAAGAGAAAATCTAAGAACGGTAAAGTGCCATTATTTTCAAGTTCGATGGTAAATTTTATTGAAGGATAATAGAAGACATATGTTCCGAGAAGACCTGTAGCTCATCCAGACCATGGTCCCAGAATAATAACACATCGTCAACATAACGTATGTAGAGGCGTGGACGGTGACGAGATTCATGTATTACTTTAATTTCAAGATCTTGAAGTAAGATCTCCCATTAATCGTAAAATCAATGACCTGGACCAGACATGGATGGTCTTTTATCTTGATCCTTTCGTGCAGCTCTGTACTGGACACCCAGCTGTGTGCACTCCAAACCACGAAACTTCCAAACGTTCACATCACTCACCACAAGGCTGGTTGGTGTTTACGCGCTCGAGGTGGTACTCCAAAAGATGTTAAGGCTTACAACGAATACGAAACAAACTTGGAGCACGTAGTTTACGACTGTAACTCACTATGTACGCCAGTCAGATATAGGCATCACCTTCAAAAGATATTGTTGAGCGTTTGGAGATATATGGCAGGAGTCTTTCATTTGTATTTAAGGTACTCAAATGAAATCCATTAGGCTGGCTGAAAAGTGTTGCCTGCATTGAAATATTCAGCATAAGAGTGGATAAATCCAGATAAAAACTGTTTTTTTTGCCGTCACATGGGTTACCTCCTCCACCGTACTGGATAGGGGTCCCTCAGCTTTACACAGTTTCTTCTCAGTGTGAGTCACAATAGTGGGCTGTTGAAACGTGCGATCTGAACAGTGAGCTGTCATTGAACTCCTTATGGCAGAAAACGTTGCTCCCATCGACATTCATCGAAGATTGAAAGCAGTTTATGGTTATCATTGTGTTCGTGTGAGTACTGTGAGTCTATGGATAAGTCAACGTAAAGACGAAGCAGTGGAGAAAATAAATTTTAGAGAAAAACCGAGCTCGGGGAGGTCTTTCACCGCAATGTACCTTTTTCATCAACAGCGTGTTGAAGAAATTGTACGAGGAAACTGTCGCATAAAGCAAGAACAAACTGACTCTGAACTGCGCATTTCTAAGGAGACTATAGGACATATAATCAATATTCTTGGATTTCAAAAAGTTTGTGCCAGGATCTTTCTGCGCATGTTGTCTGATGAGATAAATTCTGATCGAGTTAGAATTTCAGCAAACTCTTTGAACATTTCGGGAACATAGCTGAGAATTTTTTGAACCAGATTATGACAGGAAATAAAACATGGGTTCATATTAAGACGCAGAGAACAAAAGACAGAGCATGGAATATTGCCATAAAAATCGCTGCAACCAAATGACTTCAGAACACGAGCCTTAGCTGATATGTTCAAGTTGTATGCTTTTTCGAATAATGAAGGACCTATGCTTACAGAATTTCAGAAAAAGAGGCCTACAATCAAATCTGAATGTTATATTGAAACTCTAAAGAAACTGAAAACTCGTATCCGAAGGAAAGCGAAGCAGATACCAAACACTTTTCCAACATGACAACTTTAGAACAACGCTACACCATTGAACGTCAAGGGTATTACTGTGCTTTTACATACTCAGTGTAGCCCAGATCTCCCTCTTAACGATTTTTGCTTACTTTCTAAACTAAAACAATACTTCAGGGGCCATCATATCACATCGGTCAGGGGTACGTCAGCGGTTACCGAAACAAAATACTGAATTTTTTAAGGACAGACTTCGACAGCTACACGTTCGAACAAAGACATTGCAGTAGGAGGTGATTATGTTAAAAAGTAATTATTCAACCTTTTTAAAAAAAAGGATAAGGTAAATTGTTGTTTTATTAATAACATTTTAACCATTAATTTTAAATTCAAATGGAGGCAAGAATTTTCATCTCACCTCAGTGGATTTACGGAATGTTATTTTAGAATACAACTTTCTCTCGTGATATCAGTAGAAATATATAATGCCCGATGTTAACGTTTACGTTTTTAATGAAACACGACTTTCCCGCGTGAACAAATTTAGCAACCACCGTATTCGTCAGAGACTCAATACATCAGATTTTAACTTATTCTCAGTTTTGTGACCACATCTGAGTAGACAAATGAATTGCTAGTGAAAGACTTCCTAGGATACACACATGTAGCTTTTTCGTCGGAGCAGAAAATATTTTATAGCGATGCAAATGAAAACCAATCCATGTGGTGTAAAACTGTAATAGTTTCAGATGGAGGGAGCAGCGTGAATTAAATGTTCTGTATTTCCTTACTAGCATCTTTGAAAATGTCAAGTACAGTATCTAAATAGTGACCGATGTTACGATTCTATGCATGGCGATATTAAGATTGTTCATTGTTCTGGTATTTTCACACTGTTACCATTTAAACTCCATTATCTTCAGATCTAATTATTGTGACCAGTCAGGCAGAATAATTAAAAGCTAATTAATTGGTGGGGTCTGATTTGGATGAAAAAGGAAGAAAAGTTTCACACAGTTTAAGAAATTTGGGGAACACACAAGCATTGGCGCATTATGGGTGGTCTGCAAAGGAGTTAAGCAGAATCATAAATTAAGTACGATTACCTTCGTGGGGTTATCACTTGACTCTTTGAAGTTAAAATAACGCCCTTGTTCTAAGTCTGAAGGGAACTTCGAGGGAATGCTATCGTCGTGGAGTGGAACCGTTTACAGGACAAATTTATATGATAAAAGGAAAGCTGAGCTAAAGAAGCTCATAATTTATGGCATGAAAGTGGGGTATCTTAGGTACCCTGCGTTTTTGTGTCCGCTGGGTAGGGCACATTAAAAAGGGCGTCCAAAAGCAAAGTGAGAAAAATTAATTGCTTCCTGCAAGAGACTCATGAAGAGAGGGTTTGATCTGCCGTGGCATCCTCAAACCCGATAGACGTACATTAGTGGCCAAAATTGTGAAAATCTTTTGGAAAATTTGTATTACTGAGGACTGATGTCTCATAACACTAGTCTTTCTTAGAATAGTACAATAAAATTATAAATCATTACGAAGATAATTTAGTGCAGCACGGTTTATTAAAAACTGCATTTTAAAAGAAGTTATACACAGAAAATCACGATAAAGCGTATTTCATAACTTCTCACCATTTCTGTTAATACTTAGTCGGGAAACCGTTTCCGGCAATTACACTCTTACAAAGGCGTCCCATGGAGTGAACCAAGTGTTTTAGTTCATCAAGTGCTATAATGTGGAACCAAGATTGTACGATTGTTTCTACCAGTTGTGCTCTATTCCTTGGTTGCTTCTGACTAACAAGTTTCTTTAATAAGCTCTACAGATTTTCCACTGGATTCAGGTCAGATTATTAATTGTCTATTCTAGCAGTGTGGTATGATTTCCTGAAACCACTTTATGCACACAGTAGCAACATGACAAGAAGCTGAATCTCGTTGAAATATTATTATTATCCTGGAAAAGGTCAAGAAGATGAATCCTCTTGGCTTCAATATCCAGAAAAAGATCACGTGCCGAAGGCTTCAGTTTTGGCTCAAGTATATCAATGATGTACCTTTTTCCATTTAAAGTAGCATTAATCACATAAATTCTGCCCACACATTTTCCTGGCATAAAACCCCAGATCATAACACTAACTGGATGCTTCATGGTAGCTGTACTGCATTCACGCAGCAAATCTTTTTTATTTCTTCTTACATACTGTATTCCATCACTACCAAATATGGATATTCTTGTCTGATCAGTCCACATGACTCTGTCCCATTGTTCCTCAGACTAATTAACATGGCTTTTAACACATTCTAATTTCTTGCTTCTTTGTTTGGGAGATAGAAATTGGGTTTTCCTTGGAATTCTAGAATTTAAACCAAACTATTTGAGACTGCGTCTAACAGTCCTAGCACTCATCTTCTAACTATTTTTAATTGACTCAGATGATTTTCTACTGTCACTTAAACATAGTCTTTTAATCATTCTATCACTACATGCTGTTGTGCACCTGCTCTTGCCTTTACTAGTTTAATTTTGAATTGGCTGAGTCTCAGCTGATAACTCTTGCAAAGCTCAGAAATACCTCCTTTGGGTAGGTTTCCACCTTCTTATGATTTCTTATAAGTGTAGCCTTCGTAGACGTGAAGTACTATCTTTGGGTGATTCTTCCCACAAAGATGGTACTTCAAATCGCTTTCTAGGAGACCAGTCAATTATTTTTACTCTCTTTTTTTCATCTCACTAAGTTACACAGCTTACTAAATTGTCAAGGACCAGAAAAATCCTTGCAAAAAAACAGTGGCCAACTTGATGACACTCATACAACTGAATCCTTATTCAGTTGTATGAGTGTCATCAAGTTCTATTACACCATTGTCATAAAAATCCGCGCACCACGAAAAAACCGTGCGATTAACGCGTAACTCTGCGAATAGTTACAGGGAGGGTAGACATGCAAATGATTAAAGTTTCGTTCGATTCCGCATGCCCGCGCGTCCAAGACCGGCGCTGGAATCTCAATCCTTGGGTCTTATAAGGCGCCGCACAGGAGACTCCTCATTCGTGCCGAAGTACACGGTAAGAGTCAGATGAGATCCCTGAGCGATAGACATGTCGAGGAGCCGCCGTAGATGTGCATACGGGTAACTGCGGAGTTTGAACGAGGCCGTATCGTCGGGATGAGAGAAAGGCAGGGTAGCAGGCGTGCCGAATCGGCCGTCACTTGGGCCCGTTGGACATTACCGTGCGATCGTGTTGGGATCAATGGACACAGAAAAGCACTCAGACACGGCGGACTGGCTCTGAACAACCCAGACACACTACCAGTAGAGAGGACCATGGGATCATGAGAGCGGCACGCACAGATGCAGGAACGTCCTTGTCTAATATCCAGAGCCATGGTGCGGCTGTACAAGGGGCTCCTGTGTCCGCCAGAACCATTTCCAGACAATTGGCAGAGGCGAATATGCACTCTCGACGGCCCTTACATTTTCTGCCATTAACACCAGACCATCGTCAGCGTCGATTGCAGTGGTGCCAGCAGTGAGCAACGTGGAATACTACGGAATGGCGACATATAATGTTCAACGACGAATCCCGCTTCTGTATGGGAACGGACGACGATCGTGTCGGAGAGTGGAGGACCGCAGGTAAGTGCTACAATCCCAACCTCACTGTACAGAGGCAAACGTCCCAAACTGCAGGCGTGATGGTCTGGGGAGCCATTGCGTATGACAGCTGTACTTCCTGCGCAGTGATCTGAGGGACGTTGACAGCCCAGCGCTGCGTAAGAAGATCCTGCGTCCCAATGAGCTACCTTTCCTAGCGGGGCAGCCCGGAGCCATTTTCCAACAAGATAACGCCCGTCTGCACACGGTTTGGGTTTCCCAGGACTATGAACGTCATGCTTCGACGCTTCCGTGGCCTTCCAGATCGCCTGATCTCTCGCCCATTGAGCACATGTGGGACCAGATGGGACGCCAGCTTTCTCCATGTCCCAGTGTTCGTGATTTAGAGCGTCATTTGCAAGACGTGTGGTCCAATCTGTCTCAGGATAGCATACGACGTTTCTTTGACTCCATGCCGTACCGTATCATTGCATGTATCCGAGCACGAGACGGTCCAACGCGGTACTAACGCTGACCGTAATGACAGACGTGTGGTCCAGTCTGTCCCAGAATAACATACGGCGTTTCTTTAACACCATGTCGGACCGTATCACCGCGTGTATCCTAGCACGAGGCGATCCGACGCGGTGCTAACGCTGACCGGAATGTGTACCCTATGTCCGCGGAAAATCGTACTGCTGCTGTGATATTGTAATCACTTCTGTCCTTGGTATGTACCATCTCACTACAGAAATCTCATTGATAGCAAACGCCTCCTACTTGGTGGGCGGATTTTTATGACAATAAGTGTATTAGCTCTGACACCTGGAAATGATTGCTTTCTCATCTAACTAATTATTGGCTCCATGCTGTGTCACAACAACTCTTGTTTGGATCTCAGAACAATCAGTCTCATTGGTCAGTTTTTTCTTGTTACATAAGACAGTTGTGTTTTCTTTTTCTGGTGACTTGGCTATAACTTTTGAAAGAATAAAGATAATTCAACGCAGTTTTTGCATTCCATTATGCATTAAATTATCTTTCTAATAATTAATAATTTTATGGTATTATTCTAAAAAAACTGAGACATCAAACCTTAGAAATACAAATTTTCCTAAAGATTTCCACAATTTTGGCCACTAGTGAATATTAAAGGATTCTCATTTTGCAGTAACTATTATAGTGCGTCGCATAAATATAGAGACAGAACAAATTCTCGAATAAAAAAGAAACAACAGCGAGCTGAAATGTACACCTCATATTTATAGCAAAAATAGCATAGGACACGCATCTGCACAATAGTTTGGCGGAAACATAACAATTCCAACGCCAAGTACAAGAAAAAAACAGAAATACGCTGTCTCAAAAATATAAAGACTTACTAGTTATGAGCACCTCCGGTACGAATAGTGGAGCCGTTGTTCCGAATAACACTGAAAATCCGATTGGGCATGCTGTCCACCAAGTGATGTAAGTGTTATGGACGGAGTGCGTACCAGCATCGTTCAATCTGCTCTTTCAATGCCACCACACTTGAGAACGGCCGTCCATTTGCATACACATCACGATCTAGGATACCCCAGAGGTTCTCCATAGGGTTCAGATCTGGACTGAGTGCTGGCCAATCTATTACGGTCACATGATGAGTGTTAAACCAGGTTTTCGTTGATGCAGACCGATGGATAGAGGCATCGTCTTGCTCGAACAGATAATCAACACCCGCTAGAGTTTTGACAAACGGTAGAAGGATGCTGCTGAGTATGTCCTGATACTTTTCAGAGTTTTGCCTGCCTTGCAGAAAAGCGATATCCGTTGTTCCATTGCACGCAAAAGCTCTCCAGACCATCACACATCCCCCTCTTTTCTGTCTGCTGAAGAAGGTGCGTGGCTCGCGTCGTAAATAATGCCAATAGCAGTCCCAACCATCAGGGCCGTCCAGGTTGAACTTTTTCTCATCGGAGAAAATAGTTGTGATCCACTCGTCCGTCCAGTGCATGTGGCTGCTTGCCCATAACAATCTAGCTTCCTTGTGGCGCCGCGTGAGATGTGGCAGACGGCGCATTTTAGGGAGCACAATGTTGCGACTTTCCTTGATTCGTCGATGAACTGTGTCTTTTTGACGGTGACACCATCAGTCCTAGAAACTTGACGTAGTGATAACCTTTGGGATGAAACTAAACGCATGATGGCACGATCATCTCGTTTGATTGTTATTCGAGGCCTTCCAGGCCTTTTTCTGGCACTTAACGCACCGCGTTTCGATAAAGTCTTATAAAGGACTGACCTACTCCTCCTCATGGCTTTACAAATTTTCGCTAAAGGCAATACATTTTCTCTCAGTCTCCAAATCTTGTGCACCTCCTCACCAGAAAGTTGACTGTTGCGTGGCACTTTGGCAAATAAATGTCTGACGGCCGGTCCGCTGTCTTTTGTAGGCTGGACCGAATTAAGGCCCATGCGCGTGCGTACAACATGCTAATATGTACATCTCATTTGCATGTGGCTACTTTGCATAGTTGTCTTTATATTTATGAGACACCTAAAATTACAATATTTCACTTTGTGGTGTTCTTTTCACACAATCCGTTTATCTCGACGGATCGAAACGTTTGTTGTAGGGTTATGTCTAATTAGGTACCACTTCAGCTTCCTACCTATATTCGCCTTGCGCTCACGGCGCAAAGTCGACTGTCTCTATATTTATGCGACGCACCTTAGTAATACGGTGTGTGTAAGACACATCTTAACTTGCGCAAGAGTTATCAATTACAAACACACTGAGAATTGTACCTAATCGGCAAAGGTACGAAAAATTCATTTAAAGTCGCATAGGCGATGGACTCTGCCCATTCATCCAGAAGGGGTCCGGGTTCGAATCCCGGTGGGGCATGGTTGTTGTGTTTGTCTTGCGGCGCTGACTCTCTCCCTTCCCTGGAGCCAGTGACCCTAAATTAGGGACGGGCGACTGCTTATAGCCCATTGTGTTGTTCACGGCGGTCGTTAAACCTCCAATCAAAAAAAAATAAAAATAAAGCTGTATAGTCCAATAGCTGATCGCTTAAATCCTTTCCTGTCTATCTCGGTACATTAAAGTAAAAGAGAAACACCACGAGAGTGGTCGCTCGACCTTCCACTTTTGCCCAGAGTCGTCACGCTGGGAATTGTTTGTGTGTATAAAGATGGTATGCAGCCGTGCTCTTCTCCGTAAAATAACGAGCTACTGCAGGGACGGCGAGAGAAACAGCCGGCCGCCGATGTTGCAGTTTTACAATTTTCTTTAAATTAAATGTGAGTGCATGTGTGCTGTGACGAAAGGTACCGCACCAATGGGATTACATCGAAACAAGGAAATTCTGTAAGTTTTCGTTTTACTTTTATGTTTAATCCTTCCTGAATACGAGAAACTGATATTCATGCTGATTGTACGGTATACCTGCGGCAAGACGTTCCAATTGACTTTACGGTATCAGTCATTGCACAGTTTGACATGTGGAAATTTTAAAGTTGGTAGAAAAGACCTACGAAATTAGCCAAAACCCATTTTTTACGCTTTCCAACCGTACGTTGAAGAAGCGTATATGCTCCAGCTTTTTCCGTCTGTCTGTCCGTCTGTCGGCATGATAACTCGCGTAAAAATGGTTTGATTTCGATGAAATTTTAGTGTGTGATAAGGGACCACCTGGGGACGAAACCTATTGAAAATGGACGAAATGGGTTCAGAGGTCACGGCATAGGAGCGGGATTCATTCCATTGTTCTGTCGCGTCATAACTTGCGTAAATATGGTTCGATGTCGATAAAAATTTTAGTGTATTGAAGGAAACCACCTGGGAATGAACCCTATTGAAAATGGGTGAAGTGAGGTCAAAGGTCAGGACATACAAGCGGGATGCATTCCATTGTCTTTATGCGTCATAACGTTCGTAAAAATCGTTAGATTTCGATGAAAGTTTAGTATGTGGTAGGGGACCACTTGGGGACGAACCCTATTGAAAATGGACGAAATGGGGTCAAAGGTCAGGACATAGGAGCGGGATCCATTCCATCGTCCTTATGTGTCATAACTTACGTAAAAATGCTTCGATTGCGACAAACCTTTATCATGTTGTTTCGGAAGTATACTGAACCGGTTTTGTAGAATATAATAGAAATGGAGTCAAAGGTCAGGGCACAGGAGCGATATTTATTCCACAGTTATTATCTTCATAACTTGACTGAAAATGCTTCTATTGCGATAAAATTTTGGTATGTTGTTCTGGTTGATTGGTTGGTTGGTTGGTTAATTTTTATGGCGCAAGGGCCATGTTTGGCCAAAGAGCGCCAGACACAAGACAATGTTGTTCCGGAGGTATACTGAACCAAATCTTCTTAATATCGTAGAAATGTGGTCAAAGGTCAGGACACAGGGGGCGAGATTTATTCCACAGCCATTATCCTCATAACTTAAGTAAAAACTTGAGTAAAAATGCTTCTATTGCGACAAATCTTTAGTATGTTGTTCCGGTGGTATATTGAAAGAAATCAATAGTCAGGGTAGGGAGGAGGGTTTGTCTGCGCGTGATTTCTGGTATGTTGGAAAGCGTATCATAATCAATGCATTGAATGATTTTACTAACTTGTTCTTTTGTACAAATTATGCAAATATGTGTTCCTTAAATTAGAGTGTGAATTGTGCCAGAAATCCTCGCAGATTATTTGCAGATGCTAGTAAATGATAAAAATTTGGTTTGAGTACAATTCCTATCAATCACAGTCTTCAGCGGATCAATAACCTAGCAAGTTTTGATTTGTTAAAATTAATTGTGGTGCGGCGGTCAACTCGTCTGTAAGTGTTATCATTAATTAACAGGAAAACGTCACTAGGGAATGGCAACAACTGTGACGTATACTCTAATTTGACTTTCATTTTTAGTTGCTTTTTCTATGTAAATTTGAGGTAATTCTCTTTTAGCGTGTTTCAACCTTTTCGTTATATCTTTTCTCTCGCGGAATGAGGTTGCTAACATTTCTGATGTCAGAGAGCATGCAATATGCATGTGACCGATAAGAACTAGAAGAGATATAATATTGAAGCAGCAGCCAAAAAAAGGGTGAGAGGGTTTTATGATGTTATAGTCGTGCAAACGGCGTTGTTTACTTGAAGTTGTGTCTATTTGAAGGCTGCCTGTTCAGTTGTCGGATTTAAAAGTCTTCTGCCTAATAACGTGTGTTAATTAGTTCTGAAGCGTTAATACTATTGTGATTAATTCAAGCATAGTAACTTTCTGCATGAACCGTATTCATAAGGTGTTGACCGAATAAAAGCAAAGATCTGTAAGTAACTATTTCTTTGGACTTTATTTCGAGTGACACCTATTTAACTTTAAGAGAAGTACTTAAGAAGAGCTATTGTATGTAGTGTTCAGTAAGCCATATATACACGTGCAAATAGTAAAGAACGCTACACATCATAATACACTGTTCAACATAGAAAACACCACATCAGGAGATATTGGTTGGGGCGTTATACAAATTAATGCGTATGTGTCGAAAGTTTGTCATGTAAGTGATTGCAGCTGCGAACTTATCACGCGATACGTGAGCGAGAGAACGGGTAAAACGACTCCTCTGGTCGTATGGACAACTGCATCGAGGTGATCTCGGTGGCGAAAGCATGTGTAAGGAGTGAAAATCCCTTGGCGATGTCATCAGGAATCCTATCATCACACGCACACCTTTACTATGGTCTTCATCATAGAATACGGTTCGTTGGTTCCTGCCTCACATCTCAGCGAAAATGCAGTTCGATGCAACAACTGTCTGCCGAACATGGCGACAGTGGTCGGTAAAAGGTAACCTTATCGCCATAGTAGAACTGGTTGTAGCAGGAGGACGTCCAAACGCCACAATCGCCGTATTCGACGGCGATTGTGGCTTTGGAGCCCGGCAATTCATACAGGAGGATATTCGACGTGGTGTACAAGCAGTTAGCGGCATCCCCGTATCGAAACGGACTGTGACTCGCCAATTGGTTGATGAAAGTTTGCGCTCTCGCTAGCCATTGCGATGACTTCCACCCACCGCAGCACATCGTCTCCCAATGTTACAGCAGTGCCGTACCAGACATGCGTGGCGGGTCGAATGGAAACATGTCGTATTCACCGAAGAGTCTCGCTTCTGTCTCAGCTCTTACGATTACTGATTGAGAGTCTGGAAACGACATCGTCACCAGGCATATCCTGCTGCAATCCGTGAGCGTCATACGGTTTCTCAGCTTGGTCACATGGCTTCCAGCTATATTAATGTCAACAGCCGTTCATAGCTCGCATGCATAGTGGGTGCTGTACCAGACATGTGTGGTGGGAGGAGTGGAACCATGTTGTAATCAGCGACGAGTCTCGCTTCTGTCTCAGCGCCGACGACTGCTGATTGAGAGTCTGGGAATGGCATCGTCACCAGGCATATCTTGCTGCAATCCGTGAGCGTCATACGGCTTCTCGGCCCGGTGTCATGGCTTGGAGCCCTATCAATGTCAACAGCCGTTCATATCTCGCGTGCAGAGTGGGTATTGTACCAGACATGCGTGGAGAGACGAATGGAACTATGTCGTATTCAGCGAGGAGTCTTGCTTCTGTTTCAGTGCCTATGATTACCGAATGATAGTCTGGACACGATGTGGTTACCAGGCTCATCCTGCTATGATGCGCGAGCGCCATGTGGCTCTTCAGTCTGGTGTCATGGTTTTTGGGGTCAACCATTTTCAACAACAGTTCACCGCTCGTACTCACGTGGGTATTATGACAGCACGACGGTGTGTTGATAAAGTGTGCAGCCCGTTTTGTTGCCGTATCTCTCCTTCATCGCTGATGCACAGTTTCAACAAGATAACTTCCGCATGTACACTCGCACCATCAGCAGACAATGGCCATCTAGAAAACTCAAGGCCATGACATTAGAGCAGTGAGTTCCCTCGTCGTTTGTGACGTCACTCTCGTGTCACCCGGACTAATACGCTGGTGTCGTGTTTGACGTTGGAAACCAATTGGAAGCCTTAGTTTCTGCATGACATCATTAGAAGACAGAACTCATCTCTCTAATGGCATCGCCTTGTGTTTTCTAGACGGCCTTGCATTCGCCCAGTAGAGAAAGAGTGGGGCGTAACTACCAGGTGACTTAACGCCTCCGTTTGATCTCCTCGCAATGTCGATGAATTGTGGAATCAGGTCAATGATACATACCGAAGGACGCCATCCAGGGGCGTTGCTACTCCCGACCACACCGTGTTGTCGAATGTGTATCCCAGCATGTCAGTCATACCACCTATTGACTCAGGCCAGATTATATTGTATCCTTGCCCATCATATTCATGTTATCCCTCTGGAATCAAACTATTTCTTTTCCACCTTCTTGTCAAGATGAATGGAAGGTTTCATATCATTTCGTTCATTTCTTTATGGTGTATCATTTTCTACATCTACCAGTGTAATTGCCACAAAATAAAACGATCAAGCGCTGAGATGCGAAAGCAGCTTGAATTGAGTCTTGGTAGCAGAGCGGATAAACTAGAAATTTACTGTTGAAAATCGCAATAACACGGTAATATTTTAAGCGTCATGTAGCAGTGATATGACGAGGGCTAATAGCGCCTTCTGCATTCTGAGTTTCGCCGTCTGCAATTTCTTTTAAAACGACTGCTCAAAACTCATGATTTCTTAAAATGAAACAGGAGAACGGATTCCTATCTCAGGGTACTTTGGCAATGGCATGCTGAATTATCTCACTCCTTTCTGTTTGTACTTCGAGCGTCGTTCATACATTCAGGGACATACCACAAAATTTGTAGTAAACAAATGTGAATCCTCACTTCAAATTTTCAGGGCAAATCTCTTCGGTTATACGCATGATAGATACAAGTTTCGAAATATTTTGCAACCTCAGCTCCCATTTTTCTTTGCTCTATCGAAATTAAAGTTATATTGTGATTCGTTTGTTGTTGGACACTGGGAGGCGATGACGATCTTCGCCTTCACATTCCTCTCGTGCCTTCTCACGGATATTCGCTCCACAACGGTTTGCTTTGCACCGCATATACACAAAACTGTAGTAGGATTTCCCCACAGCCCATTTGCCTTGTCACGTTGTTAGATTTTTAGCGGCTTCGAGCTCGAAGTTGTGATCTTCGATGAAAAGAGGTGGGTGTTGTTCACCGGTCGTTACAGACGAAAGTTTTCAAATTCCACAAAGGCAGTGAAGAAGGGGATCACTTGATGAAGTATCGATTTTTGAAGGAATTCGGAATTTGTATTTGGTGATGAACTTAGCTATCGTGTGTTCTAAAATTCTCGACTTTTAAAAGCTAACGGCAAGTGCTTCTTTCGTTGCTTATTATCATGGCTCGAATGTTTTTGAAAGGACTGCACTGAGCAACAAAATCTTCTAACCGTTTTTCCAAATTAAAAAGCAGAGATACACAGTTCTTGAATGAACGTAATACAGACAATATAAAATTATCGCAAAATAAATTAAATCAAGTATGTGGAGATCTAAGTAAAAAATGAGAGAAGAAAGCGGAATTAAAGTGATACTTGGCAATGAAATCTTTATGATGTAATCTGCATGATGAATCTAATCCCTCATTAATGACCGTCGCATCATCAAGTCGTCAAGTTTAGGGATTAAGGATTAAATACGTTCATAGCATTTCTTTGTCTTTTTTTCTACAAGAAGATTGGACTTTAATCTGTAATCGAATAGTTTGTTTGTTGTTGTTTTTTTGTTTTTTTTTTTTTTTTTTTTTTTTTTTTTGAGGTTTAACGACCACCGTGAGCAACTCAATGGGCTATAAGCAGTCGCCCGTCCCTAATTTAGGGTCACTGGTTCCAGGGAAGGGAGAGAGCCAGTGCCGTAAGACAAACACAACATCCATGCCTGACCGGGATTCGAACCCGGACCCCTTATGGACGAATGATCAGAGGCCAGCGCCTTAGACCACTGCGCCACCGGGGCGGCTAGTTTGTTTTTAATTTGGCCTGAATACATTCTACATGAGACAGCACCTGATGTCTTTACCAATTATCTCTGAGCACACTGCTTGACACAGAACATGCCACATCATGAACAAATGCATGAAATGAGACGAAACTTACCAAACATGTGGGCAAGTAGGTTGGAAAAAAATGATTTAATTTGTGAGGAATAACGGTGGCGAGACGGTATAATATTACCTCAGTTGGTAGGTGGTATGACCGCCACGCTGGGCTGTACATTCGGTATCGCGGTGCGGCATCTAGTAAAAAAGGTGTTCTGAGATACTAGACATCTCTGACCATGCGTCGTTAACAGCGTCTACAATTCCTCGACAATGCGAGGAGGTCTTTCAGAGGCGTTAAATCGTCTGTCCATGACGTCCTACACGTTCTTAATTGGGAGGAAGTTTGGGGATCGCGCCTGCCAGGGCCGCACCAGGACACCCTCTAACCACGATCGGTTGATGTTGGTAGTGCGCGGGTGGGGGTTATCTTGTTGCAAACTGAGAATCAGGGAAACCTCGGAGATACGGCAATAAAATGGGCAGCTGCATCTCGTTGGCGTATCGCCGTACTGTCATTGCACCACTATGCATACCAGTGGTGAACGGCAGTTGTAACTGATTGCGCTCCAATCCATGACACCTGCCCGGTGACCACAGAAGCCAGACTCGTCGCTGAAGTACGATATGTTACGCACCATTTCAACGTGCTATGGCGCTAAGACAGAACCGCGACTCGTCGCTTAATATAACATAGTTCCATTCGTCTCGACGCGCATGCCTGGTACGGCACCACTGAAACATTCCACAAAGATGTGCTGCCGTGAGTAGAAGTCGTTGCAATGGCTGACGAGAGCACAAACCTGCCTCAGGCAATCTTCGATTTGAATTCCGTGTCAATACGGGATTGTCGACAGCTGTTTGTACACCTCGTCGTATGTCGTCAGCGGAGGATTGTGGGGCTGCTTCGGCTTACCTTCCAATGCGGCGATTGAGGCGTACGGACGTTCGTCTACGTGCACCCGTCTCGCGTGCGTCTTATTCCTCCAACCACTGTCGTCACATTCGACTGACAGTTTTTGTATCCTCGTGTGTTTCCGTCGCTGTGCGACGTAGGGACCAACCATCCATACTCTATGATGAAGCCTCTTGTAAAGATGTCTCTGTGATGGAAGGATTCCCGATGGCGTCGCTCAGGTATTCTTACTCCTTACACGTGCTTTCGTCAACGAGATCACTCCGATATCTGATGACTTCTAGCTGCACCGTCCAATTGCGGACTTCGCAGGGAAACAAGGAACTCTCTCAAAGAACACAGTGAAGGTGTTGCGAGAGCAATCCTACCAGGATCCGGCAGTCCTTCACCCGGACAGGATCGGCCCGTAGACCAGCAGCTATTTGCCACCCCCATGGGACCAACACTCCCCCTCCCCTTTATGCCAAAGCCCGTGTGCGAGACGTGCTAATGGGAGGGGGCTTTTAACTTTGCGTCTGACTGAGAGAGTTTGTCCGCCAACGCGAGTGTTTTGGGGCAAAAGCCCTTTATTAGGTCCTGGCTAAAATTTGAACATGCACATTTATACACTGGGGGTTCCGTGCATATGGGTAGACACCTTTATTTTCACGTACCCCCTCACAGAGAAATGATGAAATACACAGAAATGATAATTACACAGAAATATTTACAAATTTACATGGCAGCACTAGGGTCCGTGCTGCCTAGACGACTCTAGGGCAAGTCATCATCACTCCGATATAGTGGTCCACACGCCCAGAGAAGGACGACCAAACTTAGCTACGGAGAGCCGTTTCGCCTTTTTTTTACCGTTAACGCATTGGTTCGCAACTGCGATCATTTACATAATTCAATTATCGACACATACCCATCCATTCGCATGGTCCCCCGACAAATACTTTTCGGTGTGGTAGTTTCAATGTCGAGCAGTGTATTTAAAGTTCAAAGTTAGTTGCCTTTGATCCTTTTTAGCACGGCTTTTGTAAAAAAAAATCGTGCTTATATTATCGGTTTGTCCGTCCGTCTGTGGACACCATATCTCTGCAACTAATAATTCAATTTGAAAAATTGAACTATTAGTTGCAGAAATATTTTTGCGTTGGGGAGCTTGAATTATGCGAATGATCATCCTTTATTTCGTTTCTTTTTTTGTTTTCTTTATGATGTACAATTTCGCCGCTAGAGAGCGTAAATGCAGATGATATCGAATGCAAAACACATTTTATTCCATATATTTGCTTCTAAACATCCGATTGAAAAATTATTTTATCTTTCGATTCCATTTATGTAGAAGACTATTTTAGGTATAGTCAGTTTTCTGAGTTATACTCATAGATTTTCCGCTAGGGGACGTAAAGGTAAATTGCGTTTTTCCCAATATCTCTTCTTCTAAAACTCCGATTTGAAAAATTTTCTTTCTTCTGCGGATACAGCTCTTCATGGGAAATATTTTACTCAATATTTCTAATTTTTGGTGCAGAATGGTTTGGCCACCAGAGGGCTAAGTGTTCATTTCTGCTTCTGATGTATTTGCCACAAAATCTGAGCTTCTAAAATCTCGATTGAAAAAATTCGTTTGTGGACCGATGCCACTCATGTCGATAAACCTTTTCGGAATATTTTCTTAAAACACTGCATGATTTCTCCGCCAGGAGACGTAGATGTATATCTTATTTTTGTCAATATCTCTGCTTCTAATAGTCCGATTTGAAAATGCTCTTCTTTTTTGGATAGACTTTCTGGTGAGACATGATTTTCATATAATTTCAAAATTTCAAGTGATTCATAGACTTTCTGCTAGGGGACATAAAGTTCAATTGCTTTTCCCCCGATATCTCTGCTTCCAAAACTCCGATTTGAAAAAATTTTCCGGTATCGCATACAGCTCTTGATGGGAAATTTCTCATATTATTTCTAATATTTGGTAAAGAATGGTTTGGCCACCAGGGGACATAAGTGTTAATTTCTGCTTCTATATTTGCAGCAAAATCTGAGATCTTGAAAACTAAACTGAAAAACTTCTTTCCCGGACAGATACCGCTCACGTCGAAAAACCTTTTGAGAATACTTTCTTCTTAAAATAATGCATGTTTTCTCGCCAGGGGCGTAGATGCCTATCTTGTATTTGTCGATATCTCTACTTCTAAGAGACCGATTTGAAAAATACCTCCTTTGTTGGAGAGCGTTTCCGCTGCGAAATGTTTCTCATATAATTTCAAATTTTTCTTAAAGCACAAGTCTGCAACCAGAGGGCGTAAGTTCACGATTCCGTTTACAGCAATATCTGCGGGATTAAAAACCCGCCTGAAAAACTTGTTTCTTCGGTCATATGTTACGGTTTTCCATACCGGTTTCACTGACTTTGAATAGCTTTGATGAATTTAATTCGTGTCAGAACGGGTTCAAAAGATGTGCTCATTACACCCGAAAATTCGGTGTCATCTTTCTTGTTTAAAGTGTCAAGAATTGCTCGATGTTGGGACACATTGTACACAACTTGACGAGGTTAATTCGCACTGGTTTTGATGTTCTCGTAAGCACAATGAATTACAAAATGGAATTCATAAATGATGTTTCATTTCCATTTTTATGGATTCCAAAACATATCAAAAAGTGAAAATCTTCCAAATACGTCAGTGAATAAAAAAAACATCTCTCTTTCCACTTTGCAACGCACAGGAATCCTTACACGTGTAAGGCTAACGCTCTCGGCTAGATATCGAGAGATCCGGGATTAAATTCCCCGGCGGCGGCCGAATAAACAATTTTTCGGTTGTTGTGCGTTGCTAAACGTGGAAAGGGCGATGTCTTTATTTATTTATATATCAAAAACAGTGTAAAATGTTTTTTTTTTTTTTGGCCGCCACTATGGCTGAGCTATGGCCGAGTGCTCACAGGCAGAGGATTCTGGCTAATCATCAGAGTTCGGCTTGAATCCGAGTCACAGCTTAAGCATAGGGGTTGAGTTTGGCCTAAAGCGCTATAGATTCATCACTTCCTCAGAACCTGAAGCCCTAAAGTACGAACGGGGTACTCCATGTAAACGTCGATGCTCAGTGGGTCGCAAAACCCTGAAGCTGCCCCTGTGGCGCAGTCGTCTAAGCGATGGCTTATGACCATTCGTCCGAAAAGGGTCCGGGTTTGAATTCCTGTGAGGCATGGATGTTGTGTTTGTCTTACGGTACTGGCTCTCTCCCTTCCCTGGAAGCAGTGACCCTAAATTAGAGACGGGCGACTGCTTATAGCCTATCAAGTTGCTCACGGTGGTCTTTAAACCTGCAATAAAAAAAAAAGAAAAACCCTGTAACACAAGCGAAAATACTTTTTGTTTGATCCTTCGTTTACTGCGTTAAACATTTGTGCTATCACTTCCGCTTGGAAGTTTTGGTTTCTGTGATTCCAGGTTCTACAAATAACGCTACTACATTTGACGAAAAACAGGTGTCATGGGTATCGAATCTGCCCAAGAAACGAAAGCAAAAATAATTGTCCATTCAAGCATCTATCCTCTTTCCTTAAGGTAACTTTCCCATGACGCGCACAATTCAAACTCGATCACAAGATTATCATTTATCATACGTTGACGGCCTATCGCTTTTACACAATTCAAAATCGACCACAAATATAATATTTATCATTCGTTGATAACCCATGACTTTTAGCACTTTACAGAGTGACGGGAAAGCACTGAATTTTAGAATCCGGAAAAAGTTTATTTGAATAAAAGAGCATCACCAGCAACTTTTTTACCATACTTTTACGAGAACTGAAAATTTAGAGGCTGTTGGAGTAAATTCAGAAGTAACTGATGCCTTACATCTACGTACTTTGGAAAACAGACAGCAAGCAAGAACCACATCGGAGAAGAAATTAATAGGCGGATAAAACTGTGATGGGGTGCGTTTGGTAGAAACACAATTTTCAAGAACAGTTTGTCATTACGTCTTAAGAAAGAAGCGCTTAATTAAAAAATGAATCACTTCAGTTCTTCCTTATGAATCAGAGACATGGTCCTTCACCAAAGAGGACATACAAAGGCTGCGTACAATTCAAAGAAGCAAACTCAAGAAACATACGTGATGCAACCAGGAAAGAAAGGAAAACTAACTGATAGATCAGGAAATTGTTGAGAGTGGATGACGTCCTTGTCAAAGTAAAGACCCCCAAGTCTTATTGGGCTAGAAGTACATCCTTGTGAAAATAAATTGAAACTAAGTTCCACTTTTGCTTCTTTTCATTCCATTAGATTTCTCATGCCGAAATACACCCCAGTATAAGCAATATCGTATTTCAGATCAGATCATATGTAGAGGATTTTAGGAAGGGAGTGTCTGACCCCAGGTCTTAAACAACCCTTAAATATAGGAAGCTAGGAGATTTGGGGCTAGAGTGCCCGATAGGAAAGTGGTACGGAAGCGAGGTAGAAAGGGGGAGGAAGACGCCTTTATTTATTACCCGGGGGGCCAGTACCAGGGGCCCGACGGGTTAACGTGCCCATCCGACGCACGGTGGGTATTTAGTGGTTCGAACGTTCGTACCTGCCCAGGATCGAACCTGAGGTCATCTCCATGGCAGTCACGAACGCTGACCACTAGGCCACCCGCGGCCCGCAATATCGTATTTGTAAGGCGTTTAACAACCAGTTGGCAAGTGGTCAATAGCGCATGCGCATGTTGGGGTTAGGTGCTGCAATCGCTACATCATCGGTATTGCATTAGTCTTTCAAAAAGTTGGGCAAAATCGTAATTGAATTAATCGGTATTGCATTACAGCGTAATGGTAATGGGAACAAGGACTTAGCGTTACCATTACATGGTAATGGTGAACTGGTCATTAGAATTACTTGGTAATTGTAATGACATGTAACAGTTACCAATATAATCGTAATGGTTAACTATATGCTGATAATTTACCAATAACGTATGGATAGCAGTACAACATGAATAAACCAGCAACTAGTACACCCTTACACGTTGTGTAGGTTATTTTACAATTGTTCCACCCCTCGGACCTGAAATGCGTGAATGTAGGTATTAGAGATTGTACGAGTATTACACGAGTAGTTGCCCCATCTTCGCCGCAAGTAAAGTGATTTGAACGAAATAATACATATGAAGTAAGTACGAATGGGATGTTTATTTCGGTTAGAGATGCTCATTTTGTCAATCTCCAGTACAGTAGTCTCGTCCATTACATACGTTTCACTGTCCCAAATAATTACCCCACTATAGCCACAAGCACATATTAGTACTACACTCACAGTTCAGCAACTCAAGGTGCACTGCCAAATATTACAGAGATTTGTGAACTCTTGGCATTTTTGCCGTACTTCTCACGTGTTGTTGTCCATTACTTGTCCGATACGAACACTGGACTAGCGAGCGACTGACTCCTTTGTATATACTTCACGACAGGACCTGAACTTTCTGGACTATTCTTGATTTACATAAAGCTCTCCAAGTTCCCACTGCGCGATCATTCTGGAACATTCTACAAACGTCTAACCCATTCTTGCCGCATCTAGAACATTCTACAAACGTCTAACCCATTCTTGCCGCATCTAGAATATTCTACAAACGTCTAACCCATTCTTGCCGCATCTAGAACATTCTACAAACGTCTAGCCCATTCTTGCCGCATCTAGAACATTCTACACGACACTTCGGTCTCTGTCTGCCATGTTACATGGCCGACTTTTCTAGACATAGCTTTTGGCACACGTACATTTCTGTAAACTATTAGTATGTAATTATTATTTGCAAATCGTGTAATTTCATTACCAAATAATTCAAGTGCGTTTGAATGGCATTATTAAATAATTGAATTATATCCTCTTCATTATAATGCATTACAGATTAATTCCATTACTTTGTGCAAACCATACTTGGGTTTACCTTGTAATGCATTACCTGTTACTGCATTACTTTGTAATGCGTTACAAGTAAATTGTAATCTGTACTTCCATTACTTTGTAATGCATTCCTGCTCAACTCTGGTCTTTCAGAACCTTCGTTCGTGATGGATGGTAATTGTAGTCTCCTCCATGTCACACCCGCATGCTTTCGAATTTCATCCATCCGTAGTCTTTTTCTGAGTCTTTTCCTGTCCCTTAGAATACAGTCTAGATTCTATTGTCCATCGGTGGTCTGTTATTCTGGCAACATGTCCAGCCCATTGCCGTTTCAGGGATTTTACTCTGATCATGATGTCTTCCACCCTTTTCATTTTCCTTATCCATGAGAGTTATGTAATAAAAATTATATATTATTGATAAATGATAAATGAATTTCACAACTCATTTATCATATATATATATATATATATATATATATGATAAATGTATATGTGTGTATTACAAAACTCTCCAACTGTTCATTTACTTCATAAAAATTTATATGTGTGTATTTACAAAACTCTCCAACTGTTCATTTACTTCATAAAAATTTTGTGTACCTATATATCATCTTTTTTGCCCTCTTTTTCGCTGATACGTCCTGTTTTTCATGACCGATAATTGGTAAAATGTCCTTTTTATGATGGAGATTATGGTAATCCTATGATATAACCCGTTTTGTTGCCGTACCTCCGTGGAATCTCTGATACCCATTTTTAACAAGAAAACGTCCGCCCACATTAAAGCTATTCAAAGTCAATGGAACCGGTATGGAAAACAGTAGTGTCTGAACGAATAAAGAAGTTTTTCAATCGGGCTTTTAATGCCGCAGATATTGCTGTAAACTGGATCGTGAAGGTACGCCGTCTGGTTGCAGACTTGTGCGTTAAGAAAAATTTGAAATTATATGAGAAACATTTCGCAGCAAAAACGTTGTTCAACTAAGAAAGAATTTTTCAAATCAGACTCTTAGAAGCAGAGATATCGACAAATATAAGACATGCATGTACGCCCCCTGGCGAGAAAACCATGCGTTATTTTAAGAAAAAATGCTCTCAAAAAGATTTTCGATGTATGCAGTACCGGTCCAGGAAAGAAATTTTTCAGTCGAGTTTCCAGGAGCTCAGATTTTGCTGCAAATACATCAGAAGCAGAAATTAACACCTATGTCCCCTGGTGGTCAACCCATTCTTTACCAAATACTAGAAATTATATGAGAAACATTTTCCATCAGCAGCTGTATGCGATGCAGGAAGAAGTTTTCGAATCCGAACTTTAGAAGCAGAAATATCGGAAAAACGCAATTTACCTTAACGCCCCTAGCGGAAAGTCTATGATTTACTTGAAAATTCGGAAATTGTATTAACATTTCACACCAAAAACGCTATCCAAGAAAGAACAAATTTTTCAAATCGTACTTTTAGAAGTAGAGATGTTGACAAAGATAATATATACGCCCCCTGGCGGAAAAGCCATGCATTATTTTAAGAAAAAAGGACTCCGAAAAGGTTTATCGACGTGAGTAGTATCGGTCTACAAACTATTTTTTTTCAATCGGGATTTTAGAAGCTCAGATTTTGCTGCAAATACATCAGAAGCGAAAATTAGACTTACGCCCCCTGGTGGCCAACCCATTCTTTACCAAAAATTTGAAATTAAATGCAAAATATTTTCCATGAGGAGCTGTACCCGCTGAAGAAAGAATTTTTCAAATCGGAGTTTTGGAAGTAGAGTTGCCGGGTGAAACGTACTTTACTTTTACGCCCCCTAGCGGAAAATCTACGCGTAACCTGAAAGACCATACCTAAAATACTCTTCGACATAAATGGAATCGAAAGGTAAAAGATTTTTTCAACGACCACCGTGAGCAACTCAATGGGCTATAAGCAGTCGCCCGTCCCTAATTTAGGGTCACTGGTTCCAGGGAAGGGAGAGAGCCAGTGCCGTAAGACAAACACAACATCCATGCCTGACGGGATTCGAACACGGACCCCTTACGGACGAATGATCAGAGGCCAGTGCCTTATACCACTGAGCCACCGGGGCGGCAATCGGATGCTTAGAAGCAAATATATGGAATAAAATTTATTTTGAATTCCAAATCATCTGCATTTGCGCTCTCTACATCGTCAAAAAAAGCAAAATGAAGGATCATCATTCGCATATTTTAAGCTTCCCAATGCAAAAAGAATTTTTTAAATCGGACTAATGGTTGCAGAGATATCGTGTCCACAGACGGGCGGACGGACGGATAAACCGATAACATAAGCACGATCTTTTTACAAAAGACGTACTAAAAAAGGAACAGGTGTTTCATATTTTTAAATTCGCAGATTTTTTATTTTTTAGAACTTCGTAAACAGAATTTTTATATAAGTTCCACATGCTCGTAACAGCGAAATGCAGATACTATATTCTCTTATGCTTTTCAAGAATGGCTGCCCGAGGCCGCGTCCTGCAGGTGACCACCAAATAAAGGTATTTTTTGCATCTTTATGTTGGTGCCAGACAAAACTGCCAGCTTCGGCAGCTGACCACCATCACACGTCTCACTGTACATAGCTATTAACGTGCATGTGTGTATGTGTGTTTTTTTGTAATTCATCAGCACCCACTAATGCCTTGAAGGTAATGGGACAGAGGAATGAATGTTGCACTATAAATTGCCTCTCTCCTTAAAAAGAAGAAAACCCCAGCCCCTCTCCCTGGTTTTTCAAGAGGGTCAACAGCTTTTTACCTTATCAGTGCATTTATTGCATTCGAAGGGGGTTTATCGCATCGGTAGGGAACAGAGGGGGAAATGTTTAAATCTACTCTCTAATGGCTTTTAATTACAGGGAAAGAATCATTTTTTATCCATTTCGATATAAAGATGATTGTTTATAAATACGCACAGATCTTTCACTCGATATTTTTAGCACGTCTAAAAAGTACTTGCTCATTGTATCACTTTGTCCGTCTGCCTGTGGACATTGTATCACTTTGTCCGTCCGCCTGTGGACATCGTATCTCTGCAGCTATTAGTCCGATTTGAAAAATTATTTCTGCATTGGAAATCTTGAAATGTGAAAACGATGATCTTTGCTTTCCGGTTATTTTCCGATGCATAACTTCACCGCTACAGAGCGAAAATCCAGATGCTATCAAATTCAAAATACATTTTATTCTATATAAAATACATTATTCCCCGTAAAAAGGTTATTCTATATTAAATACATTTTATTCTCCGTAAAACGGTTGTCAAAATAGCATCCAAAAGGCCATGAAAATTCAATTGTTCTCCACTCTTCCAATTCCTTAGTTTAAGCCTCGGTTTCATGTTTGTATGATTACGGAGCGAATGAGGAGGGTGCAGTGGCGCACGCGGTAATTCTTGTTGGAGGGGGCTGTATATATATCATCATCATCATCATCATTGTCAACCATTATCAATCCACTGCTGGACGAAGGTCTCCCCAAGTTTCCTCCACAACGGTCTGTCTTGTGCCAGTCTCCTCCATGTCACCCCTGCATACTTTCGAATTTCATCCACCCATCTCCCATGTGGTCTTCTTCTGGGTCTTTTCCTGTCCCTTGGAATCCAATCTAAAATTTCGGCTGTCCATCGATGGTCTGTTCTTCTGGCAGTATGTCCAGCCCATTGCCATTTCAGGGATTTAACTCTGATCATGATGTCTTCCACTCTTGTCATTTTTCGGATCCACGAGTTCCTCTTCTTATCTCTCCTGGTTACACCAAGTAAGCACCTCTCCATGCTTCTTTGAGTTGTCTGCAGCCTTTGTATGTCTCTTTTAGTTAAGGTCCACGTCTCTGCACCATACGTAAGCACTGGAAGGATGCATTGATCAAACACTTTTCTTTTAAGACATAATGGCATATTGCTCTTGAAAATTATGCTGTTTCTTTCAAAAGCTCTCCAGGCAAGTTTTGTACGCCGATTAATTTCTTCATCAATGTGACCCTCACTTGATATCTGCTGTCCAAGATAAACGTACGTGTCTGTTATCTCCAGCTTTTCTCCATCAATCGATAAATCTTAATTTCTTGTAAAAGCATTGAACATCACTTTTGTCTTCTGAAAGTTCATTTTTAATCCCACTTCTTTACTCTTGTCAGCAAGTTCCTGGATCATACTCTGCAGCTCTGATGGGCTAGTTGCAAAAATGACTACGTCATCAGCAAAACGAAGGTGGGTTAGATAATCTCCATTAATCTTTATCCCCTTGTTTTCCCAGCTCAGTGACTGAAAAACACCCTCCAATGTGGCATTAAAGAGCTTCGGAGATATGGTGTCACCTTGCCTCACTCCCTTTCCAATTTTTATGTGTGTTGTATTTTCAAACAGCCTAATCTTTGCACTTGCATTTTCATAGATGTTATTAATAATATTAATGTATGCATCTTCAATACCGCAGGTTTTCAGAGCCATTGTAACTGCTGATGGTTTCACCGAATCAAAGGCTTTTTCATAATCGATAAAAGCCATGCACAATGGGGGGATAGTGAAAGTGTAGGAAGTGGCAAAAGACTGCTTTGTAGGAGAAGAGTGCAAGGCAAAATCGCTAGCTTGAAGGAAGGAAGTTAAGGAGGGGTGAGTGGCACGACGTTAAAATTAAGGGGTGTCTGCGTAGCACGACTTTAAAATTTGATATGGATTTTAAAAAAAGACATTTTCGTTTATATTGTTCAAGTACTGTTCTATTTTCGTAAGCAAAAGTGCAAAAGTTTGAAAAGCAATTGAAGACAATGCATTCAGACCAAACAAAAAGTTGAAGGCGACATTCTAGTAACGCTTGTGTCTTACACCAGTGGTGCAACTAGTCAGGTCCGTGTGTCCAGGCACCGGCGTCGGAACCGCGGGGCAGTTGCCCCCGCACGCAAATGAGTGTGGGGGACAAAACATCACATTTGCCCTCTCAGTTTTCTTTCTTTCCGAATTGCATATGTTCGTGATTGGAAATCTCAAACATTCGGGGTTTTTTTTTTGTAAGTTCATTTTGATAGAAATTGAGTATTGCTGTTCATTTTTTACCATGAACTATCTAGAAATCTGATTTTTTTAAGAAACTCCTGAGACCCCAAGAAATGCTAGCCCCATTAAACAGTACAGTGGGCTGTTTCCCGTTTTGAAGACCAGCAACGTTTTGTGTCTCATTAAGTGTAAAAAATTAGTCTTCCTCTAAAAATATGAGTAAAACTAAATGAGGAAATGGAAGCAGGGTGAGGAATGATGAGATATAGGTTCCTTCAATGTTTAATTATAGCGTCTACGGCTACATTTCTTGCGGAATTGGTACCAATCCGGAAGTATCAAAGTCTATAGTTCAAGGCCGTTTATGTGTACAGTTAGTTTAGATTGAGAAACTATATGGATATGAAAATGTTTTTTTTTTTTTAAGATGAATGTTTAATCGAAAAAAATGTTCCAGCAAATTTTCGCAATGAAGTTAGCACGTCTTCTTTTACAGTAGTACGATAAACTTTATGAAATGATAAAATACTTTTTTCTCCAACATCTTGCCCCCGCTGTCAAAACAGAGTTCTGACGCCACTGTGTCCAGGTGGAGGTGGTAGGGATTGCCCGAATTCCTTTATAGCGGGTAGTGAAGAGTATTAAAAATTAGTTCTTTCAATGTTTCGTTAAAAAAACTGCTGTCAAGCTTGCACCACCAAAAATAATGCTCGCCCACCCATCTCCCATCCAAATTTCGAAGTCTAGCGAAGTCCCTGTATTGTGCATGTACAATTTCAAACATTGTTGTCAAAGTCACGTCTATTTTTTATTTCGGTCTAATGATTTCTAAGTTGCGAAATATAATTATCTTCTTTTTATCTTTAGAGAAGAGCAACAGGTGAAATAAATAAAAAGTTCGAAAGATGTTGAATCATATTTCATTTTAAAAGCAATAGTTTTTTTAATTTGCAGAGTGGTTTATTATTTACTCGCAAGATGGCGCCACAAAAAAAGAGCGTCATATCAGAAATTTGCTTACTTGGTGCTTTATTGTTTACACACAAGATGGCAGCATTAAACAAATGTCTGGTGTAGAGTTCTTGGACTATCTTTTGACGATGGTCTTTCTCTGCTTTGTTTACTAAACGAGAGAAAAGATTGTTTACGGATTGAAATTACACAAGGAAGTTCCATAGTAATGTGTCATTCAGTTTTCTGCTCATAGCTGCATGGCCTCAAAGGCTGCATCGTTTCTTCATCTCATGTTTAAGGAACTAATCCTAACAATCATGGCATTGCTATAAAGGAATCCCAGTTTATCTGAGCCTTCTGAAAAGCTGTTTAGTTTTCGCTTCAAATTCTTGAATATCCAGGGAACAAATCTTTACCTTGGTATCTAATTGGATCTAGGTTTTTCACAAATTTCGTATAAAATGTTGAAGTGAAAAAATACTACTGTCTGAAGTATAAAATAAATCTAAATTTTTATCTGAATTAAATTTCTGGAATAAACACTGAATCCCACTAGTAGTGCAAACCAAAATGCCATACTTTATGAGCAGAGTGAAGATCGCTAGTGAAACGTAACTCCGAATTTCAAAGTTTGTAAAAATATTTTTAAAATACTGAAGATCGTTTCGTTTGAAGTTGCGTAATTTTTTTTTCCAAAGAACATGATTTTCAGACCAATTATTTAAATATAGAGAAGAAATGTAAGCCAAACAGGGTACTACATTATGTCCGCAAAAGCCTAAAATACACATTCGCCGCAGTGGCGTAACTAGCACAACGCCCCCCCCCCGTAAGATCTACTTCAGCGACACTAAGCGTAGTAATTTTCCCAGGACTTCAAGCACGAAGGAGAATGCGTTTTTCGGGGGGGGGAACAAGAAGTCAGGGAGAATGTCCGAAAATCTGGAAAAGTAATGCTGGTACCTAGAGCTTTGTAGTTTTAACTTTCTAAGTAATAGATTTAACAATACATGTAATTGTTTTATACAAAACTAAATTAAATCACTTGGAGAAATCACCCTCTTGTACATCCGCCGCTGCTGTGAATAAATGTTGGCGCCTGTCGTGTACGTAATCCTAGGTGACTGACTGTTTCCTCACATCCTCCATGGGGAATCCCCATGTGGCCTCGCGCTTTTCCTCAGCAGCGGAGAGAGAGGGCGATTGGAGAGCGATCGTATGACAACCCGGAGCCGAATAGCTTCAATCTGTAGCACATCCAGTGCTTTAAAAGGGAAACTTGATATTTATTTAGGCAAAGCTAAATGTACCTTAAAAGAAAATATGAACCTTTGGGTTAATTATTTGTTTGTTTGTCTATGTGCGTGTTCGAATTTTTTCAAAAAACTATAACTGGAAGCTGCAGTACGCCCCTTGGTTACGTGCCACCCCCACCTCACCCCCACCCCCCAGCTGCGGGGGTGGTAGTTACGCTACTGATTCGCAGTCCAAACAAAAACTTTATCATTGTATATCTTAAAAAAAGAAGCTGAAATTACTGTTATTCCCTATCGCGTATAGCTGTACACATGAAACTTTTTGTGCATTTCTTAGTTTCAAACGACGGATGCATTCCGACAAAAGAAAAGACCGGTATTCGAAAACAAAGTTAAACCTACAAATTTAGTACACACAGAAAACGTCACTAACGTCCAATGTACCAAATGCCCGTAATCAAGTTCAGCCCCCATTCCAGTACCTCCTCAAAGAAAACCAATCATAGGAACTATTCACTCGGGTTTTCCTTTATATACGCTCAGCAATGACTAATACCAAGAAATGACTAATTACCAAGCAATTTGCAGAGCCAACTTTAGTATGCAGAACATCTGCAGCTCTTCGAAATGTCAGAACACATGCGGAACAGAACCTAACAACAGATGAAATATCAGAGCACATCGGGAACAGAACCTAACAACAGGTGAAATATCAGAACACATCTGGAACAGAACCTAACAACAGGTGAAATATCAGAACACATCGGGAACAGGTTCAGCCATGCTAACTATAGAATAGCCCATAAGAAAGCATTTGTGTACAGGGATCGCAACGTCTGATAGCTCATTCCACTTCATCCTGATTGTGTTCCAGCAAATTTAAGCCTGTCATATTCGTTATCCAAGATAGGATATGAAACTCGGCGGAATTCTCTACTACTCATGCCTGGATAGATTAGGCACGATGATACGGTACATTGTTTTGTTGAAACACACCATTTCTGGTATTTAATATGATGCTAAACAATTGGGTGCAAGTGTTTCGCTATCATATCGCGATAACCTTCAGTATTTAGGTGGCGTTCGATACGCACCAGAGGACCTACACGATCTTAGACTTCTTGCACCATAATGTTTTTTTGTTTTTATTTATTGGAGGTTTAGCGACCACCTTCAGCAACTCAGTAGCCCGTCCTTAATTTAGGGTAACTGGTTCCAGGGAAGTGAGAGAGAGCCAGTGCCGTAAGACAAACACATACATCCATGCCTCATCGGGATTCGAACCCGGACCCATCCTGGACGAAAGGTTAGAAGCCATCATAATGTTGCATCGGCCTACTTCGAAGGTCTGCACTAGACACACAGGAACACAGAATCTTACTGTTTTCTCCAAATGAGGTGCTTTCCGTGCGGTGAGCCAACAGATATCTGGAAAATAATTAGACCAATAAACTTTTTTGCCCAATGATGAACGTCTCGGTGTCTGCATCTGACATCACCCGTTGATATGTGTGTTTAACAATGAGAACATGAGCCGTCGACTCTATCCATTATAGGAGTCCGACTCAGTGAGCAGTTGAAAAATTAGTTCCCTTGTTCCTGCGCTGAACGTGAAAGTCTTACTAACTATGTAGTAGTCTAATGTGGTCGCACACGCTGGCCCGCCTATCAGCACTTACCTACTTTTTTGCCAATCTCTCACCTCCCTTGCAGTCACAGCTCTTTCCTCTTAAACATTTAAATGCTTCGTTGTTTACTTTCCTTCATTATTCCACTCCGTGAACACCTGCCAGACTTGCTATGTCCGAAATGAAAGCACCAAAGCTTAGCTATGTAAGTAAGCTCAACGGGAGATTTTCGATAAGTTGTAAAGCCAAGCACTCCGAATGATCACAAGGGCTCCACCGTGGACCACCACTTTGGAACCTGAGAGAGAGACTTGGTGTCGAAAAGGGAGCGTGAGTTTTCCATTAGACTCGCCAAGAAATTCTTCAAGGAAGCGGCTGTTCATCCAAATGAACTTGTTCGTGATGCAGTTGACTATGACCCCAGCGCAGTCCTTAAGCATCCAAGAATAAAGGCGGCACTCGCTGTTCCTCCTCCCTGACTGGAACAAAGCGACGGCCACATTATTGAGTACTGGTTGTTGTGCTGAAGGCACTGGATCAGGTGCGAGAACGGATCGGACAGAGTGTGGTAAATCCCTGTGAAGTTGCCAAGCGGGTGTTAGACAGACCACCAGACAAATGTCTTGACTACACTGTAAAAAGATTTCTGTAGATTTTACGGTTTTAAACCGTTTTCCAGGGTGCCAACACAAAACCGTAAAATCTACAGTTTTATGCCGTGTTGGAGCAAAGCTATAGCTTTCATTTGGCTGGAACGAATGTGTTGATTGTGTTGGAGCAAAGCTATAGCTTTGCTCCAACACAATCAACACATTCGTTCCAGCCAAATTTTTGTGTTTTCGTGATTATTTGGACTGTGACTCGCTCCAGCCAAATTCTCTGCTGTTTTCTTCATTAAATGCGGTGTTAGAGCAAAGCTATAGCTTTGCTCCAATACGGCATAAAACTGTAGATTTTACGGTTTTGTGTTGGCACCCTGGAAAACGGTTTAAAACCGTAAAATCTACAAAAAAATTTTACAGTGTAGGTTAACCCTTTTCTTACAGGTTAATGGTGATGGTGAGTACTGGAGGCTGCTTCGGGTGGAATTTCCAGGGGTTTCCATCCCCTCTGGAGGATGGTGATGCTGGCTGGCTTTGTGGTGTCGAGGATGCAGTACTTCGACCCCAAGCTGGTTGCTTTGCGTCCTTTCCTCTAGTACTGTCGCCTCGGCTGCTTCGCGCAGAAGATTTGGTTTTTCTCTACCGTTCCCCCACTTTCTGTTTTTCTTTCGTATCGAGTTTACTTACTACCATTTTCTAATTTCCTTCGGGCAGTTATAGACCTGGGGTTCACACTTCCCCACTAAAACTACTTATCATTCAATTCCAATTTTTTTTTTCATTCTTCCACTCCATGAACACCTACTCTATCGTACTGCGTGCAAAGCTACCCAGACGTGCTATATCCAAAATGAATGCACGAAAGCTAAGCTACTAACAATGACTTCTTTCTGTTTAAAATTCCGTCTCTCTCTCTCAAAAGTTACAGTATGCGATATTTCCACCCACACACTTGCACATCAGCACAACCAACCGTCACTCACTACTGCTGGAGCGCAAGTCACCTGCGTCATCCTTCTGGCCGCGCACAGTCTATTCCGGTGGGACAGCAGTGGTGGTATTAAAACGTTAGACTAAGAAGAAGACTGAACAGGGCTTAATTTTTTTCACTACCTCTTACTATACCCATCCATCCTCTTCGAAAAAATTAAACTGCAGAATTTTAAAATTGATACTTCTTTTAATTCAGTTGCGTTTTGAATTTAAAATAATTAAATTAATTTCACTTACAACCAACGCAACCTCGAAATCTTCGGTTTTCGCACCATAATTCTAGCGCAGCATTAATATTGCTTAAATGTTTATCTTCTTCCCATCATCCGTGGGGTTTGAGAGTATTTAGATCGTAGATTAAACAGCTACGCAGGTACGACAATGACATTGGTTCGGTGGTCTTTTGGTAAGAATTATCAGCACCTCCAGGTATTCGGGGGAATAACTATCGAATCAACAGCGACGCATGCGCTCCAATTACACAATTGGTTCGATTAGTGAGCACGATTAAGTGTTAAATAGGTCATGGAGCCTAGTCAAAATCGCGTTTGTTTGTTTTTTTTTTTTCATTTTCAGTTTGAATTGAGACAGCAGACGCCGGAGCCGGCAAGGAACGCGAATACAGCATTTCGTAAGAGCACAGCTAGACAGCGGATCAGAATTCATATGCATGCAAACATGAACTCACTTTCTAGGATTATACGAAAAACGTAAACTGATAATTTTATTTCGCATTTTTACAAAACAAAGCCTGACAACGTCGTACATCTTTGCCATCGCAACTCACAAAAAAAAAAAAAAAAAAAAAAAAAACGAAAATTACTTAGAATATAACGGGGCTTGAAACCCACCAATTGCTCCTAACATCAGACAAAAAGATTGATTTGAAGATGACTGCTGAAGCAGACATCACGAGGTGAATAAAGCAACCGCACGCCGGTAAGAAACAACATTTCGGAAGATGTCAGTGTCGCATCTTTGCATAGCTACTTAATCTATTATTTAGAAGGAACCCCAGTTGTTTTTCTGCGGTGAGGAGTATTGGGCAATGCTATGGTGGGTTCGCCTTTTTTCTGTTTAGAAGGCTTTTTATTTGTGACCTTTATTAGGACGAGCAACAGATTCTGTACGACAGGATCGAAGCTAAACTTTTAGATTTATAACTCTCATATTTAAACAAGGGACGGAATGAATAGTGGATACTATGTGTTCTCTGTGAGCTGGGTGGGTGATTGGTTTATAAGGGTGGCGAAGCCATGGGGTGCCCAGGCTTCAGAAACAGGGAGAGCATCCTAAGTTAGGGCAATTAAGAGCAATAAAGAGAGACATAGATACCCGCAGCACGGCAAGAAATTTAGCCCTGTAACACTAAATTCAGCGTATAGGCAGTTTAAGATGCATTATTTTAAAAAACATGATTCCTAGTTCCAAGGTAAAAATTTCATGAATTTTTAGAATATTTAGTTTTAGAAATAATGGTTTTGAATGAGACATGTAATCTGTGTTCAGCATACAACGAACAGATTTCTTCTGTAATTTGAGCAAGCATAACTTATTGTTTACACTTATATTTGAATGCCAGGATTCCAGACAATAGGAGAGACTGGTATAAATAAAAGCATAGTAACATGTTTTTAGGACATTGATAGGGAAGAGAGGCAAATCCTCCATAGTGAGCAAGTGTCTGGGTGGGCAAATGTCCGGTGGGCTTTTGTCCGGACCCCACAAATTTCGGCTCTATGAGCATCACCCTGTCACCCGCATAACATGACAGCAAATATTCGTATTTTCGAGGACCTTTTTTTTAAGTTTACGGTTCCTTTAAGGACACGCCCCGAAGATGGTTGGGTGTGTAATACTGTTAGCATTTTTTTCTTTTTACTTTTCAGTCATAGGTTCTTTTTGAGTGTTGGAAAAACTGTATGAGTCTGGTGGACGTGAACATCAATTGGACGCTCAAAATTTTACCTTGAAACTAGGAATGATGTTTTTTAAAATAATGCATCTTAAACTGCCTATTTTTCAATCTGATATCAAATATCTGGATTATTCTATCTTCACCAGATCTATTGCTAACAACAAATTATGTCAGCCGTGTGTTAGACTTAATTATGGTTTAAATAGCATACTGTATAAAGCCATTATCATATGGAATAATCTCTCAGAGAGCATCATATCTCTGGAAAATATCAAAAAGTTTTCCTTGTCTCTGCAAAATTACATTGTAAATCACCCTGATCTCCATAACGAATCTCAATCCTATCATTAGATTGTAGTCCCAAGCATGCTGCTAACAGTGGTGCTTCTGTTATAACCATCTTACTTGCTTTCATTATATGTCATATGTTTTATTCCTTTTCTTACATCTGATAGGGAGAATCGCCTTACAACCAATGTGTTCAGACTCTTCCTGGTGTATTGCATTTTCATATAATTGTAAGTTTTAAATGTGCGCAATAAAATAATTGTAATTGTAAAAATTGTAATAATACGTAACTTCGGAGGACGTTTCCGATCAAGTGTAGGAAAGCTGATCACATAAATATTTATGGATCGTATAAAAATTGCACTTTGTTTTAGAAATGTTAAAATGTAAGGGGCTTCATTTAACATTTCATATACGCTTCTTCAGCCTATGGCTGAAGAAGTGTATATATGCTCAGCTTTGATCGTTAAAAAATACCTTTATCATTAAAAAAAAAAGAAAAACACTATGACGAAGTGGTCTAAGCGTTGGCTTCTGATCATTCTTCCGAGATGTGTCTGGGTTCGAATCCCGTGAGGCATGGATATTGTGTTTGTCTTACGGCTCTGACTCTCTCCCCTCCCTGAAACCAGTGGCCCTAAATTAGGAACAACTTACATCCCATTGAGTTGCTCACGGTGGTCGTTACACCTCAATAAAAAAACGTCAAATCAACTAAATTGCATTGCGCTTTTACTTAGACACTAAATATTAATTCATAGGCCCTAGGACTAGGCCTTTTAAACAGTTTTTATTCTACCAATGCAATATTCACAACGTTTACACATCAAATCAAGATAATAATATTGGGCGTTTACTTAGGCACGAAATATTAATTAATAGGCCCTAGGCCTAGGCCTTTCTTGCAAATTATAATAAACGGAGCTCATATTCAAAAGATTTACATTACAAATCAAGTAAAGAATGTTTCTCTTTCGCTTGGTCACGAAACATTAATTGCAAGTTCCTAAAAATTTTCAATCAGCGCCGCTCATATTTTTAACGTTTATATAACAAATCAAGTTAATAGCGATGCTCCTTTACTCGGTCACGCAACATTAACTGCAAGGCACTAGGCCTAGGCTTTTGTAGCAATTTTTAATCCGCCGAGCTCAGATTCTGAACGTTTACATAAGAAATCAAGAAAATAATGTTGCGCTTATTTAAAACGTCTAAAAATACCTCTGCCGGTGCCAACGTGTCCTAAACTCTGGTCGCAGGCTTTATAGGAAAATGCAAGAATATTTCAGTGTGGTGATGGACGGAAGAGTCTCCCACAGGAAATTTTCCCCACATTCGGAAAAGTCGCCCCACCTTTTTCAGTCAGGGACCGTGCACAAATCGCATTTGACACAAAACATCGAACGAGGGGGAGATTTCCGGAGTCACCATTTCCATTCTCACGCGGTCTAAAACAAGATGCAGCCGTACAACAAGCACAAATATGTGGGGAAATTTTCCAGGGTCGACATTTCGACTTTTACCGCACTTCATAGTAAAAACCTGTCTTGTACGTAGCTGGATGAGATGGGGGAACTTGTCCGGTTAGTAATTCGACTGTTACCGCGGTTTTTAGTGAAAAACGATCTTACAGTTAGCATGCTGACAGGGTGGGGGAAATACCAGTGTTGGCAATTCCGTATTCACTGCAATCTGCAGATGTTTTATAATTTGTAGACAAATGTGGGGGAAATTCCGGTGTTGGCAATTCCGTATTCACTATGTCCGTTTACTTATATACTACAAATTATAAAACATCTGCAGATGTTTTATAATTTGTAGACAAATGTGGGGGAAATTCCGGTGCAGGCAATTCGGTATTCACTGCAATCTGCAGATGTTTTATAATTTGTAGACAAATGTGGGGGAAATTTCCGTGATTGGCATTTCGACTTTTGCGGCACTTTATACCTTAAAGTTGTTATACAAATCTAATAAATTTAATCACGGTGGATTGCTAATTGTTAAAAAGTTTCGGGCCTTATAAATAATGTTTGGTGCTTAAGTAAACGGGCATAGTATTTATTTCACTTCTGATGCAATCGTTGGGAATATGGAAATGACGGATAAAGAAATTGCTAAAGTGGCCAAGGCTCCAAGCCTTGGCCTTGGCCTATAATTAATGTTTCATGCCAGAGTGAAAGTGTGATATTTCGCTGGTCCGAAAGCTGATGTTCTTAGTCGGAGTGAGGTCACGTGCATGTTGCCAAAGCAGATATTTGACAGTTTCACTCTTTCGAAAAAAATACCCAGGTAAATAAATAAATCCCACCGTATCACCCCTTTTCAGAATATAGTATGATTCATTCAATAATTCCGCTATTTCATCGAAAACCATAGGTGAATTTTTTTTACAAAGCAATGGTAATTTATTTTCCCAAATGGAAAAAAAGAGAAATTTTTACTTGACCCCTAGTACAAAAAATAAAGCGCCTTTTTTTTTTTTTTTTTTTTTTTTTTTTTGGTACAAGAGTCATTATTTATTTATATCTATGTACTTTCGAATTCAGTTCTCATTTTATAAGTGACAATAATATTTGTTGCACACGGCAGATTTTCAGGAAAATATAATTCCGTTATCTAATTGTGAAGAAACTTTATTCGAGAATCTCTTAAACTGTTTTCGGTGACAGGGCTAGGCCCTGGTTTGGTGAGTTATCTGGTGGGATGTCAAAACTCCATATGGGCCAGGGCCGTAGCCAGAGGAGGGCCAGGCCGTAGCCAGAGGAGGGCCAGGCCGGGCTCTGCCCGACCTGTGTTTCCTTTTGCCCGTCCTAGAGACTCACACAACAGTATAGTGCATGAACTCTTTCACATCTTTTGCCCGACCACTTTATATCCTTCGCCCGATGTCAATCATCAGCCGCCCCTTCCAACTTGCTTGTCTATCTACGGGCCTGCATATGGGATTTGAAACTGGTGTGTTTCCGGACGTGTACAATGAAACAGTCATCTGGACCCTCTTATCATAGCCTTCCATCTCATTGGCAAACGGTGAAGACGAAATACAATGACACCAATCTGAAGTGAATTGCCACAATTGATATTTAGTGAGATCACGCCTTTCGTGGGGAAATCTGTATTCATGCGAAATCTCTTTCAGAGGGGATTGTCGAAGACAATGTGTTTGTGAAAAACAGAGATACAGCATAGCAATGACGGTAAGAAGGCGTTTATCACGTGTCCCGTCTCAGGTTTGTGGACTAATGTGTTAAAATAGCTGTTCATAGATAGCAGATGTTTTGAGTTTGCGATCCTTTATCGAGATTTCTCTCCAAGGTTTACTCACTTACTCAGTGTTTTATTGCAGAAGATAAGAAATGTTTCATTTTAGTCTCCACATAAATAAATACATAATGAAATAATTAATAATGACAATAATAAAAACGTTCTCAATTAGGCTATGAACGTTTTCTCTGTGATTCATTTAAAGATTATGGATTCAAATAAAATTTTGATTATTTTCTTTTTTTCTTTCTTTTATGGGTTTTAACGACCTCTGTGAACAAATCGGTGGGTTTTACCGGGTACCAATTTGCCGTTCCCCGCTATAAGTAGTCGCCCGTCCCTAATGTAGGGCCACTGATTCTAGGGAAGGAGAGAACCAATGCAGTCAAGCAGACACAACATTCATACCTCTTGGCATTCGAACCGAGACCCAACTCGGACGGATGATCAGAAGCCAGCGCTTAGACCACTGCACCAACGGGGCGGCCCCAAGTTTGTACCAAAACTGTCTGCCTTGGGCCAGTCTCTTCTGTGTCACTCCGGCATGCTTTCAAATTTCATCCATCCATTTCCTACGTAGTTTTCTCTTGCGTCTGTTTTTATACCTTGGTACTCAGTCTAATATTTCAGTTGTCCATCGGTGGTCCGTTCTTCTTACAATATGTCCACTGTCCAGCCCATTGTCATTTCAGGGACTTTACTTTCATCATGATGTCTTCCACTTTTGTCATTTCCTTGATCCAAGAGTTCCTCTTCTTATGATTCCCAGTTATACCAATATTATTGACATGACTTGATATAAAAACGCTAAGAATAGGATATCGATAGAATAAAAATTGTTTAAAAGGCCTAGCCCCTATGAATAATGATTAGTGCCTAAGTAAAAACACAATATTATTAACATGAGTTGATACGTAAACGTTGCAAATGTGACATAGGCGGAATAAAAAATTGTTTAAAAGACCTAGGCCTACGGCCTATGAATTAATATTTTGTGCCTAAGTAAAAGCGCAATATTATTAACTTTATTTGAAGTGTAAACGTTGTGAATATGACATCGGTGGAGTAAAAACTATAAAAGGCCTAGGCCTACGGCCTATGAATTAATATTTTGTGCCTAAGTAAAAGCGCAATATTATTAACTTTATTTGAAGTGTAAACGTTGTGAATATGACATCGGTGGAGTAAAAACTATAAAAAAGGCCTAGGCTTAGAGACTATAAATTAATATTTTGCGCCTAAGTAAACGCCCAATATTATTAACTTGATTTGCTCTGTGAACGTTGTGAATATGACATTGATAAAATAAAAACTGTTAAAAAGGCCTAGGCCTGGGGCCTATGACTTTAATATTCAGTACCTAAGTAAAAGCGCAATTATATTGACTTGATTTGATACGTAAACATTATGAATATGAAGTCGGCGGATTAAAAACTTTTAAAAAGGCAAAGGTGTAGTGCCTATGAATTAATTAAGTAAAAGAAAAATATTACAAACTTGACATGTTATGTAAATATTTAGTGCCTAAGTAAAAGTGCAACGTTATTAAAAAATCCCACCATATCGTCCTTTTCTGAACACAGCAGTTCTCGCTTGTCTTACACAGAACGTTTTCTCGACATTTGTTTGGAGTTCCCAATTCAATTCTCAATATAGGCTAGGAAATGGCAATCTTTATATCCCCCTCCCCGTTGAACTTTTGTGGCCACTTGCCCTAAGTATGAACCGGCATGAAAATTCAGACAAACAAAAAAGCCCCTTCCTGTCTTTAGGCACCTTGGAAAACTGCCACACAGGAAGACTGCCACACATTTAAAGTGTTCCTTGCAGGAACAGCAATTTGTGCCCGGCCCCTTAATGAAAAACATGTGGTAGTTTTCCTGTGAGGCGGTTTTTCGCCAACCAGTTCAAAACGTGCGTTGGGTCACACTGCATACAAATTTAAATTTCGGCGGGTGTACAAATCCGGTCGGTGTACATCATATCCCAAACGTCCGTTGGGTCACACGGTATACAAAATTAAAATTTCGGCGCGTGTACACCATTTCTCGAAATCAAAGCAAGTCATGATGCTTAAATTTCGAAAATATGGTAGCGATGATTACTAAAGTTGGTGTGCTAAGTGTGCTCACATTCAGTGGGCAAATGTCCGGGTGGGCATCTTGCCGGTGGGCTTTTGTCCGACACCCGAAATTTGTTTCCCTACTGCCATTGAGAGCTGAGTAAACAGCTGACAAAGTTTGTGGTGATGACGTCACACTAGACAAGCAGTCAGTCAGACCACTTCTGGCATCTGTGTACTCGGTGCGGTAGGGGTTGTGAGGGAAAGTACGAGGTAATTAGTGTCAGAAATTTCCCTCCTTGTGTTGCACTTATCCTGTTCATTAGTCATCAAACTTTCTGCTGCAATATACACAACAGGAATGAATTTTAAGAAGTACGGATTTCGCTGAAACCCTTGGTTTACAAGCACTCAGTAACTACTTTTTACAAAGTGGTGAAATTTTTAGTTGGGCCAGTAATCAAATTTACGTGGCACAGTATGAAAAAAACAAATTACTGATGATTTAAAATTATGCGATTCCGAAAATTGGATGAGCAGAGATGAACAGTTTGATTCGCCAGGTTTTTGCGCCAAATACTGTACGTATTCCATTATGGATATTCGCAAAGGGAAATGTTGTAGATTTTATTGTCGTCCAAAAAGGTGTTTTTGACGGGGACTTAGAAAATAATGCGTGCGATTTATAACTCTCAGGCCACTATGAAGAAATAAAGACATCAGTTTTTTTTAACAGATAGATATACAGTAGAAGCATTCGTACCCAGGGAAGGATTGGCGGTCGCAAAAGGGCCCGGGAAAATTTTTGCAAATGGGCCCGTTCAGTTGTAGTTCTGCGGCACTATTGTATCACAAATGAAAATCACTTTTTTTATTTAAGAAACAAAACAAAAAGTACAGTTGCTCTGGAAACAGTGGCAAGCATAGTACTGGATGGGGGTTTAAAAAAGTACACCCGTCATCCTTAAATTGAAGTGGGTGTTGCGGAAAATCTTTCATCGGCCCATGCCAAGATTTTACTGCAGAAAAATTGTACTGCAATTTTTCAATTGTGAACAATCACAGTTAGAAATTTCAAGATATTTAAATATCGTGGCAAACTCACTTAATCGACGTGGAAAAAGGGAATAACCAGGTTTAAATCATTAGTTTAGTTAGTTATGTATGTAATTGCGCTGAAGAAGCTTCTAATTTTAGGAACAAAACTAAGAAACAAAACAAAAAGTACAGTTGCTCTGGAAACAGCGGCAAGCGTAGTACTGGATGAGAAGGGGGGGGAGTACACCCGTCATCTTTAAATTGAAGTGGGTGTTGAGGAAAATCTTTCATCGGCCCATGCCAAGATTTTACTGCAGAAAAATTGTACTGCAATTTTTCAATTGTGGACAATCACAGTTAGAAATTTCAAGATATTTAAATATCGTAGCAAACTCACTTAATCGACGTGGAAAAAGCAAATAACCAGGTTTAAATCATTAGTTTAGTTAGTTATGTATGTAATTGCGCTGGAGAAGCTTCTAATTTTGGACACGCTCAATATTTATATTTGTTTAAAATTTTCTCTTAAGAACGCTCAAGTAAAAACATTATTTTTTTTAAATAGCTTATTTAGCCTTTTCATGTTTGACAGATCGTAAAATAATCTTGATTTTCATACCTTTGAGCTTCCAGTTCTTAAATTTTTCAACGAAGTTTGAGAGAGAGAGATAACTGCTACTACCAAAATTATGTTAGAGTTGTACCAAAAATCCTTTTGCATAAGACATGATTTTTAAATAAATAAATGTAAAAAAAATACAGAACTTTTACACTGTAAAATTTTCTATTTGCACTGCAATTTTTGTAATTTTTCTATTGGGGACAATCACAGTTAGAAATTTAAAGATTTTTAACCATCGTGGCGAACAGATTCTTCATTTAGTGATCATACGTATATTCGTACGTGTTTCAATTACAGAGCGTGCGTGCTTTTATGCTGCGGTTATGTATTATAAAGGCACCTTACTAAATAACGTAAACAAAACATTTTGCAACTTCATGTTGAAATGATATCTCCGTAAATGCCTTCATCTGCAGCATTTGTCAGTTCTCACAAGGAGTGTAAGCTGCGTAGGTAGAACATTTCGGGGGAAAGGGATCGTATATGAACACCCTCGCAAATAATCTTACAGTTATTTCAAAATAAGTTCTTGATATCATTAACTTTCACTCTGAATTATGTGCTGTCATATAGTGGATAGTACATCCCATAATGACTATTATCTAGCATTGTTCTGCAACTTTATCAAACATATGTGAATATTTTCACTACTTTAACTAAAGTAGTGAAAAAATTAGCCCTGTTCAGCCACCACCCCAATGCTGTAAACATACGTAGATTGTTGTTCCTCCCGATTTTTCCTGATGCCGGGCCCCTCGAAACACTTCAGGATGAAATGAATGGTCAAAGAAACTATAGAAATACACTGGCGGAAAGTGAAAAAAGAACACCAACAAGGAATTGGCAGACGATCATGAAATTTACATATGTTAATGGGGTCGAGTTTACGTAGGTGTGATGCTAATTTCGGGACCAACCGGTGAGTGCTTACGCCACAGCACGGCATAATATGCAAATTATCGTCGGTGGTATTTAAGGAGTACGGCGAAGTGAATGCAATCAGTCGTCGGCGTACGGACACGTGCGAAGATCCTGAAGAAGCTGCAATGCCTGAACATGGAAGACGTGTACGATTTCAGCAGTTATCGGACTTTGAGCGAGGTCGTCTAGCCGGACTCCGCGAGGCCGGGTGGTCGTATCGTCGTATTGCGGAGCAAATTGGACGGGAAGTATCGGTGGTGGTACGATGGTGGTGTAGATGGTCCGAGGAACATTCCCACTCGAGAAGACGTGGAACCGGGAGTCACAGACGGACTGATGAGCGGACCGATTGACGCGTAAGAAGAGCGGCGTTGTCAAGCAGAACATCCACTACGACGCAAATCCGAGCTGACGTTGCACCTGAGGTGACTGTGCGAACAATCCGCAACCGTCTACTGGATGCAGGACTACGTGCACGTGTGCCTCTGGCATCTGTACCTCTGACTGCAGCCCACCGTCAGGAACGTCTGCACTGGAGAACGCAATGGCGATCCGTCGTGTTCAGCAATGAAAGCAGATTCTGCTTGGGAGCCTCCGGTGGCCGTATGCGTGTTCGCAGACGCACAGGGGAGTGTCTCCACCCTTCTTGCATCCGCCAGCGACACACAGGGCCTACACCTGGTCTCCTGGTGTGGGGAGCGATCAACTATCACTGACTTCGATCAACTATCATGACTTTACACTTGGGCTACGAGAAATACTCATAAAGTTGTTTCTCCCATGACAATAGGAGAAACTTAAAAAATATATATGCGCTTAGTTCAATGAAAAATACCTTTATGTACTCGTATATAGACAATAGCTGACAAATCTTTAGTGACAGTGGGAGTTAATCTAAATAGTCTGTGTCATTTCCAGGGCAACAAACAAAACCCGAATACTGTTGTTCATTAGATTCAGGAAAACATTCTAACAACACAAGAAGGGATTGCTTTTCTGATTTTTCGCCCTACAGGTATCCAGGCATTCACCCAATATACGAATTGTTTGTACGCAACGTGTCTCCATAGTTTGTTACATACGAGTTCATATTTTATTTATCGTTTCTTTCTGTCCGAAGAATCATTTGATAACGACTTGCCTGTAAGGTGTGGATGTTTAAAACAACACTGTCGAATGATTCGTGGTTTATTATACATTGGGCATTACCTTTTATTTTCATCATCTGATCACTCTCGTTTCAACACGAACACTCAGCGTCTATTGACATTCTCTCGCAGTTATCACATTGGCACCAGTCAAGATTACATTTTCTACCGTCGAATTCGTTTTCACATTCCTTGATAAGCATTCGTACTATTCCGGCAGAATATCGTGGTTCAAATGAATAAAGGTTTACACTAGCCATTTTACAGATTGATGGGATCGACTGCGCTGCACAGAACGGCAAACAGTACTGACTGAAGCCCTACGCACGCTGAGGGTCCGGTCTCTTGTCTAGTGTGACGTCACTGCTGATTTTAAAAAACGTTCTAGCTGGAGAACTACTTACGATAAAACATTTCTGATTGCGCCAGTTTTTATGACTCTTTCTGCAATGCATTTTCGCGCGGAGAAAAAAAAGTCCGAAATAAGTTTACTGTTCCTTTAAACAACAGGCGGATTCTCTCGCATCCCTCAGTAGCATATGAAGGTCAAATGTAAGTTTGACATTCACTTTCATGTCTTTTTGCTTTATTCATTTGTTGATGATTGATCATTTACTTAAAATAAATGACGTTATTCCAAACGTAGTAAATATTTAGAATTTTTTTAACTTAAACTAAAAACTTTAGTCGAGATTACTAGGGGGGGGAGGTTTCATCTCCCGTTGCAATTATCTAGTGACTCCTCTGAAGCAGTGCATTAAAAAGAAAGAGAATGCCTGTCCATCTTTCCATTATCGGCTTCTGTTCCTCTTAAATGGAATAGACGAAACTGTCTTATATGACATTTTGAGCTCTTTTACCCATTTTATGTGCATTCTATCCGTAAGATAAAACCCTAAAGAGATAGAACCAAAAACGAGTCCACGAACGCTTTCGGCGGCCATTTTGAAGATGGCCGGAAAATGCATGAACATCTAACCGTATATTCTTAGTACAAATTGTACAATGTATTTTCTTCATTATTGAGCAAAAAAGCCTTCTGTCGGAATTACTTTTAATGTTTGCGCAGTGATTGGGAAGCTACATTTTAAAAGTAGCAAACTAATGCTTGAAAAAGGAGCTTGCTACAGCTACAACTACTTTATAGCTACGATCTTGCATCCAAGCTACTATTAAAAAGTAGTTTGCTACGGCTACAAATCTTGCACCTGTTTGCTGTCTATCTAAATCAACAGAAAGGGTTTACACGTCATTGATGTTATTCAACCCACCTCCAGACACATTTTTCAAAATTAAATAAACTCTGATGTTTTGCTTAAAGCTTTGTTACAGATATTTTGCTTTTTGTGAAAATTATTACCTAAACATGGAATGGAAAATTGGTTTCTTCGAAGATAAATTGACACATGGCGTTAACATAGTTATTTCTATATATTCATGTTCTGCTTCAGGTATGTGCATCCGAGAAAAATAAACAGAAAGATATTTTTTTAGGTATGTGAGGCTTCTTACGTTTATTTTTTATTTATTTCTTTTTTCATGGTGGAAAGCCGGATTTAGTTTCCATGGAGCTTGAATTTTGATTAAAAAATATACCTACGAATATTCTTTCATTTTTCTTTCATTTATTGGAAATTTTATTAATTCTAGGTCTTCGTTTTTTTTTTTTTTTTTTTTTGTTGTTGTTGAATTCCTGAATAAAATGAAACAAAGGCATACGTCACTATGGATAATATATTTTTATTTAAAATAAGCAAAATCTGTATATGCTTTTCAAAAAATTACGATCTTTTTGTTACAACTCTTGAAGATCTCACCTCAAACTCAAACTTCGAAACAGAAAAGAAATATGTTTAATCTTGTAATATTACCGAAAGCTTTTTGTTAACCCCTCTCGGGGTTTTCAACTAGATTGGAAACAATAGTGTTCTTACATTTCCGTGGGTTAATAACGTAAAAGAATAAGAGTTTACTATCATCTGACCCACGGGCGTTGCTGGAGAGGGGAAGACGGGATGGGGGTATGGGGTATCCCCGTATATCCCATTCAATATTTCTGACCCTCAATATTTCTGACTGCAAACCTTTTCCTGTTATGCACTTTTTTTCATTCAATTCGCTTCCGTCCCTCCCTAAATCCTATTTGCCAGCGAAGCCCATGATCTGACCTGATTTTTTAGCCTGGATCTTAACGAAGTGAGAGCAGTAATGAAAACAGTTGTATTTCAAAACCTTATTAATAATTTTGATCTATCCTGAAATTGCTGCTGGGTCAGCAGACAATAACTTTTCAGAGCTATATAGTGGCGCCATCTTTTATCATAGTTTGTACTTAAAAAGGAGTATTTGATTAAAAGAAAGGATGCAACAAATTGTTTGTATATACTTCTGATATAAAAAATTATTCCAAATTTAGTCTCACTGTAATTTCAATTGTAAATTCCCCTTTCTGCATTCTCTACTGTAGAAAATGTGATTCTGTACTCTACGATTTGCCCCATTTTTCTTTTGATAATTATCAGCTAATGATTTTTTTTTATTGGAGGTTTAACGACCACCGTGAACAACTGAATAGGCTATAAAGCAGTCGCCCGTCTCTAATTTAGTGCCACTGGTGTCAGGGAAGGGAGAGAGCTAGTGCCGTTAGACGAATACAACATCCATGCCTCACCGGGATTCGAACCTGGATCCCTTTCGGAAGAATGATCAGAAGCCATCGCTTAGACCACTCCGCCACCGGGGCTGCCGAATGAATTTCACCTGCAAATCGAATTTTCCAATTTTAGCGCTTGAGAGTTCATTGCTTTGAATTTCAGAAAGCAGCATTAAATCGTTTTATGGTTTGAAAAGGAAACCGAGAAAGTGCTTATGCGTTTAATCTTACTTTTTTGCGATTACAAAACGGACCTCTCTTCTCTAATTTTTTTAATCATATTATTTAAAAACTTTTTTTCAGTGCAATGTACGTTTTCTGCATGATTATGGTTTCCTATTTATGGCATAAATGTCAAAGAAATATTTCGAAATCCTTCACTCAATAAGGAATATTCTTTCCGAAGAAATCTGTACGTCTGAGTTCCACTGTTGATTACTGATTTCTAGAAAATCTGAAAAAAGCGTAACACACTGTAAATCACATAAACATCTAGAATGATGAACAGATGTTCAAAATTCAAAGCGGAGCTCATACCTGCTAGCAAACTTCGACGTTATAAAAATGTTTTCCTTCAACTCCTGTAAGACGATTGTACGTATGCTTCTGAAAGGAAGCACTACTAGAGACGAATATCGTTGACATGAAAGCATGTACCTGGTTTGCAATGATGTTTAGGTAGCGCTCGTGCTTAGCTGATAAAGGGGGACTGCATCCGAATTTTATGGATATCTTTTCCAAAGATAAATTTTTGTGCGTCTGTTCGTGCTTTGGTAAGGGTTCTTTATTGCTGTGTTGTGTACACATACAGCCAAAGTTTTTGTGTGATAGAGTTGAAGTGAATAAAAAATATTATATGCTTACAGTTTAGTTCCACAGGTACACTTCAGCTTTTTTCCCTCCCGATACTTACATTAACAGAGGTGATTAATAAAAAGTTTGACATGCAAAAGATATCCAGATAAAAGAAATATGTTAGATAAAATAACTCCCCCTCCCCATTAAAATAATTAGATCTGATATAAGAAATATGTTAGGAAACAATTAATTTAAATAAGGAAGGTCTGGTACACTAAGAATTAGGGGGAAACAAAGAATAAATAATACTTGAAGTAAATAATTTCGATAGAGGAAGTATAACGAAGTAAATTTCTCCGTCATTTCTGTCCACGCCAGGATTCGAACCCGGATCCCCTCACTCCAGAATAAGTCACTCTACCAATTGAGCTACGCGGACGTTTTATTCTGATTCCTATCTGCCTTTATGTCGTGTGCGTCCTTCTGGCAGGTACGTCACATCTCCTGGTACGTTACATCATCTCACCCTTATTTCTTTTTTTTTTTTTTTTTTTTGAAGTGCTGGAGAAGGGATTCTCTTATTGTTCCTATCTCGCGGTGTGGAAATAACATCACACCAATGCGAGATTTTGAACGGTCGGGTCATCCGGATAGTTCGGGCGCCATTATAACGAAGTAAATTTCTCCGTCATTTCTGTCCACGCCAGGATTCGAACCGGATCCCCTCACTCCAGAATAAGTCACTTTACCAATTGAGCTACGCGGACGTTTTATTCTGATTCCTATCTGCCTTTATGTCGTGTGCGTCCTTCTGGCAGGTACGTCACATCTCCTGGTACGTTACATCATCTCACCCTTATTTCTTTTTTTTTTTTTGAAGTGCTGGAGAAGGGATTCTCTTATTGTTCCTATCTCGCGGTGTGGAAATAACATCACACCAATGCGAGATTTTGAACGGTCGGGTCATCCGGATAGTTCGGGCGCCATTATAACGAAGTAAATTTCTCCGTCATTTCTGTCCACGCCAGGATTCGAACCGGATCCCCTCACTCCGGAATAAGTCACTTTACCAATTGAGCTACGCGGACGTTTTATTCTGATTCCTATCTGCCTTTATGTCGTGTGCGTCCTGCTGGCAGGTACGTCACATCTCCTGGTACGTTACAGAAGAAACATGAAGAATTAACGTAAATGACATAGAAAGAATAAAACAGAGGAGAAATAATACACGAACAAATTACGAGTAAAAAAATATATATATCCTAAGTTGGGGAGTCGGAAAAAAGTTATAATGAATAAATCAGGATTAAAAGCATGAATACATTTTCAGCTTGAAGAAAAGATTTCCCAAATATTTGTCAAAGTTCAATAAATACGTTATTTCCAGAGTTAACAAACTTTCGATAGGTGCTCTCGTGAGGAGCACATCATGAGGAGCTCCGCTCCTCCCTCCCTGCTGCAGCCCCCGTGAGGTGCACAATGTTAAGTCTACCTAGAGAAAACGTAGCTTTTTTCTCTATTATCCGCTTCAGATATTCCACAGTTTTTGTCATACTAACTACAGAATTTGACGACACGCAAGGAACAATAACGTTTCGAACTGAACTCTCGAACAGCAAAAGCAATCTGACAGCTAATGCGAATGTCAAACAGTTAACATTTCCTCTCCGGAGAAACACGGAAAGGAATATATTGGAGTGACCCTTCTTCCTTTCTCTTTCATGCTCCCAAAGCTTAAGACGAATCGCAGAATGGGTTCTGATCTGAGCAGGACACTTCTCTATTCACCACCCTCGCCCTACACGTCCAGCTTACCCCCTAGGCGATCGTCACCTGGAGGATTGTTTTTACGGAAGCAACTAAAAACGGATTTTGTGCTAAGGGCTGCAGGAACTGCAGTCTCCGATGAAAAACAAGGAATGCATTGGAATGATCCCCGCTCCTACCCACTCACCCACACACACCTTTCAGTCTTCCAAAGCTTTTAGGGAACGGGAATTGCAGAGGGGGTTCAGAGAGGGACACTTCTCTTCACTACACTTTCTGATCCCTGCCCCTAGGCGATCGACATCACGAGCCAAGAAGTGTGCTTTCACGGCGGCCAATGAAAAGAGATTTAGAAGTGAGGGCTGCCGAGATACCAGTCCCGGTGAAATTGTATCCCCACTTTGTAAGTTTAAACGCACAGACGTTACATACGGGAATTTCAGCCCCTCGTCACGCTCTTTAGATAAAGAGCTGCAAATTTTGCAGTCCACCTCATTGCGTATATCGCAGTTGCAAATGTACAGGGAAACTAAATAAGGTTAGACCGTTAGGGAACTATGAACGGCAGAAAGGAAAGAAAACAATTATAACATGTGCTTCATAATATCTGGGGGCTGCAGTCCCGCATCCCCATAGCAGGGGCCGCCCCTGGGTAGGTGGTACACGCCGTAGTTTTCTGCACATGAAAAACTGGATCCAGGGTTTCCCAGCAGAACATTGCACAAGGCATTACACTACCTCCACCGGCTTGTTTTCTTCCAGCCGTGCCTCCTCGTACCAAGATTTCCCCAGGTAAACGACGCATACCTACCCTGAAGTCCACATGATGCAACAGGAAACGAAATTCATCGGACTAAACGACTTTCTTCCAATCATTCAAAGTCCAGATTCGATGTTTCATTGTGGAAAGTGACCATTGTAGGCGCTTTCCACAATAAACCGAATTTAGCATGGACACTCGGAGAGGCATGCTGCTACGTGACCCCATTTTCAGGAGGGTTCGGTGTACTGTGTGTCGTGACACATGCCTCCCGTAACCAGCATTCAAATTATCGGCGATCTGCGCCACAGTATCTCTTCTGTTTTGGCTCGTACCAAATGGGATAGTTCTCGCTTGCCTTTAGCATCGATGAACCGTGGTCGGTCCAAATCTTGCCGGGGCGGTTCGTGGTTTGCCCTCCTTGGGCCACTTTTGGAAGGTAATAACCACGGTTGATCCTGAGCACCCCACAAGCCTTGCTGGGTTCTACGTCAATTCGTCGCGTGCGTCAATTCGTCGACTGCGTCAATTCGTCGACTGCGATGATTCTTCGCGCGTCAATTCGTCGCGCGTCAATTCGTCGACTGCATCAATTTGTCGCGCGTCAATTCGTCGACCACGACGATTCGTCAAGCGTCAATTCGTCGCGGACAAATTCGTCGACTACGTCAATTCGTCGCGGACAAATTCGTCGACTACGTCAATTCGTCGCGGACAAATTCGTCGACTACGTCAATTCGTCGCGTTTACAGATTTTGGTTACATACAAAACGAATGCAGGAAAACGTACGTAAGCCACCCCGGTGGCGCAGTGGTCTAAGCGATGGCCTCTGATCATTCGTCCGAACGGGGTCCGGGTTCGAATCCCGGTGAGGCATGGATGTTGTGTTTGTCTTACGGCACTGGCTCTCTCCCTTCCCTGGAACCAGTGACCCTAAATTAGGGACGAGCGACTGCTTATAGCCCATTGAGTTGCTCATGGTGGTCGTTAAACCTCCAATCAAAAAAAAAAAATCAGGAAAACGTACGATTTCGAACGTCTTGCTCCCTGATCAAATTTATAAAGTTTGGACACGCAGACAGGATAGGAATATTACGTTTTTCTTTGGCACTAAAAATATTAGACGGTAGACGGTTTTTGGAACGGGGCAGGGCGCGGTTGGTCAGAGCCTCCCATATACAAAATTTTCGTAAAATCTACAGTTTTCAATTCAGAACTACCAAATCTGGTATACTATCTCGTGGTATTCTAACTTAGACTGTAGACGGTTTTTGGAAGCGGTTGGAGAAGGGGGGGGATCAGAGTCCCCCCCTCCCTACAGAATTGCCGTAAAATCTAGTTTTCAATTTAGAACTACTAAATTTGGTATATTATCTCATGGAACTTAGACGGTAGACGGTTTTTGGAACGGGTCAGAGGCCCGGTTGGTCAGAGCCCCCCATACACAAAATATTCGTAAGATCTACAGTTTTCAATTCAGAACCACCAAATCACGTATCCTATCTCATGGTACTCTAACTTAGATGGTTGTCGGTTTTTGGAACGGGTCAAGGCCCAGGGAGTCAGAGCCCCCCCCACCCCACCCCCACTTACATACAAACAAAATTTTCGTAAAATCTAGTTTTCATTTCAGAACCATCAAATTTGGTATCATGAAACTCTAACTTAGACGCTAGACGGTTTTTGGAAGGGGTTGGAGCCCGCGGGGTCGGAGCCCCCCTCATAAAAAATTTCGAAAAATCTACAGTTTTCGTCTTAGAACCACCAAATTTGGTATACTATCTTATGGTACTCTAACTTAGACGGCAGACCGTTTTGGGAACGGGTCAAGGCCCGGGGGTCAGAGCACCCCACATACAAAATCTTCTTAAAAACTACAGTTTTCAATTTAGAGCCACCAAATTTGGTATACTATCTCATGGTACTCTAACTTAGACGCTAGACGGTTTTTGGAAGGGGTTGGAGACCGTGGGGTCAGACCCCCCCCCCCCCAAATAAAAACTTTTTCGTAAAATCTACAGTTTTCAATTTAGAACCACCAAATTTGGTATACTATCTCATGATACTCTAACTTAGACGCTAGACGATTTTTTGAAGGTGTCGCAGCCCGGGGGTAAGGGCCCCCTCATAAAAAAAATTCGCAAAATCTACAGTTTTCAATTTAGAACCACCAAATTTGGTATACTATCTCATGGTACTCTAACTTAGACGACAGACCGTTTTTGGAACGGGTAAAGGCCCGGGGGTCAGAGCCCCGCACATACAAAATTCTCTTAAAAACTACAGTTTTTAATTCAGAACCACCAAATCTGGTATACTATCTCACGGTTTTTGGAAGGGGTTGGAGCCCGGGGGTGAGAGCCCCCCCCCCCCCCCCCGTCATAAAAATTTCGTAAAATCTACAGTTTTCAATTTAGAACCACCAAATCTGGTATACTATCTTATGGTACTCTAACTTAGACGCCAGACGGTTTTTGAAAGGTGTTGGAGCCCAGGGGTCAGAGCCTCCTCCCCAATGAAAAAATTCCTAAAATCTACAGTTTCCAATTTAGAATCACCAAATTTGGTATACTATCTCATGGTACTTTAACTTAGACGGTAGACCGTTTTTCAAGGGGTTGCAGAGGGGGGGTAAAGGCCCCCTTCTAAAAAAATTGCAAAATCTAGTTTTTTTTTTAGAACCACCAAATTTGGAATACTATCTCATGGTACTCTAGCTTAGACGGTCGATGGTCTTTGGAAAGGGTCAAGGCCCGGGGGTCGGAGCCTTCACCCGCCACATACATACAAAATTTTCGAAAAATCTAGTTTTTATTTCAGAACCATCAAATTTGGTATCATGAAACTCTAACTTAGACGCTAGACGATTTTGGAAGGGGTTGCAGATTTTTTTGTGAAGGGGGTAAGGACCCCTTTCATAAAAAAACCGCAAAATCTAGTTTTTAATTTAGAACCACCAAATTTGGTTTGGTATACTATCTCATGGTACTTTAACTTAGACGGTCGACGGTTTTGGGGACGGGTCAAAGCCCGGGGGTCAGAGCCCCTCCACACACACACACACACACACACAAACACACACACAGACATACACCATTTTCTTAAAAACTACAGTTTTCAATTCAGAACCACCAAATTTGGTATCATGAAACTCTAACTTAGACGTTAGACGGTTTTTGGAAGGGGTTGGAACCCGGTGGTTAGAGCCCCCCCCCCCTCCTCATAAAAATTTCATAAAATCTACAGTTTTCAATTTAGAACAACCAGATTTGGTATACTACCCATGGTTATCTAACTTAGACGGTAGACGGTTTTTGGAAGGGGTCGGGGCCCGGGTCAAGGGAGCCCCATGCAAAATTTTCGTAAAAAGTTCCGTTTTTTACTCTTAAGAACACCCTATCTACGTTCTAAGGCGCTCTTTGGCCCTTTGAGGGCCTTGCACCATAAACCATCAACCAACCAACTAACCAAACTACGGTCTAAGTTAGGGAATGTAGATAACAATAAAGTGCAAAAATATGCATTTAATGGTGAATTAAAAACACAAATCAATATAGTTTAGCTTTCACTACTTACGAGCGGCTTATCAGAAAGAAATATAATGTAATGTAAATAGAGAGTTCCAGATATTCAAAATTCAAAACGGTAAGAAAAAGATGATCAATGCCAATGTGAAGTCGTACGCATGCGACATCACATAAGTACAATGCATTTCTATGTCGCGGGATTCACAGAAGCACACGCCAGATGTACGGCAGTTCTATAGATGTCTCCTAGAAGGTAAGTATTCCCATTAATTTTCCTTTCCTTTTTGTTTCGCAAAATTAAATTAACTAAATCAAAAAATTTAAAATAAATTTACTGGAAAATTGCAGGAATACCTTTTTCACTCATTAACTTTCACCCGCTGAACTTGGTGATTCCACAAATAGTAATATGTACCTGGCAAATAACTGGTATCCCTGCTAGTACAAATTATATTAATGATTTCTTTGCGTCCAGTTCAATCTAGTATGTCCATAAGAGCGTTTGGGGCCGTATGAAAAATACATTTCAACGTGTGCCGCTACTGCGGCGGATTGATCTAAGCCCTGGCTTCTGACCACTTGTCGAGATGGATCCTGGTTCAAATCGCGGTGAATCATGGACGTTGTGATTGACTTCTGGCACTGGCTGTCTTCCTTCCCAGGAACCAGTGGCCCAAAATTGGGAACGTCCGACTGCTTATAGCCCACTGAATTGATCGCGGTGGTCGTTAAACCCCAACAACAACAAAAAAGATTGCGACGTGTCCATTGCTATTTGTTATGGACCGTACAAAAAGTATGTTTTTGATATCAACGTGTCCACTTCCATGTAGGCTAGCCATAAAATGTTAGGGTGTAACGTATACTCTAGATTCACTTTCCTTTTGATTTTACTATTTCTGGTTATTTTATTTTCCTATGTAAATTATCTTCTTACTGAACGAGATGTTATTTCACCCGCTGAATAAGATCTGGCAATGAGTGTAAGTCACGACGTGGTGGTAGCCAGTATAAATAGGCGCGTTCAACGATACCTAGGGAGAGCGTTTGTTGTTGTATTGGGAGAGCGTTTGTTTATGTGAGAGAGCGTTTGTTTATGTTGAGAGCTTTTTGTTGATGTGCGTAGAGTGAGCTGTTGTTGTACGAAGTGAGCTGTGGTTTATGTGTCAGAGAGCTGTTGTTGTACGAAGTGAGCTGTGGTTTATGTGTCAGAGAGCTGTTGTTGTATAAAGAGATCTTCGTTTATGTGAGAGCGAGAAGTTTACCAAATAAAAGAGTTTTAAGTAAGTACGTCTTTCTCAGTTCATAGTACTCTCAGACCTCTGTCTGGCTGTTAGGTTTATTTCATTAAGTGTTATTAGTAACAACCAGAATAAGACTTTATTCATCTTAATTACTACTACAACATTACTACCAGTTATAAGCTTATTCATTATTATTACTACATTACTAGCAGGAAAGTTTATTCATGATATAAATAATTAATAACACAACAAGCATTAGAAGAAGCATTAGCTTAGAAGAAGTTGAATTCATAATGGCCGCCCCGGTGGCGCAGTGGTCTAAGGCGCTGGCCTATGATCATTCGTCCGTAAAGGGTCCGGGTTCGAATCCCGGTCAGGCATGGATGTTGTGTTTGTCTTACGGCACTGGCTCTCTCCCTTCCCTGGAACCAGTGACCCTAAATTAGGGACGGGCGACTGCTTATAGCCCATTGAGTTGCTCACGGTGGTCGTTAAACCTCCAATCAAAAAAAAAAAAAAAAAAAAAAAAAAAGAATTCATAATATTAGTGAAAACCATATTCATTATAATTAGCTTAGTTAAAAGCTAAATTCATTATAATTGGCGCCCGAACTTTTCTCGAACACGAGATCTTGACAATTATTACCCATGTCTTCTTTACCTGAGACAACTTCAATTTTTCACCCTAAGGCAAGTTTCGAGGGTGATGGTATTTTTTTGACAATTTGCAAGAAGCCTGTGGGTCTCACTTTGATATGAATGATCTACACGTACCCAGGCATTCTTCACAAGTTCGTAATGCACCAGCTTCCTGTTACTCTGAGTCGCGGGTCGCACCTGAGGGAGTTCAATCCTCTCAGCGAAGCAGAATGCTTGCCCATTTCATGCCGCATGCAGGAACAATTCATTTCAATGGGTTGGAGGGATCCTTAAAATTCCTCGAAGATTTGGAAGATCATTTTGATCTATACAATATTCCTGAAGACTGCAAAGGAGAAATCGCAGGCACTTGCTTGAAGGATACCGCTAAGACCTGGTATCGGCAGTGGAGAGTGTCGAACCCGGATTCTCATTATGAGAAATTCCGAGCAGAATTTTTGGAGGTCTTTCCTTTCGGCCTCAGTCGAGCTAGCCTTGCACAACAACTTTTTTCTCGTCAGCAAGGACCCAACGATAGCCCTGTTGCATTTGCGTTGGAAACAACACGCTTATATAACTTATGGGATCCACATGCCAGTCATGTCGACATGTTGGATACCCTATTGCAGCAGCTGGACCCATTTTTACAAGATTTTCTTGAGTTTCGACAACCTGCTACAATTCATGAATGCCTTCGCCTCATACGAACGTATGAAGAGCGACATGGCAAACATGGTTCAACTCACCATGCTCGGGCACCCCGCGAGGCTTTTTACGAAAACCCTCAGCGGTATAATAGGCATAATAACTTTCAGCGCGAGCATACACAAGTGCACGCCCAAGCTTCATACGTTCCACCACACAGAAGAGTGGCAAACCAACCGCGAGTTTCTGAACAATCTTCGGGATATCGTACAAATGCACAGTTTGCTCGACCCCGTTCCAATCCGCAGCATTCGGAACGTTTTCATGCTCAGGGCAATGATTATTTTTCTGCCCGTGCTGAGGGAAGAAGTAATAGATATGAAAATGTCAACAGACACGCGGAGTTCCCGACGCAGGTTTCAAGCAGTTTTCCTCATCGTGAAAATTTTCCCGATACCCGGCAGGGTCGAGGTTTCAGACCGCATGATAATCCAACCAGGAATCCTTTAAACTTCCAAAGGAAGTAGACCAAGGGTCGGTCCTGCTTCCTGATACCAAGCATTCTGACCCTAAAACAGTATTAATGACTGTTCAAACTCCTCAGTTGCCTGATGTATTCTTGACAATTGAAGATATTATTGTCGAGACAAAGTTCGACACTGGTTCTGAAATATCAGCCCTAAATACGAAGTTTTGCACTGACATTTTTCCTGCAATACTCGTTCAGCCTGCGACGCAGTATTTGCGAGGTGCAAATAACGAAATCTTCAGTATCACAGGAACTGTCACATTATCTCTAGGGCTGGGAAAGGCTCGTTTTACGCATTCTTTCCTGCTTATAGACGAACTACCTGTTAAATGTCTAATGGGAATGGACTTTATTAATAAGTTTCAAATAACTCTGAATTTCGTACAACATGTGATTTCCTTTCCGGAACCTGTCGAAATGATTCCTATGGTTCCTATGGATATAACGAGTTTGTTATTGAGTAACCAATTGAATGAGAGGCAACGAAACCAGCTTTCTCTACTTTTGCAGGAAAGCCCTGGTTTATTTTCTGATGTACCTGGTTTTACACAGGTGGTTTATCATGTCATTGACACTGAGGGTTCGAAACCGATAGAGACGAAACCTTACCCTTGTGCTCCCCATAAGAAACAGGAAATGCAACGTCAAATTTCTGAAATGATTAAACAGGGCATAATAAGAGAATTAACAAGCGCCTGGTCTGCTCCTGCCTTTTTGGTTCCAAAGAAACAACCCAATGAATTTCGTTTGGTGACAGATTTCCGCAAGCTCAACCAAGTCACAAAAACGATCAATTATCCACTACCTGTCATGTCGCATATTTTGCATGACCTGTCATCAACTAAATGGATGTCAACCTTAGATTTGGCGAGTGGATATTGGCAGGTGGCGGTACATCCGGACTCTGTCGATAAAACTGGCTTTGTGACTCCTTTTGGGGCTTATGAATACCTACGTATGCCCTTTGCATTAGCTTCTGCACCTGCTACTTTCCAAAAGCTTATGGATACGGTTCTCAGACCTGTTCTGGGTCCCCATGTGCATGTATATTTGGATGATATTATTATATCATCCAAATATACATGCACATGGGGACCCGAGACTTTTGACGAGCACCTTTCTCTGCTCAAACAGGTGTTCCAACTCATATACAATGCTGGCTTGACGTTAAAACCTAGTAAATGCCAGATAGCGAGTGACGGGATTGTACATCTGGGGTTGAAAATCACTCCCCACGGCTTATTTACGGATAATGAAAAAATTAGGCCTATTGTTGACTTTCCTCGGCCTAAAACAGCAAAAGAACTATCACGCTTTCTGGGAATGACCGGATGGTATCAGCAGTTCATCCCCGCTTATGCTACAATCTGTGAGCCATTGTATGCTTTGAAACGTAAATACAAGAAGTTTGTTTGGAAACCTGAGGCTAACGCTGCGTTTGAAACACTGAAGTCTGCGTTGACTCAGCCTCCAGTGTTGGCTTTCCCGGATCATACTAAGGAATTTGATATTTATACTGACGCATCCGGAGTTGGTCTTGGCTGCGTTTTGTCACAAGCTGGGCATCCAATAGCTTTTGCGTCTCGTACTTTATCCAAAGCTGAACGCAATTATTCAGCTACGGAACGTGAATGTCTTGCTGTTGTGTATGCTCTTGACAAATTTCAATGTTATCTTAACGAATTGACAGTTAACATAATTACGGATCATTTTGCCCTTCAGTATTTGAATTCTGCTAAGCACCTATCTCAAAGACTTATGAAGTGGGCTCTGAAGTTACAAGAGAGCAATATCAAAATTTCGTATCAGCTAGGTCATAAGAATCAATTACCGGACGCATTGTCTCGCGTTCCGATTAGTGGGGTCCCCACAGAAACTGCTCCTGGATGCCAGCCTTTACTTCTAATAGCTGATATAACATCCAGAGAGCAGATAATGGCAGAATTAATAAATGATCCAGATTTTGGGGATATCTATAATTTTTTGCTTGCGGGTTCGCCCCTACAAAGTGATCCTTCTCTGGCTGGAAGGTCACAACATTTTGAAGTCATAGAGGGTCTTCTTTACTATACGAAATCTAGGACTACTAGGGCAGAGTTTCGCCTATGTATTCCGCGAACCCTTAGAATGGCCCTTTTAAACGAATTGCATGACAAACCTCTTGCAGGCCATTTAGGTATTCGCAAGACCCGTTGTAAATTGCGGGATGTTGCCTATTGGCCTGGCATGTACCAAAGTGTGCTCGCATACGTTCAATCATGTCACTTGTGTCAGATTAATAATTACCGTAATGTAAGACCGGCCGGTCACTTGAAATCTAGTTCAAGTTCTCATGTTTTTGACATCATTTCAATAGATTTATTGGGACCTTATCCTTTATCGGTTAAAAACAAAGCTCGTTACGTTTTAGTATTAACTGATAATTTTTCTAAATGGGTTGAAGTTTTTCCCATTAAAGCCGCTACGGAAGAAGTTATTTGTAATGTATTAGTTAATGAAGTATTCTCTAGATATGGTGCACCTAATAAAGTAGTTTCGGATAATGGTTCTCAATTTATTTCTAACATTTTTGAAAGAATGTGTGCGAGACTACACATTAAGCATAAATTCGTTTCCCCATATCATCCCCAGAGTAATCCTGCGGAACGAATAAACCGCACGCTAGTGAAAATGATTGCTACATTTGTCATGGATCATCACGAACGATGGGATGACCATCTTGAGCTTTTTTCGTTCGCCCTCCGCTCGTCTGTTCACGAATCTACTAAAATTACTCCTGCAGAACTTTTTCTGGGTCGCAAAATTAAAACCCCTTTTGAAAATTTAACGGGGATTATCGACGAACTAAACCAGCGACCAACTCCGCAATCAGTACGAATGATGGCAGAAAAAGCTCGTGTTGCAATGCTAGGAGCACAAGCGGCTCAAGCAAGATATTATAATACTAGGCGTAGGGAACCAGATCTTGTCGTTGGAGATCTCACTCTCGTGGAAACGCACTTCCAGTCTTCTGTTCCTCATATTTTAGTGAAGAAATTTGCACCCAGCTACGAAGGTCCATATCGGGTGGCAAATGTGTTTGAAAATAACATTATTCTTGAAAAACCTGACAATCAATTTCAATACGTACACGTTGCTCAGTGTCGCAAGTATCATGAACGAAATATCGATTTTATAATCAACCCTACTCAACCTTCTGTTCCACAGACTCAAGAGTCTATATCTCACTATCAACCTCCAGAAATTTTGGACGAACCAACAAACATTTTTGAAGAATCTCCAGTGATTTTTTTCTTCACCCTCCCCTCCTCAAGACGGGTTTCCAAACACGCAACCTGATTCTCCTATGAGACCAAGGCTCGAATCAAGTTCTTCAAATACTAGTATCGTTCCTTTCCCTCCAACCATTGCCAAGACTATTGCTGCACCATTTCCTGATAACTCTGCAACACCACAAGCACCTACTTCCTTGAATACCTCGTCAAAGAGTATTCTTATAGGCAGACATAAACATCGCCCTGCACGACCACTAAATTACAGCAGCGACTCAGAGGCTTCAGATATTTCGGATTTATCAGTTATGAACAATAATTTGACTATTCCTAAACGTCAGACACCATTTACAAACCGTCCAGCACCACCAAAAGCTGGTCGAAAACGTAGCTTGTCTCCCCAATCTGCTTCGCCGCAACAGCGACGAAGGCAGAGATCCTTGCATCCGCCCGGGTTTCGCCCCTGGAACCTACGCTCAGGGCAAACAGGGCCGATGCCTGCTGCTACTCTCATGCCACGAGGGCGAAAGCGAAAGCAAACGATGTGGCCGGAGCCACGTCGGTCCAAAAGAATGCTGGAAGGACACCACGGGCCCCAGCACAAAGGGACTACATATCAAAAGCCTGGGGGAGCCCGTTCCTGTCAGCCGCAGGGATTTCCGGACCGCCTGACTTCGGCCGTTCCTGATCGACGGACTTCAGCCGTTCCTGACCGTTCCTGTCAGCCGCAAGGATTTCCGGACCGCCAGACTTCGGCCGTTCCTGACCGTTCCTATCAGCCGCAGGGATTTCCGGACCGACAGATTTCAGCCGTTCCTGACCGTTCCTGTCAGCCGCCGGGATTTCTTGACAGACAGACTACCGATGTTCCAGATTCATTCAAATCCTTGAAACGCTCAACGCCACCTGAATTTACCAGTCCGATTAGGCCTGGAAAACATTATCGTACTAGAGTTTTTTATGCGTCCTCGAGATAAGTAAGTTCTCGTGGACAGGTTCTTTTCTCCGTTTGTTGTTTTTCCTGCACGACCAGTTGGCGTGTCAGAACTTCTTTTTTTCGTGTGGGCCTATGCATTCTTTTTTGTGTATATATGTGTTTTTTTTATATTTCTTCTATGTCCATCTACTAATCCAAAAATTTTTTTATAGATATCTATGTGCTTAGGGGTAGAATAATAAAATTGTTACTGTTAGGCAGCTCCAGGCAATCTTCGCTGCTGATACAGTTGGTTTGTATTCAACGATAATACGAGGACGTAATTTGAAATTAAAAAAGTGATTCCTGCTAGGCAGAATAAAAGGAAGGTATGCCGATCCAGGTTTGTTTTGTTCAAGTATATAAAGTGTTTCACAGACGAATACAGACTTCTTGATTTTGTTATGCCAAGTTTGAGATTGTACATACTGCTGCCACCAAACAACAAAACAAAAAAGAGGTCGATAAACGTCAATCAACGAAGTGTAAGACTTACACTCCAAAATTGATAGGTTTTTCGAATGAACAAAAAAAAAATTAAGGGGGAGATGATGTAACGTATATTCTAGATTCACTTTGCTTTTGATTTTACTTTTCTGGTTATTTTATTTTCCTGTGTAAATTATCTTCTTACTGAACGAGATGTTATTTCACCCGCTGAATGAGATCTGGCAGTGAGTGTAAGTCATGACGTGGTGGTAGCCAGTATAAATAGGCGCGTTCAACGATACCTAGGGAGAGCGTTTGTTGTTGTATAGGGAGAGCGTTTGTTTATGTGAGAGAGCGTTTGTTTATGTGGAGAGCTTTTTGTTGATGTGCGTAGAGTGAGCTGTTGTTGTACGAAGTGAGCTGTATTTTATGTGTCAGAGAGCTGTTGTTGTATAAAGAGATCTTCGTTTATGTGAGAGCGAGAAGTTTACCAAATAAAAGAGTTTTAAGTAAGTACGCCTTTCTCAGTTCATAGTACTGTCAGACCTCTGTCTGGCTGTTAGGTTTATTTCATTAAGTGTTATTAGTAACTACCAAAATAAGACTTTATTCATCTTAATTACTACTACAACATTACTACCAGTTATAAGCTTGTTCATTATTATTACTACATTACTAGCAGGAAAGTTTATTCATTATATAAATAATTAATAACACAACAAGCATTAGAAGAAGCATTAGCTTAGAAGAAGTTGAATTCATAATATTAGTGAAAACCATATTCATTATAATTAGCTTAGAAAAAGCTATATTCATTATAAGGGGACCGTACATTTCTGTGCTGCACCATGCGTATGAAAGAAAATTGTTATACTGAAAAGACAATTTGTTTACCCCGTAACGTATTAAACGAAACCTACGTCCCTACCTGCCAAATGATCTGTAAACCAAACACAGTTTTTCATGCAACACCTTCCCCCGACTTTCTAAGTTCAGATCTGTCTCGTTCGACTTATTTCCTGTACCGCCCCTCTCTTTCGCTAACTGCAGTTAATTGTCGTGAAATTGGTGTTTTACGTTGGGGTGTATTGCCGTGTGTCCTGAAGACTATACTAAAAGCGGTGAACCCCAGGGGAAAAGTATTCCATCAAAAGCAACAGAAATCCAATGCGAGAGCAAAACGTTGTTCGTCGGCATTACATCCAAGCAATTTAGGAGAAATATGAAGTGTGTTTTCTACTACGACACCAGAAGATTGTCGCGAATGCTCAGGCAGTTACGATACAGATGTGTCCTTAAGATTTCTCTTTCAAGACGTCCAAAGGCCGGCACTAGGGGATGGGGAGGGATACAGTGCGGATGATCTTTTTGTTGCAGTTAGAAATTCCTAATCTCATTCTTCCTTAAAACTTTGCCTGGTTACCAGTAAGTACTGTCTCATGCCTCAACCATTGCACAGATTTGTTGTTTTTGTTTTCATTCTTTGAGTTAACAGCGGGAAAATATCTGAACTGCGTTGTTTCAGTTGGAAATATTTTTTTTACTTCAGCAACAGGGCTTCACATATAATTGCAAAATACTTCGATAGAATAAACATACCTTACATAAAGAGTTTGCATGAGAAAATAGATTAATAATAAGGAAAATATTCTAAAACCAAAAAAAAAATTGCGGAGCCGAAAAAGCTAGGTAGAGGAAACAAAAGGCTCTAAGAAAAAGTTCATATTTAAAGAAACCTGTAGACACTTAATGAGTAAGTGGTATAAATCAATGCAAAATCATGTGCTGTATTTGAAAAAAAAATTATAAGCAAGTAGGCATCGTGACTGTCCACAGTTTCCCCTTTTCATCCTGTCGACATTACAACCACCACAGAAAAGAAAATTACAAAAACATAACAGAAACACCCATACAAAGTAAAATGCCCAAAACATAAAAACAAGTAACCACACAAAATGAAATGCCCAAGACATTAAAAAACTGCAACCACACAAAACAAAATACCCAAAACATGGTAAGATATTCTGTTGAAAGCACAATGAAGGTAAACGATAGGAGAAATATATGTTTTTAAAACTTAATACAAGTGTCAAAACTGAAATAAAAAGAAAGAAAAAAGAAATATTTCAAATTTCATTGTTACTTTAGATATTTTGACCTGTTGACATTTCGTAAATTGTACTTGCACTCGGTCAAAAAATATTATTTACAAGGACTCTTTAGTAACTTTTAATCGCTGTGGTCGTATTTATAAGGTTTGCATAACAAATCAAGTTAATAATGTTGCGCTTTCACTTAGGCTCCAAATACTAATTATTGGCCGCTAGGCCTAGGCCTTTTAAATAATTTTTGATAAGCGTAACACTCTTAAATTGCTTTGTCATGCAAACCTCATATGATCACAGCATTATAAAAATTACTATAAATGCATATGCCTAGGTCTCGGGCGTATCTATTAATGCTTTGTGCTCGAGTAACATTTAAACAGAATTCATTTTATTTTCTATGAAAACTACATAAATATCAGCTCGGAGGACTGAAAGCTATCAAAAAGCCCTAGGCCTAGGGTCTGCTTAATAGTTCTAACCTCAGAAAAGCGCATTGCTAAAATCTTGGACTTCTATGAAAACCTTATGAAAATTAGCACGGCAGACTGAAATATGCTAAACAGGCCCAGTCCTAGGGCTTTCTAATTATTGTTTTGTACCTGACTAAAAGTGTAACATTATCTTTAGTTCTTACTAGCAGGGGTACCCGGTATTTCCCAGGTAAATTTTACTATTTCTAAAATCACCAAGTTCAGCGGGTGAAAGTTAATGAATGAAACAGCTATTTCCGTAAATTTCCAGTAAACTTATTTTAAATTTTTTGATTTAGTTAATTTAATTATACGAAGCAAAAAGAATTTACATTATTTACATTACACTGTATTTCTGCCTGATAAGGCAACCGTTGGTGGTGAAAGCTAACGTTTATTAATTTGTGTCTTTAATACACCATGAACCGGATATTTTTTCACTTTATTGTTTTCTACGGCCTCTAACCTAGACCGTAGGTGGGGTAATGGAGTGCTGTGTTGGGATGCAGTTCTTAAGAGTGAAAATTGTAATTTTTACGAAAATTTTGAATGGGCCCCCTTCACACCGGGCACCGACCCTTTCCGTCTGCGGTCTAAGTTACAATACAATGAGGTAGTGTACCAAATTTGGTCGTTCTAAATTCAAAACTGTAGGTTTTACAAAAATTGGCATGGGGCTCTGACCCCCTGGCTCCAACCGTTTCCAAAAACCGTCTTCATTCTCAGTTAGAGTACCATGACATAGTATACCAAATTTGGTGGTTCTAAATTGACAACTGTAGATTTCAGGAAATTTTTATATGGGGGGGGAAGGGTTCTGAACCCCGGGCTCCGACCCTTTCCAAAAAACCATCTATAGTCTAAGTTAGAATACCATGAGATAGTACACCAAATTGGGTGGTTCTAAATTGAAAACGCTAGATTTTACGAAAAGATTTTATGGGGGGGGGGGACTCTTACTCCGTGCCCGACCCGTACCAAAAAACGTCTACCGTCTAAGTTAGAGTACCATAAGATAGTATACCAAATTTGGTGGTTCTAAATTGAAAACGGTACATTTTACGAAAATTCTGTGGGGGGAGGGGGGCTCTTACCGCCCTGGCCCCGATCCGTTCCAAAAACCGTCTCCCGTCTAAGTTACAGTTTCATGATACCAAATTTGGTGATTCTAATGTGAAAACTATAGATTTTACGAAAATTTTGTATGTGGGGGCTCTTACCCCCCGCGCCTTGACTTATTCCAAAAACCGTCAACCGTCTAAGTTAGAGTACCATGAGATAGTATACCAAATTTGGTGATTCTAAATAGAAAACTGTAGATTTTACGAAAAAAATTTCGGGGAGGGGATTCTAACCCCCGTGCCCCGACGTGTTCTGAAAACCGTCTACCGTCTAAGTTAGAGTACCATGTTATAGTATACCAAATTTGGAAGTTTTAAATTGAAAACTGTAGATTTCACGAATTTTTTTATGGGGGGGGCTCTGAACCCCGGGCTCCGACCCTTTACAAAAAAACCGTCTACAGTCTGAGTTAGGACACCATGAGATAGTATACCAAATTTGGTGGTTCTAAATTGAAAACGGTATATTTTACGAAAATTTTGTACCCCCCCCCTGGCCCCGACCCGTTCCAAAAACCGTCTACCATCTAAGTTAGAGTGCCATGATATAGTATACCGAATTCGGTGGTTCTAAATTGAAAACTAGGTTTTACGAAATATCTTAGGGGGGGGGGCTCTGAACCCCGGGCTCCGACCCTTTCCAAAAACCGTTAGAATACCATGAGATAGTATTCCAAATTTGATGGTTCTAAATTGAAAACTGTAGATTTTACGAAAATTTAAAATTTTGTACGGGGAGGGGTTGCTCCGACCCCCGAGCCCCGACCCGTTCCAAAAACCGTGCCCCGCTAAGTTGGAGTTTCATGACACAAAATTTGGTGGTTCTAAATTGAAAAATATAGATTTTAAGAAAATGTGTATGTGGGGGGTCTTACCCCGGGCCTTGACCCGTTCCAAAAACTTTCTACCGTCTAAGTTAGAGTACCATGAGATAGTATACAAAATTTGGTGGTTCTAAATTAAAAACTGTAGATTTTACGAAAGTTTTGTGTGTAGGGGGGGGTAACCCCCTTGCCCCGACCCGTTCTGAAAACCGTCTACCGTCTAAGTTAGAGTACCATGATGTAGTATACCAAATTTGGTGGTTCTAAATTGAAAACTCGTTTTTACGAAAAAATTTATGGGAGGGGGCTCTGACCCCGTGCCCGACCCGTTCCAAAAACCGTCTACCGTCTAAGTTAGAGTACCATAAGAGAGTATACCAAATTTGGTGGTTCTATATTGAAAACTGTAGATTTTACGAAAATTTTGTATGGGGGCTCAAAACCCCCGAGGCCCCGACCCGTTCCAAAAACCGTCTACCGTCTAAGTTAGAGTACCATGAGATAATATACCAAACAAATTTGGTGGTTTGAAATTGAAAACTAGATTTTTCGGCAATTTTGTAGGGGGTTGTGACCCCCGGGCCCCAACCGCTTACTAAAGCCGTCTACAGTTTAAGTTAGAATACCACGAGGTATAAGTTAGAATACCAGATTTGGTGGTTCTGAATTGAAAACTGTAGACTTTACGAAAATTTTGACGGGGGTTCTAACACCCCGTGCCCCGACGCGTTCTGAAAACCGTCTACCGTCTAAGTTAGAGTACCATGATATAGTATACCAAATTTGGTGGTTCTAAATTGAAAACTGTAGGTTTACGGAAATTGTGCTCCGTGAGTTTTGTTTGTATAACAAGTATTTAGGCTACTAGAATTACTGAGTTTGTGCTTACCTCCACTGTAAAGGTTTGGTGATTCGTTTCGGACATCTCCCAAAGGGTGAGTGCTTTTTTCGTTTCTTATCATCGTGTTTAAAATTCCTACCGAGCTGGTAGAAGCCTAGTTAGCCGCCGCGGTGGCGCAGTGGTCTAAGGCACTGGCCTCTGATCATTCGCCCAAAAGGGGTCCGGGTTCGAATCCCGGTCAGGCATGGATGTTGTGTTTGTCTTACGGCACTGGCTCTCTCCCTTCCCTGGAACCAGTGACCCTAAATTAGGGACGGGCGACTGCTTATAGCCCATTGAGTTGCTCACGGTGGTCGTTAAACCTCCAATCAAAAAAAAAAAAAAAGAAAAAAAAAGAAGCCTAGTTATCTCAGCGCCATTAAAATGGCATCATCCGGTGTTGTTGTCAACATTGACATCACTTCCGGTGATCACGGCACTTTGCCCAGCGGTGGCGTTGTCACGTTGCCCTCCGGGTCGAAGTCAACCATTGGCGGTGTATCTTTTTCCTCCCCTGACGTCACTATTACAGCTCTTGCCCCAGCTGCTTCTCATATAGTGACAGATGACGTCATGAACACTATGGATGACGGTGCTCCTCTGCCTTCAATGGATGGCGGTGCTTCTCTGCCTTCAACCTCCACTTCTACTGTTCCTCGCTCCTATTCTTCAGCGGTAACTTCCCAAAGGTTTCAGCCCAAGTCTAATTCATTGCGAGCGTAAGCCGCAGCTTTAAAACCTCATGTCCGTCGTTCTGGTAATGAGGTTGTGCTCGAAATTCCAGTGGATTCTCCAGCAGGTACTTCTTTCACCACGGCTACTGAGTTGGGTGTGTGCTTTGAGGCACTGCCGGACACACCACTCAAAATGTACTCTACTGCTCTGAAACAAAAGTTCTCTCCGTCAGCGATACATAATATGTCGCGCAGAGGGCCGAGTGTCATTGTTTATTTCTTTAATGCGGCAGATGCTACTTCTGTTTTACAGACTGGGCTGGTTGTTGGTGATCACCAATTATTTCCTGAGCCTGTCGCCCAAAAACTAGTACCGGTCTCGATGTACCCAGTACATCCTGAAGTCACAGATGCTATGCTTTGTGCTTTTCTTATGCAATCCGGTCGTGTTGTGGGTAACATTACCACACACTCCGCTGCTCCAAAGGACGGGGATGATCGTTCGATTGAAAGTGCTCGACGAGTTTCACGAGTTGTATTCTCTTCAGATGATCATATCAAGACTTTTCCTACTGTTTTCACTGTAAAATGCGGAGACCAGATCCGACGCATCGACGTTTTAATCTCCTTTCATTGTCAGACTTGTAAGGCGTATGGCCATCAACGAAGTGAGTGCTTCCGCCGCCCTGCTGTACCTCAGTCTTCGGGACCAAAAGTCACTCCTGACAGCCCTGTGTCGTCCACCCCTACCGCTTCTAAGGAGGTGTCTTCAGAACTTCATCAAACTGCTCTACCATCGGGTCCTCCTCCACGGGGTCCTGTCCCACAATTGTTGACAGAGTACTTTCCTCATCTGGTGCCGACTGCTCCGCCCACGTTCCTTGCTGCTCCAGCTGGCCTGACTGCTGACCTTCATCCTCCGTCGGATGAAGACACTCCAAGTACAGTTACTGACATGGACTGCCCTACTGCTAGTGACTCTTCTGGCAATGACTCTGACCCTACAATTTCCAGCAAGCCTGCTCGACGGGAGTCTTGGAGTGCTCCGCAGACACCGCTCCCTCCTCGCACCGGTGCTGCAAGAGGTCCTCCTGTTGACTCATCTTCCCGCTCCTCCTCTCAGCGACGTACTTCGCCACGAATAAGTCGACATCCTGCTGTGATTCCAGGTGCTAAGACTCCACCCCCAGTGCTTTCCCTAGATTCTTTTCTCCGATACCTAGCTGAAGCGAAGGCGGATATACCGGTAGGTCCGCTTTCTCTTCATAAAATATATGAAGTATTATGCTCTCATAAACATCCTAGATTCTTTAATCAGTTTGTTGCACGTCATATGCTTGATCTTCCAACTGTTCTAACCCAAGTTTCTAGTGTGATATCTGTGTTTCGAAATCTTGTGCTTTCCTATCCCGATCTCAAATTTAGTGTTGACAGAATGAAGAAGCAAGCGAAGAAAATAACAGATTCCAGCGCACCTGCGTGTCGACCTGGGAAGGACCTACCGATTCAAGGTGGTCACACTTAACTGCAGAGGGTTATCTGCTTCTCCTAGAAATTCCCTAGTGTATGAGGACTTGGCGCCTCTACACGCAGATCTTCTCTTGCTCCAAGAGACCAATTGCTCTGCTACCACTTTTTTTAGTCAAGTTATGAGGATAATGGCTGTGGAATAAATCTCGCTCCTGTGTCCTGACCTATGACCCCATTTCGATTATATTCAACAGACCCGGTTCAGTATACCTCCAGAACAACATGATAACGTTTTGTCACAATCGAAGCATTTTTACGTAAGTTATGACGCATAAGGGCGATGGAATGGATCTCACTCCTATGTCCTGACCATTGACCCCATTTCGTCAATTTCCAACAGGATTCGTCTCCAGGTGGTCCTCTGCCACATACTAAACTTTCATCGAAATCGAACCAATTTTACGCGAGTTATCGTGCGGACGGATGGACAGACAGACGGACAAAGTTAGAGCATTAACGCTTCTTCAACCTACGGTTGGAAAGCGTAAAACGTTACACCCACTTTTGCATTACTTTCGGTACGGCCCTCGTATATACTCCTTTCAGTGGGTAGCGGAGAGAGTCTCTTGCACAACTGGCTTGTTGAACATTTGATGTTTTACCTCCCCATTGCTTTCCTATCAACATTCCTCCACTGTCACACCAAGATTCCCATGCAATGTTGCAATTATCATCCTATATGGCACCATTTCTATTCCTCCATTGCAGGACACTGCGCAGGAGATTTTTTTCGGTCTCGTGAAACACGGAATTTCATTAAATTTTGTTACTTTTCTTGCTAAAAGTGATCATCTTAGCTTTTCTTTCCCCAGTTAAATCCTGGAACTTCATTAAATCTTGTTCGCTATGAGCTTCTAATTAACATTATACCAAACAAAGTTTCCTGTTTTGCTCATTAAATCCGCGGTCTCGCTAAGTACGGGCTCGTTATACCCGTGTTCTGCTGTACATGAATAAGTCCGATCCATCTCATTCGGCAACATCCACTACAAAACCATTTTCCAGGACGTCAAGTTGCTTCCTTTTCCTTCTTGTACATTCATATGTAATAATGTGTTTATTTTAATCTTTCTAGTAAGTAATTTAAAAAATAATTCTGCAAGGTGAAAATTAAAATATTTTGTCTCTAGGATTCATTGATTTCCTGCCATTTACTTCTTGTCTAGTTTTTCATTTTATTCACAGTGGTATACAAAAGTATGGACCTGTGTTCTTTCTGCATACCAAAGACTTACATGTGGGATCAGGAATTACCTGTTAAAAGTCTATAAAATTATTTTCTTAGTAAAGTTCTTCCTTGGCGGCGCGATCTGTGATAATGCAGAGGGAAACTCCTCTTTCTCAAAGCGTTTCTTAGTGTAGTGTAAGTCGTGGTTATCTCCTGTATCTATAAAAAAGTAACAAGTTAGTAAAATCATGCAATGTATTGATTATGATACGATTTCCAACATACCAGAAATAATTACTCAAGTAATGAGGAATAAATCTCGCTCCTGTGCCCTGACCTTTGACCCCATTTCGATGACATTAAACAGAATTGGAGCAGTGTACCTCCGAAACAACATGATAAAGTTTTATCGTAATCGAAACATTTTTACGTAAGTTATGACGCATAACAGCGATGGAATGGATCCCGCTCCTATGTCCTGACCTTTGACCCTATTTCGCATATTTTCAACAGGATTCGTCCCCAGGTTATTCCCTACGACATACTAAAATTTCATCGAAATCGAATCATTTTTACGCGAGTTATCGTGCGGACAGACAGCCAAACAGACGGACAAAGCTGGAGCATAAACGCTTCTTCAACCTACGGTTGGAAAGCCTAACAAGTTAGTAAAATCATGCAGTGCATTTATTATGATACGCTTTCCACCATACCACAAATCATTACTCAAGTTATTGTTCAAGTTATGAGGATAATGGATGTGGAATAAATCTCGCTCCTGTGCCCTGACCTTTGACCCCATTTCGATGATATTCATAAGAACCGGTTCAGTATATCTCCGGAACAACATGGTAACGTTTTGTCGCAATCGAAGCATTTTTACGTGAGTTATGGCGCATAAGGGCAATGGAATGGATGTCGCTCCTATGTCCTGACCTTTGACCCCATTTCGCCCATTTTTAATATGGTTTGTCCTCAGGTGGTCTCCTACCACATACCAAAATTTCATCGAAATCGAACAATTTTTATGCGAGTTATCGTGCGAACAGGCAGATGGTACAAAGCTGGAGCATATACGCTTCGTCAACTTACGGTTGAAAAGCTTAAACAAGTTAGTAAAATCATGCAATGCATTGATTATGATACGCTTTCCAACATATCAGAAATCATTACTCAAGTTATGAAGATAATGGTTGTGGAATAAATCTCATCTCGCTCCTGTTTCTTGATCTTTGACTTCATTTCGATGATATTCAACAGAACCGGTTCAGTGTAACTCCGGAACAACATACTAAAGTTTTGTCGCAATGGAAACATTTTTAGTCAAGTTATCACGCATAAGGGCGATGGAATGGATCCCACTCCTGTGTCCTGACCATTGACCCCATTTCGTCAATTTCCAACAGGATTCGTCTCCAGGTGGTCCTCTGCCACATACTAAACTTTCATCGAAATCGAACCATTTTTACGCGAGTTATCGTGCGGACGGACGGACAGACTGACGGACAAAGCTAGAGCATATACGCTTCTTCAACCTACGGTTGGAAAGCTTAAAAAAACACTGTATTATCATCTGAGGAAAGAGCTGATTCATCATTAATTTAAAAGAACTACGGGGATTGGACATCATTTAGTGAGAATCGCGCTGCAGAGGAGACGGGAATTCTTCCGAGAGAATCTAACGGGTATTCTGTGTGTAACATACCTCTCCAACGTACGCCTGGGTAGAATGGTTGTATCCTTTCTCGAACGGCATATGAACGGTAATGACGCAAACATACCTCTTTGTTGGTAAGTGATCTGAAGCTATTTTTACAAAATTCATGCATCGTTGTTAGCTAAACATTGAAGTTGTTAGAAGTCGTACCTTGAAGTAATGTTATGAAGGACTACAACAAGCTTGTGGAGCATCTGGTTTACAGTATAGTACGGTAGTAAGGTGGGTGTCAGCTTTCAAAAAAGGACGGAGAAATGCAGCTTTTGGGCTCCTGGGAGCGGACGTCCTCAGGTGAGCGAAACCCAAGTCTTGCTTTGTCTGCATTCTTGGAGTATGACCGGCGGTAAACAATTCGGAACTCGCTCACGAGAGTAACGTTTCGCATACGACTGCGCTGCACAGTTTGAAAGAACGGCTAAACATGAGAAAAATCTCATCACGTTTGGTGCCTCATGTGATGTTGAGAAATGGCAACGTTACGAGGCAGCTCGACTCCATTTGGAACGGTATGAGTGTAAAGGGGACAGATTTCTACGGCGTTTCCTTACGTTGGATGAAACATGGGCTCGGTGTTATAAACCGGAACTGGAACGCCAGTCTAATGAATTGAGACATTACAGGTCGTAGTGCCGAACAAAGGTCCGTCAGAACCCCAGTAACGTTAAGGTAATGATCATCGCCATCTATAACTGGGATGGCGTCGTACTAACACATGCAGTACCTCCAAAACAGAGGGTAAATGTAGCTTATTATGTGCATTTCCTCGAACGGACATAACCCACGTCCAGCTCTCCGGAAGAAGCGACGTCCTTTGCTGGCGCATACTCCGATAATTTTGCATGACAAAGCTCGCTGCTATGGTGCTGGCGTTGTTACCGACTTGTTCCGTCGACGGGTTGGGAAGTGTTGCACTACACTCCCTATTCGCCTGACGTAAGTCCCTGTGACTTGTCAATTTGTTTCCGAACATGAAAGCACCGCTTCGTGAGATTCGTTCAAGAACACGGACGACACTGTAAGAGCCGTAGACCGGTCCATGGCGAAGATCAACACGTCTCGCCTTGCTGATGACATGCAGACCCTTCCGCACAGATGGCAGCGGGATTTGGATAATGCTGGCGACTATATAGAAGGGATATAGACGACTATAGTCGGATCCTATGCTATATTCGAATGTAACCATTACGTTCTCGCTAATAAATTTCCAACCTTTGTATAGCATATATTTTTTTTATCAGATTGCGACATCTAAGAATTTCTTTTTTTATTGGAGGTTTAACAACCACCGTGAACAACTTAAGGGCTATAAGCAGTCGCCCGTTCCTAATTTAGGGCCACTGGTTCCAGGGAAGGGAGATAGCCAGAGCCGTAAGAAAAACACAACATCTATGCCTCACCGGGATTCGAACCCGGACCATCTCGGACGAATGATCAGAAGCCGTCGCTTAGACCACTGCGCCACCGTGGCGGCTAAGAATTTCTTTCTTTGTGTAACATGGCACGCTGGGGTTGAGCTCTTGTATGCATTACATTTTTACGGTAGTTATTGCATAATTGCCGGGAGCGGCTATCAACTGTGCATTCTTCTGCTCCGGTACCGAATGCCTTCCCAATTAAGCTACACCGACGAAGTTTGTCGCTGCAACTCTGCCATTTTGACATGTGCATAGCCTCAGAGGTAGGTACGTAACATACGCAGTCGTATCAGAATAACATGACCACCTACGTAATAATGGAAATAACCACCTTTGGCATGGATGACAGCGGCGAGATGGTGTGGCATGGATGCACTGAGGCCCTGGAAGGTTACCCGAGGCACACGTGTCCATTCGGACTGCAGCAGAGCACGGAGGTCTCCGAGATGACGTGGTTGTGGATCGGCGCTTCGAACCTGTCAAACCAAATAGTCCCACAAGTGCTCTGTGGAATTGAGGTCGGGCGATTTCGCCGGCCAAGAGAGAACGGATATATTACTGTCTTCTTTCTGGAACCAATCACACACCACCTTAGCGACGTGGCACGGCACATTGTTTTGTTGGTAGACACCATCACCACTAGAGTAAACGTCCAACATGATGGGATGCATGTGGTCAGCGAGAATTGACAGGTAGCCATTGGCGTTCAGTGACCCATCCAGTGGTACTAGCCGTCCCAGGTCATACCAAGAAAACATCCCCCAGACATGCACACTGCCACCGCCGGCCTGTACTTGACGGACAAGCTTGTTCGAGTGTTGGTTCTCATGTGCCTGACGCCGTATCCGCCACTACTTTTGTGGAGTAGAAACCTTGATTCGTCGGAGAAGGCAACCTTTTTCCACTCTTCCACTAACCGATGACGGTAGTCCAGAACTACAGGCGTCGTTGCTTATGGACGTGGGTTAACATGGGCGCCTTGACGCAGCGTCGACTCCGGAGATCCATGCGTAACAGGGTCTCCGGAGTCGACGCTGTTATCTACTAACTAATTGCTCTACTGTTAACGGGGACACGTAATTAGGTGCTCGAGCCTTCATTTACGTGGTCAATTGCTGCACTGTTGCGCGTCGATTGCCCTTTACCAGTCGACGGAGGCGACGTTCTCCTGTGGGGTCGATGGCCTTCGGGGGTACACAGTTATTAGGTTGGGAGGTACTCGGAGTGCCAGCGGTGCATTCTTGGTACACCCTTACTTCAGCACCACTCGAACAGCCCACGAAGTCTGCTGTTCCTGAGATGCTTCCAGCCTTGGTGCGGTAACCGCTGATCATTCCGTTTTGAACGTCCGTCAAATCACTACCTCTGCCCATTGTGCTAATGTTACGCACTATGGCTCATCTGTCCTGGGCGGGTACACTGCGATTCTGCGGTTGGTCATATTATTCTGATACAATCTTGTATATCTCCCCCCGCACCTCCCTTGAGTAAGAGCTGGAACTGAATCGTAGGTTCCTGGGTCAGCCGGCGAACCACGGTTAAAAGAAAGCTCTGCAGAAGAAAGAATCCTCATTAATTCCAGATGATGTGTGGAAGGAGCATCACACATTTTTCGAAGAACCCAACGGCCAGAAAATTCAATTTATGTTAGGGCGCCAATATAGCTTAAAAGCCGTTTGTCGGTGGCAGTTGTCAGATTCGCATCCTTCTGCTCCGGAGCCAAACGCTTTCCCAATTGAGATACAGGGGTTGTCAAAAACAGTAGGAACACCTCGCTGAAAACAGTGACTTCGGTATGTGCTGCTTTTTGAGTAAAACTAACATGCAGCTATAAATTGTTTTGTGAAAAAGTGTTGCTTATAGTCTCAAGGGTCTGTGTGATTGCATTGGAAATCGGTGTTTGCATAATTTTGTTCCAGGTGAAGGCACAATGAGTGACCAGTCGGAGTTCTAAAGAGGGCAGATTGCAGGAGCCCGTCTGGTTGGTGTGTCGGTAACCACAGTCGCACAGGTATTGGGGGTATCAAGAGGTACCGTGTCAAAGGACATGACACCATACAATGTTCACGGCACAACATCATCTGCAAGACACAACTGTGGATTGGAAACCAAACTCACTGCGAGAGACAGGAGGTCATTAAAGAGGATTGTGACCGCAAGGATCAAGACCACGGCGACGAAAGTGACTGCTGAGATTAATGCACATCTCCCAAACCCAGTGTCGACCCATACCGTGCAAAGGGAATTGCATAAGCACAATATTTAAGGCAGAGCTGCGATTGCAAATCCCATTATGTCACAGGTTAATATGAAACGGAGACTACAGTGGTGCCAGGAACATAAAACGTGGACTGCGGATCAATCGAAACATGTCTTGTTTTCCGATGAATCAAGTTTCTCACTATTCCCCAACACAGGACGGGTTTACATGTGGAGAACCCACACAGAAGCCTACAACCCAGACTGTATGTTTCTTACAGTGAAGCATGGGGGCAGTTCCGTAATGGTTTTGGCCATGATCTCGTGGTTTAGAGCAGGTCCAATTATCACCGTAGACGGACGGATCACTGGAGGTGACTAGGTCCCTCTTTTGGCCGACCATGTGCATTCAATGACGCAGACATTGTTTCCGTCAGGGGATTGTACCTTTCAAGATGATAATACCCCGATTCACAGAAGTCGAACTGTTCAATCATGGTTTGAGGAACATGAGGATGAAGTTGCACACCTTCCCTGGCCTGCACAATCACCGGACTTAAACATCATTGAGCCCCTGTTGTCTGTGTTGGAAAACAGAGTGCGATCCCGTTATCCTCCTCCGGCGTCTCTCAAGGAATTGGAGCAGTTTCTGCAGGAAGAATGGTACAACATACCACTTACCATGCGTCCATTCCAAAGAGAATTCAAGCAGTAAGTTTTAAATGCCAAGGGTGCTCCCACACCATATTAGATGCGTAACACCTGTTGTTTCAAGGTGTTTCCGTTATTTTGAACAACCCCTGTACACCAACGAAGTTTGACGCTGAAACTTTGCCGTCTTGACATGTACGTCACATTGCACATAACTAAAAACTGCTGTATCTTTGTGATTCCTAATCGAGCAGCCCCATTAGTGGTGGGTCAAATTATAGCCACCAGCATAAACTGTAGAAATATTTTCTGAAGAAGGTAATATGAGATCGTGTGTCGAAAGTTTGTTATCTGAAAGTCTGAAAACTGCAATTAATTATAAAGAACCAACTTTCGTACTTGCCATGTTTTTTTTTTTTTTTTTTTTTTTTAACTTTTGCAGAAGACAATATTTTACGATGATAAAACTCTCATTTTTAATCGCAATAAAAATTAAAACTCCGCCTGTTAATATGCCTTCGAAAGGCAATGATTCGGAATTTTGAAAACAACTTTTGCTTTTAAAAACGTTTCGTCTATAAGCTCTGTTTCTTTTCTTCAAGGAAAGCTCCGAAGTCGCGGAACTGTCGGTTCACAAGATATGAATTCCAAAAGGGATTGTTTAGCAAAGTTTTCTCTTTAAAAATAAACTACGTCGGTCTGACTTTAGCAGAAATTTCGTAATCAGTGTGCTACCAGGCCGCAGAAGTTGGTGTTCGTGTCTCGTGTATGTTATGTTTATTCTCTACAAAGCAGGTGAATCTGTTTTCACTGAAAAACACATTTTTTTTTATTTGTGTGAAAGTCTTTTAGGGTTTCTCAAAAGTTCCGTATTTTATTTTTCTACTCATATGGCTTCGTGTCTAACTTCTGCGTCTCGTATGCGCATAAATAATTCGCAGCGAAAGGACAAATTAGAATTAAATTCGCCATGTAAAAACGAATTCGTATAAATTCACGTGCTAAGAATGAACTTAAAATTTCACTTTGAGAAAACTTTGTGTGATAAAGTTCCAAGAAAGTGTTCTTTGTTTTTGCTTTGTCACTTTTACACTCTTCCGTAAGAATTTCCTCGTCTCAAATCACTTCGTCCGTGTGCTACACAGGATTGGTCCACAATGACTTCCTTCGTATAGGTCTCACGTAGTTAAAAATACATTCAGTTTCAAAAAACAATTGCAACACCAAAAAGGAATGCGCGAAAATGTGTGCAAATTAGCGAGTAGTTAAGTACGTAAAAGATAAGCAATGAACAAGGAATAGCACCAATTGATATGGATTTAAAAATGTATTGCCAAAACTGAACTCACATTAGTATGACTTATCTTCAACTGAACTCACATTAGTATGTCACCGTCTTTTGCAATGCATTCGACAATCGCTGTCGCAGTTCAACCACATTTTCAGCTGGTTGGAGATGACCTTGCAGTTGACGTCAAATCATGTCCTGTAAATGTTTATTTGGGGACAAGTACGGCGATCGTGCTGGCCATCTAGAACATTGACAGTATGTAGGCGCCGTCTGGCGATGCGTGTGGTATGTGCACATGCTATAGTATAGCCCAGTTAACTTTTCTATGAAACGGATTGCGACGGGATCCAGAACGGGATCCACTTATCGCTGAGCTGTCAAATTGCCGCCTACAAAAACTAGAGTGGAGTAGTTATCAAAGCTGATCGCTCCCCTGACTATGACACCAGGCATTCGAGCTGTGTTACGGCTAACACGCGGGTTTCTGCGTTCTCCACTTCATCGCCACACATGCATACGGCGATCATCTTATCCCAAACAGAAACGAGATTCATCCGTAAAGATCACATGTGGCCATTCCGTTGTCCAAGACCGACGTTCACGATATCGACGATGCTCACTTGGGATTGGTAAGCGACGAACCGAACGTCGTGCATGAAATCCACCTTCTGATAATTGTTTAGAAATGGTTAACCGACTAACAGAGCAACTTAGAGCACAGCGTACATCCTGTCGTATTCGGGACAGGCTAGCTGTAGGACTTGAAATCGCTTGTCGTCGAGAAAGACCATCTTCCCGTGTTGACGTCATTTCCGTTCTTTCCGATCCACGTTGCCGGCAGCGAGATTTTTATCTGATGTACCGCTGTCAAGCTCGGTGCATTGTTGAGCAGTTACGATCCAATTCTTCAGCAATTACTCCTGTCCCTGTAATGAAGTCCCGTAAAAAATTTTGTTCTGACTAATGAAACCAGTGCTACCACTTAATACACATAAGGGACGAGCAGAAAAACTTGGGCAGACATCACCATATTCTGGAGCTGTTTTTCTAGACGCCATTTTCCAAAATGGCAGCCCTAAAATTGGTATTTACCCTGTTTCGGCTCCTAAAACCCGTGGAGAAACGCATTTAGAGTCAAAATATATGTTTTTTACCTTAAAGAATTCAAATTGAAGGTGCACAATATCATGCAGGTTTACTTTGATATATTATTACATAAAGCTTATTGCAAACAGGCACAACATGTGTAACGTACCAGGAGATGTGACGTACCTGCCAGAAGGACGCACACGACATAAAGGCAGATAGGAATCAGAATAAAATGTCCGCGTAGCTCAATTGGTAGAGCAACTTATTCCGGAATGAGTGGAACCGGGTTCGAACCCCGGCGCGGATAAAAATGACCGAGAAATTTACTTCGTTATACATGCTTTAATATGATTAAACTTCTATGTTTCAGGGAAGCTATATTTTTAATGAAGATAAATGGCTTTTGAACAAGGTCTAGGAACTGCTCTTGCTTCTGTGCATCAGTAAGACACACAAGTTTCAGTCGATGTGAAAAAGTGCATTATTTGTCAGACTGCCGATGCTAAAACAACAGTAAGCACAAGAGAAAACGGGAGAAAACGAAGCCGATATTAGAGACGATGTGGTTGCCAAAAGACTTAATTGTGTGAGAAAAAAAAAGATGATTTTGCTTATCATGTGTCTAATCAGTGCTACAAATCCTATACTTTGAAAAAAAGTCTTGATAAAACATCTGAAAAGGGTAGTGAAGAGGAACGCAGAGCACATGATACACATGATCTACACATAACATCACGTAAAATGAGGTCAAAAATTGTTTGTTTTTTTTGTTTTTTTTTATTTGAAGGTTTAACGACCACCGTGAGCAACTCAATGGGCTATAAGCAGTTGTCCGTCCCTAATTTAGGGTCACTGGTTCCAGGGAAGGGAGAGAGCCAGTGCCGTAAGACAAACACAACATCAATGCCTCACCGGGATTCGAACCCGGACCCCTTTCGGACGAATGATCAGAGGCCATCGCTTAGACCACTGCGCCACCGGGGCTTGTTGTTTTTTTTGTTTTGTTTTTTGGATTGGAGGTTTAATGACCACCGTGAGCAACTCAATGGACTATAAGCAGTGGCCCGTCCCTAATTTAGTGTTACTGGTTCCAGGGAAGGTAGAGAGCCAGTGCCGTAAGGCAAACACAACATCCATGCCTCACCGGGATTCAAACCCGGACCCCTTTTGGACGAATGATCAGAGGCCAGCGCTTAGACCTGAAGTTTCACCTCGACCGCCTCCTTCTTCAGTTATACTACCAACACATGTAAGGTATGTAATCTGCGGTCAGCAAAGCCATAAAGGTATTCGAGAGAAGTTTCGGATAAATGAAACAGTAAGAGTAAAGAACTTATTAGCTGCTGCACTTCATTTTCAAGCTGATGTTTACGCCCATGTGGTAGATTTAGAATCAGCTTCTCAAGTATTTGGTGCTGACATATTTTACCAGAAAACATATTTTGAAGGATATTTAAAATCCTACGAGTATGTAATGAGGCATCCTGAAGAACAAAAACCAATGTCGATAAAAGATTATGCATTTGAACGAGTTAACCAAATTATAGGTCCTAAGCTCAAAGAAGGATGTGGTTTCAAACTGTCGGAAATCCGTGACCTGCTAAACAAAACAGCAGGAGAAAACTTAATAAGAAACAATGAAGTGAAAATTAGACTGCAAAGACACTATGGAGAAAGCATATCCTTCAGTTCATCTGTAAGTAAAAACGAACCCTTGATAGTATACTCCTCAAGTCTATGGTTTGCTGAAATTATCCGACGTGTACGAAAAGTTTAGAACATCAAATCAACTGCGAATGACATCAGGGATGCTTTAAATGAAGTAAATTTTGGACTCGCAGACGGCTTCCCTGGTTCTAAAGAACTGAAAATTTCGTGGAACGCAACTCCGGTTCCAGATGAAATGTTAACATTTTTGTCAGCATTTTTTAACATTAATAAGGGACTGCTAATGTCAAACACCATCACTCGTGAAGATGAATATAATCCAGAGCAAGATCCAACAGAAAAGCGCAACGAAGCAGATGATGAATGTAATGAGGAACGTAGTAAGTGACAAAGAAAATATGTAGTAAGTGACAAAAAGCATTCAGTGACAAAGAAAATATCTGTTTGTGCAAAGGTTATATTCCAAACACTCTATTACTCTCTTCATCACGGAAAAAAATAGACACGGCTACATGTCATGATTGGTCATAGTATATATGACAAATGCAAAAGCCGAGATTTAATTACACAAAGCATTAGTTTCAGTTAGCTACAACGAAGTATTGAGAAAAAGACATAACTTAGCAGCGTACGCTGTACAAGCAAGCGCAGTAGGAAATATAACCTTGCCTAGTCATTTTGATAACGAAAACTTCACCATTACAGTCATTGACAATTTTGAATCACGAAGATCGATCAACAATATGAGGTACTCACGCTTCCCGTGATACTGTAAGTGTTCTTTTCCAAGTATGTCCTGGTTCCATAAAGTTACCAAGTAAGCCAAAGATATCTGAGAGCAATTTAAATCAACGATGTCACTATTTACATAAAGAGCTGCCATGCCAGAGACCTTTGAACTACAAGAACCCACTTCACAAACCAACTCAACCGGAATGTTTCATTGTTCAGGAAAATCTATGTACTTTCCCTAGAAAACACATCTGAGCGACATGACCAAACTGAGTTTGAAATCAGCCTCATCAACTATGGCATTTCTGAAGAAGCAAACGCTGAAGTTGTTCCAACATAGTCTGAATGTCGATCTTTGGTATCAACAGCAACACCACCTCGTATGCAAGTGGGATTTTTGCCGTTCATTCCAAAACCCGTCACAGAGCATGCAACCCTCGTTTTAGCACTGAAAAACATACAGAATGTCTGTTTACAACTAAACCAGTCAGCTTTGCCCGTTATCTCGGATAAGGGTGTGTACCATACTGGTGTTGATATCATAATGACCATCCTATCTGAATGCTTGGAAATTTTCTCTGTGCAAAGATTGTCGTTCATGTTATTGGAAAGTATCTGCAGGGCAGTGGTTGTCAGGGTGCTCTAATTGAGTGCAAAGTGCTTGGGGTAGTGTTCGGAGTCGGTTATAAATGGAAGCCATTATTACAGATCTTTCAGAGGATTCCTCATTCTTGAGGAAGTACTACTTAAGATGAAATTGATTGCATTTTGGAAGTCTAGGAGTAAAGAAAAATATGCTCAAACTATCAAGCAGGCAGAAAACATGAGAGCTAAACTCATAGAGAAAAATGTAAAATCATCCTCTAGTGAGTTTAAAAGATTTTTTTCTGATATACCAGAGTTGCATGAGGACTTCAAACAATTTTCTAATGAGGGTGCCAAAAGGTTCAAGATATGTAAATACTGGGATGCTCTCTTTAGTAAACCTGATGAAGTTTCTAATAGCATCGGACAGGAAAGATGATTGTGAAAGCCATCTTCAAAGTATTCAAGATACTCTGCCTATGTTTTATGAATTCGATAGTATTAACTACTTATGGTATGCATTATGATATCTAGAGAAAATGCGATTGTTACAAGTAGAACACACTAAAATTTACCAGAAGTTAACTACAGGCCACTTTGTAGTTCCAGAAACTATGGGACACCCTGAAATTTACCAGAAGCTTACAACCTCTTTGTAGTTCAAGTATCTCCTTCATCATTCTCACTTAGAAATGGCCATTTGAGTCGATGTTTTTTTGTTCTTCGGGAATACTTACTCTTTCTAGTGGACCAGCTCTGGCGAAACGCTACAAAAACAGACTTTGGACGGTACAAAACGTCAAATGGTATTCTAAAGCCTGAACTATACCATAACGCTTTGCCCTCGGAACTGCTTGTCCCGTGCACATGTACAACTTACGTTACTTAGAGATGGAAATGTAAAGTAAAATATGTAACTTGTGCAAAGTACTGTAAATGTGGAGAACAATGCAAACGATCATAGTTGAAGACATTCTTAAATAATCTTCCATTACCCTTATTTGTTTTAAACAAGTTAAGTGTTTACATACACCAAACATGCTTTTTTATTTACTTTGTGTGTATTTATGTATGTATGTATCAATATAAGTTTTTTACAAAATTAATTTGAATATTTGTTTCAATGAGGTCCAATTCCTACATCACAAATTAAAATAAACATGTTTATCCAACACACACTGGTGTGCAAAAATTAAGGCCAAAGAGAAGAAATTAGCATAACAGCGGAACGAGCAGGCAGAACGGACCGAAAGACCACTCAGGAAATAGGCTAGTGTCCGGTACGGTAGGGCATGCGCATATATGCATCATAACGTAGGGGGAGGAGTGTCGGAAGGGTATAAAGCACACGGGCGGTGTACGCTCAGCAATTCGGTGAAATCTATTGCACGGTGTACATCGGTTTGAACGACGTCGAGTTGCTGCCACCGTGTGATATGCCCAACAGGCAATCCAGTAGACGACATCTGGATGACTTTACCCGAGGTCGCGTCATTGGGAAGTTGGAAGAAGGTAAAAGTGTGACTAGTGTGGCCGAGGAGTTCGGGATCGCTCACAGCATCGTTTCACGAGCTTGGAGAGCATTTCAAACGACAGGAACAGCTGTCCGACAGTTTAGCAGTGGTCGACCACGAGCAACCATGGCGGCGGACGACCGGTATATTGTCCTACAGGCGAGAAGAGACAGACGGCAGATAGCGTGAGAAATCGCAAGGCACATGCAACAGACAACTGGACGTCCGTTATCGCGTTTTACCGTGGCCAGGAAGCTGCACAAATGTGGTCTATTTGCACAACGACCAGTACGGTGTGTGCCATTAATGCCTGCTTGTCGGAGACGGCGGTGTCTGTGGTGCCAGGAACACAAGGACTGAACACATCAGCAATGGGGTCGAATTCTCTTTACGGATGAGAGCCGATTTAGTCTGACGAGCAATTCTGGACGTATACACATCTGGAGAGAGCAGGGAACACGCAATCACACCTCCAACATCATCGAAAGGAACCGGTTTGGAGGTGGCGGAGTTCTCGTTTAGGGCGGTATCATGCTTGGTAGCCGTACTGACCTCCACATCTTCCAAGGAGGTTCAGTCACTGGTGTCCGCTATTGTACCGAGGTTCTCCTGCCTCACGTGCGTCTGTTTAGAGGTGCTGTGGGTGATGAGTTCCTCTTCATGGACGACAACGCTACACCTCATTGTACAGTGGTTGTCGCAGAGCTGTTGGAGAGTGAAGATAGTCAACGCATGGATTGGCCCACAAGGTTCCCGGACCTAAATCCAATCGAACACGTGTGGGACCTTCTCGGGAGGCGCTAGGCAGCACGTCACCAGCCGCCAGCAACGATTCCGCAGCTGCGATTGGCGCTACAAGAGGAATGGGCCGCGATGCCTCAACAGCTCCTTGACAACTTCGTCCTCAGCATGGACAGACGTTGTATATAATGAAACGCAGTCAGGGGTGATCATATCCCCTACTAAAGACTAGATTTTTTATGGCAGCCGCCTGTCACATGGACGTTTCTGTCTTTTGTCCAGTTGCGCTCGAAGCTACCTTTTCAATAAAGTACCTTTGTATCTATTGGATTCCTTGTTTGGACGGTTTTGCTCACTTGTTCCATATTTTTACATCTTGGTGATCCTATGGTAAGATTTGAGTCGATGTGGAGCACTTCTGCACGACGTTACATTCGAAAAACCGTCTCTTCCTTAATTTTTGCACGCCAGTGTACTAAGCAATAGTTAGCGGCAGCATTATGTACTGAATGGAAGCGCATACCTATTGCTGTGTTCCAAAACCTTGCCGAAAGCATGTCTCGAAGGGCTAATGCATGCATTAAGGCCAAAGGTGGATCGACACCGTACTAATGTATGTCCAGAAATGATGTGTTGTGTTTCTCTTCTCGGTGTCCGGTGACTTTTGTCAATATAGTGTATATCAGTATTGTCGAGCGTTATCAATCCACTGCTGGATGAAGGTCTCCCCAAGTTTCTTTCAGAACAGTTTATCTTGAGCCAGTCTCTTTCTTGTCACTCCGGTTTGCTTTTGAATCCCAACCCCCGTATCCCACGTGGTCTTCTTCTGGGTCTTTTCCTGTCCTTCGGTATCCAGTCTAAAATTTCGGTAGTCCATCGGTGGTCTGTTCTCCTGGCAATATGTCCAGCCTATTGCCATTTCAGGGATTTTACTCTCATCATGATGTCTTCCACTCTTTTCATGTTCTTTATCCACGAGATCCTCTTCTTATTTTGCATCTCTCTGTGCCTCTTTCAGTTATCTGCAGTTTTTGTATGTCTTTTTTAGTTAAGATCCATGTCTCTGCTCCATATGTAAGAACTGGAACGATGCAATGATTAAACACTTTTCTTTTAAGACATAGTGGCATATTGCTTTTGCAAATTATACTGGTTCTTTCAAAAGCTCTCCAGCCAAGTTTTGTACAGTGATTAATTTCTTCATCAATCTGACCCTTGCTGGATATCTGTTGTCCAAGGTAAACGTAGGTATCGGTTCCTCGCGCTTTGCCCCATCAATCGCTAAATCTTCATTTCTTGAAAAAAACATTGTATATCATTTTTGGCTTCTGAAAGTTTATCTTTAGTCCCACTTCTTTACTCTTGTCAGCAAGTTTCTGGATCATACTCTGCAGCTCTGAAAGGGTAGTTGCAAAAATCAGCAAAACTGAAGTGAGTTAAATAATTTCCATTAATCTTTATGACCGCCTAATAAAGAAGTAGTTTGGGAACCTGTATATAGACATTGTAACGTATACTCTATATTCACTTTCCTTTTGATTTTACTATCTCTGGTTATTTTATTTTACTATGTAAATTATCTTCCTACTGAACGAAATATTATTTCACCCGCTGAATGAGATCTGGCAATGAGTGTAAGTCATGACGTGGTGGTAGCTAGTATATAGGCGCGTTCATCGAGACTAGTTGGTGTGGAGTTGTGTTGTTGAGGTTGATGTGTTGGCGTTGCGAGGTGTTGTTATGAGAGTGTGTGTACTATAAGAGGAAAGTTTATTCATTATTATGTACAAGATATATGGGTGCCTTAGTTGACCAAGAGTCTCGGAAATAAACAAGTTTGTCAGTAAGTTCAGTCTTTCTCAATTCTTAGTTTTGTCAGACCTCTGTCTGGCTGTTAGGTTTATGACTTTGATTACTTAATATAAATAACCAGCGTTGAGACTTTGTTTAAGTTCATAATTAACGAGTAACAACACCCTTTTGGGAATTCATTATTTTGAAGCTTAGAGCATTATTCATTCATAATAATTAGCTTAGCAAAGATAAACAAAGCTAATTCATTATAATTGGCGCCCGAACTTTTCTCGAACACGAGATCCTGACTATTATTACCCATGGCTTCCGTACCTGAGACAACTGCAAATTTCCACCTTCCGGCAAGTCTCGAGGGTAATGGTGTTTGTTTGGACAATTTGTACGAAGCCTGTGGCTCTGACTTTGATATGAATGATCTACACATACCCAAGCATTCTTCACCATCTCGTAATGCACCAGCTTCTTATCACTCTGAGTCGCGGGTCGTACCTGAGGGAATTCAATCCTCTCAGCGAAGCAGAATGCTTGCTCATTTCGTGCCGCATGCAGGAACAATTCATTTCAATGGTTTGGAGGGGTCTTTAAAGTTCCTCGAAGATCTGGAAGATCATTTTGATCTCTATAATATTCCGGAAGACTGCAAGGTCCAAATTGCCGGGACTTGCTTGAGGGATACCGCCAAGACCTGGTATCGGCAGTGGCGAGGGTCGAACCCGGATTCTCATTATGAGAATTTCCGTGCAGAATTCTTGGAGGTCTTTCCTTTCGGCCTCAGTCGAGCTAGCCTTGCTCAACAGCTGTTTTCGCGTCAACAAGGTCCCAATGATAGCCCTGTTGCATTTGCGTTGGAAACTACACGCCTATATAATCTATGGGATCCACATGCCAGTCATGTTGACATGTTGGATACCCTCGTACAGCAGCTCGACCCATTCTTACAAGATTTTCTTGAGGTTCGACACCCTACCACCATTCATGAATGCCTTCGCCTCATACGCACGTATGAAGAGCGACATGGCAAACATGCTTCAACTCACCATGCTCGGGCACCCCGCGAGGCTTATTCCGAAAACCCTCAGCGGCATAATAGACAAAACTTTCAGCGCGAGCATACACAGGTGCCCACCCAAGCTTCATACGTTCCACCACACAGAAGAGTGGCGAACCAACAGCGAGTTTCTGAGCAAGCTTCGGGATATCGTCATAATGCACAGTATGCTCGACCCCGTTTCACTCGGCAGCATTCGGAACGTTCTCATGCCCAGGGCAATAATAATTTTTCTGCCCGTGCTGAGGGCAGACGTAACGAATATGAAAATGTCAACAGACACGCGGAGTTCCCGACGCAGGGTTCACGCAATTTTCCTTATCGTGAAAATTTTCCCGATACCCGGCAGGGTCGAGGTTTCCGACCACATGATAACACCACCAGAATTCCTTTAAAACTTCCACAGGAAGTAGACGAAGGAGTCGGTCCTGCTTCCTGATACCAAACATTCTGACCCTAAAACAGTATTAGTGACTGTTCAAACTCCTCAGTTGCCTGATGTATTCTTGACACTTGAAGACGTTATTGTCGAGACAAAGTTCGACACTGGGTCTGAGATATCAGCCCTAAATACAAAGTTTTGCAATGACGTTTTTTCTGCAATACACGTTCAGCCTGCAACGCAGTATTTGCGAGGTGCCAATAATGAAATCTTCAGTATCGCAGGAACTGTCACATTATCTTTAGGGCTGGGAAAAGCTCGTTTTACACATTCTTTCCTGCTTACAGACGAGCTACCCGTGAAATGTCTCATGGGTATGGACTTTATTAACAAGTTTCAAATAACTTTGAATTTTGTACAACATGTGATTTCCTTTCCGGAACCTGTCGAAATGATTCCGACGGTTCCTGTAGATATTACGAGTTTATTGTTGAGTGACCAATTGAATGAGGGGCAACGAGACCAGCTTTCTCTCCTTTTACAGGAAAGCCCTGGTTTATTTTCGGATCAACCTGGTTTCACACAGGTGGTTTATCATGTTATTGACACTGATGGTTCGAAACCCATTGCGACGAAACCTTACCCTTGTGCTCCACATAAAAAACAGGAAATGATTAAGCAGGGCATAATCAGGGAATCAACAAGCGCCTGGGCTGCTCCTGCCTTCTTGGTTCCAAAGAAACAACCAAATGAATTTCGTTTCGTGACAGATTTTCGCAAACTCAACCAAGTCACAAAAACAATCAATTATCCCCTACCTGTCATGTCACATATTCTAAATGACTTGTCGTCAACCAAATGGATGTCAACTTTGGATTTGGCGAGTGGATATTGGCAGGTGGCAGTACATCCGGACTCTGTCGATAAAACAGGCTTTGTGACTCCTTTTGGGGCCTATGAATATTTACGTATGCCTTTTGGTTTAGCTTCTGCACCTGCTACTTTCCAAAAGCTTATGGACACGGTTCTCAGACCTGTCCTGGGTCCCCATGTGCATGTCTATTTGGATGATATTATTATAACATCAGAGACTTTTGACGAGCACCTTTCTCTGCTCAAACAGGTGTTCCAACTTATATACAATGCTGGCTTGACGTTAAAACCTAGTAAATGCCAGATAGCGCGGGACGAGATTGTATATCTGGGGTTGAAAATTACTCCCCACGGTTTATTCACTGATAATGAAAAAAATTAGGCCTATTGTTGACTTTCCTCGGCCTAAAACAGCAAAAGAACTATCCCGCTTTCTGGGAATGACCGGTTGGTATCAGCAGTTCGTCCCCGCTTGTGTTACAATATGTGAGCCCTTGTATGCTTTAAAGCGTAAATACAAGAAGTTTATTTGGACACCTGAAGCTAACGCTGCATTCGAAACACTGAAGTCTGCATTGACTCAGCCTCCGGTGTTGGCTTTCCCGGATCATACTAAAGAATTTGATATTTATACTGATGCATCCGGAGTTGGTCTTGGTTGCGTTTTGTCACAAGCTGGGCATCCAATAGCTTTTGCGTCTCGTACTTTAGCCAAAGCTGAACGCAATTATTCAGCTACGGAACGTGAATGTCTTGCTGTTGTGTATGCACTGAATAAATTTCAATGTTATCTTAATGAATTGACGGTTAACATAATTACGGATCATTCTGCCCTTCAGTATTTAAATTCTGCTAAGCACCTATCTCAAAGACTTATGAAGTGGGCTCTGAAGTTACAAGAGAGCAATATCAAAATTTCGTATCAGCCAGGTAATAAGAATCAATTACCGGACGCATTATCTTGCGTTCCGATTAGTGGGGTCCCCACCGAAACTACTCCTGGATGTCAGCCTTTACTTCTGATAGCTGATATCACATCCAGAGAGCAGATAATGGCAGAATTAATAAATGATCCAGATTTTGGGGATATTTACAATTTTTTGCTGGCGGGTTCGCCCCCACAAAGTGATCCTTCTCTGGCTGGAAGGTCACAACATTTTGAAGTAATAGAGGGTCTTCTTTATTATACAAAATCTCGGACCATTAGGGCAGAGTTTCGCCCATGTATTCCGCGAACCCTTAGAATGGCTCTTTTAAATGAATTTCATGACAAACCTCTTGCAGGCCATTTAGGTATTCGCAAGACCCGTTGTAAATTGCGGGATGTTGCCTATTGGCCTGGCATGTACCAAAGTGTGCTCGCATACGTTCAATCATGTCACTTGTGTCAGATTAATAATTATCGTAATGTAAGACCGGCCGGTCACTTGAAATCTAGTTCAAGTTCTCATGTATTTGATATTATTTCTATAGATTTATTGGGACCTTATCCATTATCTGTTAAAAATAAAGCTCGTTATGTTTTAGTACTAACTGATAATTTTTCTAAATGGGTTGAAGTTTTTCCCATTAAAGCCGCTACGGCTGAGATTATTTGTAATGTCTTAGTTAATGAAGTATTTTCTAGATATGGTGCACCTAATAAAGTAGTTTCGGATAATGGTCCTCAATTTATTTCTGACATTTTTGAAAGAATGTGTGCGAGACTACACATTAAACACAAATTCATTTCCCCATATCATCCCCAGAGTAATCCTGCGGAACGTGTTAACCGAACGTTAGTGAAAATGATTGCGACTTTTGTAATGGACCACCATGAAAGATGGGATGACCATTTAGAACTTTTTGCGTTCGCCCTCCGCTCGTCTGTCCACGAGTCTACTAAAATTACTCCTGCAGAACTTTTTCTGGGTCGCAAAATTAAAACCCCTTTTGAAAATTTAACGGGGATTATCGACGAATTAAACCAGCGACCAACTCCGCAATCAGTACACATTATGGCAGAAAAAGCTCGTGTTGCAATGCTAGGAGCACAAGCGGCTCAAGCACGATATTATAATTCTAGGCGTAGGGAACCAGATCTTGTCGTTGGAGATCTCAATCTCGTGGAAACGCACTTCCAGTCTTCTGTTTCGCATACTTTAGTGAAGAAATTTGCACCCAGCTACGAAGGTCCATATCGGGTGGCAAATGTCTTTGACAATAATATTGTTCTGGAGAAACCGAACAACCATTTTCAATATGTACATGTTGATCAATGTCGCAAGTATCACGAACGGAATATCGATTTCATTATCAATCCTACTCAACCTTCTGTTCCACAGACTCAAGAATCTATCTCTCATGTTCAACCGCCAGAAATTGTGGACGAACCACCGAACATTTTTGACGAATCACCAGTGATTTTTCCTTCACCCTCCCCCTCCGGACGAGTTTCTACACCCGCAACCTGATTCTCCCATGAGACCAAGGCTCGAATCGAGTTCGTCGAATACTAGTATCGTTCCTTTCCCTCCAACCATTGCCAAGACTATTGCTGCGCCGTTTCCGGCTAACTCTGCACCAACGCGGGATACTTCTTCTTTGAATACCTCATCGGAAAGTATTCCTATAGGCAAATCTAAACATCGCCCTGCACGACCGCTGAATTACAGCAGCGACTCAGAGGCGTCGGACATTTCTGATTTATCAGTTATGAATCCAACATTTCATATTCCACACCGTCCAGCACCACCAAAAGCTGGGCGCAAACGTGACTTGTCTCCCCAATCTGCTTCGCCGCAACAGCGACGAAGGCAGAAATCTTTGCATCCACCCGGGTTTCGCCCCTGGAACCTACGTTCAGGGCAAACAGGGCCGATGCCTGCTACTACTATCATGCCCCGTGGGCGTAAACGAAAGCAAGCGATGTGGCCAGAGACACGTCCGTCCAAAAAGATACTGGAAGGACACAACGGGCCCCAGCACCAAGGGACTTCATATCCAAAGCCTGGGGGAGCCCGTTCCTATCAGCCGCAGCAGGGATTTCCGGACCGCCAGACTTCTGACGTTCCTGACCGTTCTTCTCAGCAGCAGGGATTTCCGGACCGCCAGACTTCTGACGTTCCTGACCGTTCTTCTCAGCCGCAGGGATTTCCAGACCGCCAGACTTCTGACGTTCCTGACCGTTCTTCTCAGCCGCAGGGATTTCCAGACCGCCAGACTCCTGACCGTTCTTCTCAGCCGCAAGGGATTCCGGAACGCCAGACTTCTGACCGTTCTTCTCAGCCGCAGGGATTTCCAGACCGCCAGATTCCTGACCGACAACAGACCGAAGTTCCATTACCGTCCCGGAAGAGATCCAAGCCACCTGATTTCACCAGTCCCATTAGGCCTGGAAAACGTTATCGCACTAGAATTTTTTATGCGTCCTCGAGATAAGTAAGTTCTCGTGGACAGGTTCTTTTCTCAGTTTGTTGTTTTTCCTGCACGACCAGTTGGCGTGTCAGAATTTCTTTTTTTCGTGTGGGCCTATGCATTCTTTTTTGTGTATATATGTGTGTGTTTTTTTTATATTTCTTCTATGTCCATCTACTAATCCACTTTTTTTTGTATGTATCTATGTGCTTAGGGGTAAAATAATAAAATTGTTACTGTTAGGCAGCTCCAGGTAAATTTCGCTGCTGATACAGTTGTTATGTATTTCAACGACTAAGGCGAACGTAATTTGAAATGAAAATAATAAAATTGTTACTGTTAGGCAGCTCCAGGTAAATTTCGCTGCTGATACAGTTGTTCTGTATTTCAACGAATGAGGCGAACGTAATTTGAAATGAAAATAATAAAATTGTTACTGTTAGGCAGCTTCAGGCAATCTTCGCTGCTGATACAGTTGTTATGTATTTCAACGAATGAGGCGAACGTAATTGGAAATGAAAATAATAAAATTGTTACTGTTAGGCAGCTTCAGGCAATCTTCGCTGCTGATACAGTTGTTCTGTATTTCAACGAATGAGGCGAACGTAATTTGAAATGAAAATAATAAAATTGTTACTGTTAGGCAGCTTCAGGCAATCTTCGCTGCTGATACAGTTGTTATGTATTTCAACGAATGAGGCGAACGTAATTTGAAATGAAAATAATAAAATTGTTACTGTTAGGCAGCTTCAGGCAATCTTCGCTGCTGATACAGTTGTTATGTATTTCAACGAATGAGGCGCACGTCATTTGAAATTAAAAAAAATGATTCCTGCTAGGCAGAATAAAAGGAAAGTATGCCGATGCAGGTTTGGTTTGTTCTACACTACAAATTTCACAGTCGAATACAGATTCGTAAATTGTCATGCCAAGTTGATAATGTAAATACGGCTACCACCAAACAACAAATCAAAAAAAGATCGAGAAACGTCAATCATCGAAATGTAAGACTTACACTCCAAAATTGATAGGTTTTTCGGACATAAAAACAGAAAAAAAAAAAATTAAGGGGGAGATGATGTAACGTATACTCTATATTCACTTTCCTTTTGATTTTACTATCTCTGGTTATTTTATTTTACTGTGTAAATTATCTTTCCTACTGAACGAAATATTATTTCACCCGCTGAATGAGATCTGGCAATGAGTGTAAGTCATGACGTGGTGGTAGCTAGTATATAGGCGCGTTCATCGAGACTAGTTGGTGTGGAGTTGTGTTGTTGAGGTTGATGTGTTGGCGTTGCGAGGTGTTGTTATGAGAGTGTGTGTACTATAAGAGGAAAGTTTATTCATTATTATGTACAAGATATATGGGTGCCTTAGTTGACCAAGAGTCTCGGAAATAAACAAGTTTGTCAGTAAGTTCAGTCTTTCTCAATTCTTAGTTTTGTCAGACCTCTGTCTGGCTGTTAGGTTTATGACTTTGATTACTTAATATAAATAACCAGCGTTGAGACTTTGTTTAAGTTCATAATTAACGAGTAACAACACCCTTTTGGGAATTCATTATTTTGAAGCTTAGAGCATTATTCATTCATAATAATTAGCTTAGCAAAGATAAACAAAGCTAATTCATTATAACATGTATTGTATATGCACGACATCTTCATTAAGACTGTATATAGACTTTTTCACTGAATGGCCGTGTTATTGAAGTGATTTATATATATGTGCTGAACAAGTTCAACACAGGTAGTGACCATAGATTGGTGAGATGTAAGATGCACCTCAACACTAAACTTGAACGTGGCAAGCTCATAAGACAAACAAAATCTATTGACATAACCAACCTTAAAAAACACCATAATACCTTCAAGTTGGAACTGAAGAACAGGTTCTCTGCTTTAGAAGGCCTAACATCAGAAGAAGTGGACATCTCTGAAGTTAACAGAAAAATAACCAAAGCTCTTATGGAAACAGCAACAAAATCAGCTGGGTCTAAGAACAAGTTGCATGTAAATAAATTATCCGGAAAAACGAAAATGTTGATGCAAAAAAGATGAGAGATGAGGACAACTAAAGAAGATGTGACTTCCAAAGTGGAATATATAGAGCTATGCAAGACAGTACGAAAAAGTATCACTGAAGACGTAAGAAAATTCAACTGTGAACTAGTGAGGAAAGCAATTGAAAACAACCAAAGCCTAAAGATAGCAAAGGGACATCTCAGTAAGGGAAGAAAACAGATTATGGCACTGACAAAAGAAGATGGTTCTGTAACAAGAAATAGAGGCGAAATTTTGACAAGAGTGAAAGATTTCTACTCCAAATTATATAAAAGGGATGATACATGCACTCCAGACATCATGAAAGATACCAGTACCAGAGTTCCTCCAGTCCTTCCAGCAGAAGTTGCACATGCAATCAAGAACATGAAGCGGGGAAAAGCTCCAGGAGAAGATGGAATTACTGTAGACATCATACAAGAAGCAAGTGGAGAAATCGAAACAAATTTTCACTCGATGCCTTAATGAAGGAAAGATTCCTGAGGATTGGAACACCGCTACAATGATCCTGCTACATAAGAAAGGTGACATTGAGGATCTCGGAAACTACAGACCTATCAGCCTCCTATCAGTAGTTTATAAAATCTTCACTAAAGTTCTTTCACACCGCTTGAAGGTAACACTGGACATGGCTCAACCGAGAGAACAAGCTGGATTCAGGAGTGGCTGCAGCACAATAGATCATATCCACGTACTGAGAGAACTAATTGAAAGAGCGAAGGAATATGAACTTCCATTGTGCATGGCTTTTATCGATTATGAAAAAGCCTTTGATTCGGTGAAACCATCAGCAGTTACAATGGCTCTGAAAACCTGCGGTATTGAAGATGCATACATTAATATTATTAATAACATCTATGAAAATGCAAGTGCAAAGATTAGGCTGTTTGAAAATACAACACACATAAAAATTGGAAAGGGAGTGAGACAAGGTGACACCATATCTCCGAAGCTCTTTAATGCCACATCGGAGGGTGTTTTTCAGTCACTGAGCTGGGAAAACAAGGGGATAAAGATTAATGGAGATTATCTAACCCACCTTCGTTTTGCTGATGACGTAGTCATTTTTGCAACTAGCCCATCAGAGCTGCAGAGTATGATCCAGGAACTTGCTGACAAGAGTAAAGAAGTGGGATTAAAAATGAACTTTCAGAAGACAAAAGTGATGTTCAATGCTTTTACAAGAAATGAAGATTTATCGATTGATGGAGAAAAGCTGGAGATAACAGATACGTACGTTTATGTTGGACAGCAGATATCAAGTGAGGGTCACATTGATGAAGAAATTAATCGGCGTACAAAACTTGCCTGGAGAGCTTTTGGAAGAAACAGCATAATTTTCAAGAGCAATATGCCATTATGTCTTAAAAGAAAAGTGTTCGATCAATGCATCCTTCCAGTGCTTACGTATGGTGCAGAGACGTGGACCTTAACTAAAAGAGACATACAAAGGCTGCAGACAACTCAAAGAAGCATGGAGAGGTGCATGCTTGGTATAACCAGGAGAGATAAGAAGAGGAACTCGTGGATCCGAAAAATGACGAGAGTGGAAGACATCATGATCAGAATTAAATCCCTGAAATGGCAATGGGCTGGACATACTGCCAGAAGGACAGACCATAGATGGACAGCCGAAATTTTAGACTGGATTCCAAGGGACAGGAAAAGACCCAGAAAAAGACCACATGGGAGATGGGTGGATGAAATTCGTAAATATGCGGGAGTGACATGGAGGAGACTGGCACAAGACAGACCGTTGTGGAGGAAACTTGGGGAGACCTTCGTCCAGCAGTGGATTGATAATGGTTGACAATGATGATGATGATATCATCAGTGACATGGAGGAGACTGGCACAAGACAGACCGTTGTGGAGGAAACTTGGGGAGACCTTCGTCCAGCAGTGGATTGATAATGGTTGACAATGATGATGATGATATCATGTCACCCCTGCATACTTTCGAATTTCATCCACTCATCTCCCATGTGGTCTTCTTCTGGGTCTTTTCCTGTCCCTTGGAATCCAATCTAAAATTTCGGCTGTCCATCGATGGTCTGTCCTTCTGGCAGTATGTCCAGCCCATTGCCATTTCAGGGATTTAACTCTGATCATGATGTCTTCCACTCTTGTCATTTTTCGGATCCACGTGTTCCTCTTCTTATCTCTCCTGGTTACACCAAACATGCACCTCTCCATGCATTTTTGAGTTGTCTGCAGCCTTTGTATGTCTCTTTTAGTTAAGGTCCACGTCTCTGCACCATACGTAAGCACTGGAAGGATGCATTGATCAAACACTTTTCTTTTAAGACATAATGGCATATTGCTCTTGAAAATTATGCTGTTTCTTCCAAAAGCTCTCCAGGCAAGTTTTGTACGCCGATTAATTTCTTCATCAATGTGACCCTCACTTGATATCTGCTGTCCAAGATAAACGTACGTGTCTGTTATCTCCAGCTTTTCTCCATCAATCGATAAATCTTCATTTCTTGTAAAAGCATTGTACATCACTTTTGTCTTCTGAAAGTTCATTTTTAATCCCACTTCTTTACTCTTGTCAGCAAGTTCCTGGATCATACTCTGTAGCTCTGATGGGGTAGTTGCAAAAATGACTATGTCATCAGCAAAACGAAGGTGGGTTAGATAATCTCCATTAATCTTTATCCCTTTGTTTTCCCAGTTCAGTGATTGAAAGACATTTTCCAATGTGGCATTAAAGAGCTTCGGAGATATGGTGTCACCTTGTCTCACTCCTTTTTCAATTTTTATGTGTGTTGTATTTTCAAACAGCCGAATCTTTGCACTTGCATTTTCATAGATGTTATTAATAATATTAATGTATGCATCTTCAATACCGCAGGATTTCAGAGCCATTGCAACTGCTGATGGTTTCACCGAATCAAAGGCTTTTTCATAATCGATAAAAGCCATGCACAATGGAAGCTCATATTCCCTCGCTCTTTCAATTAGTTCTCTCAGTACGTGGATATGATCTATTGTGCTGTAGCCACTCCTGAATCCAGCTTGTTCTCTCGGTTGAGCCATGTCCAGTGTCACCTTCAAGCGGTGTGAAAGAACTTTAGTGAAGATTTTATAAACCACTGATAGGAGGCTGATAGGTCTGTAGTTCCTGAGATCCTCAATGTCACCTTTTTTATGTAGCAAGATCATTGTAGCGTTGTTCCAATCCTCAGGAATTTTCCCTTCATTAAGGCATCGAGTGAAAATTTGGGCGAGTACTGTTTCGATTTCTCCACTTGCTTCTTGTATGATGTCTATAGTAATTCCATCTTCTCCTGGAGCTTTTCCCTGCTTCATGTTCTTGATTGCATGTGCAACTTCTGCTGGAAGGACTGGAAGAACTCTGGTACTGGTACCTTTCATGATGTATGGAGTACATGTATCATCCCTTTCATATAATTTGGAGTAGAAATCTTTCACTCTTGTCAAAATTTCTCCTCTATTTCTTGTTACAGAACCATCTCCTTTTCTCAGTGCCATAATCTGTTTTTCCCCTTACTGAGATGTCCCTTTGCTATCTTTAGGCTTTGGTTGTTTTCAATTACTTTCCTTACTAGTTCACAGTTGAATTTCCTTACGTCTTCAGTGATACTTTTTCGTACTGTCTTGCATAGCTCTATATATTCCACTTTGGAAGTCACATCTTCTTTAGTTGTCCTCATCACTCTTCTTTTTTGCATCAACATTTTGGTTTTTCCTGATAATTTGTTCACATGCAATTTGTTCTTAGACCCAGCTAATTTTGTTGCTGTTTCCATAAGAGCTTTGGTTACTTTTCTGTTAACTTCTGAAATATCCACTTCTTCCGATGTTAGGCCTTCTAAAGCAGAGAATTTGTTCTTCAGTTCCAATTTGAAGGTATTATGGTGTTTTTTAAGGTTGGTTATGTCAATACATTTTGTTTGTCTTATGAGCTTGCTACGTTCGAGTTTAGTGTTGAGGTGCATCTTACATCTCACCAATCTATGGTCACTGCCTGTGTTGAACTTGTTTAGCACACTGCAGTCTTCTATGATGAATTTTTTGTTACACATAATAAAATCAATTTCACTTGTCGTCCCATTTGGATGTCTCCATGTCCATTTCCTGTGTGGCTTTTTCTTGAAAAAGGAGTTCAAGATGAAAAACCCTTCTGCCTCTGCAAACTCTACGAGAGTATTTCCACGCTGGTTTCTGTTGCCGTGACCGAATTTACCTACTGATGTTTCATTCTGTTGCCGTTGCCCTATTTTTGCATTGAAATCTCCTATAATTATCTTCAAGTGCTGCTTACCTTTATTATTTAGATCACGAATTTCCTCATAAAATTCTTCAATTTCTTCTTCAGCATGACTTGTGGTGGGTGCATAAGTTTGAATAATCTGAGCCTGGTATCTTCTCGAGAGTTGGATAACGAGTCGTGCAGCTCTGTCAGAGGAACTTTCAACTTCTACAACTTTATCCTTCAGTTTCTTGTTTATGATAAATCCAACACCACTAGTTCTGACAGTATCTGTCCCACGATAGTAGAAGAGATGTCCACTTTTCAGTTCAATGAGATCTTCTCCTTTTCTCCTTACCTCACTTAGCCCGACGATGTCCCACTTGATCCTTTGTAGTTCCTCTTCCAATTCAAGAAGCCTTGAATCAGAAGATAGGGAGCGTCCGTTGTACGTAGCCAAGGTCAGCATCAGATGGCAGCCTAGTCCGGTCCTCCGGGGATTCTTAGCACCCTCTGCCTTCATGTCGCACTGGCCGCTGCCTTGGCCAGGTACATTCCAGCTGCCGGAGACTGAGGGCCAAGATTTAAGTTGTGGAGTCATTTTGGAGGGGTTTGGCCATAACTCACCACGCTGGCCAAGCGGGTTGGTGAGTGTGGGATAGCATTTCCTCTAATCCCGATGGTATAGTTATACCGCTATTGGCGGTCGTCAGAGCCCCTTTAGTGGGAACAGGATGTACCACGAGAAGGCGGGGTTGACATTTGTCAAGGAGAGGCTGTGATGTTACGCATCACCTGACCTTACATCCCGATGATTATATATATATATATATATATACTGTATACTGTAATGCTAATTCAAATGCTAACTCCTAGTTCATCAACAGAAAGACATTTTGCAATGTGGCATTGAAGAGTTTGGAGATATTGGTCTCCTTGTCTCACTCCCTTTCCTATTTTATTAGTGCTGTGTGCTCAAATAGTCTAACCTTTGCACTTGCATTTTTCACAGATGTTATTAATAATGCTAATGTAGGCATCTTCAGTTCCGCAGGATGTCAAAGCCATCACAACTGCTGATGGTTTTACGGAATCAAATATATGTGTGTTTAGTTAAGATTTTTAGCTGCTACAAACGACTGAGAAGTAATCCAAGTTCAACGAAACGATCTGAGCTTCAAGGTAAGTTAAAACTGAAGTTAAGAGAAACTTTACTGTGAAGTTCAAATCTGCAACCCAATTAAACAATTATAATATATTATAAACGCTAAGATTTTCTTATTATTTTTTTTTTTGCATTTCAGTGGTGAATGACCATCGTCAGCAACTCCATACGCTATAAACAGTCTCCTCTCCATGATTTGGAGCTAGTGCTTTTGGAGAGAGCCAGTACCGTAAGACAAACACACCACCCATGCCTCACCGGGGAATCATCTCGGACGGTCAGAAGCCAATGCGCCACCAGGCGCCGAACGCTAAGATGTACAATGACAACTTGTATACGAAGGTGCCTTCCATTGTGCTGAAAGCCGAAACTACAGAAACCAGACGCTAAATTCTAGAATCGGTGTCGAAGTGGTCAAAGGCGTAAGTTTTTGGATAGTCGTCGGAGTTGGGCCCACGCTAGGGTTCCGGATGAAGGACTGGGGATGTGCTTTCCCTACCAGCTTTCGTTCTCCCCTTTTTCTTGTTGGTTCAGTGGCTTTGTATTATGGACGGGTGACTTCCTATAGCTTTCTTTTTTTTCGTTCGGAGGTTTAACGGTCACGTGATCAACTGAATTGGGTATAAGCAGTCACCCATCCGTAATTTCGGGCCAATGGCTCCAGTGAAGGGAGAGAGACAGGGCTGTAAGACAAACACATATTCCAGGTCTCACCTGGGCCCATCTCGGAAAAATGATTTTTTTTTATTGGAGGTTTTAACGAACACCGTGATCAACTCAATAGGCTATAAGCAATCGCCCGTCGCTAATTTAGGGCCACTGGTTCCAGGGAATGGAGAGATCCAGCGCTGTAAGACAAACACAGCATCCATGCCTCACCGGGATTCGAACCGGGACCCCTTTCGGACGAATTATCAGAGGCCATCGCTTGTACCACTGCGCCACCGTGGCGGCGAAGAATGATTTGGAAGCCAAAGCTCTGTACCACTCTGACACAAGGGAGGCTTCATAGCTTATAAAGCTGCTCTTTGTGGTCATTAACCCCTTCCCCCAAATTGGAGTCTGAAAGTGGACCTATCAGAGTGCGTCGTGCTCAGTTTGGATATGTGAAATGCCCGAGGTATGTTTCCCATTGTGTAGCGTGTAAAATATTCCTTTATGCCACCGCTGAGTACCTTTATTGATGAAAACCTTTTCTATTTTTAGAAATAGGCTGGTGACGAAATTAATTTTACATGAAAGTCGTTTTAACTACACATATTGTAGGATTTTAGACTTTCAGACCGGAAAATATTATGTGGTTTTGGAGAAAACGAACGTCTTGCTGTATGATCGTCAGAAAAAATATTCGGTATTTTATGAAAGTATAGCGAAGTAAATTTCTCCGCCATTTTTGTCGACGCCGGGCATCGAAACCGAGTCCCCTCACTCCGGAATAAGTCGGTTTCCCAACTGAACTACGCGGACGTATGCTCTCGCTGCTATCTGCCTTTATCTCATGTGCGTCCTGCGGTTCAAGCACGTCACAAAAGACAAAGGAAACTGGCCATGTACCCAGATGTAATATGAAATGTGAAAATCTCAGTTGCAAAACTCACAATTCTACTAGCTTAATCACGGATTGCACTTTTCCCCCAAAGTCTGCTGAAATTTTATTTAGACTCTATAATCATTGTACTTTTGCCAGTGTCCGTCACTCAACGAAAGTGTACTTCAAAACAGGGCGAGTGCTGTTAAATGTACTCACGAAATCATATCTGGGTGCTCTCCCCGTTTCTCCTCAGAGCGCGACAAACATTGTGTGTGGGAAAGGAAGCTTCGAGAAAAGTTATCCATCAATTAGAAAGCTGTAGTCCTCGTAAAAACTTGTTACAAAGAATGGCCTGAAGCATTTTCCTACAAGAACATAACGTAAGAAATGGAATAGACCTCGTCGCCATCCTTTCTATTATACACTGTCCTACCAAACAATATCCGAACACCTGCAAATAATCCTTGTTTTCAGAAAATTTAATATTGTGTGCCGAAACCTTTGGGTCTTTTGATGGCCTCTAGTCTTTATGGAATACTCTCCACCGGTTTCTTGTAAATGCCCGCTAATGTGTTTTATCATTTGGTCTTCAAAACAGCGACCAGTTCAGCTTTGCTTTTTAAGCGATTTCTTTAACGCAGCCCACAATTCAATTCGTACCACTGATTTTCTGTAAGGTTCAGGTCAGGACACTAGACTAACCAGTCCAACATTTCGGCTTTCGTGTCCTCAAACCTACCTGTAACAAATCCAGCAGAATATATACCTGTAACAAATCCACCTACCTGTAACAAATCCAGCAGCATTGTCCTGCTGATAGAGTTATTGGCCTTCCCCCCAAATCTTCCACAAAGTTGGTAGGGCATAATTTTTCATGGTTTGATTGTAGTGCATAATTTTTCAGCATTCGTGTTTTTGTCCAAAAAGACTAATGAGTCGAAACTGAAACATTAAAAAAGATCTATACCATCACGCTGCCCCACCAAACTTAATTTTCCCCACCAAACTTAATTTTCAGGACGAAACAGTTCGAAAGGTGCCTTTCTCTCGTTATACATCATACCCAAGAACGACCATCCAACGTGTATGCTGTGTATCGTGATTCGTCAGCCCACGGTACAGAGTTTCATTGGTCGACAGTCCAAGAATGAAGTTCCTTACGCCGCCCCGGTGGCGCAGTGGTCTAAGCTATGGCCTCTGATCATTCGTCCGTAAGGGGTCCGGGTTCGAATCCCGGTGAAGCATGGATGTTGTGTTTGTTTTACGGCACTGGCTCTCTCCCTTCCCTGGAGCCAGTGACCCTAAATTAGGGACGGGCGACTGCTTATAGCCCATTGAGTTGCTCACGGTGGTCGTTAAACCTCCAATCAAAAAAAAAAAAAAAAAAAGAAGTTCCTTACACCACGTTATTATAGAGCTGGGATTAGTCGAAGGGACTGGCGGCTTATAGATGACTATTCGACCGTTGTAACGTATGTCGCGCATCGTCCTGCGAACTGAACTGGTGCTAACATCACTCCCAGTAGTCTCCCATAGGAACTTGAGTGAACTGAGACAGTGATTTGCCTTCTGAATGGACAGTCCTTTGCAGACCTCTTCTCTCACGTTCTGTTAGCTTCGGAGCTTTACCGGATCGTTTCTGGGCAGATTGAGGCCCAGTGCGTTGCCATTTGCATATCACATCACATAGCATCAACCTAGAGACCTCAATGCTGCATAAATGTCATGTACAGAGTGATTGGCCATGTTGCACCCTGATATGAATTCCCGCTGGAAATCAGTTAATTCTGTCGATCTAGACATCTTACTTTAACAGTCGTATCTCATTATAGCCGTACAAGAATGTTTTTAGTTGGATATGCTGCATAGCGCTTCCGTAACACCTAATTCATCAGCAAAAAAGGTATACCTGGATATTAACGGTAAAGTGGCTCATCTTTTTCTGTATTTTAAAGAGGATTTTCTGAATTAGCTTCACATTTGGTTGCAAAATAGGATATGGTTGAAATGGAGCCCTCCAATTCTTAAACTATGATTTCTTTTTCCTTTTTCCTTTGGAAAAATATTTCAAGCTCTCTATCTCAGGGATCTAGGAAATCTTGCGTTCTATTATGCTGAGGATGTTAATTCTTTTTAAAACGATTTTCCAGCAACATAATTAATGTAAATGAGAACCCACCGGACAATATCACAAGTTTTCAGTCATCACTAGTCAAGGTTTTATGCTCATGACACCATCTTTTACGAATTCTAGCGTTGGTTTCTGTGATTATAGGTTTAGCAGTTATAGCTCTTCCATGGATGTTGGCTTCGCGAAGATCTCTGCAGACTGTCTTTTGTGTAAACAGAGTCTCCCATGTGTATATTGAGGTCTGCTGTCACTTTTGCAGCAGTAGCTCTGTGTTGTTTGGACACAATCCTTGTTAGTGTTCGACAGTGCCTCTAATTCAATCACGGTTTTCACCCACTATTCTATTTCGCTGATGAAGTCTTGCCATACTTTCTGTATGCAGTCATAACGGCGAGGACTGTTGCTCTTGAAACACCGAACAATTTGACTGTTATGGTTATATACGCCCCTGATGAATAGGCTCCCACGATTTGTTCGCTTTGGAAGCCTGACAGGCCACTCATTTCACCGACCGCTCGAAAGAACCGCAACTTAACACAACTTATAATACACTGGCATACAACCTGCAGAAGATATACACTCATTATCATAAAAATCCGTGCACCAAGAAAAAACTGTGCGATTAACGCGAAACTCGGCGAATAGCTACGGGGTGGGCAGACATGCAAATGATTAAAGTTTCGTGCGATTCCGCATGCCCGTGCATCCAAGACAGCCGCTGCAATCGCAATCCTTGGGGGCTTATAAGGCGCAGCGCAGGGGACTCCACATTCGCGCCGAAGTGCACGGTAAGAGTCAGGTAAGATCCCTGAGTGATAGACATGCTGATGAGCCGCTGTAGATGTGCGTACGGGCAATTAACGGAGTTTGAACGAGACCGTGTCGTCGGGATGCGAGAGGCAGGGTGGTCGGCGCGCCGTATGAGCCGCTATTTGGGAAGGGCGGCCAGTACGGTGCGATCGTGTTGAGAGTAATGGACACGAGAAAGCACCCGGATACGGCGGACTGGCTCTAGACGACCCAGACACACCACCAGCAGAGAGGACCGTGGGATCGTGACAGCGGCACGCACAGATGCAACGACGTCCTTGTCCAATATCCAGAGACATTGGCAGCTGTACAAGTGACTCCTATGTCCCCCAGAACCATTTCCAGATGCCTGACAGAGGCGAATCTCGACTGCTCTTACGTTTTCTGCCATTAACACCTGACCATCGTCGGCGTCGATTGCAGTGGTCTCACTGTCAGCAGCGAGCAACGTGGATTGCTACGGACTGGCGACGTATAGTGTTCAGCGACGAATCCCGCTTATGTATGGGAAAGGAAGACCTTCGTGTCCGAGAGTGGAGGACCGCAGCTGAGCGCTACAATCCCAACCTCACTGTGCAGCGGCACACGTCCCGAACTGCAGGCGTGATGGTCTGGGGATCCATCGCGTATGACAGCCAGACTTCCCTCGCAGTGATCCGAGGGACGTTGACAGCCCAGCGCTACGGACAGGAGATCCTGCGGCCACATGTGCCGCCTTTCCTGGTGGGGCGGCCCGGAGCCATTTTCCAACAAGATAACGTCCGTTCGTACACGGATCGGGTTTCCCAGGACTGCCAACGTCATGCTTTGACGCTTCCGTGGCCTGCCAGATCGCCTGATCTCTCGCCCATCGAGCACGTCTGGTACCAGATGGGATGCCAGCTTTCTCCATGCCTCAGTGTTCGTGATTTAGAGCGTCAGTTGCAAGAAGTGGGGGCCAATCTGCCCCAGGATAGCATATGTCTCTTTGATTCCATGCCGGACCGTATTACCGCATGTATCCGAGCACGAGGCGTTCCAACGCGATACTAACGCTGATCGGAATGTGTACCGTATGTCCGCGGGAAATCGTCCTGTTGCTGTGATATTGTAATCACTTGTGTCCTTGGTATGTACCATCTCACTACTAAAATCTCATTTCAATCCAACGCCTCCTTCTTGGTGCGCGGATTTTTATGTCAATGAGTGTACAAAGAAATGATATACAAAAGATAGTCACAACGTTTCTTTTTTTCAGTGCAGCCTACACGAATAATTTTAACCACTATAATCATGGTTTTCACAATATTTTGTCCAACATGAAAAATATTGCTTACATTACGCTACGTGCAGTTTTTTTCTAAGAAATGTAAATTCATTCTCTTTTCCGCTAAAGTTGCTCTAAAAATCTGCTGTGAAATATTTTTCCGTGTCGGGAAGGATTTGAAAGACGCTGTTATTTCATTCGAGAATTCGGAGCCATCTTTCTTGTTTTTCGTTTTGTCTGTACTCTTTTGAAAGAACGGAAACCGTTTGTTCGCTATCGTTTTATTTTACATTTTTCTCATCCTTCTTAACTCATGGTTCTCTTTTCTTTGCTCTCATTTTTAAATAACCCTGAGACCCCTTTATGAACATGAACAATTGAGGATTTTGCTTGTATATATCGACGTCTTCCTTTTCATATTTGCAGATAGTTTTCAAGATGTCCATTCTTTTTTTATTTCAAATTCTTTGTTTGGTGCTTTAGGGTCTAATTACTTTACCTTTGGATTACAAAGAACGTGGTAAGTTTCTTTTACTTTAAAAAAAACACCTGTTCTGTTTTTTTACGATCAGCAGAGAGACTTTCGTTTGCCTCTATTCTGAGGTCGCGCAAACAGTTCTTAAATAATAAAGGAAATCTTCCACTTCAAAACACACACACAACAGAAAGAAATAGCTCGAGCTTTTCCCAATCGTTAATTTCTACGGCCTGTCAAACACAGGCGTTGACATCACTTAGGTTATAACGAAGTAAATTTCTCCGTCATTTTTATCCGCGCCGGGGTTCGAACACGGATCCCCTCATTCCGGAATAAGTCACTCTACCAATTGAGCTACGCGGACGTTTTGTTCTGATTCCTATATCTGCCTTTATGTCGTGTGCGTCCTTCTGGCAGGTACGTCACATCTCCTGGTACGTTACATCATCTCCCCCTTATTTTATTTTTTTTCGAAGTGCTGGAGAAGGGATTCTCTTATTTTTCCTATCTCGCGGTGTGGAAATAACATCACACCATTGCGAGATTTTAAACGGTCGGGTCATCCGGATAGTTCGGGCGCCATTATAACGAAGTAAATTTCTCCGTCATTTTTATCCGCGCCGGGGTTCGAACCCGGATCCCCTCATTCCGGAATAAGTCACTCTACCAATTGAGCTACGCGGACGTTTTATTCTGATTCCTATCTGCCTTTAGTCGTGTGCGTCCTTCTGGCAGGTACGTCACATCTCCTGGTACGTTACAAGGTTTCCTGTACGAACAAAAAAGTAATCCTAAATTAGGGAAAATACTTAAGCAAGTGGAAGTTCTTTCCCTGTCATCTTGCAATACGTAGATAACTAATTGTCGAGATTTATGGGAATATTCGAAAGAGAAAAACTTAGACTACATACACTACATTGATAAAAGTCCCCGGACACCCCTTCAAAAGCAAATGAACGGATCCGCTGCGTTGTTAAGATGCGCGATACAAAACAAGCCTGCAGCTGACCGCGATCATAGCGCACTGTGAGGTTCAGTGAAAATGGCGCGGCGGCAGAGAACTGACTTTGAGAAAGGAAAGATTGTTGGGTGTTATATTAGTGGGTTGTCCATAAGAGAAACCGAGAGGCGTTTAAACATGCCCAAGTCAACTCTTTTGGATGTGCTGAATAAGTGGAAGACACATGGCGTGCCTGAAGTAGCAAAACGTACCGGCAGACCAAAGAAAATCAGTGATAGAGGACGTTGAAACCTCAGGAGAGTCGTTACAGCTAATAGACAGAATACTGCACAAGACCTCAGTTTACAGGTGAGCAAAAATGCTGGAACCTCGGTATGTACACGTACCATTCGCACATAACTTTATAACATTGGTTACCGTGGTCGTGCGGCTGCTCATATGCCTTTCATCTCCACTCGGAATGTTACTCGTCGTTTAGCATGGTGTAAAGAACATTTATCGTGGACTGTAGATCAATGGAAACGGGTCCTATGGACTGATGAATCGAGATACACGACCCACCGGTCTGACGGCTGTGTGTGGGTATGGCGCAGCCTGGGAACGCTATTTACCAGAGTGTACTGTTCCTACGGTCAAGTTTGGAGCTGTCAGTGTACTCGTGTGATGGTGGTTTTTGTGGTATGGTCCCGGCCCATTGGTTATCGCGGACAAACCTGTTAAAAAGCACATCTACCTTGATATTCTGGACAATTATGGCCTACCAACTTTGTGGCAATACTATGGAACCGAGCCTTGTTGGTACCAGTAGCATAATGCACCGAGCCAGAAAGCAAGGACTATTACAGCGTGGTTTGACCATATTTCCGCATCGTGTGTGCACTGGCCAGCACAAAGCCCTGATCTTAATCCCATAGAGCACCTATGGAATGGTTTAGAGCGCCGCATAAGATGTTTGGAGCCAAGGCCTACTAGCGAACAACAGTTAGCCGCAGCATTACGTACTGAATGGAAACGCATACCTATCGTTGTATTCCAAACCCTTGTCGAAATCATGTCTCGAAGCGTCAGTGCATGCATTAAGGCCAAAGTTGGTTTCAGAATCGCTTTAATGTAACAAAACAGAGGAGACGAGCAACATGGAATCGTCTCAAAGAAAAAAATAACAGGAATGATACAAACTTATAAAAGCTATGATATGTACATTGAATGAGTAATGACAAATTTACAACGTGATGCAAACAGAGCAATGCTTGAGGAAGAACAAAATGATCACAGGCGGGGCACCGCAGTGCGAAAGAACATCAGGAAGTTAATGCAGAGTCTTAACTCACCGTGAGATGTAACGGACTTGGTGTAGCAGCAAACCACGGGGTCACTGGCGACCACGTAGCATAGAAGGAGCTTTCACGGCATGCGGAGATGGCATACTGATACTCCTGCTGTACCACCATGCACAGAGTAACGGAAAGCATGATGAAGTCCCAAGCGTGCCATCTATGAAAAAGTGTCGAGGCGTGGCAGTTCGTCTCTTGCAGAAGGAGTAAGTCTGCCCAAAGAGGCGAGAGATCTTCTAGAATGAGAGCGTTAGCGAGGGGTTAGCAAACCCCCTACAATTCAGAGTGGCGACTTTGAATGGGTATGTCCGAAGTCGGATAAAGGGCAGCTATGGCAGCTTTCTGGAATGTGTCGAGGCGATTGATGATACCACGACACCACAAGACGTAGTCGGGTTGCTTGGCATTATGCCGGAGGAATTTAAGGATGGAGGTTGCTTGGTCGAAGACCTCGGGAAGAACTGCTTCAAACTGCTGTAAAAAGATGAGAGAAGCCTCCCGATTTGTTTTATGAGTGAGAAACTCATAAAAATCTTCAAAGGAGACAGGTTCTGAAGGAAGAGAGGCATTGGTAAGCAGAGTCGAGAAATCTTCGAACGTCGGCAGAGAACCCTTGGATTTTGAAGAGGAATAGCTAGAACATGACGGGAGAATTGGAGCCTGCAGACGGGTGGAACGATGTGGGCGGCCAGTCGGAGAAGGTGACTTCTTCTTTTTCCTCCGGGCCACGGTACTGGTAGTAGAGCGACATTTGCCGTGGATCGATGACACACGAGATGTGGAATCAGAGGAAAGGTCCACCTCATCGCCGGGAGCAAAAGTGCTGACGGTGAATGAAGCTTGAAGATCAGCCGTGATGTCCCCTGATGGAGAGAGAACACGGGAAGGCAAGTAGGATTCAAGCGGAGGAAAATCCGACACAGTGGAGAAGGCAACATCGGAAGACACGTGTCGATCGAAGGCTTTAATCAGATTTTGGGTCCACGACGTGCAGACGCAGGAGGAGTCATGGCAGCAGAAACGGAGGAAGAGGTAGAATGCAGCCTTGGAGCTGCAGGAGTCAGTGGCTCTGTATGGGGGCAATGAGCCTGCTGATGGCCGTAAGCCTTGCAGCGTGAGCAATGAGCAGAGGTGAGGAGCTCAATCCGGCGGCGCTCGTTACCGCAACGAACATCGAGGAACCGTGGAAACTTTATGAGATGCTCTTCCGACGGGAAGGTGATGCGAGTAGTTCTACGGAAGCCACAGATATGTTTATCATCAGGGTAAAAGGGGAAGAGGAGAGAGTCTTTACTGTGCCGATTACTCTGCCGCATCGACAAAGTGCAGCACCCAGCATATCATCAGAGATCTCCGGATGTACCTGATGTAGGGATACCAGAACAGGACGCTGGGCGATGGATTCGGCCAAGAGGTGTGACGATCGCCAATTGATAGGCCCCGAGACAGGACAAGCTCGGCATATTCTTTCTTCGAAAAAAAAACAATCACAGTTCGTAGCTTTCGGGTGAGGTGGGTGATGGCACCAGAAGGAAGCATTTTCTTGAGAGCGGAGCTGTACTGTTTCAAAGAAGTGTTGGGCAGCATATCAAAACAAACCCCCAACTCGAGGGTCGAGTGAAGACGTTGACCAGCAGGAGAGTTCTCGGGAATGTCTAATAAGATGGTGTCACCGTTGAGAGTAACGTAAGAGTCCATAGGGGGCAGACGAGACGAGGAGGAAGCCGGTGGAATACCAGAGGCAGCCGCAGAATACGTGCGTGCAGAAGCGCCTCCTCTGGAAGGCATTGACGCAGCATGAGACAATATACTGAAAGAAGAGGCAGTAGAAACTGTAGAAGGCAGATTAGCGACGCCATCAGAGACGTCCATGAATTAATCATCGTCAGCAGAGGCCAGGGACGTCACATCCACGCTCTCAATGGCAGAGTCGGAGACCTGAGCAGGAGAAGACGTGCAAATGACAGGAGGAAAATTAAGAGGCTCTCCACTATCAAGCAAAGATGATTGATCGGCTGCGTCTGTCGTTGAAGAAGAGCTGCCTAATATGATTTTGATTCCCCACATGCCATGAAAGCAGCTCTTACGCGGCGAGGCACGGATGCTACGAGATTTTTAAAGCTACCTTGTGATATCTGGTTCCAGCACGATACCAGTAGATCCTTTAACTCTTGTAAGTAAAAGGTTGAGCCACCGCAGATTGGATTTGCTGTTAAAGCACAAACCACAAATGCTAAGCTGGACGGATGTATGGGGAATTTTGGAATACCAGGAAGTCTTCCTCATGTTTTGCGAAGCATCTTCGAACAATCCGAGCATTCTTTTTCTTTTTTTTTTTTTGATTGAAGGTTTACCGAGCACCGTGAGAAACTCAATAGGCTATAAGCAGTAGCCCGTCCCTAATTTTGATCCACTGGTTCCAGTTCGAGCAGAGTAGCATGGCTCAATATTCTGCTGAAAGAAGGCACTGTTAGAGGGGAATACCGTTGCCATGGAAGTATGTATCTAGTCTGCAATGATCTTTAGGTAGCTGGTAGACGTCATAGTTTCCCAGTCATGAACAGGGCTTCCCAGCAGAAAATTTCCCACACCATTACACTTCCTCCACCTGCTGGGTTTCGTCCCATGCTGCATTCTAGTGCCAACACTTCCCAGGTAAACGACGCATACGTACCCGGCCGTCAGCATCGTGCAACAGAAAACAGGATTTATCGGACCAGACGACCTTCTTCCAATCATTCAAAATCCTCTTTTGATGCTCGCGTGCCCATTGCAGGAGCTTTCGACTGCGAACCGATGTTACAGTAGGCACTTGGAGCATTCTGCTTCTACGCAACACCATCTCCATCAGCGTTCGAAGTGCTGTGTAATGAGACACATTATTCCCGTCATCAGCATTCAAATTACCGGCAAGTGGCTCCACAGTATCCTTTCCATTGGCTCGTACCATATGTGATAGTCTTGACTCACGACCGATGAGCCCTGGTAGGCCCACATCTTGTCGGTGGTTCGTGGTTATCTCTCCTCGGTCCACCTTTTTGAAGGGGATAACCTAGGTTGACTGTGAGCACCCCACAAGTCCGGCGTTTTCGGAAATACTCTGATCCAATCGTCTGGACATTAGAATTTGGCCTATGTCATACACGTTTAAGTCCACTGCCTTCCCCATCTGAAGAACAAGAATAACACTGATTAGCAGAGTTCAGCATCAGATGTTATTCATATCGTTTCATGAGCTTCACCACGCGCCGTCCTTTACCTGAAGTTGTTTCGATACGCATAAAGACGCGCTGCTAGTCATAATGTTTTGTCTCTAAAGTGTACGTCTGTATGATTCATAATATCAACAGCAGGTCCTCTCATTTTTTGTCTCTTCAGTGTACGCCTGTATGCTAAATACCTAGTCTGCAATGATCTTTAGGTAGCATGTAGACGTCATAGTTTTCCGTTCAAACACAAATTATTTATTAAAGATCATTGCAGCTACAATGATACCAGCTGCCTAAATATCATTTCACACTAGGTATTTAGCATACAGGCGTACACTGAAGAGACAACAAATGAGAGGCTGGGGACTCAGTTGAGAGAGAAGTTACAGCCGTGATGTGTAAAACCAAGGATTTACTGGTGTTTACGAAAAGCCAATTTATGTGCGTCAGAGGGGTTGGAGTTTCCATTTTGGAAAAGGTAACGCTTGTGAATTGTTCGATGTCCTCCGTGATTAAGGTTACCAGGGACGGCCCAAAACAATATGCATCCACCAGAAACAATAGCACGAGCGACTACCCACGGCAAAGGGTGAAACACAAGAGCAGACACCCTGTACTTTATCCTCTGCCGGGAACAGTCAGCCGACCTGAATAAATGTGTGCCCTGGTGCCAACAGTATGCAGATTTGACGATGGAAAATTGGAAGCAGGTGTGCTGGTCCGATGAATCACGACATGTACTCAATTCTATCCTAGTGTCCAATTCGTATCTGGCGTCAACAGCATGAGGCTATGGGTCCGTCATGCATGTCATCTACTGTCCAGGCCGGTAGGGGCGGTGATATGGTATATGGCATGTTTAGTTGGCATGGACTGAGACCCCCTGGTGCGTGCGGACCAACGTGTGGACGCTGGCTACTACCAAGGTCTGCTTGCAAAACTTATACACCCCACAGTGTTTTACTTTCATTCAGAGGGATGGGTTCTTCCAGTAATATATATTGCCTAGTGTAATCGGGCCTGCCTCTTGTGGAAATAGTACGATGAAAACAGTTCTGATACGAGACACTTCGAATGTACACCAGACTCTCCTGATATCAATCCAACTGAGCATCTGTGGGATGTTGTGGAATACAAGGTAAGGAAGTTGGATACATCACCACGCTCCATATCAGAACTCTATTTTGCAATACAAACAACACACTGCTGGACGACGGTTTGTCGTTTGGCCATCTTTTCGCCATTTTTGATACGTACTCAACACAGCCGATGAGCCAAAACATTATGACCAGCGCGTCTTTATGCCACTCGAAGCAACTGACGGCTAACGACGGCGCGTGTGAAGGTCATGAAATGGTATAAATACGTTACACCAGACACTGAGCTCTGTTAATCAGTGTTACTTTTCTTCTTCAGAGGGGAAAGGCAACGAACTTAAGTGAGTTTGACAAAGGCTAAATTGCAGTGGCCAGACGAGTAGGTTAGAGCATTTCCCAGACTGCAAGGCTCGTCTTGTGCTCTCGGTCAGCTGTGGTTAGTGCCTTCAAAAAGTGGTCCGAGAGGGAAAACCACAAACCTCAGGCAAGGTGTGGGCCAAACACGGCTCGTCGATACTAGAGGTGAGCGAAGGTTATTCCGTATCGCACGAGCCAACAGAAGCTATACTTCGGTGAAACTCGCCGGTAATTTGTATGCTGATGCCGAGACTAATGTGTCACAACACACAGCACATCGAACAGTGCTGGAAATTGTACTGCATGGTAGCACGCCGCTTCGATTCCTTATGCTGACCTTGGTTCCCTGTCGAAAACTCCTACAATGGCCACGCGGGCATCAAAACTGGACCTTGAATGATTGGAAGAATGTCGTCTGGCCCGATGAATGTCGTTCCTGTTTCAGCGTGACCTGGGGAAATGTTGGCACCAGGACGCACAGCAGAATGAAAACAAGCCGGTGGAAGAAGTGTAATAGTGTGGCCAATGTTCTGTTGGGAAACCCTGGGTCCAGTTGTTGATGACCGGAAAATTATGACGTCTACAACCTACCTAAACATCATTGTAGACCAGGTACATCCTCTCTTGCCAACGGTATTCTCTTCTAGCAGTGCCTACTTTCAGCAAGATACTGCAGCATGCTACACTGCTTGACTTGTTCTAGAATGGTTCGCGGAATATGAGGAAGACTTTCAGGCATCCAAAATTCCCCAGACATCAATCTGATTGAGCATATGTGGTTTGAGTTTGAACAACAAATCATATCCGCAGCGGCTCACCCACGTAACTTACAAGAGTTAAGGGATCTGCTGGTAACTTGTTGATACTTAAATACCACATGATACCTTTATAAATCTTGTAGCCTCTATGCCTTGCCAGGTAAGAGCTGTTTTGGAGACAAAAAGAACACCAACATTATATTAGCCGCCCCGGTGGCACAGTGGTCTGAGCGATGGCCTCTGATCATTCGTTCAAAAGGGGTCCGGGTTCGAATCCCGGTGAGGCATGGATGTTGTGTTTGACATACGACACTGTATTTCTCTTTTCCCTGGGACCAGTGGCCCTAAATTAGGGACAGGCGACTGCTTATAGCCCATTGAGTTGCTCACGGTGGTCGTTAAACCTCCAATAAAAAAAAACATTATATTAGGCAGGTGGTCATAATCTTTTGGCTCTTCGGTGTATAATAAGTGTGTGAGATAGGATGCTGGAGTCCCCTCATCCTCGCCCCCGAAATGAAATCCTGGCTACGGCACTACGCACGACAGTTGACAAAAGCAAACGCAATAACCTCGATCGATACACATTAGGGTGTGATGGCCATCCTCTTCCAGACAGTTTGAAAAAAACTGCTTCAAAACTTTCACTTGCGATATTTTATTCATTGAACTTCATAAGCAATGTAAAACACTCGGGTAATACCTTATTCATGACTTCATGAGACGCGTAGTTGAGGCTAAGCAGTCGTCTTTTATCGACTGCTCCTAGATTGTTTCCCTCCCTAACAGCAGCTGCTATTGTACAAATGAATTCACGCAAAATCATAGGGAATTCTTAAATATTTTCATGTGAGCCTACATTTTCGCAGTCATCAGTTTAAAACTAAGTATCTACGTCAGAGTTTATGGGAATTTCGGCATCGAGTAATCTCTCTAAATTTCTCATTGTTATACAGTTTCGGGAATGAGATTTAAAAACAATAAATGACAGCATTTTATAAATTCCAGTTGGTTTTCTCCGTTGTGCTACCTGTTAGAATTTGCAGACATACAAATCCTTTTGCTCTGTGTCTTTTATTCTAGCATCGCATTAAAATGTCTTGTTACGCTTGCATCCGAATTCTTCACGGTTACATATTTTGCACTAGCGTTTCGGAATGTCAGCGAAGAAATCTGTTTAAAAGTGCGATAAATAGCCTTAATATGAAAATCTGCTCGTTTTTCAACCCCAAGTTGCAACATTTTCAAATAATTTCTTCATTCATCAGTCACACAACTGATACATGTAAGAATTGTTTGGGTTCGGAAACAAAATCTCCTACCATTAAAATCCTGACATTTGCATGTCAACAAATAATCTTTATTTTCAGAAAGTTTAGTATATCTTTGGTCCTTACGATTGTCTGTGGTCTTCGTGAAGCACTTCTCACAACTTTTTGGTAAATACGCGCCGATATGTTCTGCCATTGGCCCTTCAAAGTACTAACCAGTTCAGCTTGGTTTGTTGGCAATCTTTTTTTTTTTTTTTTTTTTTTTAATTGGAGGTTTAACGACCGCCGTGAGCAACTCAATGGGCTATAAGCAGTCGCCCGTCCCTAATTTAGGGTCACTGGTTCCAGGGAAGGGAGAGAACCAGTGTCGTAAGACAAACACAACATCCATGCCTCACCGGGATTCGAACCCGGACCCCTTACGGACGAATGATCAGAGACCAACGCCTTAGACCACTGCGCCACCGGGGCGGCATTCCCTTCTTCCACACACCACGACAATCCAGTTCATCCCAGATAATATTGATAAGGTTTATATCAGAACTCTGGGCTAGTCTGTCCAACTTTTTAGCGCCTACAAACCAATCTGCAACAACGCAAGCAGTATGACATTATGCGTGTCCTACTGATAGAGATATGGGCTTGTCTCAAAGTACTGCCACAACGTTGTTAGTTAGTACGTTGTTGGGTCACCTTTTCTCCTTAATACTGCTTGAATACATCCTGTATTGGACCCTATTAAATGTCGGTAAGTGGCTTGCGATATGTTGGCCCAAATGCGATGAATTGCACCCTCTAGCTCTTTAAGATTTGATGGTAGCGGATCCAGCTGTCTGTTCCCCCCTTTCAACTTCATCGCGCAAATGCTCCATTGGATTGAGATCCGGTGATTGAGGCGACCAATGTAGCAGGGAAAAGTCTTTGTGATGCTCCTCAAAGCATTCGCATACGATGTGAGCACTATAGCATGGAGTATTATCCTTCTTAAAGTATCCATCTCCAGTGGAACAAACCATCAACATAAGTGGGTTGACTTGGTCGGCAACGATATTTAAATACTTTGGGCGGTCAGCCGTTGGGCCCAAACACTCCCACGAAAACATGCCCCAGACCATAACGTTTCCTCCGCCAGTTTGAAGAGTAGTGACGATGCAAGATAGGTCCACGCTTTCATGCGGCTCTCTCCATATACCCACCCTTACATCTGTATGGCGTAGTCGAAAACGTGATTTGTCGGACCATATTACACATTTTCACTCATTTACTGTCCAATTCTGGTGTTCTTGAGTGGGCTTTAGGCGTTTGTTCTTGTTCGTTGCGATATTAATGGATTTGGGACAGGCCGTCAGCTTCTGTAGTGCATACGATGTAATGCGCGGCGAACTGTACGTTAATGGATTTGTTTCCTGATTCAGATTGTCTGTAATCTGACGAAGTGTTGTCCGTCTGTTGGACTGAACAAGACTGCCAATTCTCTCGAGCATTCAGTGGTCACCAGTTATTCGGTAACATCTTTCAGCCGTTACAACAAGAAAATGATCTTGTGAATTAGTACTCTTGCGTGATCGACCACTACTGAACCCTTTGGTAGCTATTCCATGTTCAGAAAATTCTTTCCAGATCTATGTTACTGTGCTCTGGGTAATTCCGAACTCCTTCCCTACGTCTCTCGTTTTCCGCCCTTCGTCCAGTTTACCAACAATTTGCTCACATGTAAATCAACCAGATGAGTTCTTTTAAATGTACTACAAGTCGCCATAGCAACGAAAACAGTAGATCCACAGTTCAACACCTACAAAATAAACGATTCACCCTTCAACTTTTATCGCTTATAAGCAGTACACAACTGTCACGTGATTACTGGAAATTTGCATATGACCAAGCACTCTCTTACGTGTTTCGACGGCGTCAGAATGTTTTTTACCGCTAACCAACGACTTGCGAGTCCAAAATTTAGCAGTTGTCGTTGATCTTTAATTTTTGGACATCAATGTATTTAACCCTTTAACCGGCTGGAACGAATTAACTCGGCGTTAGCAATATAGACTGAGATCAGCTCGAACCAATATATTCGTTGTCTAAGAACTAGAACGAACCCAGCTGGGACAAGTAAACTTCCACGTCAGAAATTTTTTCTTTCCATTTAGCTTTGTTATTCAAATTAATCATTTAGGTGGATGATTGGCACAAATTGTTTCCGACCAATTACTTCTAAAAAGGACCATAGCAATGGCGACAAACATGAAAAAGGACATAAAATACGATCGAGTCCCTAGTTTCTACCTAAGAACATGATGTCCGTGTCAAGGGGACTAGTCCTTCCCAATTATGCAGTGAGTCATGAAGCAGAAAATAACAAGGTAGAAAGGGCCCAGAAAATTTGGGGTGGAATTTGGTTCAAACACATCGGCCTCTTAAAGGGTTAAAGTCGAATTAGCACCGAAAGAAAAGAAGCGCTACAAATTATAATATATTGAATTGCATTGAGAAAATCACAAAGCCTATGAAAATCAAACTTCTCTTTTGATGTCTCTATCTCTCTATAAAAAATCCTGATTATACACTGCTGGCCACCCAAAATGCAACACCAAGAAGGAAGCATCCGATTGGCCTGAAATTCGCAGCATGCGTCGCCCGCGAGAGGACATGCAAACGATTAGCATTGCAGGGCATATGCAAATCATGTGCGCCCGGCACGGTACCGAGAAGCACTATAAGAAGGGTGCACAGAAGGCGGGGTGTAAGTAGTGGAAGTGTGTTGTGCTGCCGTACCTGTGCGAGGGAAATTTCCTGATGCCCCGTCGCAGAATACGGCAGTCCTTCCAGCAAGTTTCGGAGTTCGACAGAGGACGAATAGTGGCTTATCGCGACAGCGGTTTATCGTACCGAAACATCGGCGCCCGTGTGGGACGACATCCAGTCACAGTGAGGCGAGTATGGATTCGGTGGGTGCAGGAGGGCCGGATGGACCGACGTGAGCAATTGCCGCAGCCGCGGGATACCACCGAACGAGAGGACCGGCATGTTTTGTGGCGGGCATTGACGGCTCGCACCGCCACATCACGAACGTTAGCGCAAGAATTAGGGTGTGTTGCGCAACAACCTGTGTCAGCACGTACCGTTCGACGTCGTCTGCAGGAGCGGGGACTTGTCGCACGGCGCCCATTGCTCCGATTACCATTGACGTTACACCACCGGCGAGTGCGGCGGCAGTGGGCCGTTGAACGCCGCATCTGGACTACGGAATGTCACGACATTGTCTTCTCCGACTAATTCCGCTTTTGCCTGCAACACCATGATGGTCGGATCCGCGTTTGACGGCAACGCGGCGAGAGACTGTATATGACGCCGGCATTATGCATCTCCATACCGGTCCGTCTCCTGGCGTTATGGTTTGGGGAGCAATTGGATGTGACACCCGCAACCCTCTGGTACGCATCGCCGGTACACTCAACAGCCATCGCTACATCTCCGACGTTTTGGAGCCTGTAGTCCTCCCTTACCTGCAGGACCTGCCAGCAGCCACGTTTCAACAGGACAATGCGCGCCCGCACGTGGCACGCATCGTGCAACAATTCGTCGCGGCCCACCAGGTGTCACTGCTGCCGTGGCTCACCTGTTCTTCCGATATGTCGCGCATCGAACACGTCTGGTCGCTGATCGCCTGATGAACTGTTGTAACGTGTGGAAGCAGCATGGACCGACATACACCAAGCCCACATCCAAAGCCTCTTTCATTCGATACCGCGGCGTGTAGCGGCCGTTATTGCCAGCCATAGGGACCACACGAACTATTGATGTCTGCGTGTTCCGCAATTCACACGGACCTGTAAGTTCAATCGTTCCATCTTTGTATCTGTTGTTATGTGTCCAGTAAATCTGGCTTTGCTATCTCGTGTCCTTCTTGGTGTTGCATTTTGGGTGGCCAGCAGTGTGGATTAAGTGAAATCCTCACAACTACAGAGGGTGAGTCGAACGTTTTGCAATATTTGCATAAACGCATGTGCTGCGGTGGGTATGTCACGTGTTTAAACTAGTTCAAGTCGCGCACTGCATTCAGTCGAAAAAGATATAAAGTGGTAGTCGTTGCTGGGAACAGCATTGCATGTCGTCGTTCTGTCTGTTGTTGGGACGCCTAAAAGGTGAACAGCCACAACCGGTTAACTTTTGCTTTCCGTGTTTGAACTCAGCCATTGCGCTGCTCGAGCAACACGAAACATTTGTCATGCGAAAGGGAAAGGTTCGGTGGGCCACAGCACTGCAACCAGATGGTTCAAGAAATTTCGCGCAGGTGACAGAAACCTCGACGGTCAGCCAAGATTAGGTAGGCTGCGAACCGTGGATTCAGAGACCGTGCGCCAAGCCGTAGAGACAAATTCGACAACCAGCACTCTGAGATTATCAGGTGATATTGGCATATCACAGACCACCGTGGTTCGTCACCTTTAGGACCTCGGCAAGGTCAACAGCAGCTGCCGCATTGTCCCTCACGAACTGACGCCAGCTGAAGCAAACCGCCGAATGGAAGTGTTCACGAAACTCCTAGAAAACCCGTGCGATGTAGGTTTCATCAAGAGAATTGTTACGTTCTATGAAAAGTGGGTATATTTCCGTAATCCTAACACACACGGCAATGGTTCAGCCCAAGCCAGCTTCCAGAAGCTTTTGCCAAATGTGGGCGCTTCGAGCGCTCTGTGTCTGGTGGGATTTCGAGGGGATAAACCATTACGAATTCGTTCCAGACGGTCGGACCATCAACGTCAACTTCTACTCTGAACAGCTGGAGTGGATGTATGCCGTTTTGGAGGAGAAATACCTGGCACTAGTGAACAGAAAGCGCGCTCTCCTACAGTAGGACAACGCTCGGCCTCATACCGCGCGAACGACCCGGAGAAAACTCCAGGAACTTGAGGGCATCGAACTGATGCCACACCCAACATATAGTCCAGACCTTGCCCCGTCGGATTACTACTTGTTCCGGTCCATGGCCCATTTCCTTTGCTGCCGGCACTTCAACAACCTGGCTGAGGTGGCAGTTGGGTGAAGGGGTTCTTCTCCTGAAAGGACAAGAACTGGTACCGCCGCGGAATCGAAGAACTGGCAGACAGGTGGCTAACGACGATGCAACACGATGGCCTGTACTTTGAATGCTAGTCAGCTTTCATCGTAAAGGTACGTTTGAAGACATAAAGTGATCCAAATATTGCCAAACCTTTCGACTCACCCTCTGTAAGAATCTGAGACCCATGCTTCAGTGCCTCATAAATTAACAGCTTTTTATTTCTGCGGATCCTGAGTGCACCCATTTGAAACCTGAATGTTCGATATTAGTGATACATTTAGGATTCTATTCTAATACGCCACGAAATAGTAGAGCCACAAAGTTACGTCCTACGGATTTATCAGTTTTTAAATAGCCCCTGTGTGTGTGAGTCATGAATTACGAAACCAATTTTTTATCCAAACCGAAAGTAAACAACATACCCTTCTATGATGGGGTTAATTTTCAACTTTGGCTGCACCAGCAATGCTCTTTCAATTCTCCCAAAGTTGAAACTTACTGTGTTACGTATACACTGAAGAGCAATTAAATTAGAGATACCTGTCTAGTAACGTGTAGCACCACCTTTCGCCCTGATGACGGCGGCGATTCGTCTCGGCATTGACTCGACAAGACACCGGAAGTATTGGGAAGCCATACGGATCCACGACCCCTGTACAAGCTCTCACAGTTCACGAAGATTTCATGGAGGGGGTCATAGCCTCGAACATCTCTCTCGATGGCATCCCAGATGTCTTCGATGGGATTGAGGTCAGGTGACCTAGCTGGCAAAGGAGCGATGTCACGACGTTGGAGGGTTCATCCAACCATTCGGAAACAATTTGGGAGCGATGGCACGGTGCATTGTCTTGTTGCAGGATGAGGCACCCAGTGGGATGTTGAAGACGCACAAACGAGAGTAAATGGTCGTCCAGGATATCCCGGTAACGTTGACCTGTGAGGGACGATGTCACACGTACCAGGGGTCCTATTTCAGTCCACGTAAATCCCCAGACGAGAATACCACCCCCACCAGCTTGAAAAGTACCTTGCTGGAAAGAAGGATCCATCGTTTCATGTGGTTTGCGCCGTACTCGTATCCTTCCATCCGCATGTATTAACGTGAATCTCGACTCATCAGTCCAGGCAACATTTTCTCCACATGTCTAGGGTCCAGTGGCGATGTTCCCGCGCCCATGCTAATCTTTGCACCCTGTGATGTGCGGTCAGCAGCGGTACCCTCGGGGGACGATGGCTTCTCTACCCCGTAGAGAGGTGATGGTTCTGGGTGGTGTGGCTGCTTACACTTTTTTGTGCACCAGCGTTAAAGTGCCGAGTGATTTCTTGCACTGTGGCCAGTCTATCCGCTGTTACAATGCGACCTAGGCGACGATGACCCCGCTCATCTACACCCTGTTGTCCACGGAAGTTGGCCCTTGCTGGGATGGTTTTACCGGATTCGATGTACTTACGGTTCACCCGGGACACAGTGGCTGCACGACTTCCAAGATGGAGTGACCCATTAGTTGGGCCCCGACAATTTGCCCACGATCAAATGCGCTTAGATCCTTCGTCTTACCCATACTGCGTCCGACTCTTACTGATTCCCGTCGCATCACTCTTTATATTGTCGGATCGCTGCATACGTTATGTCGTTTCCGTTTACAGGGCCGCCCACAGCGCCACAATTGCATAACGCCAGCTGTCTCTAATTCAATTGCTCTTCAGTGTAAAGGAATCAGAGAACCATGTATATTTGATAATCGGAAATTCAAATTTAACGTAAAATTCCAAAAAGCGTTTAAATGAATTATGTATAACCGAATGAAAACAAAAGCGATAGAAACTACCGTAAAATGTTGGAACTAACGCAGAATTACCTATAAAAGTGAAAAAGGTGTAACTGAGAAACGTATAACCGAAGTTCCATTGTATGTATCTGAATTTTTGCCAGATCGTTTAAAGCAAATCTTTTAAGAGCGCCAGATATTCGTAAGGAGAAAACAGGATAAAATGAGAAATTAAATAAAATCTGCTGAGGATTAATTTCCAACATTTGGTATCAACGAAATTTTAAACTGTCTTTGACGTTGATTTTTGAACCTGTGGACATTTTTTATCAAAGTTAAAAACAAGAAAAATTACATCGGATTTTCTGTTGTGATGAGCACATCTTTTGAATCCTTTCTGATGCGAATTGGATTTGTCAAAGTTATTCAAAATCAATGCCACCGGTTAGAGAAAAATCACAACCGGATTTCTACAATCGGTAAAACATCCAGAAATAGAAACAGCTACTTACTTTCACTAGCGGCGAAAATGAATGTTACGAAAATTAGCAAATGGCGCACAAAACGTTTGTCATAGAAGAAGGAATGTAATCGGAGGCAAACAGATTTTCAAATCGAACAGTTAAAAGAAGAAATATAGAAAGAAACGTGATATTACACTACGCCTTCTAGCGGAAGAATTGTGCATAATGGAAAAGTTGAAAAATTGGCGAAAAATATTTTTAATGAAAAAAAGCTATGCTAAGGGAAAAGAACTTTTCAGATACGACTCCCGGAAGTGGAAAGAGGGAGAAAAAGGTATTGACCTTTACACCCCATTAGCAGATAACCTATGCATCATTTTAAGAACATAATGCTCCACATCGCTACTGTAGCAAATGTCATACTGTGAAAAAGAAATTTCTCTATAGGGTTTTTAAAAGCGGAGATACAGCTACAAACAGAACTACAGAAACACCACCTAGAGACAGAACTGTGAACCCCAAAAGTCTTCAAATACTGACATTAAAGTGTTCCACAAGGTTAATGGCATCCAGTGTTGAAAGAATTTTTTAAATCGCACATTTAGAAACACAGATACCCAGAAAAAGGAATTAAAAATTGGCGCCCCCTAGCGGCGAAACTGTATATTATTTGGGGAAGAAGATATACACATAGAATTTTCATAGTCACCAGTATCTGACCGAAAATTAATTGTTTTTATTGAGTCTTTAGTACCGCAGATATTGCTGTAAACCGGATAATGAACTTACGCCCTCTAGTGGCAAACGACTGCGTTAAGAAAAGTCTGAAATTATATGCGAAAGATTGCACAGCAGAAACGCTCTCCAACAACGTAAGCATTTTTCAAATAGAACACTTAAGACCAAGGATTTCGACAAAAATATGATATACATCTAGTCCCCTGGCGGAAAAGCAATGCATTATTTTAAGAATAAAGTATTTTGAAAATATTTTTTCAAATCAAATTTCGGAAGCTCAAATTTTACTGTAGATACATCACAAGCAGAAATAAAGACTTACACCCCTTGGTGGCCACTCCATTCCTTACCGAAAATTAGAAATGTAATGCAAACATTTCCCATCAGGAGCTGTATCCGATGCAGGAAGAAATTTTCAATGCGGAGTTTTAGAAGCAGAGATATTGGGGGAAACGCAGTTTTCCTGTACGCCCCTAGTGGAAAATCTATGAATCACTTAAAACTGTATGAGAAATATTTCGCACCGATAACGCTCTCCAACAAAGAAAGAATTTTTCAAATCGGACATTTAGAAGCAGATATATCGACAAAAATCAGATATACTTGTACGCCCAGTGGCGGAAAAACTGTGCGCTATTTTAAGCAGGAGATATTCTCAAAATGGTTTTCCGAGGTGACGATATCGGTGTACGGAAGAATTTTTTTCATTTCGAGTTTTCGGAAGCTTTGATTTTGCTGCAAATACATCAGAAGCAAAAATAGGCACTTATGCCGCTAGTGGCCGAACCATTTCTTACCAAAATTTAGAAATTACATGTAGAACATATTCCATCAGAAGCTGCATCCGACGCAGGAATTTTTTAAATCGGACGTTTAGAAGCAGAGATATCGTGGAAAACGCAATTTACCTTTACGCCCCTAGCGGAAAATCTATGCAATACTTTAAAAAGAAACTGTTCCTAAAATAGTCTTCGTTATAAATGGCATCGAAAGAAAGGCAGAATATTTTCAATCGGATGTTTAGAAGCAATTATATGCAGTAATATGCGCACCCTTTGACAAAAACACACCCTTTGGTACACCTCTGGCCTAAATACATGCTGTTACCGACGTGGCATTGAATCGTAAAGCTGGCGGATGATGTTCTGAGGGATGTCTTGCCAAATGGCCTCCAATTGGCGGGCTAATCGATCGACATTCTGGGAAGGTTGCAGGCGACGCCCCATCACGTCCCAAGTGTGCTCAATAGGAGAGAAATTTGGCGGGCCAAGGAAGTGTGTCGCAAGCACGAAGACAATCAATAGAGAGGAGTGCAGTATGTGATCGAGCGTTATCTTGCTGCAAAGTAAACCCGGGGTGCCGCGAAAAGAACGACAACACGACGGGTCGTAGAATTTCGTCAACGTACAGCTGTACTGTGAGGGTGCCACGGAGGACTGTAAGGGGCCGGGTATCAAACGAAATGGCACCATATGATCGTAGTGGCCGCGAACTCGCCGGCGAGGCATAGTTGCAGTCAAAGTAGGAACACGCAATCCAAATCCACTGGAGGGTTTGTTCCTGCAAGCGAGATTCGCTCCTTTATATACATCATCACGATGCGCTGTAGCTCCGGCTATTAATTCACTGGGCGAATTTTTCATCGTTTTCATATTCGGTCGACAGGTTTTTGCATATGAAGTTTCATTGCTATCGGAGTATTTTTTCGGGGTGCGTAGTTTTTTTGTTTGTTTTTTCAAAGAGGGTATTTTGAATTCGATATGATCTGCATTATCGCTTTCTTGCGGCGAAGTTGTGCATCGGAAAAAAACCGGAATGCAAGGATGATCATTCGCAAATTTCAAGCTTTTCAATATAAAAAGAATTTTCCAAATTGGACAATAGCTGCAGAGATATGGTGTCCACAGACAGACGGACAAACCGATTGCATAAGCACGCTCTTTTTTACAATAGACGTGCTAATAATGTGCAATTACCCACCATTAGTTGAGCAGAAACAATTTTAGTACGAGGGCTATCCAGAAAGTAAGAACCGTTCGCGCATCTCTTCGGCGCAAATATTTGCTTCAGAGTCGCGCATGTTGCCTCATTCATTATCCACGCCCTGACGCCATTTTGTGAGGTTGTGCTTATGTTAAAGGTTTGTGCTGTGCGTTAGTAATGTTTAAGTTAATAGAACGGCCCGCCGACTGCAAAGTCGAGTCTGTGATAAGCCTTTGGAATACGAGAAATATCAAACCGAGTGAAATTCATTGGCAAATTTGCAAAATTTACGGACAAAACACTATGAGTGCAGGAATGCTGTGGAAGTGGGTTCGAATGTTTAGTGAAGGATGACAGAGTTTTCATGACGAATTGCGCAGTGATAGTTCTTCTCTTGTCGCGGGAGATTTGGTGGAGAGAGTGAATGAAAGCATTAGGGAGAACCGACGCTTCACAATTTCTGGTCTTTTAGAACATTTCCCGGAAGTTTCGAAATCATTACTGTACCAAATCATTCCAGAAAAGCTTCATCACCGCAAAGTGTGCTCACGATGGGTGCAGAAGATCTTGATGGGAGAGCACAAAGCGAAGCGCATGGGATCCGCTTTGGAATTTTTGGGACGGTAGGCTGAGGAATGCGAAGATTTTTTAAGACGTAGGGCGACGGAAGAGGAGACTTGGGTCTCTCACATCACACCTAAATCGAAACAGCAGTCCCTGCAATCAGGGTCGTGGAAATCGAGCTCAGGCCCCAGTGCAATACCCCCCCCCCCCACACACACACACACACACCTCGTCTCCTCCAATAACCACATAATCCATATTTCAGTTTCCTTACCTACACCCCGCCCACCATTCCCCTACTTCCCGACACCACGACCGTTACAGCTCTTCAATTGTTTTATTGTATTTAAAACAAGTTTTGAATTTATTACATTTTTTGCATTTATGACATAAATTACGAATTTTTACGCGTACTTCACGCGTCACGTAAAAAAAAAATTACGCGTAACTTCCCAACCCTGGGGACAGTATAGCTTGAAAAATATTCGGACATAATAAAATAATATTTAGAAAAAAAAATTACTTTAGAAACGGGATCTGGGCCTCCTTAGGGGCCTGGGCCCCGGGGATACGCACACACACCCCTCTCGTCAGGCCTGCCTACAATAGAAACACATGGGCTCGCTTACGGGCAAAGAATTCGGCGGTGCCTCAAAATCCAAAAGGCAAACTTCTATGAGGAGATAATCCAGAAACTTGTGTCACGATATAAATTCCTTAACAGCGACGGGGAATATTTTGAAAAGTAGATTAAGGTATGTAAAACGGCCGTTCCATAAAAACTGAGAGTAAAATCGCACAAAATGAAGAATATATATTGTTCTTTCTCAAAGTATCTTCTCTCGGATTATATGCAATGGTCCCATCGTTCCGTCCACTTTTCAAAGCATGTGGCGAAGGCATTTTGTGGAAGCTGCTTTAGCGACCACTGTACAGCTTGAATAACGTCAGCATCAGTGTTGAATGTTGCGCCACGAAACTTCTTCATTGTTGGAAACAACCAGAAATCGCACGGGACGAGGTCAGACTGTAGAGTCTGTGGCAAGTTTCAAACTGCATTTCGTAAGAAACTGCTGAACCCAAACAGCCACATGTGGGCGGGGGTTATCATAGTGTAGGGTCCACGTTCCCACAAGTTCCGTTCGCTTAATCGATATCTGTCGTCGCAGACGCTTCAAGACTGAAATGCAATACTCAGCATTGACTGTAATTTGTGGAGGAACGGCATGATGGTAGACTACACCTTTATGATCAAAGTGTAACGTATACTCTATATTCACTTTCCTTTTGATTTTACTATCTCTGGTTATTTTATTTTACTATGTAAATTATCTTCCTACTGAACGAAATATTATTTCACCCCGCTGAATGAGATCTGGCAATGAGTGTAAGTCATGACGTGGTGGTAGCTCGTATATAGGCGCGTTCATCGAGAAGTGTGTTGTTGGGAGTTGTTGCGTTGGAGTTGTGTTGTTGCGTTGTAGTTGTGTTGTTGCGTTGGAGTTGAGGGTTGTTGCGTTGTAGCGGTGTTGTTGCGTTGTAGTTAGTGGTGTGTTGTGTTGCGTTGCGTTGCAGTGTGTTGTTATGTAGTAGTGATATATGAGTGCCTTAGTTGACCAGGAGTCTTCATAATAAACAAGTTGTTCTGTAAGTTCAGTCTTTCTCAATTCTTAGTTTTGTCAGACCTCTGTCTGGCTGTTAGGTTTATGACTTTGATTACTTAATATAAATAACCAGCGTTGAGACTTTGTTTAAGTTCATAATTAACGAGTAACAACACCCTTTTGGGAATTCATTATTTTGAAGCTTAGAGCATTATTCATTCATAATAATTAGCTTAGCAAAAAGATAAACAAAGCTAATTCATTATAATTGGCGCCCGAACTTTTCTCGAACACGAGATCCTGACTATTATTACCCATGGCTTCCTTACCTGAGACAACTGCAAATTTCCACCTTCCGGCAAGTCTCGAGGGTAATGGTGTTTGTTTGGACAATTTGTACGAAGCCTGTGGCTCTGACTTGGATATGAATAATCTACACATACCCAAGCATTCTTCACCATTTCGGAATGCACCAGCTTCTTATCACTCTGAGTCGCGGGTCGTAGCTGAGGGAATTCAATCCTCTCAGCGAAGCAGAATGCTTGCCCATTTCGTGCCGCATGCAGGAACAATTTATTTCAATGGTTTGGAGGGGTCTTTAAAGTTCCTCGAAGATCTGGAAGACCATTTTGATTTATATAATATTCCGGAAGACTGCAAGGTCCAAATTGCCGGAACTTGCTTGAGAGATACCGCCAAGACCTGGTATCGGCAGTGGCGAGGGTCGAACCCGGATTCTCATTATGAGAATTTCCGTGCAGAATTCTTGGAGGTCTTTCCTTTCGGCCTCAGTCGAGCTAGCCTTGCTCAACAGCTGTTTTCTCGTCAGCAGGGTCCCAATGATAGCCCTGTTGCATTTGCGTTGGAAACTACACGCCTATATAATCTATGGGATCCACATGCCAGTCATGTTGACATGTTGGATACCCTCGTACAGCAGCTCGACCCATTCTTGCAAGATTTTCTTGAGGTTCGACACCCTACCACTATTCATGAATGCCTTCGCCTCATACGCACGTATGAAGAGCGACATGGCAAACATGCTGCAACTCACCATGCTCGGGCACCCCGCGAGGCTTATTCGAAAACCCTCAGCGGCATAATAGACAAAACTTTCAGCGCGAGCATACACACGTGCCCACCCAAGCTTCATACGTTCCACCACACAGAAGAGTGGCGAACCAGCAACGAGTTTCGGAGCAAGCTACGGGGTATCGTCATAATGCACAGTATGCTCGACCCCGTTCCACTCAGCAGCATTCGGAACGTTATCATGCTCAGGGCAATAATAATTTTTCTACCCGTGCTGAGGGCAGACGTAACGAAAATGAAAATCTCAACAGACACGCGGAGTTCCCGACGCAGGGTGCACCGCAATTTTCCTTATCGTGAAAATTTTCCCGATACCCGGCAGGGTCGAGGTTTCCGACCACATGATAACACCACCAGAATTCCTTTAAACTTCCACAGGAAGTAGACGAAGGAGTCGGTCCTGCTTCCTGATACCAAACATCCTGACCCTAAAACAGTATTAGTGACTGTTCAAACTCCTCAGTTGCCTGATGTATTCTTGACACTTGAAGACATTATTGTCGAGACAAAGTTCGACACTGGGTCTGAGATATCAGCCCTAAATACAAAGTTTTGCAATGATGTTTTTTCTGCAATACATGTTCAGCCTGCAACGCAGTATTTGCGAGGTGCAAATAACGAAATCTTCAGTATCGCAGGAACTGTCACATTATCTTTAGGGCTGGGAAAAGCTCGTTTTACATTCTTTCCTGCTTATAGACGAGCTACCCGTGAAATGTCTCATGGGTATGGACTTTATTAACAAGTTTCAAATAACTTTGAATTTTGTACAACATGTGATTTCCTTTCCGGAACCTGTCGAAATGATTCCGACGGTTCCTGTAGATATTACGAGTTTATTGTTGAGTGACCAATTGAATGAGGGGCAACGAGACCAGCTTTCTCTCCTTTTACAGGAAAGCCCTGGTTTATTTTCGGATCAACCTGGTTTCACACAGGTGGTTTATCATGTTATTGACACTGATGGTTCGAAACCCATTGCGACGAAACCTTACCCTTGTGCTCCACATAAAAAACAGGAAATGCAACGTCAAATTGCGGAAATGATTAAGCAGGGCATAATCAGGGAATCAACAAGCGCCTGGGCGGCTCCTGCCTTCTTGGTTCCAAAGAAACAACCAAATGAATTTCGTTTCGTGACAGATTTTCGCAAACTCAACCAAGTCACAAAAACAATCAATTATCCCCTACCTGTCATGTCACATATTCTAAATGACTTGTCGTCAACCAAATGGATGTCAACTTTGGATTTGGCGAGTGGATATTGGCAGGTGGCAGTACATCCGGACTCTGTCGATAAAACAGGCTTTGTGACTCCTTTTGGGGCCTATGAATATTTACGTATGCCTTTTGGTTTAGCTTCTGCACCTGCTACTTTCCAAAAGCTTATGGACACGGTTCTCAGACCTGTCCTGGGTCCCCATGTGCATGTCTATTTGGATGATATTATTATCACATCAGAGACTTTTGACGAGCACCTTTCTCTGCTCAGACAGGTGTTCCAACTTATATACAATGCTGGCTTGACGTTAAAACCTAGTAAATGCCAGATAGCGAGGGACGAGATTGTATATCTGGGGTTGAAAATTACTCCCCACGGCTTATTCACTGATAATGAAAAAATTAGGCCTATTGCTGACTTTCCTCGGCCTAAAACAGCAAAAGAACTATCCCGCTTTCTGGGAATGACCGGATGGTATCAGCAGTTCGTCCCCGCTTATGCTACAATATGTGAGCCATTGTATGCTTTAAAGCGTAAATACAAGAAGTTTATTTGGACACCTGAAGCTAACGCTGCATTCGAAACACTGAAGTCTGCATTGACTCAGCCTCCGGTGTTAGCTTTCCCGGATCATTCTAAAGAATTTGATATTTATACTGATACATCCGGAGTTGGTCTTGGTTGCGTTTTGTCACAAGCTGGGCATCCAATAGCTTTTGCGTCTCGTACTTTAGCCAAAGCTGAACGCAATTATTCAGCTACGGAACGTGAATGTCTTGCTGTTGTGTATGCACTGAATAAATTTCAATGTTATCTTAACGAATTGACAGTTAACATAATTACGGATCATTCTGCCCTTCAGTATTTGAATTCTGCTAAACACCTATCTCAAAGACTTATGAAGTGGGCTCTGAAGTTACAAGAGAGCAATATCAAAATTTCGTATCAGCCAGGTAATAAGAATCAATTACCGGACGCATTATCTCGCGTTCCGATTAGTGGGGTCCCCACCGAAACTACTCCTGGATGTCAGCCTTTACTTCTGATAGCTGATATCACATCCAGAGAGCAGATAATGGCAGAATTAATAAATGATCCAGATTTTGGGGATATTTACAATTTTTTGCTTGCGGGTTCGCCCCCACAAAGTGATCCTTCTCTGGCTGGAAGGTCACAACATTTTGAAGTAATAGAGGGTCTTCTTTATTATACAAAGTCTAGGACTACTAGGGCAGAGTTTCGCCCATGTATTCCGCGAACCCTTAGAATGGCTCTTTTAAATGAATTTCATGACAAACCTCTTGCAGGCCATTTAGGTATTCGCAAGACCCGTTGTAAATTGCGGGATGTTGCCTATTGGCCTGGCATGTACCAAAGTGTGCTCGCATACGTTCAATCATGTCACTTGTGTCAGATTAATAATTATCGTAATGTAAGACCGGCCGGTCACTTGAAATCTAGTTCAAGTTCTCATGTATTTGATATTATTTCCATAGATTTATTGGGACCTTATCCATTATCTGTTAAAAATAAAGCTCGTTATGTTTTAGTACTAACTGATAATTTTTCTAAATGGGTTGAAATTTTTCCCATTAAAGCCGCTACGGCTGAGATTATTTGTAATGTCTTAGTTAATGAAGTATTTTCTAGATATGGTGCACCTAATAAAGTAGTTTCGGATAATGGTCCTCAATTTATTTCTGACATTTTTGAAAGAATGTGTGCGAGACTACACATTAAACACAAATTCATTTCCCCATATCATCCCCAGAGTAATCCTGCAGAACGCGTTAACCGAACGCTAGTGAAAATGATTGCGACTTTCGTAATGGACCACCATGAAAGATGGGATGACCATTTAGAACTTTTTGCGTTCGCCCTCCGCTCGTCTGTCCACGAGTCTACTAAAATTACTCCTGCAGAACTTTTTCTGAGTCGCAAAATTGAAACCTCTTTTGAAAATTTAACGGGGATTATCGACGAATTAAACCAGCGACCAACTCCGCAATCAGTACACATTATGGCAGAAAAAAGCTCGTATTGCAATGCTAGGAGCACAAGCGGCTCAAGCACGATATTATAATTCTAGGCGTAGGGAACCAGATCTTGTCGTTGGAGATCTCACTCTCGTGGAAACGCACTTCCAGTCTTCTGTTTCGCATACTTTAGTGAAGAAATTTGCACCCAGCTACGAAGGTCCATATCGGGTGGCAAATGTCTTTGAAAATAATATTGTTCTGGAGAAACCGAACAACAATTTTCAATATGTACATGTTGATCAATGTCGCAAGTATCACGAACGGGATATCGAGTTCATTATCAATCCTACTCAACCTTCTGTTCCACAGACTCAAGAATCTATATCTCATGTTCAACCGCCAGAAATTGTGGACGACCCACCGAACATTTTTGACGAATCACCAGTGATTTTTCCTTCACCCTCCTCACCTCCAGACGAGTTTCTACAACCGCAACCTGATTCTCCCGTGAGACCAAGGCTCGATTCGCGTTCGTCGAATGCTAGTATCGTTCCTTTCCCTCCAACCATTGCCAAGACTATTGCTGCGCCGTTTCCGGCTAACTCTGCACCAACGCGGGATACTTCTTCTTTGAATACCTCATCGGAAAGTATTCCTATAGGCAAATCCAAACATCGCCCTGCACGACCGCTGAATTACAGCAGCGACTCAGAGGCGTCGGACATTTCGGATTTGTCAGTTATGAATCCAACATTTAATATTCCACACCGTCCAGCACCACCAAAAGCTGGGCGCAAACGTCACTTGTCTCCCCAATCTGCTTCGCCGCAACAGCGACGAAGGCAGAAATCTTTGCATCCGCCCGGGTTTCGCCCCTGGAACCTCCGTTCAGGGCAAACAGGGCCGATGCCTGCTACTACTATCATGCCCCGTGGGCGTAAACGAAAACAAGCGATGTGGCCGGAGACACGTCCCTCCAAAAAGATACTGGAAGGACACAACGGGCCCCAGCATCAAGGGACTTCATATCCAAAGCCTGGGGGAGCCCGTTCCTATCAGCCGCAGCAGGGATTTCCGGACCGTCAGACTTCTGACGTTCCTGACCGTTCTTCTCAGCCGCAGGGATTTCCAGACCGCCAGACTCCTGACCGTTCCTATCAGCCGCAGCAGGGATTTCCGGACCGCCAGACTCCTGACCGTTCTTCTCAGCCGCAAGGGATTCCGGACCGCCAGATTCCTGACCGACAACAGACCGATGTTCCATTACCGTCCCGGAAGAGATCCAAGCCACCTGATTTCCCCAGTCCCATTAGGCCTGGAAAACGTTTTCGCACTAGAATTTTTTATGCGTCCTCGAGATAAGTAAGTTCTCGTGGACAGGTTCTTTCTCAGTTTGTTGTTTTTCCTGCTCGACCAGTTGGCGTGTCAGAATTTCTTTTTTTCGTGTGGGCCTATGCATTCTTTTTGTGTATATATGTGTGTTTTTTTTTTATATATTTCTTCTATGTCCATCTACTAATCCACTTTTTTTGTATATATCTATGTGCTTAGGGTAAAATAATAAAATTGTTACTGTTAGGCAGCTCCAGGTAAATTTCGCTGCTGATACAGTTGTTCTGTATTTCAACGCATGAGGCAAACGTAATTTGAAATGAAAATAATAAAATTGTTACTGTTAGGCAGCTCCAGGTAAATTTCGCTGCTGATACAGTTGTTCTGTATTTCAACGCATGAGGCAAACGTAATTTGAAATGAAAATCATAAAATTGTTACTGTTAGGCAGCTCCAGGTAAATTTTGCTGCTGATACAGTTGTTCTGTATTTCAACGACTGAGGCAAACGTAATTTGAAATGAAAATAATAAAAAATTGTTACTGTTAGGCAGCTTCAGGCAATCTTCGCTGCTGATACAGTTGTTCTGTATTTCAACGACTGAGGCAAACGTAATTTGAAATGAAAATAATAAAATTGTTACTGTTAGGCAGCTTCAGGCAATCTTCGCTGCTGATACAGTTGTTATGTATTTCCACGGATGAGGCGCACGTAATTTGAAATTAAAAAAGTGATTCCTGCTAGGCAGAATAAAAGGAAAGTATGCCGATGCAGGTTTGGTTTGTTCTACACTACAAATTTCACAGTCGAATACAGATTCGTAAATTGTTATGCCAAGTTGATAATGTAAATACGGCTACCACCAAACAACAAATCAAAAAAAGATCGAGAAACGTCAATCATCGAAATGTAAGACTTACACTCCAAAATTGATAGATTTTTCGGAAACCAAAAAAAAAAAAAAAAAAAAAAAAAAAAAAAAGAAGAAAAATTAAGGGGGAGATGATATAACGTATACTCTATATTCACTTTCCTTTTGATTTTACTATCTCTGGTTATTTTATTTTACTATGTAAATTATCTTCCTACTGAACGAAATATTATTTCACCCCGCTGAATGAGATCTGGCAATGAGTGTAAGTCATGACGTGGTGGTAGCTCGTATATAGGCGCGTTCATCGAGAAGTGTGTTGTTGGGAGTTGTTGCGTTGGAGTTGTGTTGTTGCGTTGTAGTTGTGTTGTTGCGTTGGAGTTGAGGGTTGTTGCGTTGTAGCGGTGTTGTTGCGTTGTAGTTGGTGGTGTGTTGTGTTGCGTTGCGTTGCAGTGTGTTGTTATGTAGTAGTGATATATGAGTGCCTTAGTTGACCAGGAGTCTTCATAATAAACAAGTTGTTCTGTAAGTTCAGTCTTTCTCAATTCTTAGTTTTGTCAGACCTCTGTCTGGCTGTTAGGTTTATGACTTTGATTGCTTAATATAAATAACCAGCGTTGAGACTTTGTTTAAGTTCATAATTAACGAGTAACAACACCCTTTTGGGAATTCATTATTTTGAAGCTTAGAGCATTATTCATTCATAATAATTAGCTTAGCAAAAAGATAAACAAAGCTAATTCATTATAAAAGAAAATTGTCATCATCACCTTCCCAGCTGATTTGGTTTGGCAGATGTTTTTCGGAGGTGGCGAGCCTGTGTGTTTCCAGACTCTCGTTGCGCGCTTCGTGAGGGGGTCAAAATAGTGGACCCATGTTTCATCAGAAGTTATTACTGTGTTTAGAAAGTTTAAATCATTTGCAATTATTTGTTTCCACTCATGAGAAACCTGAATTCTGGCTAACAATTGTTCTCTCGTCAGGTACCATCTGGAAAACACATGATACAGCAGTAATTTGTCGCGTAGAACGAGGAATGCCGGCGTTTTTGAAATATTAGTTGACGCCACTATGTCTTCATACGTCATTCACCGATCTTCTTGCAGAATTGCCCAAACAGTGTTAACAATACGCTCTGTAACAACACTTTCAGGTCAACCAGGCCTAGGAGCGGGTTCTGACGACGAACGCCATTTTTTGAAATCATGGTGCCATCTAAATATCGTTGACTCATCCAAGCATTTATCTTTGTAAGCTATTTTCATTAAATCAGCTGTTTCTGGAGCCGTTTTACCCAAACGATAGCAACATTTTATCGCACAATAACTCTGAATTACTCACCTCCATAGCTGTATGGCGAAATGCAGACGTACCTTAAACAACTGTGCCGCCCCGGTGGCGCAGTGGTCTAAGCGATGGCCTCTGATCATTCGTCCGAAAGGGGTCCGGATTCGAATCCCGGTGAGGCATGGATGTTGTGTTTGTCTTACGGCACTGGCTCTCTCCCTTCCCTGGAACCAGTGACCCCAAATTAGGGACGGGCGACTGCTTATAGCCCATTGAGTTGCTCACGGTGGTCGTTAAACCTCCAATAAAAAAAAATGCGCAATAACAAAATCAGAGTCGTCTGCCACGGCTAATAACTGTTGCCACAGATACTTCCTTAATTGATTTAGTCGTCTGCGCGGTTATTTTTCCCTTTCGCCCTGTTGCCAACTCAAAAAAAATTACTCTTAGTTTTTATGGAACGGCCTTTGTAGAATTAATTGCACATTAAAAATTAGTTAGCAATATATGTTTTTCTCTTATCTTCAAACTGTACTTACTTCTTCGATGGCCCTAGTGTTTCAAGCTGTACAACTCTAAAGTTTTGTTATTGTAAAATCAGACCACACTACTCACATGCTTATCAGTAAACATTTATTTCTCATAAGTAATATACATTCTTGTTGAAAACAAATTTTTATTTTGGATTTATAACTTTTGAAAGCTCACCAATGACTATGTTTCAATACTTATAATACAGCTATCTTTGAATAACATTATCTAGTTATTTTTAAATAAATATCAGAAGAATAATGCGTTCATTCCTTTTTGTTCTATATACAGCTCTTTTGCTGGGAAGACTAATTAGTGCTCCATGGTGTCACGGCGTTTCCTTCCTGGGCCATTGGCAAAGTTAGCAGCAGCCAAACCCATCAAATGCTTTGCAGCTTGGCTTCCGGAAAAGCCACGAGACAATCCCAAGTCAATTCCACGTTTCTCACTGAAAAGATTATATCATCAATCAATAAAGACTTGAAGGCGAAAAGCAGTCGCTAATGAAATTTAAAAAGATAAACAAATTTCTACCATTTGCTTAGAAACTTTCATTTCATACTCTGCTGTTTCAAACTGCTAGATTCAGTATCTTAGTAAAAACTATAAAAGTACGCATCATAATTTGAGCACTTACCTTTTTTCTTGTTATCGAGCAAATCCCTTCTCGCATCTAACCATTAAAAATTACGTGTTAATAACAATAATATTCTGCACACTAAGATAAGATGTTCGCGATTGTCAGATCTGTGTAAAAGAAACTTTGAAATCATTACTAGAGATTCTTGTTTCTAAGCACACCGGACAAAAAATTAGTCACTCCTGTCAGAACATACCTAATAACGGCCTTCCTAACAACATCAATCCCGTTCGGTGTGGTAGAGACTCCGTGAGGTTGTGGATGTATTGAACATCGATTTGCAGCCACTGTTGCGTCAATTGGCCCCGACGTTCCGCCAGAGTATGTGGAAGTCTATTCCGGCGTTTCACCTTCTGTTCCAAATGATCCCACAGATTTTCAATAGGATTTAAATCTGGGGATTTGGCCGGCCGGTCGAGGTGAGACAGTGTTGTTGATTGTTCGTCGTGCCACTCAGAGTTTTATCCCTGTGCACACGGCAGTTGTCGTCCTGGAAGACAGGAGTGGCAATGTGATACTGCTGCTGTAGATGTATGGCATAGGGCAACACTTCGTCATTCAGAATGCGGAGATACTCATTCTGGTTCAAATGCACCGTCGTTGCAACGAGAGGACCGATTTCGTGGTACGAAAAACATCCCCAAAACATCACAGAACCCCCTCCAGCTTGAATAACACCTTCGACCTAGAGTTCTGGGTTAAAATTAAAGACGTCTGTGGAGAATAGACTGGCAAAGAGCATGCAAATGTATACGAAAAGCCGCCATTATTGGAAGTAACTAGTGTGTTGGTGTACTTGCACGAGTATTTCAGTTCTAAATCTTGAAGATTATGGAATATCTTAAGTGTATGCGGCGCGACATTTTCCTGTTTAATAGTTTTCTCCCTTTTTTTCTGCTCTATTTATATGGCCCGCCGCGATATAGCCTTGTATTTTCCTGCTTACTAGTCTTGTTTGTTATTTCTCAAATATGAGCACTTGCTAATTACAATTTCATTTAGAACGTTCTCGGGTCCTACGCGAACATACTTTCTACGTAATTTCTGCAGTATATTATGAATTGAATCAAACATTCTTGCTTTTCAATAGGCATCTGTTCATTGCCAACTCCCCCCATCCACAGACGGCGCTGCACGTTCAGTTGGTCTCCGTCGTTTCAGAACCTCTAGTATTACATTTACCAGTCTATACTACTCCAATGTCGTTTGTTAAAATACACTGAGATGCCAATTTATTAGGTACACATGCTCTCGACACCTAAATGGTTCATTCCAAAACGTAACATGCCACGTGAGCGCGATGTGCAATATAAATCAAGAAGGCCGTCCAGCACAGCGCTTTATTTAAGATCAGAATGGACAAAACGAGTGATCTGAATTCCTTTTAACGTGGCATGATGGTTACCACTAAGCGTTACGGTTCGAGCATCTAAACAGCCGTCCTCCTTGGCTATTCACTAGTAAAACCGTTGGAAGGGTTTACAGTGAATGGTGCCACAGCGAAAAACTTCCAGCAATCGGCAATCTTGTGAACGAAAACAGTTGGTGGATCAGAGAGGTCAAAGGAAATAGCCAAAATCGTGCGAGCGAACAGACGGGCAACAACCCGTAAAAGCTATCTGGTACAGTAGACTAAACGCTGGATTGTGACCATTCGTCCGAGATGGGTCCGGGTTCGAATCTCGGTGAGGAATGGATGTTGTGTTTGTCTTACGTCACTGGCTCTCTCTCCCTTCCTTGGAACCAGTGGCCCTAAATTAGGGACGGGCGACTGTTTATCGCCCATTGAGTTGCTCACGGTGATCGTTAAACTTCCAACAACAACGCGTAAAATCAATGCATCATTGAACTCCGGTGAATCCAGGATAAAAGTACCACATATCGGACCATGTCATGAATGAGCTACAACAGCCGACGGCCATATCGACGACTGATGCTGTCAGTTCAGAACACGAAAGTGTAGCTCCAGTGATTGAAGGACCACCTACTAGAACTGCACGACTAAAGTTTCCTTCTGCGTCATGCGGATGTAAGATCCGAATTTGGCGCAAGCAACAAAAAGTCATGGAGCCATCCTTTCAGATGTGAACAGTACAGGCCGGTGGCTGCTGTGTGCTGTTCTGGAGCATGTTTACTTGGCACGAATTAGGCCTCCTGATGCTCATAGAAGGACATCTGAACGCCACGGCGCATCTGAATATCGTTGCAAATCATATTCATCCCGTCGTGGCTATGGTTTATCCTCAAGCAAATGGACACGTCCAGCAGGATAACTCACCAGCCTACAAGGCCCGTATCGTAACTGAATTGTTCCGGGAGCAGACCGACGAGTTTTTCTTGCTTCGGGGGTCTTCATCGTTCCTGAATTAAAACCCCATCAAGCATCAATGGTGCAGTCTAGTTGCTGTTCGCTACTAGACTGTGCCGCTGTCTAATCTGCAGCAACTGCGCGACTCAGACATTTCTGCAGGATGTTGCATTCTTCACGATACTTCCAGCATCTGGTATGTTCCATACTCCCAGGAATTCGGGCTGTTGTGCTAGCCAATGGCGGCACAAAACGCTCCTCGGCAGGTGTATACCTAATAACCTGACATCTCAGTATAACTCAGATATCTGTAAGTCACAAAAACTGTGGTGTACTGTGCATCTTACTCTTGATGCAAAGGGCATCCTAAAAGTAATGCCTGCTCCGTCATAAGATTTTTATTTGTAGCAGCAAAAATGTGACACTTGGTGGCAAAATACTTGGATATATTGTTAATAATGCTAGCCTATTCAAAGTATTGTCCATCGCTTTCTATGCATTTCCGCCATCATTGAACCCACTGGTAACATCCATTTTGGAAAAATTCCTGAGGCTGTCGTTTCACCCATGAGTTCACGGCCAATTTAACATCTGTCACATCATCGAAACGTTTCCCACGATGGGTGTTTTTTCAAAGGGGCAAACAAGAAAACGTCTGAGGGAGCCAAATCAGGACTGTAGGGGGTTGGGGCATCACCGTCTACCCCATTTTGGCAATAGCCTGTGAAGTTTCCATGGAGGTGTGGGGACGTGGGTTTTCATGGTGTAAAACAACACTGTGAAGTGGAATGTTACGTATTTTCCTTTTGATAGCTTCCTTTAGCTTCTTCAATGTGTGCACATAGTGAGCACTGTTTATTGTTGCAACTCCTGGTTGGTGACACGACGATCAGCTTGATGAGGTCTTTCACTTGTTGCCGATTGGCATCTGTCACTGCAGTTGCGGATCTTCTACTCCGTTGTTCGTCCGGCACTGAACGTTCTCCTCTCTCTAAATCTTTTCACCCATCTTTGGACATTACTGATATCGATTGTGGCAGCTCCATACACCGCCGGGAGTCTTCTCTGGATTTCTGGAGCCTCACATCCCTCTTTTTCCATGAATTCAATTACTTCCCTCTGCTTTTCTCTGTCATTCATGATTTTTATTTCCGATTCTAAAAAACATTTGTTCCCACATTGGTAACATATCACAGTACATGTCAGTACAGTTTCATTAAAATCACTTCAAAATTTCAGAAGTTATTAAGGAGGAGGCATTACCTTCAGGATGCCCCTCGTATTACTTTAATGCTGATATTACGATGTGGTTTTAATGTTACTTAAATGTTTTGATGATATTTAAATATGCATTTTCGTCCTTAAAATATGAAATTCACAAAGGGATGAGTATGGTCTTTCTGCGTATTCTGTACTAGCGATGCTGCACCCAAATATTATTCAGCATCCTTGATTAGTTAACGAGAACTGTCAAAGTTTTGCTCATGCAGACGTGTGGTTGTGCATGAGTTCATTCCCGGCAACAAATGTTCAGTAGAAGAATCTTAGTTTTCGTGCTCACTATCAGTTTAAAAAGGCGATACATCTGCAAAACTAGCTTTGCTATGAACGCGGCGTGAGTGAGTAAAAAGTTAGTAAAATCATACGATGCATTGAAAATGATACGCTTTCCAACATACCAGAAATCATTACTCAAGTTATTACTCAAGTTATGAGGATAATGGCTGTTCAATAATTCTCGCTCCTGTGTCCTGACCTTTGACCCCATTTTGATGATATTCAACAGAACCGGTTCAGTACACCTCCGGAACAGCATACTAAAGTTCTGTCGGATTAGAAACATTTTTAGTCAGGTTATGAGGATAATGGCTGTGGAATAAATCTCGCTTCTGTGTCCTGACCTTTGACCCCATTTCGATTATATTCAACAAAACCAGTTCAGTATACCTCCGGAACAGCATACTAAAGTTTTGTTGGATTAGAAACATTTTTAGTCAGGTTATGAGGATAATGTCTGTGGAATAAATCTCGCTTCTGTGTTTTGACCCCATTTCGATTATATTCAACAGAACCGGTTCAGTATACCTCCGGAACTACATGATGACGTTTTGTTGCAATCGAACCATTTTTACGCAAGTTATGCGACATAAAGGCAATGGAATGGATCCCGCTCCTATGTCCTGACCTTTAACCCCATTTCGTCCATTTTCAATAGGGTTTATTCCCAGATGGCCCACTACCACATACTAAATTTTCATCGAAATCGAACCATTTTTAGGCACGTTATGAGGAAGAATGGCAATGAAATGGATCCTGCTCCTGTGTCCTGACCTTTGACACCATTTCGCCCATTTTCAATAGGGTTCGTCCCCAGGTGGTCCACATACTAACCATTGTCGAACCCATTGTGCGGACGGACGGATAGGCGGACAAAGCTGGAGCATATACGCTTCTTCAACCTACGGTTGGAAAGCGTAAAAAAGCTTGGTGCACGTTTATCGTGGGCATCACAAGTTTCTAACTCAGTCGCAGAGAGATTTTTAAGTTTCCAGATATGCGACATCTGAAAAACTTAAGTACGTTCCACTCCAAAGGACAAATGGGGAATCATCTTTTGTTGGGTGATTTAGCAACTCACTGGACTACAAGCAGTCGCCCGTTCCTAATTTGGGGCCACTGGTTCCAGAGAAAGGAGAAAGCCAGTGACGTATGACATACACACCATCCATGCTTCACTCTGGATTCGAGTCCCAAGTCATCTCCGTCGAATGGTTAGAAGCGAGCGTTTCGTGCAACTCGGTCACCGGAGCGTCTCGAATCACCTGCCTGTTGCGAGGTTGCATTAATGTAGCAATGCATTTGCTGTTCAGTGCTGCATGTATCACCAGTTCCTGCATGCTGACAATGTCGTGCCCAAAACCGACTCAGTTTACAACAAGTTAGTAAAATCATACAATGCATTGATTATGATACTCTTTCCAACATACCAGAAATCATTACTCAAGTTATGAGGACAATGGATGTAAAATAAATCTGGCTCCTATGAATTGACCTTTGACCCCATTTCAATGATATTCAACAGAACCGGTAAAGTGTACTTCCGGAACAACATGATAAAGTTTTGTCTCAATCGAAGCATTTTTACGTAAGTTTTGACGCATAAGAGCAATGGAATGCATCTCGCTCCTATGCCCTGACATTTGACCCCACTTCACCCATTTTCAATAGGGACCATCCCCAGGTGGTCCCCTTCCACATACTAAAATTTCATTGACATCGAACCATATTTTCGCAAGTTATGACACATAAGGGTAATGAAATGGATCCCGCTCCTATGTCGTGACATTTGACCCCATTAATCCCATTTTCCATAGGGTTCGTCTCCTGGTTGTCCCCTACCACATACTAAAATTTCATCGAAATCGAAACATTTTTACGCGAGTTATCGTGCGGACAGACGGACAAAGCTGGAGCATATGCGCTTCTTCAACTTACGGTTGGAAAGCGTAAAAAAACCGTAACTTTTCCTAATATCGTTATAAATGCTTCAATCGTATGATATCAATTTGCTAAACAAAACAAGTCACCTGCAAAATTTTTCTATACTAGAAAATTTAGTGAGATGCGGGAATTATTCGCAGATGTTTCAGTGTTTTCTTTACAAATGAGGGAATTCTTAATAAAAAACAGTTCTAAGGCAACGTGGTATTGGATTTTTTTATTTTAGTTCCTACACAAGCAAGAAGTTAATTAGCTTCTGGATCATGATCACGTCTGAGTGCTGTACAATCAATTTTGCGTCTGAGAGGTATCGATTACAAATATTTTGAATAAAAAAAAATTCCAATATTTCTTTGGCAAATTTTTATGTTGAACGACGCGCAACTGACAGCTAGAATGATGAAGATATTTTACATGACAGTTTTAGAGCTCTCAATAAGGTACGATATTGTCTAAAACCGTTTCCTTTTTCATTTAAATAATTTTATTCATTTGAAATCGCCTGCCTAGTTTATCGCAGTTGTATTTGAGAAACCCAGTTACTCACGTGGTTTTGAATCTCCGTTATCAACTTCTGTTCACTGAACATTTGCGATGCATTCCTCGGGTACATCGCTCATAATAATTATTTTTTGTAGCGACTGGAACAGGCGTAAAACGAAATGAAAAATGCAGAGTCGAATAAAAAACTGTTTCTTCTCTTACCATTGAATATGGAATGTAAGTAATATAACGCTTAGATAGATGAAGTTTAGTAAATAGGTCGTAACAAAATATATCTAACGAAAAGGTAAGCTGGAACTAAAGCAATTTACCTCGAAGGCAAAACACACAGTAGTAAGAAAGTCCCTCACTTAATCTTAGACAAATAATTGAAAGTGTGGTAACCTGGGAAAATGTATATAATGGAATGTTGAACACTTCTGGATTTCCCTTAAGAAATTGTGTGATATATTCATGAACCGCATCACCATTTCTCTCGAAAGAAAGACTTAATCCATACAGAGCGATCTTTCTGATGATAAAAATAATTGTGAAGAGACAATTAGGTATTGATTCAAGTTGCCGTTGTTAAAGTGAAAGAGAAACGCAGTCTTTTCCAATGCTGTTGTAATTATACAGATCCGGCAGATGGCGCTAGCTTGTAGCACAAATTCAAAACGGCAAGTCCGGCAGATAGGGCGTTCTGCGTGATGGAATTTATCAGTGAATAAGTATCAGTGGCGGCTTTTCAGGTGAAGTAGGTGAAGTGCCTCTTCAACAATTTTACTTGAAATAAAGTTTTATTCAGTAATTTGTATAATATATTATTTTTGTCTCTGTTGTGTTACAAAATACTCAAAATGTTGATTAGATATCAATTCACATAGCGCGTTCAAGACGGAAAACAAGTCCTCATACGCAAAACAGTGCAAGTGAAGAGCCGAAATGAAAACCCTTGGAAGTCTGCAGCTGTCGACCGAGTTGCTATGGTAACCGTGACGTCAACCTCCCCTATCTGGCGCGCAAGTGAAGTGTTTTATCTTTCGGCTCCGAAGCTCTGCAGATGGAATCGTGACCTTCGAAGGAGATCACGGTGAAATGTTATGTTTTACCCAGGGTATCTTGCAGTGTTGTGGTACATGCTTTCCGAAAGGGATTTGTTTTTTCGTGCTTTGTGATTATTTGTCAAAAAGTTTAGCTGTTACTGTAGTTTCGTGTACAGTTTAACAGTTAGTGATAGTTTAAATTAAAGTATGTATCCTGTGAACGACATTGTTTGTAATTTATTACAAACTCCATTTAATCGGTGGAAAGATGAAGATAAAAAAGACATTTTACTTCAAGGACGACCGACGGATTCACTGAAAATTGTTGCCAAAAAAGAAATCAAGAAGAGCGGTAAATCCTACAATATTAATTTTAAAAATTGTTGGTTTACTGAATATAAATGGCTTTGTAGTACTTCTGTGTTACAAAAAATATTTTGTTGGCCCTGCTTACTTTTTAGTAATAAACATTCGGCGTGGAATAAAGACGGATTCTCAGATTTATTAAATATAACACGCTCACTACATAAACATGGTGATTCTAGCGAATACCTGAAATGCGAGTTAATGCTAAGGAATTTTGAAAAAAATCAGAACACCATTGCTGATGCCCTGAGGGAGAATGCTAGGCTTTTGAAAATGCATTTCAACGAAAACGTTCGTTTAAATAGACTTTTCCTGCAGACAGTGATTGATGCAGTATTATATTTGAGCAAACAAGAACTAGCATTCCGTGGCCATGACGAAAGCATGGACTCGATAAATCGTGGAAATTTCAAGGAATTACTTTCATTGTTGATATCAAGAAATCCTTTAGAAATTCAAAATCAATACGAAAAGATAAAAAATGTCTTCACAGGTGACTCAAAAACTATTCAAAATGAATTAATTGAATGTATTTCTGAATATATAAACGATCACGTTAAAAATAAAATTAATGAAGTTCAATGCTTTTCTATTCAAGTAGATGACACCACAGACATAAATCAGACTTCTCAGTGCTCTTTAATAATAAGATTTGTTGATTCGGAAGGTGTATTGGCTGAGCGATTTTTGGGCTTCCACGACGTGAGGTGAGATCGAACGTCAGAAGCTTTATACAAAATGTTAGACAAAATTTTGGAACAATTCGATTATCAACACAAATTAATAGGACAATGTTACGGTGGGGCAAGTGTAATGTCTGGACACTTGAATGGGCTCCAGAAAAAAATAAAGGAAAAAGCTTCTGAAGCTCTTTTTGTTCATTGCTTAGCACATCGTTTGAACCTTGTACTACAGCAGAGTTTTTCTAAAATTTCAAAGGGTCGTATATTTTACGCAAGCCTCATTGGAATTCCTTCGTTTTTTCACCACTCAGTGAAGCGATCTTATACACTCACATCTACAACCGCAAGTCGCATACCAACCATAGCAGAAACTCAATGGTCCTCCACTTCGAAGTTAGTAGGTGTAATTGTTGAAGATTGGGATAAATTGAAGGAAGTATTCGAATTTCTGACAAACAGTGAGCAATCAGGCAAAAAAATCAATTCAACTTGCCAAGGGAGTTTTTAAATGATATGAACACTTTTGAATTTACATTTTTGGCAATAGTATTTAATGAAATTTTTGGCTCCACCGATCTATTATTCGAAATTTTGCAGAAAAAATCACTAGACTACTGTGTAACTCAAATTAAAAAACTCGTGAAATTTTGAGTCATAAAAGGAACGATGAAGTATTTGAAGCACTGTTTGGAAAAGCTAGCAAAATCACAGAAATAAGCAGATCTAAACGGGAATATGCTGCCTCTTACACAAGAAACAATTTTTCAAAATTATAAACAATTGTATTTTGAAATTTTAGACCACATTCTTATGGAAATGGATATAATATTTCAAGACTGTGAAAAACTTCAATTTGTTTGTCTTCCTGACACAACCAAATTCGAACAATTTGATTCAAGCTTTCCCTCTCACGCTTTTGAAAATCTACAACATTTTTACGGAAAAATATTTACTAAACTCCAGCGCCTTAAAAATGAACTGAGTCTTGTATATGCCAACGAAAAATTAAGGAATATATCGACTCAAGAACTTCTTCGAGTGCTTCATGAAGATAAAGACATTTTTACAGAAGCTTATAAATTGGTTGCCCTCATTTTAACCATTCCATCTACAAGTGTGTCAGTGGAAAGAAGTTTTTCTTGCCTTAAAAGAATACAAACTTACTCAAGAAACACCATTTCTTAAGACAGACTTGCTTCTTTGGCAAATATTTCTATTCAGAAAGATATTTTATTGATGGATGCTTACGAAGAAACAACCATTCTATGACGACATAATCGACAAATTTGCAACTTTAAAAGAAAGAAGAATTGATCTAATATACAAAAAATAGGTCAGTCCTCATATAGAGATTTTCATTGAAGACAGTAGACATATTTTCATATTGCTCTTGTAGCTCTTCACCTATTTTTTCAAATACGAGCCGCCACTGATAACTATGCAGCGACAACTCTCCCTGTGGAGCTTCATTAAAGATAAAGTTTATGCCCCACCATTACTTACAATCGTGGATAACTTAAAGGTTCGCATAGGGAAAGCAATCAGAAATAATTTACTTCGACCTGCTGCAGAATGCTAGAGGCGTGGTTGAATACTGTTTTGATGTCTGTTTTCGCTACAAAAGGAGCACATGTTGAACTAATTTAGGAGGCAAAAAGACTTTGTGAATTCTCTTTCTATTAGCATTTGTTTCTTATTTATCAGACCTATAATTTTCCCTCAAAAAATATGCATAATTGGAAAAATGATTTGTGATCACCCCGTACATACTTCTAATCTTAACACAATCTGGAGAGGCATGGACTCTGAATGCAAAACGGTTCACGACAATATAAGTAACTCAAAGAATAATGTCAAGTGCAACTATGCCAGAGAGAAAACGAAATTCTCGAATAAAACATCAACTGAAACAGAAGAGCCATTGATACATACCCTGACGGCTAGGGTAATTACGACCACCTACCTAATATTTCGTGGGTCCACCTTTTGCCAAGAGCACGGCCGTTACCTGGCGTGGCACCGGCTCCATGAGGTGTCAACACAGCTTTGTGAAAACTGCAACCAAGCTGTTTGTACTGGGGTACACAGTTCCCATACGGAGCAGGGTGATGTGTCCAACTGTCTTCCCTGGCGTTCCACAACATCCCACAATTGTTCAATTGCGTTGAGACCAGGTGATTTTGGTAGCCATTTGAGCTGTCTCTTATGACCACTGTGTTCGTTCAACCAGTCCTGCACGAGGCTGGCCGGATGACACGAAGAGTTATTGTCCTGGAAGCCCCCATCCCTTTCTGAGGGGAGATACAATATTTTGAGGTGTACATGGTCGGCAAGAAATTCCTGTTGGTAGCCAACGTCCATACGTTTGTCCACAGGCACCAGGAGTCCCAGTTCTTGCCACCTAAGCATGCCCCTTATCAAACAGCCAGCCTGGATAGTCGATGCCATGAATGAGGGATTCATAGCCTCAGACGTCAAATACGGACTGGATCGTCGACATAATGGAGTTCGTATTGCGATTCAAGCGGACCAGCACACCTGCTTCCAATCTTCTATCATTCAATGTGCATGCTATTTGCACCTGGAGGGTCGATTGCAAAGCTGGACTGTTGTTGTGGGAGGTGACTAATATGGCGTCTGCTCTTGTAGCTCCTTTGGGTCTAGGTGCGACGAATATGGATATTTTTTCTAGTTCACACATACTGTGTTGGGCCGTCAAGTATGAAACTGTGCTGTACCGATTGCCCAGTACCAGAAGACACACTTGTCGCCTACCTTTGGAATCCACCTTTCTCCGCCCTTTGCAGTTGTGTCGCCGGTTGGTTATTTTCACCATTTTAGCACCGCTCCTGGTACACTTCAAGCATGGACGTTCTCGAACAATGCGCAAGTGTCGCCGTTTCCGAAATGGACTCACCAACCCTTCGTGTTCCCACAATTTGGCATTTGGTAAACTTTGATAAATCCTTGATTTTACCCATAACGTCCGTAACTTCGCTCTCAACTGTACCACCAACCGCTTATATTGCCCCCTTTAGCCTACAGGCCACACCCTTCTCTTTACGACATTATCGATTGTAACTCACTTTGTATAGGGGTGGGCGTAATTCAGTGAACACTCAATGTACTGGAAGTGGGAAGGTCACGCACCTCGAATGGAAGATTGTCTGGTGGAATGAGGACATTGATTCCTAACCTGGGACTCTGAGAAAGGGAAAGACGAAAACACAAGAGAATATATCAGATAGAGAGAACTACGCGAAGAGAATGAAGGTAGAGAGCCAGAGACGGTGATCACTGGCGAAAATGACTAAGGCCTTCTACCAGCAAGTGGATCGGACCAGTCTGATAAGAAGAACAAGCGAAGTTCACCAGAAGCTGCACAGAAAAGGAATTGGATGTTCAGACTTGAGTAAAAGATGTTCACGGCTTAAAAAATATATTAAGTTTTCATATCGCAGTTTCTTTGCAGGCTTTATTTTAGTGACAAACATTCTTTAGATAACGTGACATCTTGCTTATAAATATATTTATTTGTATAAACTGTTCTATAGGCCCATCAAGAAAATCGCATTTACTGCGCACTTTAATTATTATTCTCTGAATTCGAGTAACATACGTCCAGTTGGGTAACTTCAGAGAAATGAAACGTCCTTAACACCCCTAGACTAAGAATTTGATCAAGTTTTTCTTAAAACTGATAACTGATATACTTACTGTACTATGGCATCAGCATCCATAATATCTTGGGCCAGCTTAACTAAAACTCTGACAACATCTTCAGGATTTTCAACGTCCACTGATGCAGATCGTTTAGATCTAAAAGAAAAAAACTAGTATCAAGGTCACATAAAAAACATGTTTTCTTTTGCATCAAAATCTTAAAGAAATTGAAAATCAGATCTGAAAAAATTCCCTTTCAGTGTACCTTGAGCAATATAATTTCAAACAGCGGAATTAGAAAGGTAGATTAACTAAGAAACCTTCAGAACAAGGCAATTAAGGAGTTCCTGCATTCTAAAAAAAATTGAATGATTTTGCCGCCAGAACTATTCCAATTGAAATTACCAACAGAAAAGTTTTTTTTTTCTTTCAATGATTTGATGAATGAGTTTTCTTTTGCGAATTAGCAAGCTTTATTTCTTTCCCTGAAGCTTCTTACATTGAATGATACAAAATGAATTAAATAAGATTTGTCTTACGAGAAACTTCTGGTGAGTAGCAATACAAACGGCGTGAAATCTAAACTGAAAGCATGACACTTTATAGGAAATGGTGAAAATATGAGAAAATGTAACTTTCATTTTCAGAATTACTTCCTAGACCCAAACAGATCATGGGTAATTCAGTTCGTCTGTACTTTCACCATGATTTCCACTTCCCCTTTTGTAGAAAAATCAGAAAAGTCTTATGACGCTGGAAACGCATAAAATGATTGTTTTACTTCACGCGAACGGCATTTGCTGAAAGTCAAAATCAATGAACCTAGATAGAGATATGAGTCGATGATAGCAACATGTTTCCCTTCTAAACTTAATTTTTAATATTTCCTAAAGATGTGAAACTATGAAAGGGACATTTTCTGGATTCGTACCTCGAGACTGTTGTTTCATTGATAGATACTGAATTATTATTGATACGGTGAAGACAAGTACTTATTCTGAAGAAAATTTGCACAAAAGTTTTCTTACTAAAAAGTGCACAAAGACTGACGATTATGTGGCCGTGGCAAAAAAAAAAGGCAGCCGCCCCGGTGGCGCAGTGGTCTAAGGCGCTGGCCTCTGATCATTCGTCCGTAAGGGGTCCGGGTTCGAATCCCGGTTAGGCATGGATGTTGTGTTTGTCTTACGGCACTGGCTCTCTCCCTTCCCTGGAGCCAGTGACCCTAAATTAGGGACGGGCGACTGCTTATAGCCTATTGAGTTGCTCACGGTTGTCGTTAAACCTCCAATCAAAAAAAAAGGCCTTTACTGGAAAATATGCGATACCGCGTTCAGAAGGTACATACCCTCTGCCAGATATTCTGCTGCAGGTCATTCCCTCTGTGCAAGTTAGCGAGATGACCGTTGCCTAGCCATAATGGCAAAACTGAGTCGGCGAAGTACTGAGGGACAGTTGGCTAATTGCCTTCAAGCAAGCACAGGTGTGCCAATTTCGCGCCAAACCATGTCAAGACGTCAAAATGCAGCAGGATTGATTCGCTGTCTACCATTATTTAGGGCGCATCGTACAGCCTTCATCAGTGGTGTATGTGTCACGTTGACTGGTCTTCAGATCACTGGGTAAAGCTAATGTTCACAGCGGAAAGCTGTTTTCGACTTTCCTCAGACTCCACGCTGCAGTTGATACGGAGGGAAAGTTGGACTGCGTATGATGCCAATAACATCGCTGAGCGGAACAGATATGGCGGTCGTGGCGTCATGGTGCCGAGTATCATGGTCAATCGAAGTACCGAACTACAGCTAATGGATCGAGGAACAATCACCAGGAAGCGGTACTGCTATGATGTGATTCTTCCCCATGTTGGTCTGTTCCGTGGTGATGTGGGCGCAGATTTCATTTTCATGGAAGGTAACGCCAGTCCTGAAGTATTGGCTAGTGACGATATCCCTTGGATGGAGTGGCCAGCACGCTCCCTTGATCTCAATCCAGTCGAGCATGATGTAATACTCTGGGGTTTCGTGTTGCGCAAAGAACACACCGGTTTCGAATATGAATTGCGGTGTGGGGTTGACACATCCTCTACTCAAGACTTCGCCCTGTAATTCTTCATGCAGTGCTAATGAAAGAGTATCAGTGGACAACAGGCGAGCCAGTACCTCCATCACAACATTTTGTTTTTGTTTACATGTTGATCATGATTTTTGATGTCGTGCGTTTTCCGATTTTGACAAGTCAAAATATACTTCGCCCTTAAGTTTTGGACAGCAGTTTGTTATTGATCCCCTCACCGTGTTTGACGATTGCTACGAGATAGTCGAGATTATACTCTTCCCTTAGCATTCGACAAACGCAAACTCTTCTCGAAGTTGGAAAAAGTGTGAATGATGATTCGCCGGACAAAATCACATTTTTCTAATCATCCAGTGCCTGGGTTTTGTGATCGTGATACCATTGTATCCTACCTTTCGCATTTGCATCAGTTATGGGTGGCTTGGCATTAACAGCTCGGCCATAAATTTAGCTTTGTGATTCCCGAGACAAAACTGTTTTGCAAGATACACTGGATTTATAAGAATCATATTAATTTCTGCACTAACATCTGCTACAGTAGATTTATGTGTTCAGGTTACAATCTGCTTTATTGACGGGCAGTCTCTTTGGGTCGGCTTCGATTTTCTGCAGTAGTTCATCCCATCCGATGCTATTTTTCCTTACTTCGTGAATGCAGTCGAAACTTTCGATAAAGTTGCTCTCGATGCATTCAACAAACCCGCAATTTTTGTCACCGATACCCTAGATAAAAGAATTCAAACAATTTGCCCTTTTCGGAATTCAGACAGATCAGTCATTTTGCCTGATGTACGATTTTCTATCCTCTAAAGAAGACACTTTTGTGTCTTCAGTCAATGACAGTACTATCTGTACAAAAAGTAAGAAAACATAATCACTGTATATTCACAAATAAGTGAGGACTACATAAAGTAATACTTTTGTAGCTGGCGTTTCTATTGTTCTGTCATCGTCTTGTACATTCTTATTGACTATAAGTTTAGCCCTTTCCTTACATACAGCAGCAACTAGCCTGCGGAGGACTTCATCATAGCGCCAGTGGGCTGAATATCTAGAACAACAAATTGAAACATGTACCTGGATTGATTTCCGTGGAGAATCCACACACCCGACATTTTCTGTTGGGCGTGGGATGCCCTTCGGAATCCCTGAAATACCGGTAACATTAAAACAAAAAGCAGAAGAAATACACTCATACATACATACACTGCAGAGCAATTAAATTAGAGATACCTGTCTAGTAATGTGTAGCACCACCTTTCGCCCTGATGACGGCGGCGATTCGTCTCGGCATGGACTCGACAAGACACCAGAAGCGTTGGGAAGCCACATACGGATCCACGATCCCTGAACAAGCTCCCACAGTTCACGAAGACTTCATGGAGGTGGGTCATCTCTCTCGATGGCATCACATATGTGCTCGATGGGACTGAGGTCAGGGGACCTAGCTGCCAAGGAAGCAAGGTCACGTCGGTGGAGTGTTCATCCAACCATTCAGATAATATTCGGGAGCGATGGCACGGTACATTGTCTTGTTGCAGGATGCGGTCACCAGTGGGATGTTGAAGACACACAAACGGGAGCGAATGGCCGTCCAGGATATCCCGGTAACGTTGACCTGTAAGGGACGATGTCACACGTACCAGGGGTCCCATTTCAGTCCACGTAAACAGTCCCCAGACGAGAATGCCACCCCCACCAGCTTGAAGAGTACCCTGCTGGAAAGAAGGATCCATCGCTTCATGTGGTTTGCGCCGTACTCGTATCTTTCCATCCGCATGTACCAACGTGAATCTCGACTCATCATTCCAGGCAACATTTTTCCACATGTCTAGGGTCCAGTGGCGATGTTCCCGCGCCCATGGTAATCTTTGCACCCTGTGATGTGCGGTCAGCAGCGGTACCCTCGTGGAACGATGACTTCTGTACCCCATAGCGAGGAGATGCTTCTGGATGGTGTGGCTGCATACATGTTTTTGTGCACCAGCGTTAAATTGCCGAGTGATCTCTTGCACTGTGGCCCGTCCATACGCTGTTAAAATGCGACCTAGACGACAATGACCCAGCTCATCCACATCCTGTTGTCCACGGCAGTTGGCCCTAGCAGGGATGGTTTTACCGGATTCGATGTACTCACGGTGCACCCGTGACACAGTGTCTCGTGACAATCCCAGTGCCTGCACGACACCCGAGATGGAGTGACCCATTCATCGTGCCTCGGCAATTTGCCCATGATCAAATGCGCTTAGATCCTTCGTCTTGCCCATACTGCGTCTGACTCTTACTGATTCCCGTCGCATCACTCCTTATATTGTCGGATCGCTGCATACGTCATGTCGTTTCCGTTTACAGGGCCGCCCACAGCGCCACATTTGCATAACGCCAGCTGTCTCTAATTCAATTGCTCTTCAGTGAACATGTCACTAAGCTCTTCTCTGAGACTCAGAGGTTAGCTCCAAGAAGAAATACAAACTACCAGATAATTTTTACTTACTGTTGCCGTATCAAACTTTTCCATTTACAGCGATCTTGACATCCACCTCGGGCTTCATTGACATCTATCACACGCCGTACACAAGATCTTCTATACTTCATACTCACAATCTTTTTCTCATGCAGACACTCCTGAATCTGATCCTACCATGACTTCTTTGGCCTTCCTCTGCCTTTCTTTCCTGCCACTTGGGCTAAAAAGATTTTCTTAGTAAGCATCTCATCACTCATTCTTTCAACATGGCCAAACCACCGAAGCATATTAGTCTCCACCTTGCTAACAACATTTTGCTTCACATTACACAACTGCAAAACATCTTTATTCCTCATACAGTAAGAACGTGTCTTGCCCCCCCGCCCCCGTAAGTAGCGCAATTCTCCAGCACATAAACGACTCCTATGTTCCTTCTACGGTACCCAGGTTTCAATGCCATACATCACAGTAGGAACAATTACACTTTTAAACACAGCCATGCGGGACTCTCTTGAGAACCCATCAATCCTGTGAAAACCTCCCAGAGCAGCCATGACTTTCAATGAAGAATTCACTCACATACTTATTTCACCATCCAATTTGTTCTCTCTGTCAAACATGCTTTCTAAATGCACAAACTCGCTCACCTGATCCGTCACTGTGCCATTTAGACTTACATTACATTCAGTGCTACCAGTTCCTTTCTCAAAAACCATAACTTTTGTTTTTCCCTTATATATACTCAGTTTGAATTTCATGCAAACTTCGTACATCCGGGAAAACATACCCTGCAACTCACTTTTGCTCTCTGCCAACAGGACAGTGTCATCAGCATACAGCAATTTGCACACACGGATATCACCAAGACATAAACCACTATTATCTATTTTGGCATCACGCATGCATGCGTCCATAAATATATTAAACAGCCATGGTGACATTACACAACCTTGTCTGACCCCTGCACCAATAGAGAACCATTTTGATAAAACACTATTCACTCGTACTCAAGCTCTACTGCCAACATACATGGCTTTTACGCTATTAAGTAGATTCCCAGTAACACCATATTCATTCAATACCTTCCACAAAAGTGTCCTATTTACTCGGTCGAAAGCTTTCTCTAAATCTATGAAGGTAGGAAAAACTTTCTTACCAACAGCCGGATACTTTTCAATCATCATGCGTAATGCAAAAATGCGGTTAGTGCAGCCTTTACCAAGCATAAAACTACTCTGAACATCCTAAACTTTCTCTGATGTAAGACCCCGTACTTGTTCAATAACGACCTTACCAAACACTTTCCTAGGCACACTCAGTAGGCTAATACTACGATAGTGCTTGCAGTCAGTCTGATGAACTTTTCCCTTATACAAGGGAACAATAATAGCATCCTTCCAATCCCAAACTCTCAGCACAATTGGCAAATTTCAGTTAACCAGTCAATTTCAGAGTCACTACCATATTTCAATATCTCGGCAGTTATGCCATCAACTCCCGGAGCCTTACCATTTTGAAGAGATTTTAGAGCTTTGCACACCTCTTCTCTTGAGATCCCTCCTGTGCTTCCATCCTTCACTGGGACATAATCTGCGTCTGCCTCAGAATCACCTTTGCTTTCCTGATCTTATAACTCACAGAAGTATTCACCCCATCTTTCACTTAACTCATTGGGCTCCCATATCATTTCCTCGATCCTATTCTTCACACAACTTACAACTTAGTTTCCCCTATTTTTCCTGAGTCTCATGTACTTCCAAAAAGTCTTCCTATCTTTTTAAAAAGCCAATTCATGCCTTTCCACCTTCTCCTTCCTATCTTTTGCCTTTTAAAAATGCACTCGTGTTCATAAAAAACAAAACACCTGAAAGGAGGAGAGCTACGACTCTAACTTTTACAGGATATGATAATAAGGCAACATCACAAAAAATATTAGTATCTCTGCGTCATAGATGCATGCATACCGTGTCTAGGAAAATCAGATCGCTTAATGTCACAGCCCTGAAACCGGCCGTTTTTCTGTTATAAGCGCAGCGTGGCTCGGTCGGCATGTTAGTGCTTGGTGAGCAGTGCGTAAGGATGCCTCGTCTTCATGTAAGACAGTCGTACAGTTATCAGCGAGTTCGACACAGGTCGCATAATCGGCATGATAGACTGCTATGCTTCTATGCAGTTAAATGCGAAATAATACACTGCTGGCCACCCAAAATGCAACAAAAAGAAGGACACGAGATAGCAAAGCCAGATTTACTGGACACATAACAACAGATACAAATATGAAACGATTGAGCTTACAGGCCCGTGCGACTTGCAGAACACGCAGACATCAATAATTCGTGTGGCCCCCATGGCTGGCAATAACGGCCGCAACGCGCCGCGGCATCGAACGAAAGAGACTTTGGATATGAGCTTGGTGTATGTCGGTCCAGGCTGCTTCCCCACGTTGCCACAGTTCATCAGGCGTAGCCGCGGATGGTGTTTGCAGGGCCACTCGGGTGCCGATCAGCGACCAGACGTGTTCGATGGGCAACATATCGGGAGAACAGACGGGCCACGGCAGCAGTGACACCTGGTGGACCGTGAAGAATTGTTGCACGATGCGTGCCACGTGCGGGCGCGCATTGTCCTGTTGAAACGTGGCCGCTGGCAAGTCCTGCAGGTAAGGGAGAACTACAGGCTCCAAAACGTCGGAGATGTAGCGGTGGCTGTTGAGTGTACCGGCGATGCGTACCAGAGGGGTGCGGGTGTCACATCCAATTGCGCCCCAAACCCTAACGCCACGCGACGGACCGGTATGGCGATGCATAATGCAGGCGTCATACAGTCTCTCGCCGCGGTGCCGCACACGTAGATCTGACCGTCGTGGTGTTGCAGGCAGAAGCACGATTCGTTGGAGAAGACAATGTCGTGCCATTCCGTAGTCCAGGTGTAGCGTTCAACGGCCCACTGCCGCCGCACTCGCGGTGGTGTAACGTCAATGGTAATCGGAGCAATGGGCACCATGCGACAAGTCCCCGCTCCTGCAAACGACGACGAACGGTACGTGCTACCACAGGTTGTTGCGCAACACACTCTAATTCCTGCGCTAACGTTCGTGATGTGGCGGTGCGAGCCGTCAATGCCCGCCGCCCAACATGCCGGTCCTCTCGTTCGGTGGTGTCCCGCGGCTGCGGCAGTCGCTCACGTCGGTCCGTCCGTCCCTCCTGCACCCACCGAATCCATACTCGCTTCAATGGGGCTGGATGTCGTCCCACACGGGCGCCGAAGTCTCGGTACGATAAACCGCTGACGCGGTAAGACACTATTCATCCTCTGTCGAACTCCAAAACGTGCTGGAATGACTGCCGTATTCTGCGACGAGGCATCAGGAAGCTTTCCGCGCACAGGTCCGGCAGCACAACACACTTCCACTACTTACACCCCGCCTTCTGTGCACCCTTCTTATAGCGCTTCTCGGTGGCGTGCCGGGCGCACATGACCTGCAATGCTAATCGTTTGCATGTCCTCTTGCGGGCTACGCATGCTGCGAATTTCAGGCCAATCGGATGCTTCCTTCTTGGTGTTGTATTTTGGGTGGCCAGCAGTGTATATCCTGTCTTCCTCTACTGCAAATAAAGGAATCAGAATCTTACTTGAGATTAGTTTGCGACCATTCATTTGCTTTGTTCGGTAAGTTGGTTTTAAGGTTTCAGAAATCTTCTTTCACAGTTTCCTTTGCTACAGTTGTAAATTTTTCTTGATTAATGTAACTCACCTTCATTAGGGGTGAATATACTCGTACTTCTACGTTCAGCAGTCAAACTTACAGAGCAAATTCTCTAATATCTATGTCTAACATACCTGTGCATTTTATTCAGGCGATATTGTACCAGTACTTTCACATGAAGTTCCCGCTAATTTCCACACATCTTTAGCTGGGTTATAGTCACTGGTAATGCAAGTCTTTACCGTGACCAGAAAACCACGCTTCAGTGATTCTCTGGAGATCATGATCTTCTCTAAATCGAGCTCCAGGTTTTTTGTATTGGGGTTTAATGACCACCATGAGCAACCCTGAGGGCTATGAGCAGTCGCCTGTCCTTAATTTAGAGCCAATGGTTCAAGGAAAGGAGTAGAGACAGAGTTTTAACACTAACACACCATCTATGTTTCAGCTGTTACTCAAACGTGGGACCATCTTGGACAACTGGTCAGAAACCTATGCTTCTAACTCGGACACAGGAGTGGATCTAATTTTCAAAATTATGAAGAGCTCGAAACCGACGTAGAATCATATAGAATCTCCATGCAGTCTAACCAAAAGGATCATAAGGAAATTATTTCTCTTTTTAAAACTTTAATGACTGTCCAATGCTTCTATTTACGATTTTCCCCGCCTCTAATGAGTGCTTCAGTACATCAACTCTTTGAAGTCCAATAAATGATACACAATGGCCGCCACTTCGTTTTCATAGTGCCGAAGTACACTAAAGGGCCAAAAATCATGGGATATGTAGCTCGTATCGTGTAGTACCTCCTCTAGCCCAGCGACGTGCAGCAACTCGTCGTGGCAATCGATTCTACAAGTGGCCAGAAGACTTCTGGAGAGATGTTGAGCCATGCCATCTGAACAGCCGCCCACAGTGTCCTGGTATATGTAGGTGCAGGATCCTGAGTATGAATGGACCTTTCCACCTCGTCCCATAAATGCTCTATTGGGTTCGTGTTTGGGCACACGTGGTGGCCATACCATCCGTCGGAACTGTTTAGAATGCTCCTCGAACCAATTTTGCACAACTTGGTCCCTATGACATTGTGCATTGTCCATCTGGAAAACCCCATCGTTGTTGGGGTAAATGAAGTTCACGAAGGGCTGCAAATGGTCACCCAGCAGAGCAACAAAGCAATTACCTGTTAATGACGTGTTTACGAGGACCAGAGGAGACAAACCGTGCCATGTATGGAACCACCACTAGCTTCTACAGTGACTTGTTGACGGCTTGGATCCATGTCCTCATGGGATCTGCGCTACACCCGAACCCAACCATCAGCACGTAACAAATGGTAGCGTGACTCATCGGACCACGCCACATATTGCCAGTCTTTCAAGGTACAATTACCGTGATCACAAGTCCAAATGAGACGCTGTGCCTAATGTGGTGGTGTTGACAAAAGCACTCTGATGGGTCTTCTTATCCCATACCCCATGGACACTAAATTACGCCGCACTGACCTGATGTCCGTGGTACCTCCTGCATTGAATGTTTAATGTTATTTGAGCCAGTGTCGCTTGTCTGTTAGCATGGAAAATCCTGGTCAGACGCCGCTGGTCACGATCGTTCAGCACCCGTGGTCGTCCACGCGCTGTCCACGGTAGGTGGAAATGCCTTCCATGAGGTATTCTCGGTACACAAGTGACACCGTGGATAGAGGAATGCAGAATGTTCGCACAGCTTCGGAAATTGAATGTCCCATCCGCCTGGCTCCCACTAGCATACCTCGTTCATACTCCTATAATTCACGTCGGCTTGCCATACCTACTGGCGGTTGTTCAGCTTGACTCACAAGATTACACCTCGCAACTGATAAAAATCGTGGCAGGCGTCGAAGCTTTTATACGACGGCAGCGCTAGATAAAATTTGGTATACTGCTATCCCATGACTTTTGGCACTTCAGTGTATAACGCTCTGCAGATAATAACTGTCGACATCCAGAAAGCTACTAGGACTTACAACTTAATGGAATTCCGTACTTTTCTACTTTTTTCCTAACAGCTTCTCGCAAAAGTGTTCAGGGTACTCCTTTTATGCTTTCGATTCCTAAATTTAGTTAAATTTTCTGTTATTCTGAGACTTTCTAACCATAAGCAAAGTAGTCATGGCTATTAAGAAGGTTCCACCTAAATACTCTGCCTTATGTTTCAAATGGCAAAACTTCTTTACATATTTTCTTCGCAATAAATGTATTCCCAAGGATGAAACTTTGCACATTGATAAAACCTATTTTACGTTGTAGCGCATGGGATACTTAATACTTGCTAAAACATAACCATAATTAAGCAATCCAACATTAATTTGCTATTGACGTCATCAACGTACAGGTCGCGCCATCTATTAACAGGTCTGAAGATTACACAAAGGAAAATGATTGATTTTTTATATAATTATGGTTATGTTTTAGCAAGTATTAAGTATCCCATGCTATAATTTAAAGTTAGTTTTATCGATGTGCAAATTTTCATCCTTGGAAATACATTAATGCCGAAGAAAATATGTAAAGAAATTTTCCCATTGGAAACATAAGGCAGAGATTTTAGGTGGAATCACCTTAATGCCGCCATCGTGGTCTGATGCTCATAATGCTATCTGGCTAACATTAGATTTATGCCTCGGTTCGAGTCTCAGGTGATCCTCGTTTGTTGTATTTGTCCTATGGCCCTGTCCCTTTAAGGGAATCAGTATCCCTTAATTAAGGATTGATGACTCCTTATAACCTTAGATATTCAAGGAGGTGTGGCTCATATCCCTAATTTAATCTTCCTTTCTGAGTTTCTAGTCTTATGTAAATTATGTTACTCCTCCGTTAGATTTTCCTTCTGAACGGATCCTCACTTCCCCGAATTTCCTTATCCTTTCTGGCAAGAATCGGCAGTGAGTCAAAAGAAAATAATAAGCCTTGGGAAAAAAATAGTGGTGTGTGGTGGTAGTACTACGCAAGATGATTTATTGGTGGTATTTTAGCGAATAATAGTCTTATCAAAAAGTCTGATTTTGCGATTAAGTGAAGGAAATTCTGTGTGTCATTCAAAGTGGAGTTGTGATGAGTGTAATTCGACAACCGGGAAGCAAATACTCAGTTGAAAATTCTCTTTCTTGCTATATCGGTCGATCCCTGAGACCTCTAGTGGAAATAGAAATGCTGTGTTAAACATTTAGTAATATTTCAACACACACCACCTTAAAGGGTCTTAAAAGCAACCAAAACATCATAGGGTTTGTTAAACTGGATTAAAAATATTTGCGCATGGAAAATTTTATATACACTATATTGACAAAAGTCACCGGACACCCCTTTGAAGGCAAATGAACGGATCCACTGCGTTGTTCAGATGAACGGTACAGCTGAAAACGGTATAAAAACAAGCCTGCAGCTGACCGCGATCATATCGCACTGTGAGGTTGAGTGAAAATGTCGCGGCGGCAGAGAACTGACTTTGAGAAAGGAAAGATTGTTGCGTGTTATATTAGTGGGTTGTCCATAAGCGAAACCGAGAGACGTTTAAACATACTCAAGTCGACTGTTTTGGATGTACTGAATAAGTGGAAGACACGTGGCGTGCCTGAAGCAGCAAAACGTACCGGCAGACCAAAGAAAATCAGTGATACAGGACGTCGAAGCCTCAGGAGAGTCGTTACAGCTAATCGACGGAGTACTACACAAGACCTCGGTGTACAGGTGAGTAACAATGCTGGAACCTCGGTATGTACACGTACCATTCGCAGAGAACCTTATTCCATAGGTTACCGTGGTCGTGCTGCTACTCATAAGCCTTTCATCTCCACTCGGAATGCTACTCGTCGTTTAGCATGGTGTAAAGAACATTTATCGTGGATCGTACCGAGGGAACGCTATTTACCACGGTGTACTGTTCCTACGATCAAGTTTGGAACTGGCAGTGTACTCGTGTGGGGGTGTTTTTCGCGGTATGGTCCCAGCCCGTTGGTTATCGTGGACAAACTTGTTAACCAGCACGTCTACCTCGATATTCTGGACAATGATGCCCTACCAACTTTGAGGCAATACTATGGAACCGAGCCTTGTTGGTACCAGCAGGATAATGCACCGAGCCTTAAAGCAAAGACTGTTACGGCGTGGTTTGACGATAATTCCGTATCGTGTGTGGACTGGCCAGCACAGAGCCCTGATCTTAATCCCATAGAGCACCTATGGGATGAATTAGAGCGCCGCATAAGAAGTTTGGAACCAAGGACTACCACTAAGTAACAGTTAGCGACTGCAGTATATACTAAATTGAAGCACATACTTATCGCTGTGTTCCAAAACCTTGTCGAAAGTATGTCTCGAAGGGGTGGTGCATGCATTAAGGCCAAGGGTGGACCTACACCGTACTAATGTATGTCAGTAAATGCTGTGTTGTGTTTCTTTTCTAGGTGTCCGGTGACTTTTGTCAATATAGCGTATATGTAAGCGAATAAGAATGTTTGCCGAGCATGTGGTAAAGCAAGAGGTAGAGTTATTGTATGTAAATCAAACTGCTGGTAATTGAATGATTAGCAAAAATTCTCTTAAAACCGAAATATTCGTTAGGTGTTTTCACACGTACATGTCTCCAGAATATTTTTGGCAAAACCAAACTGTATGTTCAAATCGAGTTTGGTATATTTCTTTGAAACAGGAGAAATCTCATAATATTACCTCGAAGTCCACAATTACGGTGATTTACTGCTAGAGTTAAAGGCTGTAGCCCAAGGTGATGTCTGCGGCAATTCACATTTGCACATTTGCCTAATTTAGGGGTAGTTGTTTGGCAACTTGCGAGGCTATCTAGTGTCGAGAAGCTCCATATGAAATAGATTTAACCACTGCGATGGAGATTTTTGCGATTATATTCATGTGAATCTGTTACGAACAATGCTAAGTATTGTTCGTTACTGGTTAACGCTATTAAGTGTCATTAGTTCTCTAGGACTGGTGAAGACGACATGATAAAAACAGGTGTCATTCAATAAAAAATATGCAAATCCTGTCTTACTTTTCCTAAAATCTAGGTGAGATTTAGTAGGTGGTGTGATCCAATTCAAAACCATCCAAAGTAATCAAATTCCTCATTCGTTGGAATTTGATTACTTTGGATGGAAAAAATCGACGATATCTTGCGGCGTTCCTATTATGAAAGTGCATATTAATACGAACCGAGAGTGATTCTTCGGAAAAGATTGAGTAGGTTCTCTCGCAAAAACTGCTGTAACGAGAGCGTGCACTTACTCAAAATTAATTTGACTATCGCTAGAGCATCCGCCAATTAACGGCGAGAAATTCCGGCACATCAAAAATACACTTTAATTTAAAAACACCTATTGACATAATTTATGATGGTGAATGATGTCGAAAAATGGCTACAGACAGGTTGCAACGACCGATTTGGCAATTTTAACAGATTTCTCTGCCCAGTCATTAATTCGGTAGGAGTTACTAGCACGTCCAGTCACAGGTAAATTTAAATCGGCTGGATCAGTTCAAGTGGTGAACATAAACAAACAAAATTGTTACTTACTGTTGTTTTTACGCTATATAATCCAGCAGCACCGTGCACGCTTCAAGAAGACGTTCACTTAAACATCATTTTTTGAAACTGGTAACCTCCGTGCCGGCTCTTTCAGTGACAGACACCACGTATAGCTCGCTATCAATTTGAGTAGGAAACGGCTGCATGCCGCCTTCACACACACGCAGACGCACGCACTTTCACTGGCCAGGCTGAATTAGCACCGTTGACCCTCTTATGATCTGCAGGTCTGAAGAGAGCACCACTTTCTCCTCGCTGAAGGCAAGTGTCACTGAGACCTCGTCGCCTCTTGCTGTGGAAGTTCAAATTCTGACAACAACTTTTCCTTCTTATTTCTTGCACTAGCTTCGGTGATCAAGTTGGGATTTCTGCAGTGGACTGTAGATTCTTTCACGGAGAGTTCTGTGTTCGATATATGAGGATGCGGCAATGGACCCCTTTCTCTCTGGGGCACCAGAAACAACTAACTTTCTCTTCTTTTTGGTGATTTCAGCTCACACACCAGATCTTGCAAATGCCCCCCCTATGTACACGAGGACACAAGAAAGCATTTGCCGCCACTTACGCATTGCAAATATACGAGAATCCCTAGGCCCAAACTGCAGCTTCTCCCATAAATCTATCTGCCAGCGATTGGCGACGGCTCCTATGTCCTATCTCCCTCTCCAGACTGACTGACGACTGTTTTGTCATCTTCAGACCTCACACACGAAGATAAAGTCTTTCTGGGTGGTCCCTGTTTCACTTTGGGAACATTTTCCCTACTCGGAAATCCAACCAGAGTCCGCGAATTAATTATTCGGTCTGGCTAGCCACGCCAATTGTATCCAAAGTAATGAGGCAAAATTTGCATTAACTGTTCGTTTCGGTTAGCATCGCGAAGTAATGACGTGCTTACGGAAATATCCAGTGCTGTGATCGATCAGAGGATATGAACTGGCATCGCTCAAAAAGTTCTACTCACGTTCAATCAAAGAACATGTAGAGTTGTGGATCAGGACTAACTTCTCAGCGTTTAAAGACTAAATGAATCGCAGAAATGACCTCTTGGAACCCAGTTTCTGAATTTCTCTCTATAATTCCTTGTGCTGTTACGTGATATGGTTTATTACCTAGAATTTGTTAACGAATGTTGGTTTTCATATACAGTAGAATCGTTCAGAACGAACTCGTTAGGTTGTCGCGAGATCCAGGGCGCTATCTACTTCTAGGTTATGGGGCTATTTAGGTCTGGATCCGAATCCCGGGTAAAGCGAAGACCTTGTGTTCATTTTTGTGGTAATGGTGGAGTTCCTATCCTGCAACCAGTTGACTTAAAAATTCTGAATGTTCGATACCTTCCAGCCTCAAAATCTCTCCGTTGTCATTAAGCTGCAAGCAAAAAATATATACAGTATTATGGTCACGAAGTCAGTGAGTAAATGTTAAGTCCTAAGTTTGGTCCACGAAAATTTGAGTACAAGAATTTCATGGGTTATAATTAACACGCTTGCAGGAATATAAAGCAAAAAAAAACAAAAAATAAACAGTTCAAGCATTTGCTCGAAACTACATATTTACAGCTAATTTCTTCTTGAAAACCTTTCAGTGGTTCGAAAACATCGCTTTCTACCTGAGCCCTGTGGTGGTGTTGGGAACCATAATTAGATACTTCTATTTTCTGTTCGAATTTTTGTTGCTTATTTCCACCTAAAACTCATTAACTTTCATGCTGTTTACATACCAGAGTGTGAAAATGTCACAAACGAAAGCACGTTACCGTTGGTTATGAAAGTCTCTACAATTATGTCCTGATTCCATATCCAAGATTTAAAAGTGTGTTCGTTAGAAATGTAATGAAATAAATGTTGAAGCCCTCCAGGCTTTTAATTTATAGTCACCGGCTATTTGCAGTTTCTGGGAAATCAAAAAATGATTTTATCTGCACCTCAAAAGGAATTCACAGAACCTGAATTATGCGTTGACATTAATCACGTTTTTCGGAAACAGCGAAACTTCCAGTCGTGTTTTAATGCTCAGATATGAAATTCAAAATTCTCAGGGACATCAGAGTGAAATCTGTAAGCAGAACATATTCTAAAATTTTCTACGCCAAAAAGGGAAGCGAATGTTTGTACTCCTGTAAGTAAATGTTTTCTTATTGAATTTTAAATGTAAACCTTTTGGGAGACATTTCCTATTTTGATTTCTCATATGTGTTCGCTATTTTTCCTCAGAGATTTAGGCGGCACGAACTGAAACGAACACCGCCTTCTAAGTCTAGCCTGGATTTTAAGAAAAGTAAAGATTAATTTGCATTGTCTTGATTGTTTTGTACCTCTTTTTATCATGCCTTCTTTACCAATCCCAGAGAACGGATGACACTAAGTAGTGTTAAGAAATAGTGAACAACACTTAGTGTTGATAGTAACTGTGATTCACATGAAAATAATCTTCCACATTTCTCCATCGCCGTGGTTAAACCTACTTCATATCGAGCCTTTTCACGCAAGGTTGGAAGTTGCCGAACAACTCTCCTCTAAATTAGGCAAATGTGAACTGCCCAAGACACTTCCCGAACAACTCTCTCCTAAATTAGGCAAATGAAACCTTGGCTCTAACAGGCTTTAACTCTAACAGTAAGTAACCGTAAATATGAACTTAGATGTAATGTTATGAAATTCCTCCTGTTTCAAAGAAATGAACCAAACCCAGTTTGATGTTGCTTGGAGGTTTAACGACCAGCAAGAGCAACTCGATGGGCTATAAACAGTCGCCCGTCCCTAGTTTAGGGCCACTGGTATCAGGGACGGGAGGGAGCCAGTGCCGTAAGACAAACAGAGCACCCATGCCTGACCGAGGTTCGAACCCGGACCCATCTCGGACGAATGGTCAGAAGCCAGAACTTAGACCATTGAGCCAATGGACTGGAAAACCCAATTTGCAGCTATTTCAATTTATTGGTTGTCGGAAACGTCATGACGTATTTTGACACCCGATGGCGGTTGGGCGGTTTTGGAAGTACTAGAGGCATGCGTAGCTCTGTTATCGCTATGGCATTCAACAGGTGCTAGTTCTAGCTGCAGTCTGAAAGGAATAGTGAGCGATTTGGTTGATTTGCGGAGATTTGACATCAAATTGAAGATGGAAGACCAAACTGTGCATTTTCGCCATATTTTACTGTTTTACTTCCGTAAAAGGAAGAACGCGCGTCAAGCTTGTGAAAAGTTGCGTAAAGTGTACGGTGATAATGCTCTACAAGAACGTCAGTGTCAGCGGTGGTTCGCAAAATTCCGTGGTAGTGAGTTTAACCTCAACAATGCTCCTCGGTCCGGTAGGCCCACCAAAGCTGATGACGACCAAATAAAGGCATTGGTCGAGTCAAACCCACGTTACACGACACGAAAGATTGAAGACACATTGCACATCCATCATGAAAGTGCTCACGACTACCTGAAGAAGCTGGGATACTTAAGCAAGTTCGATGTGTGGGTTCCTCATGAACTCAAAGAAGCTCAATTCACGGCACGTATAAACATCTGCTATATGATCATTAAGCGTGAGGAAAACGATCCTTTTTTGAAGCGACTGATAACTGGTGACGAAAAGTGGGTTGTTTACAACAACGTGCTATGCAAACGGTCTTGGTACTGACGTGCTGCTTCGCCTCAAACGACATCCAAGGCAGACATTCATCAGCGGAAGGTTCTGGTCTCAGTGTGGTGGGATTTTAAAGGTGTAGTGTTTTTCGATCTCCTACCAGGGAACCAAACAATCAATTCCAATATGTACTGTCGGCAATTGGACAGTTTGAACGAATCCATCAACCAGAAACGTCTAGAGCTCGTTCATCGTAAAGGTGTTGTGTTCCATCACGACAACGCGAGACCACACACAAGTTTGATCACCCGCCAAAAATTATTGGAGCTTGGATGAAATGTGTTGCCACACCCACCATAATCGCCTGACCTTGCGCCGTTAGACTTCTACTTGTTTCGCTCTCTTCAACAGTCCTTGCGTGGTATAACGTTCAATTCAGATGAGGCTGTAAATCAGCACCTTGTACAGTTTTTCGCCACGAAAGACAGGTCCTTGTATGAACGAGGCATTCTGCAGCTCACTGAAAGATGGCAAAGGTTATCGAACAAAACGGTCATTTTATAATTGATTGATCTTTGTTCTTTCTATCAATAAATGGCCTTTGCAAAACATGGCTAAAATAAGTGATACCTTTTCTGACAACCCAATAGTTAGCCGAAAACATTCTGAACACCAGTGGCGTCGCGTGCCCATTTAGGTTGGGTGTGTGCTCTTATGGGAAAAAACACATAAAATTTTATTATGTATCCCGAGCTGCGAAATACGCGCATTGATTTTGAACATACGAAAGTATTTCTTTTACTTACGTGTCGTCTAATAACGTAAGGTAAAGATCTTTACATACACTCCGTTGTAAGAACAATCTGAATTTCCTGTGCAAATACTAGAGTGATGAACGAATTTTCGGTATCTTTTTTTTATATATATATGTATATATAAGTTTTAAATACAGCACGATGCTTACTTTCTTTAACCCGCTTTACACAATCTGCAAAGTCTCTGGCAGAAAATGGGACGCTTAGTACATCGTTAACCTCAATGAATGTCAAAACTGAAATTGTATATTTAAACCTATGCTCATAAACACACCGATTCATACAGCGACGAAAAGACAGAAAAACATTAACTCATAGCAGAACGTTGAAGTGTGTTTATGACTCCATGCAATTCCAAACGCAAACAAGTATGACCACTGGTGCTTTTTTAAGTGCGCACACCCTGGGAATTTAAACCTTTGCGTTAGATTCACGAGGAAATAAAATCATGACCTGTAGCGCCATCTGGAGAGCTTTGAATTACAGTTGCTTTGACGACTTATGGTGTCCGTTGGTAAAATAGCACTCCTGCAGCTGAAATTATTATTTACTACGTTTTGTTTACTGCACGAAGAAACGAACCTTCTCCTCTTCACAAAAATATTTCACAAGGGAATTAAGTTTAGCGGGCAAACTTTAGCGAGTCTTATTGGAAATACATAAAAAGAAAAAAACAACAACAATGTAACAGCAAATGGTTGCACTGCTCTGTTTTACTCAAACGGTGCTCATTTCGGGTAGCACACCTTGAAAGTTCCGCTGTTAACGTTTGAAATCACAGGGAAATTAGAACGTCACCTGTAACGCCGTCGGGGAGCGCTTGTACCACATCTGCTTTAGAGTCGTCGAATGCGCGCAAGAGAAACAGCACAACCGAGGATTCTAGCGCGAATGCGATATGTTTACTGGACGAACCTTCTCTTCTTAATGAAAACATTATGTGGGGAAACTAATTTTAACCACCACTCGAAGACTTAGGACGAACTCTTGCGAGTTTTATTAGGAATAAATCCATAATTGCGACTTTGTGTGGGTGTGCGCAGCACAACACCTAGCACACCCCGAATATTCGCCCCTGCTGAACACCTCTACGTGAAAGCATATAACGAGCGTTTCATTTCTTAAGAGAAGTTCTACTGATCACTCAATTATGAACGGTCTGATTCCTACACAACACCTCTGCCTTTACTCTACCACTTACGAATCGGCAAGTATTCTTATTCTTTTACATACACTGGAACAAAAGTTAAAGACAAAGAGGAGAAATTAGCATAACAGCGGAACGAGCGGGCAGAACGGACCGAAAGACAACTCAGGAGATAGACTAGGGTCCGGTATGGTAGAGCATACTCATATATGCAGCATGACGTAGAGGGGGGAGGGTCGGAAGGGTATAAAGCACACGGGCGGTGTACCCTCAGCAATTCGGTGAAAGCTATTGTGTATCAGTTTTAACGACGTCGAGTTGCCACCACCGTGTGATATGGCCAACAGGCAATCCTGTAGACGACATCTGGATGACTTTACCCGAGGTCGCGTCATTGGGAAGTTGGAAGAAGGTCGAAGTGTGTCTAGTGTGGCCGAGGAATTCGGGATCGCTCACAGCATCGTTTTAAGAGCTTGGAGAGCATTTCAAACGACAGGAACAGCTATCCGAGAGTTTAGCAGTGGTCGTCCACGAGCAACCACGGCGGCGGACGACCGGTATATTGTGCTACAGTCGAGAACAGGCAGACGGCAGACAGCGGGAGAAATCGCAAGGCACGTGCAACAGAAAACTGGACGACCGTTATCGCGTTTTACCGTGGCCAGAATGCTGCACAAAGGTGGTCTATTTGCACGACAACCAGTACGGTGTGTGCCATTAACTCCTGCTCATCGGAGACGGCGGTTTCTGTGGTGCCAGGAACACAAGAACTGGACAGATCAGCAATGGGGTCAAGTTCATTTTACTGATGAGAGCCGATTTAGTCTGACGAGCGATTCTGGACGTATACACATCTGGAGAGAGCAGGGAACACGCAATCACACCTCCAACATCATCGAAAGGGACCGGTTTGGAGGTGGCGGAGTTCTCCTTTGGGACGGTATCATGCTTGGTAGCCGTACTGACCTCCACATCTTCCAAGGAGGTTCAGTCACTGGTGTCCGCTTTTGCACCTAGGTTCTCCTGCCTCCCGTGCGTCTGTTTAGAAGTGCTACACCTCATCGTACAGTGGCTGTCGCAGAGCTGTTGGAGAGTGAAGATATTCAGCCCATGGATTGGCCCGTAAGGTCCCAGGACCTAAATCCAATCGAAAACGTGTGGGACCTTCTCGAGAGAAGCTTGGCAGCACGGCACCAGCCGCCAGCAACGATTTTGCAGCTGCGATTGGCGGTACAAGAGGAATGGGCCGCGATGCCTCAACAGCTCCTTGACACCCTCGTCCTCAGCATGGACAGACGTTGTAAATCCTGCAACGCAGTCAGGGGTGATCATATCCCCTACTAAAGACTGGAATTTTCTTGGCAGCCGCCTGTCACATGGACGTTTCTGTCTTCTGTCCAGTTGTGCTCGAAGCTACCTTTTCAATAAAGTGCCTTTGTATCCTTTGGATTCCTTGTTTGGACGGTTTTGCTCACTTGTCCCATATTCTTAAATCTTGGGGATCTTATGGTATGATTTGAGTCGATGTGGAGCACTTCTTCACGACGTTACATTCGAGAAACCGTCTCGTCCTTAATTTTTGTGCTACAGTGTATATAAACTCCTTTTCCATGATCAATTTTTCGAGTCCGTAATTGTAATCTATTTTTTTTATTGGAGGTTTTACACCCACCGTTAGCAACTCAATGGGCTATAAACAGTCGACCGTCCCAAATTTAGGGTCACTGGTTCCAGGGAAGGGAGAGAGCCAGTGCCATAAGACAAACACAACATCCATGCCTCACCGGGATTCGAACCCGGACCCCTTTCGGACGAATGGTCAGAGGTCATCGCGTAGACCACTACGCCACAGGGGAGGCAATTGTAACTTATAATTTTGTCTCTTTTATTTTGGAATCTAACGACCACCGTGAGCAACACAATGAACTATTAATATAAGCATTTGCCCGTCCCTAATTCAGAACCATTGGTTCCAGTGAAAGGAGAAAGCCAGTGCCGTAGGTCAAACGCACCATCCATGCCTGGGGCGAGATTTGAACCCGGACCCACTTGGACGAATGGTCGTAAGCCAGCGCTTGAACCACTGCGCCACTGGGACGGCAATACATATCAGTAAGTCTTGATTTTCGAGTTACATTACCCACAGTTTAAGTAAAATATAGCATCCAGAGATTACAACGATTTGCGTTGGTACATAAGCAGTCCCAGTACTTGCAGGATATCGATGGAATTATTTGGATTAGTTTTCCTTACCTTGCGTTGAAATCACTGAAGGAATCTGCTGGCCATGACAACGATAGGTTCAACATGGTAGCCAAGAAAATCAAGGATAAGGAGAAAATGTTGATCGATGATGACATCTTTGGATCTCTAGGAATGAGAAAATAAATCCTAGCATCAGGCTTACCTATTTCGTCATGGAAGCAAATCCGTAGCACTTTTTCTTGAGAAACATGTAACTTGCATCAGATAAACTGTATCAAAACTGGGCTTGTACTCATGCTAAATTAATTATATACCATTTCAAAGCACATAGCATCAGGCAAAATAAGATCTCCAAATATAAAAAAATAATGAGAAATTCCAAAGCGATGGGGTTTACAGCAGTTAAAAATATTAAAGTATCTGCCTACGACTTTTCAAAAACACACTTAAAACAGATATAAATTATATGATCTGTGTTGAAGCAATTTGTAAAATACAATTCAACTTTTTCATTAAAACAATAAACTTTAGTAATGGCAGTTTGAATTTACTTACCTTTATCACGTATTTACTTAAATCGAAGGGCCAAAATAGTATGACCAGCAGGTCTGTTTCAAATCGAAGCAATTTCAGGCAAGCAACGGCGTGTGTGAATGTAATAAAACGGTATAAATAACATCTGGTACTGTGCTCTGTTAATCAGTGCTATTCTTGTTCTGCACATGGAAAACGCAAAGGCAGCGGACCTAATCGAGTTTGACAAAGGCCAAATCCTACTGTCCAGACGATTGAGTCGGAGCAGTTCCGAGACCATAAAGCTTGTGAGGTGCTCATGTTCAGCCGTGGTTAGTACCTTTAAAAAGTGTCACAGTACCAGATGTTAAGGTACTGACCAGGTTCAGCCGTGGTTAGTACCGTAACATCTGGTACTGTGCTCTGTTAATCAGCGCTATTCTTGTTCTGCACATGGAAAAGGCAAAGGCAGAGGACTTAATCGAGTTTGACAAAGGCCAAATTATACTGTCCAGACGACTGAGTCAGAGCAATGACGTAAAGCTTTTGAGGTGCTCATGTTCAGCCGTGGTTGGTACCTTCAAAACGTGGTCCGAGGAGGAAAAACCAAGCACCGCAGGCAAGGGTGTGGGTCGACCACGGCTCACCGATGTTACAAGTGAGCGAAGGCTATCCCATATGGTACGAAACAACAGAATGGATACTGCGGCGCATTTCGCCGGTAATTTGAATGCTGGTGACGGGAGTAAAGTATTACAACTCACAGTACATTGAATGCTGTTAAAAATGGGGCTGCGTAGCCGCAGGCCGATTTGAGTGCCCATGCTAACTTCGGTTCACCGTTGAAAACGCCTACAATGGGCACGTAGGCATCAAAACTAGACCTTGAATGATTGCAAGAAGGTCATCTTTTCCGATGAATCTCGTTTCCTGTTGCTTCATATGGACGTCCAGGTACGTGTGCGTCGTTAACCTGGGGACGTGTTGGAACCAGGATAAGCCGTGCAACGAAAACAAGCAGGTGAATGAAGTGTAATGCGTTGGGCAAGGTTCTGCTGGGAGACTCTGGATTCGGTCATTCACGTACAGAAAACTAAGACGTCTACCATCATCATTGTAAGCCAGGTACACCCTTTCATGGCAACTTATTCCCCTCTAGTAGCATTTTCATTCCGCAGGATAATGCTCCATGCCACACAGCCTGGAATGTTCAAGAATCGTTCACGGAACATGAAATTGACTTCCAGGTATTGTCCTGGCCTCTCATTTCTTCAGACATCAATACAATCGGCCATCTGTGGTGTGTGTTGAAAGAGCACATTCGTTCTGCAGCGGCTCAACGACGTAATTTACAGGAGGTAAAGGATCTGCTGGTAACATGTGTGACGTATATTCTAAAATAACTTTCATTTTTAGTTCCTTTTCCTATGTAAATTTGAGTTTGTTCTCCTTTATACTTCCAAACTTAACGTGATATCTTCTCTCTCACAAGAATGAGGTTGGCAACACACATTTGACGTCAGAGAGAAAGTGACGTATAAATGTTAATAGAACGATGAATAAAAAGGACGATACGACATTTGCTCATGTGGATGTGTGTGTGTAGACGTTCGATCGCTCAGATAAATGTGACGTTTACCTGCTGTGTTATATGTTGGATCTCCTGAAGTAGTGCTGGACCAATAAAAAGTTACCGTAACTTGACTTCTGTTTATTTTTCGTCTGGCCGTAAACAATTGCATCGTATTCTCATTTAATGGTTTTATACGTAGCTTAACGCCCAACTTGCTCACCAAAAAGACATTACGTTATACACTGAAGAGCAATTGAATTAGATATACCTGTCTAGTAACGTGTAGCACCACCTTTCGTCCTGATGACGGCGGCGAGTCGTCTTGGCATGGACTCGACAAGACACCGGAAGCGTTTCGAAGCCATACGGATCCATGACCATATAACAAGCTCCCACAGTTCACGAAGATTTGATGGAGGAGGGTCAGAGCCTCGAACATCTCTCTCGATGGCAACCCAGATGTGCTCGATGGGATTAAGGTCAGGTGACCTAGCTGGCCAAGGAAGCGAGGTCACGTCGGTGGAGTGTTCATCCAACCATTCGGATACAATTCGGGAGCGATGGAACGGTGCATTGTCTTGTTGCAGGATGAGGTCCCCAGTGGGATGTCAAAGACGCACAAACGGGAGCAAATGGTCGTCCAGGATATCCCGGTAACGTTGACCTGTAAGGGACGATGCCATACGTACCAGAGGTCCCATTTCAGTCCACGTAAACAGTCTCCAGACGTGAATGCCACCCCCACCAACTTGAAGAGTACCCTGCTGGCAAGAAGGATCCATCGCTTCATGTGGTTTGCGCCGTACTCGTATCCTGCCATCCGCATGTACCAACATGAATCTCGACTTATCAGTCCAGGCAACATTTTACCACATGTCTAGGGTCCAGGGCGATGTTCCCGCGCCCATGCTAATCTTTGCACCCTGTGATGTGCGGTCAGCAGCGGTACCTTCGTGGGACGATGGCTTCTGTACCCCATAGCGAGGAAATGGTTCTGGATGGTGTGGCTGCTTACACGTTTTTGTGCACCAGTGTTAAATTGCCGAGTGATTTCTTGCACTGAGGCCCGTCTATCCGCTGTTACAATGCGCGCTAGCCGACGATGACCCCGCTCATTCACACGCTGTTGTCTACGGCAGTTGGCCCTTGCAGGGATGGTTTTAGCGGATTCGGTGTACTCACGGTGCACCCGTGGCACAGTGGCTCGTGGAACTCCCAGTGCCTGCACGGCTTCCGAGATGGAGTGACCCATTCGTCGGGCCCCAATAATTTGCCCACGATCAAATGCGTTTAGATCCTCCGTCTTACCCATACTGCGTCCGACTCTTACTGATTTCCGTCGCATCACTCTTTATATTGTCGGATTGGTGTATACGTCATGTCGTTTCCGTTTACAGGGCCTCCCACAGCGCCATATTTGCATAACGCCAGCTGTCTCTAATTCAATTGCTCTTCATTTCTTAATTGTACATGTTAGTGCCAGATACCAGAATACACCTTTAGAAATCATTTAGCTTCAATGTCTCGCCAAGTATGAACTGTTTTGGCGGCAAGTAAAGGATCAACATCATATTAGGCAGGTGGTCACAATGATTTGTTTCTTCGGTGCGTACGAAGTACCTTTGTCAAAAATTCCGTTGTCTTTAAATATTTCTGGAAGTACGTGAACGGCAGTCTTTTTCACGATGTCATTTTTTCGCGTACCTTCTGAATGTGGAGTAATGTAATTGCATCAAATCTAAAGAAATCTGCGATATAACTCTCCCTATGCGAGGAAATATATGTGAAATAACCCCTGCTCTAAAGGAAGGTTTGACTAGACAAAACATATCTAAGACATAACAATATATCCTTTGTTCTTCATTAAATAATACGAGTAATAATAATAATAATAATAATACCGAGCCTTAAAGTTATGTATCTCACTTCGACATTACGATGAAACATCTGGCAAAAGCTGGAAATGTTCAGCATTTAATTCCACCTTCTTAAGAGTTTTTATGTTAATTAATAAATACTGGAGATTGTGTGTTTCCACTAAAGAAACATTTCATGCATGTTTCGTCTTTCCTAATTCTTCTAATATTAATACATTCTTTGCCAAAAAAAAAAAAAAAAAAAAAAAGATGTATCCAGACGAAATCATTCAATCGATATGAAAATCGATATATGCAATGTACATGTATAGGAAAGGAAATGATTGCAATTCCAGAACAGTTGGGCCGTTTTTCGGATAAAACAGCTATACAAGTAAAAGAAGTCAGTACCTTGTATCGCCACCTCTGGCTCGGATACAAGCGGTTGTCCATCGTGGCATTTACGCGTACAGTTGACGGATACTGACTTGAGACATAGCATACCAGATGGTGTCCGAACTGCGGTCCAGTTCGCCGACATCCCGAGATGGGAGTAGGTAGCTTCCCATTATGTCACAAACATGTTCAGTCGGTGAGAGGTCGAGCGATCGGGCTGGGCATGGAAGAGTGCCAACATTTCGGAGGTAAGCCAGGGACAGCCGTGTCGTGTGTGGACGGGCATTATCCTGTTAAAAAATTGATCGGTGATGTTGCTACAGGAACAGCAACACAACAGGTCGTATAATGTCGTCGACGTACCGTTTGGCCTTGAGGGTGGTACGGAGGACTACCAAGGGGTTCCTGCTATCGTAGGAAATGGCTCCCCAGACAATCAATCCCGATGTGTGAGCCGTGTGCTGTTCCACGGTAAAGGCAGGATCCGTGCGCTGGCGACTTAGTCTCCAGACACGTATGCGCTGGTCATCGGCGCCAAGTGCAAACCGTGACTCATCCCTGAAGACAACACGAGCCACTGGACACTCTCCTATGTTGATCGGACATGACACCACTGCATCTGGTACCGAAGATGCTCGCTTGTCAGTGGTAGGCGGCTTAGTGGCCACCTCAAATGTAGTTTCCGTTCCACAAGTCATCTGGCAACGGTCCAAACTACCACTTCCGTACCTGTAGACGATGTAACATAGCCACGAATAGTTGAGAGTGACAAATTCGGTTCTGTTCGTGCGGCTGTCCAAATCGCTCGCTTCGCGCGTTCTCTCGTTGTCCTCGGCCATCCACTGCCCGCGTGCCGCTGGGTTGTGTTCTTCTTTACCTATTGGCGCCAGCATCGTCCGATTGCCGCGTCGCTCCGCTTCAAACGCCTGGCGATACAGCGACTTGACCAACCGGCTTCCGTCAGCCTAATTATACATCCTCTCTCAAACTCGCTCAACTACTCGTATTTTTCACGGATCCTACGTCGAGGCATCCTCACAGTCCGTGGAGGTCGATACAGTGGCAATCCGCTGTCACAATTGTGCCTGGTTCCGAGCTTTGTTGTTGATCTACCCTCTTCGATGCGCCGTTTCCATGCGCTGTGGCCGACCACTATTAGTCATCGGTCGTTATTTTTCAATCATTTGAATATTCGGCACTGAGGTACTTCCATGCAGAGTTTCATCAGGATCGAACGACCGGGAGCTTCTTTTTTTGTTTTTGTTTTTGTGGAGTTTTTTCAGTTTTTTTTTTGTTTGTTTGTTTGATTTTTTCTGGCAAAAAGTGTATGAGAAGGGTAGATTTCCGCTTTGCTTCAGTGCATTTTACTACTAGAATTGTTACTCTAGAAGATACTGCACGTCGCATAGATGCCTTTTCAAATAAAAACACATGAATGTTCTGTGTGTGGCTTTTCTTTGGGAAAGGGGTGAATTTAACAACCACTGTGAGCAATACTAACGTCTATCGTCTATAAGCAGTCGCTCGTCTCTTATTTTAGGCCACTGGTTCCAGGGAAGGGAAAGAGCCAGTGCCGTAGCGCAAACATAACATCCATGCTTCACGGAAGGGATTAGAACACGGACCCATCTCGGACGAATAATCAGAAGCCAGCATTTAGACCACTGCGCCACAGAGTTGGTGAGAACACTCCTACAATTCTGATATCATCATCATCATCATTGTCAACCATTATCAATCCACTGCTGGACGAAGGTCTCCCCAAGTTTCCTCCACAACGGTCTGTCTTGTGCCAGTCTCCTCCATGTCACTCCCGCATACTTTCGAATTTCATCCACCCATCTTCCATGTAGTCTTCTTCTGGGTCTTTTCCAGTCCCTTGGAATCCAATCTAAAATTTCGGCTGTCCATCGATGGTCTGTTCTTCTGGCAGTATGTCCAGCCCATTGCCATTTCAGGGATTTAACTCTGATCATGATGTTTTCCACTCTTGTCATTTTTCGGATCCACGAGTTCCTCTTCTTATCTCTCCTGGTTATACCAAGCATGCACCTCTCCATGCTTCTCTGAGTTGTCTACAGCCTTTGTATGTCTCTTTTAGTTAAGGTCCACATCTCTGCACCATACGTAAGCACTGGAAGAATGCATTGATCAAACACTTTTCTTTTAAGACATAATGACCCATTGCTCTAGAAAAGTATGCTGTTTCTTCCAAAAGCTCTCCAGGCAAGTTTCGTACGCCGATTAATTTCTTCATCGATGTGACCCTCACTTGATATCTGCTGTCCAAGATAAACGTACGTGTCTGTTATCTCCAGCTTTTCTCCATCAATCGATAAATCTTCATTTCTTGTAAAAGCATTGAACATCACTTTTGTCTTCTGAAAGTTCATTTTTAATCCAACTTCTTTACTCTTGTCAGCAAGTTCCTGGATCATACTCTGTAGCTCTTATGAGGTAGTTGCAAAAATGACTATGTCATCAGCAAAACGAAGGTGGGTTAGATAATCTCCATTAATCTTTATGCCTTTGTTTTCCCAGTTCAGTGATTGAAAGACATTTTCCAATGTGGCATTAAAGAGCTTCGGAGATATGGTGTCACCTTGTCTCACACCTTTTCCAATTTTTATGTGTGTTGTATTTTCAAGCAGCCGAATCTTTGCACTTGCATTTTCATAGATGTTATTAATAATATTAATGTATGCATCTTCAATACCGCAAAATTTCAGAGCCATTGTAACTGCTGATGGTTTCACCGAATCAAAGGCTTTTTCATAATCGATAAAAGCCATGCACAATGGAAGTTCATATTCCTTCGCTCTTTCAATTAGTTCTCTCAGTACGTGGATATGATCTATTGTGCTGTAGCCACTCCTGAATGCAGCTTGTTCCCTCGGTTGAGCCATGTCCAGTGTCACCTTCAAGCGGTGTGAAAGAACTTTAGTGAAGATTTTATAAATTCTGATATACACTGGAGTAATAAACTATTAGGAACACTCAATGGTAATCAGACAAGTGTCATCGGTATTTACATACACAATTATAGCTGCAATATAGGAAAGACTTCTGATTTAAGCCCCTTTGAAATAGACATGATAGCAGGCATTAGGCTGGCAGGTGCAAGCATCTCAGAAAAGGGTAAACCTTCTCGGATAGTCAAGAACAACTGTACCGAGAGTGTATAATAAGTGCTGCACAAACAACAAAACATGCAGTTAGCGGTCTTACTGGGGGAGCGACCAGTCTATGTGCGAGGGAAACGGCGTCCGAAGAGAATTGTACGAGGCAACAGATGAACTCTATTGCTCCAGACAACTGCGCAGCGCAGGAACGGTATCGAGAGGAGAATTTCAGCATACACACTCAGCCGCACATTTGCACGAATGGGGTATGACGGTAGGGGACCCCTTCGTGTACCATTCGTCTCTTGTAAAACTCGACAAATTCGTATTCAGTAGGCACGGATACACCAAACCGACCTTTTTACAGTACCTTAAGAAATGTGATAAGTCGCCAGGTCCGATGAATCACGTTTTAGTTCATACACGTTGACGAGAGGGACAGTGTATGGCTTCAACAGCATGAATCTATGGATGATTTCAAATGCCTTGCTTTAACTGTACAAGCTGGTGTAGACGTTGTAATGGTTTGGATTCTGTTTTCATGGCGGGTATTACATTCCTTAATACCACTGGAATAAATTTGGTTGCCACGAGGTGACTTAACATCACTGCGGGCCATGCACAACAGTATATGTGATGGTGTTCCGTGGTGAAAAGGGTTACTTCCAGCAGCATAATGAGCCATGCCACAAGGCTTGGATTGTCACACAGTGATTCCAGGAGCACGACGATGACTTCAAAGGTCTAAAAGGGCCTCGACAATTCCCAGATCTTACCCTAGTTGAACATCTGTGGGATGAGATTGAGACAGCCATTGACAGCAGAGATCCATAGAACATTCTGCAATTGATGGACGCCATCACATTCACTTGGCTGAACATGCCTGTAGGACGATGCCATGCCTCACCGAACCGAGACTGTTTTGAAGGCCAAGTGAGGCCCAACACGTTACTAATTAGGTGTTCCTTTTTCCCTATAATTTCAGCGAAAAGAATCCGCATAATGGTGAACAAAATCAGATTAAAACACTAAACTGATTTTAAATTGTAACTTGTGAGGTTTAAAGGATCCGGTTAACTGCTGGGTTCCGGTTCGAATTCTGGAACTAAGCCTGGGCGCAGCATTTGTCCTTCTGCCGCTGATCCGCTCCTTTAGCTAGATTTAGAGGCTCTATATTAGGGACGGGAGAGCCTATATAGATTTAGAAGCTCCTGGGAGTCGTTCAATATCGAAGCAGAAAACAAATCAGATTTTTGGTCAAAGTATTACTTTGACTTCTTATTCACCTAAGTTATAAACGTAAATCATTGAAATATAATGCTTTACTTTCTTAAAAACTCCCATGAAAGCGCCTGTATTCATTTACTTTTGTTTTTTGAAAACAAATTTGTAGATCTGGAAGAAAAGTGAGATGAATTTCTTCTTTTCAAAAAATTATCAGAATGCATTAGTTCTTCTGTATGCAAATCCAGCTATGTACATTTTACATTTGAAAGCATAGTCGCATGATAAAAGGTACGAAAATTAAACTCCTCCCCGGTGGCGCAGTTGTCTAAGCGACCATTCGTCCGAGATGGGTCCGGGTTCGAATCCTGTGAGGCATGAATTTTGTGCTTGTCTTACGGCACTGGCTCTCTCCCTTCCCTGGAACCAGTGGCCCTAAATTAGGGACGGGAGACTGCTTGTAGCCCATCGAGTTGCTCGCGGTGGTCGTTAAACCCCCAAACAAAAGAAAACAGTTAAACTGACCAGTTAAAATAGGAACCCCTTAATGTCGAAATGCAATTCGCCAGTGGATTTTAAATCTTCGCCAGTTCTTCTTTCTTATTTATTAGTTTGCGCTCTAGAGTGTGTGGCTTAGTTTTACTCAAATGCCACGTCAAAGAAATTTGTTCAACAGTTCAGGAAATAAAATTCTTAGATGAATCATATTACCTGTCTACGATAGGGATGGTACCAGTCTTCGGACGAAAAAACATTTCCGTGTTGTTTATATAACGGCTAAATCTCCATAATACATTTATTTTAATACATTTGTATTAAAATAAATATGATAAATGGAGATGTTATTGGCCATCTCTCGCAGGACTATGCAGATTTCCGACAAAGGAAGAATGCTTCTTCCTGAACCCAGAAATCGTTTGAGAAATGTCGGAAGCCTGAAAGACTGAGAATTTTGTCGTCAACTGGCATTCTCCATAAAAAAAAATTCTTTCCAAGTAGCGCCTCCTCTCTCTCTCTCTCTCTCTCTCTCTTGCTTTCCTAAATATCGTTCTTCAGGGAATTAAAAGTTAAAAAAGTGAGGAATGTTCAATTACATATGCCATTGTTGAGAACATAGGTCACTAAGTAGGATGTAGAGAATGCTAAGTATGCTTTCTCGAAATATTCAACATTCGTGCCGAATATTTTCTTTATAAAAGCCAAACAGCCGTAATGAAGGTTTATTTTCCTTTCATTTATGCAAACATAATCTCATTAATCTTTAAATTTGGTGCAATTAACTCCATCCCGCTTTAATATTAACTCAAGGCGAATTTCATTCGGCATTTCTCATTGTAATCGACAGTAAAGAAGTTGAATTTCTGAACTACAGGTTGCGAAACGTTTGGAAACGTTAAAACGAGAATAATTAAAATATGCTGAAAGGAAACATGTATTAAATCTGAAACACACGTTCGTAGAAATGAGAAAATTTCTCCTGAAATGGTATATAAAAATTAAGAACAGGCTGTACCATATGGGAATATGACTTTCATTCGTTTAATTGGTGTAGGGTTGCCTTGGCAGAGACCAAGCTGATGATTCTGAAAGTGTTTCTGATGTATTTCTAAGAATTTTATGTAAAAAATAATAATTCTTATGCATTTTATTACACATTGTGTATTACAGTATACAAAAAATTGTATTTACATTTAAACGCCGTCGTAATAAAACTGGCGTCACTTTTTTCCGGTTAGTTAATATAAGTCTGTTATTTATTTTATTTCCTGAGAGAAAATAGTTTCTTTTGATGTTGTTGCCTTTAAGAGGGTAGCCTAACTTGAAGCGGAGAGTAATTTCATTAACGCGTCAGTATAATTTTTAAGAGATAAGATCTTCGAATTTCAAAATGCGAAAAACATTTTCGTAATCCTCTTCATTAAGCATAAATGAAAAATGTTTAAAATGAAGTTTATATACACCCTTGATATCTTGATATAAACACTCTGCGTGCAAATAAATGAAAATACAATTTTTCACGATCTATTTGCTGGATTTTTGCAAAAGTGCTTCTTGTCAAAAAAAGTGTGTCGTATGCTGTGTAAAGAAAATATCTACAACTCCAGCGTTTTAAAATTATATTGAAGAAAAGTTTTACGAAATAATGTATCACTGTTTTTGTTGTTGTTTTATTTGGGGATTTAACGACCACCGTGAGCAAATCGATGGCTATATATAAGCAGTCTCACCCGCCCCTAATTTAGGGCCACTGCTTCCAGGAAAATGAAAGAGCCAGTGCCGTAAAATAAACACAACATCCATGCCGCACCGGGATTCGAACCCGGACCCATCACGGACGAACGATCATAAGCCAACTCTTAGACCACTATGTCACCGGGGTGGCAACATATCACTGGGGAAATAAATAAATAACATGAGATTTTAAATATCATAAGGAACATTTATTGCAAAATACTGGATCTATGCTGCTGTGCGTATGGTAAGTTTGCTTTATTCACATAAAACAACAGCCTTAACACTTTTTACTAAATTTCTCAAATTAACTCCGTTGAACCAGTAGTCTAGAAATATCCCTTTGGGTTAAAATTTTAGAAGATATTTGCATATAGAAATTTATGATTTCACTCACTCAGTGCTCCAATAGAAATCCTGATCGGTATGACTAATTTTTAGTCGAAGCCCTAATTCTTTACTAACTCGCATTCAAAATGTGTTATTGCGCAAACGTCACTTACGGCGGAAACATTTTGTTTTGTAAAACCTGAAGAATTAATAACATCTATGAAAATCAAGTTTCTGATGATTATCCGTATTGAAACTGTAACTATTATCATTCCATCGGTTTAGAAAGCTGAAGAGACGTGACTCGAATAATCTTTTTTGTTTGATTTAAGGCTTTCGTGGAACAGATCTATATTTTATTCGAGCATCAGTCAGTTCATTGCCAAATAAACCGTTCGTGAAAAATACCCCTGATCGTTGAAAGCCAACAGACTTTGCCGATAGCCGTGGACCTGGACTCATTACCTGCTTCAAGTTCTCAGTTAAAATTTTACATTACTCTTTAATTGCAGATTTGCATATTTATCAAATTGTTAGTTAAGATTAAGGCTGATTTCACGTAAGTATTAGCTTGTTAGAAGGCATAATGAAAGTTAAAACAATTTTTCCACAAACACAACTAAAACCAAGTAAATGCTAACTTTCTATTCCACCTTGAGAATATGCGATTTTTAAAATGTTGATTGGCACTACGTAAAACTATACTCACCGACGTTTTCTTAAGATAATAAGTGAACCTTTCAGTCATCGTCTCAGTTCATTTTCTTATATGTGCGTATAGAAATTTTTTTGGTTTCTGCCACCGGAGAATTTCACCTTGTAATTCATCAGCGTATCATTAGGTTTTACAGACTGTCTTCAGCACTGCATTTTGCTAGGAAAATGCCAGTTATCGTTCTACTGCATAATGAGTTTGTCTTTCCATTTCCTTTGTTTTCACGCACAAAAAGGCTGCCTGTTGAAATACGCTTCTTTTGCTTAATTGAACGATGATTTTTTCTCGAATGTTCTATAGATAAATCATCTCCCTTCGTAACTAAACAGGCAAGTCATTGTCCCAACGCCTTGCAGACAGAGAGAAAATCAATGGTCCTGAGGTGATAGCATTTTGATAAACGACCCGCCTGCGATTCCATAAATGAGTCTCGTAGGATGTGATTCTCTCTGCAGCTGGATGAACTCAGGGTCCTAGGCTAGTGGACCATTGCATTCAGTTATTTTCTTCCTGGTGTGGAGAAATTGCTTTAGGTGACCATTTGGGAAGTTGCCCGAATCCGATTGTCCTAGCGACTTGCACTCTTTTCTGAGGAATTCCAACTCTTTCTCTGAGAATTATAGATGTTGCATTGCTTCCTGAACGCTGGCTTGAAGTGTTTTTAGTTATCACATATGCTGGTCTTCAATGAGATCTCGCCACTTCTGAAGTAATTTGCATAAGATAAAGCAAAATCCTATTAATCTTTTAAAAGTTAATACAAAAATGGTAGCTCAGATTTAAATTTCACATAGGATACTGCCATTCCAATTTGTTGCTTAACCCTGAGTTATTTTCATATCTTGTGAGTGTGTGTCATAAAGAAGTTCCAACAGCAGTTCTGATTGCCGTCAAAGTCATTAGAATGAACATTATTCGTCACATTAAGTCCCACGTATTCCTCAAAAAAAATGTTTGGTAAAACTTGTCTCTGAAGTGGTACTGAAGAAACATTTTTTTGGAAAACATTTTCAATTCTTTCAAGTTAAGACCACATCATTTTAAGAACTTTTTCAAACGGAACTTACACCGGAGAAAATTATGTCAAACAGAAGTACGTGTTACAAAGGTAATCTCTGCAATCCTTCTTTTCTGCAAAACAAAATGCTCTTACTGAATGAAGCTAAAACAATTTCCATCGTTTGCACATAAATGGGACTAAAAAACATCTAAAAACAGATACACTATATTATCAAAAGTATTCGGGCATTGCCAAATATTTGCATAAGTGCAAAGAAGGGTTGCGCAGGAAGGTGCGCTGTGAGTGAGGAGGTAGGTAGGTATACACTGAGAGGGCACTTTATTATGATCACCTCACAGTTTTAAGCAAATGATCTATGGCTGCACGCTATTGCCGCCAGAGGGCGAGGCTAGTGTAAAAAGGGAAAGCTTAGTGCTTGCGACAGTAGTAGAAGTGATTCTTGGGTGACGAGATGGGTAAAAAATGCTATTTGACGGACTTTCAACGTGGGATGATTGTAGAAGCTCGGAGCCATGGAGCGAGTATCACCGAAACCGCCGCATTCGTGAAATGTTCCAGAGCAACTGTTGTTAAAGTGTTTAAAGACTGGACTGTCAGCCAAAAACTGGGTCTCTACGTGCAACGTGTGGTCGTCATCGACTAGTGACTTCTCGGGCGGAACGGAGAGTATCCAGACTGGTAATAGACAACAGAAGGCCAACAGTGCAGCAAATTACAGACCATCTTAATCAAGGATCCCCTCAAATGATCTCTGCACGCACTGTTTGCCGTACACTGCATCGGATGGGATATGGCAGCCGAAGGCCTGTTCGAACACCTTTGCTGACTGCAGTTAACAAGAGAAAACACGTCTCCAGTTCGCACAGAAGCACAAGGATTGGACAGACGATAATTAGAAACAAATTATGCAGTCCGATGAATCATGTTTTCAGTTGCACGATGCGGATGGCCAGTGAGAATTTGGCGGAAACAGCACGACAGCATGGACCCCAAATGCATTGCTACAACCCTTCAAGCTGGTGGAGGCAACGTTATGGTTTGGGGAATGTTTTCCTGGCATGCTTTGGGCCCTTTAATTCGTGTTGATCAACGTCTGACTGGCACATCATATCTAAACATCGTTGCGGACCAAGTGCATCCTGTCATGTGGATGGTTTATCCCAATGGCGATGGTTACTTTCAACAAGATAATGCGTCCTGCCATAGTGCTCGTATTGTACAAGAGGATTGGTTTCAGGAACATGCCGGTGAGTTTACTTTGCTTAGGTGGCCCCCACAATCTCCAGATCTCAACCCCATTGAGAATTTGTGGGATGAAGTTGAACGGGCCATCAGGCAGCTGGATCCACAACCCTGCAATCTCACACTCCTGGAAAGTTCTATTCATCAAGCATGGTCTCAAATCCCACAAACCACCTATCAACATCTCGTGGAGTCCATGCCATGAAGAATCGACGCAGTATTAAAGGCAAAAGGTGGCCCAACGAAGTACTGAGGGGTGGTTATAATAAAATGGCCACTCAGTGTATAAAGCTGAGATGTTCTGTTGTGTTATCAGTAACTTTGAAGCGGATATACCGCGTGGACGTGAACTTCCCGAGTTTCAGCGTGGGCTGGTCCCAGGATGCCATTTGAGTAACGTTTCCATACGGAGCATTGCAGCTAAACTAAACACACCAAAATCAACTGTAAGTGATGTCGTGAAGAGGTGGATGCAGGTTGATACAGCTACAGCAAAAAGCGTTCAGGAAGGCCGCACAAACTTACGGAACGTGACATAAGAGCCACGGTAAAAAATGTTAAGAAATCCTGTTCTTCGGGATTTCTTCGGTAGAGGAAACGCAATAGCCATTCCTGTAGAGACCTACCGGAAATTGGTTGATAGTATGTCTCGATGTGTTGATGCTATCATACAAGCAAACGGTGAACCGACTAACTACTATTTGCTATAATAAAGTCATTTGTCCCAAAACACTGTGCTGTCCGAATACGTTTTATAATATAGTGTAGTTTAGTACTGTGCTTCCAGTCTAATAGCTATCTCATAACTAGAGATAGGATTTCTGCGTTCAGAACGCAGTACAAAATTTTATGCGCGCTCGTATATAGATTCCAAGTCAGATCATAAACATGTAAAATCAACTTATTTAACATCCCTTATGTGCGCTCTCTAGCACGCAAAATCCCTTTCTGAACGCAATCTTGAATCTTGCACGCAAACCAAATATCTGCACCCGAAATGAACGCAAAATTAACTTTTTTATGCAACATTTACAGTTAATTTACCGTTTTTTATGTGTATCTTCGAGAGAGAAATCGCGAGGAAGGGAAACTTGCAGAAGTACGGATTAGTGCATTCATTTCACCCCTCCCCCCCCCCTCCCGCGCATTGAAATAGGCGCAGTCCAGAAGAAGGAGGAAGAAGAACGAGATCAGGGTGCGCACTGGTTAGTTTGCATTCTTTTTCTCTCCCTTCAGCAGCAAATAGACACAAAACAAAATTGAGTAAAATCGGAAAATCTAAATTATGCAGTATTCTAAAGGACTTTCAAATTTCAAAATGAGGGGTTTGAAACTGATGGTACTCTGATTTTGTGTACGTATTGTGACAAGAAAATCATGGTGGATGACAAACACCAAAAAGCTGTCATTGAAGAAACGTAGAAACCGTCACTCACCAAAAGAACGAAGAAATTAGAACAAAAACCAAGCAAAGCAGTATAAAATGTCCGTTCATTGCGGACGCTTTTCGACAAACATCTAAGAAAGCCCATTATGTCAACCAGTTTAATGTTGATATTGCCGCTGCTCTAATGGAATCAGGAATCCCTTTTTCTAAAGTCAACCATCCTTCCCTAAAAGGATTTCTGGAAAAATGCACTCAAAGGAAAATCCCCGATGACAGCACTCTCAGGAAGAACTGCGTGGATGTGAACTATGACGCCACTATACTTAAGATCAAAAGCATTATAGGATATCCTCCAGTGGCAGTCATTCTGGACGAAACATCAGATGCTTAAAAAAGGTATGTCCTTTCCATTCTTGTTGCTCCTTTGAACGGAGAACCATCTCACTTCATGTTATTCAAAATGTTTCGTTTGGAGAAAACAACTGCACAGTAATGCAGGCATTCAACGATGCTTGTTCGAAGTTGTGGCCAGATTTTCGTTGCGACAAGGTATGATTGGTGGTCACAGATCAGACGTTTTACATGCTGAAAGCATTTTCGCACCTGAAGCCTCTCTATCCCAACTTACACCACATTACCAGCTTGGTTCACTCCTTGCATAGAGTTTGTGAAGCCGTGAGAGAAAAGTACGTAGTTACGAACCAGTTCATTATATTAATGAAGAACGTCCTACTTAAGGCCCCAGCAAGAATCAATATGTTCCAGCAAACCACCCAACTTGCCCTCCCTCTCCAGAGCCTGTGATTGTCCTGTGGGGCACCTGGATTTCTGCTGTGGTATACTACTGCCTAAACTTTGCCAAGATCAAGGATTTCATTGTCCAACTTGAACTACAAGTTCATTGTAGACAGCATCAAGAATCTTGAAGAATGGAACCTAGAAAAGCAAATACACTGGGAGATTTTTAAGGAAGTGGAAATCAGTGTGGATGACTTTGCCAAGACAAAGCTGAAGAATTCTCTTCGGAAGAACCCAGACGTCATTGCCTTCGTCAGTGAGAACCACGATATTGACATTTGCATAAAGACCAAGTTTGCGCCTCTAGTGAGCGTAGAGGTGGAGAGATCTTTCTCTCAGTGCAAAGACGTTTTGACTGACAAGCGGCAGAATATGATTTTCCAGAACATTGAAAAAATGTGTATTGTGCGACAGAATTACTTCGTACGGAATGAAAAGGGAAAAATGATATAGAAATAACTGGTAAGTCATTTAGTTTTATTACATTAAAAGATTGGGAACGTTAAAATGTTGTGTAGCTTTGCATTTAATATCGCACGCAATAGGAAAGAAAATTAGCACGCAATTTAGTAAACATTTGCACGCAAGAATCCTAACTCTACTCATGACATTTCAGACAAAAAAACGTTAGAAAGAAGCACACAATGCTGGCGAAAAAGTTCAAGTAGATCTATTTAGAACCCAAAGTTCACTTAGACCTAATCATAGGGCCCAGTTTAAGTTCTTTTTTATTTGTTTGTTTGTTTGGAGGTTTAACGACCACCGTGAGCAACTCAATGGGCTATAAGCAGTCGGCCGTTTCTAATTTAGGGCCACTGGTTCCAGGGAAGGGAGAGAGCCAGCGCAGTAAGACAAACACAATATCCATGCCTCACCGGGATTCGAACCCGGACCCATCGCTTAGACCGCTGCGCCACCAGGGTGGGCCCCATTTAAAGTTCATCTGTAATAACAGGCTGAGAACAAATCTTGTAACTACAATTTTTTAACTGTTATAATTTGATCAATATTTTTTTCATTTTTAACACTTTTGAAGAGCTGTGTCGATCTCGGTTATTTTAATCAATCAGTGTTTGTAGTGTGTATGAATCGGTGTTTATATACTGAACTTGGCGTCTCTTTACAGCAGACAAAAGCACGTCCTTATTTCGTTGCCGTTTTACAGCAATAGGTTTAGATGTTTCTTTGCTTCTTTTTTTAGTTTATAACAGTACGTAAAACTTTTGCTCTCTTTTTATTTTTATTTTTTATGTCTTTTTCGTATAGGGGTTTAACTATCACCGTGAGCAACGCAATTGGTCATAAGCAGTTGTCCGTCCCTAATTTGGACTCACTATTTCTAGGCAGGGAAGAGAGCCGGTACGGTAACACAAACGCCCTATCCGTGCCTCAATCGCTATTCAGGCCCGGACCCATTGTGACGTACAACAGAGGCGAAAACATGTGTCAAGACGACAAATCTGCAGCGAGACATTCTGTCCGCGTGGCTCAGTTGGGAGAGGAACTTACTCCGGAGTGAGGGGACGCGGACAAACTTGTGTTTTCACATTGGCACCGGATTGTGGAACATGGATCCACTGTCCGTTGGATTCTTTGAAAAATGTGTGATGTTTGTTCCACACATTGTTTGGAATTTATGAAAAATTCCTACTTTGCTTCAAAGACAAAAACAATTAAGAGGGAGATGATGTGACGTACTACAGAGGTGAAAACATGAGTCAAGACGATATATCTGCAGCGAGACATTCTGTCCGTGTAATTCAGTTGGGATAGCAACTTACTCCGGAGTGAGGGGACACGCATTCGATGTCCGTCACGGTGTTTTCACACCATCTCAGACGAATGTTTCGAAGTCAGCGCCTCGTACCACTCGGTCACCAGGACGGCATTTTGTTTTTAACTGCTTTTAAACAGAACATTGGTTAGATATTAACGGGTTTCGCATGTCTTTCGATTAGAGATTAAGTTCCTTACCTTCAGAATAACACAAAGGGGATCTACTCTAATATTATTCAAGAAACGAATTCCTTACCTGTGAAGAAATTCCATTTTTTTTTTTCGTCGGATGGCAAATAATAAACCGGCAAATGCGCTATGACTCAGTTGAAAATAATTTCACGTTATAAGTGACTGCAACGTTTACTAGACTTATCACCAAAACTGTATGCAGAAATATCCACTTTAATATCTTCATATCGCTGAAATACGCAACAGTCCTCCATGCGAGGCCCAAAGAGGAAAAGGTTAAAACAACTGCGAAAGTAACAACTCAGACGAAATTTTCTGCTTTATTAAACTTATAGTTTCAAGAATGTTTTAAAACACTAACAGGATCTCGCAATAGGGGTAAAACTGCTACATCAAGAAAGAATGCAACGCATTTTTTAGAAAAGATATTGTGTATGAAAAGGAAAGAAGGTATCACGAAAAACAGGAATTCAGATAATTTTTAATCTTTGATTGAAGGGTTCTATGTCGGAAATTTTCCTTTACCAACTAACTCTGAGAAGTAACATGCAAGGGCTTGTTAATCAATTAAAAAACTAAAACATACCTGCATTATACAATGTAAGAAGAAAATTTGGTAGACATGACATAACCAAACTATTATTTTAGTTAAAATGCTTTATGCTAATATACACTATTTACCAACAAGTAATTGGACACCCCTGCAATCGACGATATCTGCGGCCCTGATACACGTCACGGCCGCCGCCGTTAAATATCGTGTAAGAAACAACAACGCAACCAGTCGCATGCAAGATGCCACGCAGTACGCGGTTCTCTGATTTCGAGAAAGGTGTAATCGTCGGGTATCATAGAAATGGCCGATCCATACGTGACATATCCATCGAGTTGAAGTACCCAAAATCGACAGTGGCCTACGTGATTGGCAAGTGGAAGATGAGAGGTGACTGTCATAATGTGCCCCGAACCGGCAGACCCACAAAACTTGGAGTTAGAGACCGACGGGTGCTGGCCAGAGAAATTCGGAAGAACCGCATCAAATCGATGGGCCACATCCCAGAGAAGTTTCAACAGGCATCCGGGAGTGTTCTTTCGATGAATACCATCCGTAAGGAAGCCCATCTGCTCGGTTATCATGGACGTGCTGCCGCCCACAAGCCTTTGATCACCAAGTCCAATAGCGCTGCTCGGCTAACGTGGTGCAAAGAACGTCGACAGTGGACCGTTGAACAGTGGAAACAGGTTCTTCTCTGGATAGACGAATCAAGGTTCACCCTCTACCGTTCGGATGGCAAGGTCTGGGTTTGGCGTCTGCCTGGAGAACGCCTCCTGCCGGAATGTATTGTGCCAACTGTGAAGTTCGGCGGCGGTGGAATTATGTGATAGGGGTGTTTCTCGTGGTATGGCACGGGACCCTTGGTCGCAATTCCTGGTAGCCTCAACGCCGAGACCTACTGCACCATTTTGGATAACCATGCGCTTCCTACGTTGTGGCAGTTTTGCGGGGTGGACCCGTGTTACTTTCAGGATGACAATGCCACCTGTCATGTTGCAAGGTCCACCATGGCTTGGTATGGTGTCCATGGGGTTAATCGAATGGACTGGCCTGCTCAGAGCCTAGACCTTAACCCTATCGAGCACCTCTGGGACGAGTTGGAGCGTTGACTTAAGGGGTGCCTCCACCATCCGAAATCGGTGAAGAAACTGACCTGTCTTCTCCAAGCCGAGTGGAAGAAAATACCGCTAGCCGTCGTACAATGCCTGGTTGAGAGTATGCCCCAGAGGGTCGCAGCTGTAATCGCCGCTCGTGGAGGCTCCACCAACTATTGAAGGTGAATAAACTTCGTTTTCCTTTGCTATCACAGGTGTCCAATTACTTGTTGGTAGATAGTGTATTTTACGAAAACGTTTGCATTTCAGAACTATTAACCTAGCAATCAGATATGCCTGTATCTCCAGTTTTACTTTTGTGTAAGTAACATTCATCACATCAGAAAATTTGAAGATTACATCTCCCTAAACCAGGACTCGAACCCGCATCTTCCGATTTCCGTTCGAGCATGCCATGCGTTTTACCAGTCAGGACAATAAAGTTTCACTAATTAATTATGCTTCTAAGAGCATAATTGGCTCCGACTGACGGAAATATGAAGAGTTTCAGATTCTTTATACGTGGATACGAGGGTAAATCAGTAAGTAAGTCATGAACAACAATGGGATGGCTGATAGCGGTAGTTATTAGTTTCTAAATATGTCATTAGGTGGCAGCACAATCCAGCTTACTCGTAATTTAACGTAGCAGATGCTATGCGCATACCCATCTCAGATTGCAATGGCGACCGTGCTCTAAGAGTGTACGACCAAAGAGCAGCGTGCTGTTGTGCGTTTTCTTTGGTCAAAAGGACTGCCTGCAAGGAATATTTATATGCAATGGTTTCGGGCTTACGGTGAGAAATGTTTGTCGCGTAAAGCAGTACACAACTGGGTCGATAGATTCTCTCATGGACGGACACTTAAAAGTTGCTGATGAAGATCGTCCTGGTCGTCCTGTTCAGTTTGCGACAATGTAACACATAGCATGCTCGAACAAACCTCTGGAGAGGCGGGCTCAATTCTCGTCCCGGAACATGTAATTTTTAAATTTTCTGATGTAATGGATGTTACGCGTACAGCAGAATGAAGCTGGCGATTCAGGCATATCTGATTGGTAGGTTAATAATCCTGACCCTATACCGCTACTAATTAAGTGAAGAAGAATACACTGCTGTTTGTTGAAAATTCTGCACCAGGAAAAATGTTTGCAATCGGACTGAAACATGCAGAATGAGTAGATCACGCAAGAACGTGCAAAATATTACAACAGCAGCGCCCATTCAAATGATTTGTGCCAGCTACGTCTTCTTAGCTGTCTCGCAGGAGGTATGAAAGCAGGACGCACAGTGCAAGTTGCCATAGTCCCTTCGCGGAAATTGTGGCAATAAGGTAGTGGTAGTAACTGAGTGTGCCCCTTTGCAGTAGACTAGATGTAGATCCTTATGGGCAGCTGACGGACTTTGAGCCAGACCAATGCGTTGGACGGCTGGAAGGCGGACTTTTCTTCTGCAACATCTCCGCTTGTGTTGGACGAAATGCGACCGCATTGGTGCGAATTTGGCGCAGATGGGAAAAGGGAGATCTCATTCACCGACGTGAGAAGTCTGGAGCCCATCGACAAAAGAGCACACGAGAAGACCGATATCTGCACCATATGGCGTTGGCGGACAGACAGTCATGTCCTGAGGGTTAGCACAACAGTGGAGGTCTAAGGGTTGTCTGCAAATTCACGTTCCAGCCTCCTACGCATTGCAGGAACCATGACCAGCCAGCGATACATTCTGAAGTTGTGCAAGCTGAAGTGCTGCCATGTTTTCAGACCGTCCCTAGTGCCATCTTTCAACAGCACAATGCCCGACCACATGTGGTGCGCAATGTCTTACAGCTCCTGGATGTCACACATCTTCCCTGGCCAGTGCGTTCGCATTTTTTGTCGCCCACTGAACAAGTATGATATATGGTCGCTTGACACCTGATCTTCCGCCGGTTACCCGAAATCAACTTTGAATACAAATCGAGACAGCATGATATGATCTTCCGCAGTGCACTCGAGGCCACGCCATGTACGAATCGTTATCGCAGTTAGTGTTGAGTACACAACATATTGAGTATTGCATGTTCCACACTACTTACAGGCCTGTACTTCTGATCACTTGCGTCTTGTATCATCAGAAATGTAACCTACAAATACCCTTTCAGTATCTCAGGTCTTGCGTTTCCAGTAGGCAGCAGTGTATTTATTCCACGGAATCAACATTTGCATTTAAACGACGAACACACATAATATGCTTTTGAAGACTTTAAAACGACTGCTGCATGATAATCTGAAATCACGGGTTAATATTTTAAATACAAAGTCTGAATAAAAAAACAAACCTTATTTTTCTTAGTTGTATTGAGATATGCTGCATAATTTCTACGGTTGAAGGAGGTAAAGTACGTTTCAATTATCATTTTCTTATTCACTACTGGTAATAGAAGTCTTTGTTTCGTGCTAAACGAAAAAGTGCATATTTCCTGTGAATGGATTGGAGAGAAAGAGAGAGAGAGAGTGAGAGTGATGAATAAAACATCCTTCAAAGTTTGTTGATGTGTTTCGAAACGGGAAGCTGAATGATTGGCGATTTGGGAGTGCCAAGTAAATCGAATGTGCCGGAATCCGATATAGTCTAGAGTTTCGAGGGGAGCATCCTATGGAGTTATCTTCGCAGGCCAATTCGTCAGAAAGGACAAGAAGAGGTTTGTTTAGGCGTATCCCATCTGGTGATGAAGCACTCAATGGGGTCTACAAAAGAAGTGAAAAAATAAGCAGAATGGGATTCATGCATTTGCATGAAAGTCTCATAGATTTCCTAAGTTTTCCATTATACCTGATACCCTTGGAGATTATTTTGGGTGGTTACATTTTCAGTTCCATTTTCTCAGTAGAAATCAGCACTGGTAGAAAGTAATTCATCGAAACTCTAAGCGACGCCTAAATTTTGTGAGCACTGAGTATTAAAGGCATTTATCAGGCGCATTCTTACAAATGGTTGTTTTATTTTACCTCTTAAAGTTCTGTAACGTATACTCTTGATTCAGTTTCTTTTTGATTTTACTATCTCTTGTTATTTTATTTTCCTATGCAAACTATCTTCTCACTTAACGAGATGTTGTTTCTCCCGCTGAATTATATGTGGCAACGAGTGTAAGTCATGACGTGGTGGTATGCAGTGTATATAGGCGCGCTCAAGTATACCAAAGAGCTTCGTTTTATATGTGATAGGTTCTTCCTGATTATTGATATGCGATTTACCTACTTTTCTACGATATTACGATAGTACGAAAGTTCGGGCTATCAGTAGTTGTGTTATTTTGGAGTGTGTATTTGAGTAATACCAGGAGCTCCCCAATAAAAGGTTGAAAGTGAGTACGTTTACTTAGTTCATTTTATTGTCAGACCTCTGTCTGGCCGTTAAGTCTACTTCATTGAGTGTTTACGTTAAGTTCATGGTGTATTGTGTTTACCGCTCTAATAAGGAGCCTTCAAGGTACTAATGTACTAAAACCGAAGTTATATTACTGATGTTCAAGATAATGAGGAACGCTGAGTAAAAATAAATTCCATATTCTTGGAATTTATTGCACGTGCGTGTCTTACCTAAACAAACTCTAGCACTTTGAAGATTAAGCACACTTTAGCTACATCAAGTAACCTTTCAATAACCCTAACGTGACTTAACGTAAGCTTTCCTGCACTACACGTCCAGCCGGAGAATTTTATTCATTATAGTTCATATTTTCCATATTTTGAATATCCCTCTTCGATGTACCTATTTGCAAGAATCAATTTTTCAAGAACTACAATAATCAAAAATACAATGAATTGAGAATATACAAAATCAAGAACTAAGTTTTGAAAAAATATTTGCTTCTTCCAAAAGAAAAAGTAACAGATATCTCAATCAGCCAATTATACTGTGGCTCTTGGAAAACAAGTAAACAGTTGTTACTTTCGAGAACGCTAAATCACTTCCGACAGATAAACGGTTAGAAGAAACATTTTTAAATCGAAAATGGATGAAGAAATACTTTATCTTCAAGACAATAAAAACTGGTTAAAGCTGTTGTCGGTTTCTCTAAATATGTGATTGCTGGCATTAGGCTGTCCTTGTCTCAAAACACAAACGCCATCACCTTTGCTGCAGACTTCTGTGCTCGAAACTTTTTTGGGTAAGGGGAATAGCTGTATCTTTATTCCCTGGATTGTTCATTGGACTTTGGACTATACAGGTGTATCCATATTCCATACTTCATCCATGGTTACCAATCGAGCAGGGAAACTGTGTCCTGCTGAAAGCGCTACAACATTGCCTTAGCTGCTGAAACCCAGTGACTGTATAAATAGACAAAGTCATCGCTCTTTCCACGTTTTTCTTTAACACACAGCAACCAAAAAATTGTATTTTGACACCGCTGGGATCGAACCCCAGATCTCTCGATAACTAGCCGAGTGCGTTCACCTTACTTTACGGTGTCAACAATCAACGGCGCTATGTGTGTTTATCTGTTAGCGTGTGACTTCACAAATCCGTAGGGATGTACTCAGCAATTGAGACGTCTCCATCTGTGACGTCCACGGCGCTATGTGTGTTTTACCAGATGGAGACGTCTCAGTTACTGAGCCCATCCCTACGGATTTGTGAAGTCTGATGCTGACAGATAAACACACATAGCGCCGTCGATTGTTGGCACCGTAGCCTAAGGCGAACGCACTCGGCTAGTTATCGAGATATCTGAGGTTCGAACGCAGCGGTGTCGAAATACAATTTTTCGGTTGCTGTGTGTTAATTAAAGAAAAACGGGGAAAGAGCGATGACTTTGTCTATTTACATTGTCTCCACGTGTTTGGAAGATTTTCTCCAAATGACTCTGCTGATTCGAAGTCAGGTATTTTGGTACTCTTTAAATCCTCGTGGATAATGTCCAACACGTTCACGGTACATCCATAGAATCTCTGATATCTTTTTTGCAGAGATTCTTTGGTGTTCCAAAATCATGTTGTGAAGAGCATTCGCATTTTGTGGAATGGTTGCCACAACATGCCTTCCGGGACAGTGTTCATTCTTAGTGCTGTAATGTCTTAAATTCGGTAACCTGGTTTTTAACTGTGGAATAGGGAAGACACTGACCACATAATGTCTTCGACATTTCACTGTGAATTTCTTTTGCTACCTTCCCTTTTTTTTGTATAGGAGTTTAACGACCACCGTGAGCAACCCGATGGTCTATATGTAGTCGCCCGTTCTTCATTTAGGACCACTGGTTTCAGGAATGGTAGAAAGCCACTGGCGTAAGACAAACAAAACATTCATGCCGTATCGGCATTTGAACCCGGACCTATCAGAAGCCAGAGCTTAGACCACTGAGCTGCCGAGGAGGTTTTCCCTTTCAAGAACAGGAACTTAGTTACCGCTCTGCTCTCCTTCGCTGTGAACTCTACGTAAGAGGACGCCATCTTTACTTCACACCTCAAAATGAAATGATTATTCATGTCACAATGGAACCAATATTGGCCGTAAAGCATTGCAAGTTATATGCTTTAATGTGACATGTTTCATTTGTGGGGGAAAAGATGAAAGTGTGAATGCCGAAGAATCATAAGCATCCTCTGGTATATGCAAACAGGTTACCTTCTTCATTTGAAATAATCCAAATTTCCACCCATTGAATTTCGTGATTTTCTACTTGCATGGGCATATTTTCTGGGGATTTCTTTCATTGCTTTTGTTCTAATGCATTACAGCTGAAAAACAAAATAAAATCTGAGAGCAGAAGCGTAGGAGTAGATAGCGATATTCTGATGACCACTAAAATTCTTAGATTTTGATGTCATGTAACATAAATCAATAAAATCGTAAGAGAATTGATTTAGTGAACTTTGCGATGTACATAGACAGCTTACAAATGGCAGCAGAGGCAAATAATTTGGAAATCACAGTCACCTTGTCTTTTTGTTTGGGATCCAGAGTATACAATCATAAACAGCTTCACAACTGTTTATAATGAGAATCAAAGTACAGACATAGGCTAATCGCAATAAACGATAGCTGATCACTCCTAAAATATTTTACAGTTGGAATAAAGTTCGTTTGAATATACCTATGTATAAACAACGCAAGATATACACAGTCGAGTCACATTATTGTGACCACCTCCTACTTTTGACGTCAACAGCGCGTAGCCAATGAAAGAAGGCACGTGTCGTGAGCTGGCTTCGAGAGTATATAAGGTGTGCTGCAGGCATTCTGAAAACATACCACTCGTTGCTGTCATGGATGAAAGAAGCGATGTATCAGATTTGCAAAAAGACATAATTATCGGCTTTTGCAGTATTTCTGAAACAGCGCAGTTTGTGAACTGTTAGCGTGCTGCTGTGGTTAAAGAGCATTGTGATTGGAGAAATGATACCATTGCGAATAAGCGATGTGGAAACTGCGGAGCACCACGTGCCATTGTTGTGAGAGGCGTCCGTAGGCTGCGAAGGTGCGTGAAGGCCGATCGACACGCTACAGTGGAGCAACTCACTGGCCGAATGAACCACGGGGCTACCGGAAGTGTGTCTACAATGACAGTTCAGCGAACCCCGCAGCACAATGGGCTCCGATGCTGACAGATGGTCACTGCACCTATGCTAACGAAGATGCATCGGCAGAAAAGGCTTACATTTACATGGCAGTATCGGAATTGGACCTCCGATGATTGTTAAAGGTTTGCCTTCGCCGGTGAATCACGTTTTCTGCTTCATCGAACGGATGGACGTTGGCGTATAAGGCGAGAAACATCGGAGAACAAACACTCTTCAACCATTGCTGGAAGAACACAAGCTGGTGGAGACAGCGTTATGGTCTGGGGAATGTTTTTTTGTTTGTTTGTTTGTTTTGATTGGAGGTTTAACGACCACCGTGAGCAACTCAATGGGCTATAAGCAGTCGCCCGTCCCTAATTTAGGGTCACTGGTTCCAGGGAAGGGAGAGAGCCAGTGCCGTAAGACAAACACAATATCCATGCCTCACCGGGATTCGAACCCGGACCCCGTTCGGACGAATGATCAGAGGCCATCGCTTAGACCACTGCGCCACCGGGGCGGCTGGGGAATGTTCGTGGCATTCCCTGGATCCACTCACACCTGTGGAAGGCACTATGGACTGAAGTCGTTATGAATCCATCCTTGCAGACCACGTACACCCATACATGCTGATTGTCTTCCCTGGGGCTGATGGAATCTTCCTGAACGACAATGCGACGTGTCACATAGTTAGAAATGTCTGACAGTGGTTGGAAGAGCACGATGAGGACTTCAAAGTACTTCCCTGGCCCCCTAATTCCTCAGACTTAAACTCTATTGAGCATCTGTAGGACCACCTCGATCGTGTTGTTCGCTCTATCGATCCTCCACCACGCACCCTCCAGCAGCTGTCAGATGCACTACAGTCAGCATGGCTGCACATACCTGTGAACACCTTCCAGCACCTTATTGAGTCACTCCCAGCCCGTCTAGCTGCTGTCCGCGCTGCACACGGCGGTTACTCTGGATATTAACTGGTGGTCACAATAATGTGATTCGACCGTGTTTTAAAAGTACAAGTTCTGGAACTTTTCCGTTAACTTTTTGCTAAAATATGAAAACCCTTTTTGCCTTTCACTCTTTTATAAATGAATTCAAATCAAAGTTGAAATTCATTGTTTTTCGTTATCCATCATTAAATTTAGTACAGGTAGAGACATACATTTAACATGATTTTTTTTTATTTAGCATACTAAAACAATATTTAGGATGACGTTGTTCGAAATACAAATTTATAAATTTTCATTGTTGTTATCACTCTGACAAAGATAATCCATTCATAACTGGGTCTTCGTTAGTAACAGCCTTTGGAAAAATTATATGTCCAGCAAACTAAAGAAATAAATTATAAATTTATTTTTTTGGCTTGCTGGACATATAATTTTTCCTGTCTACTCGCAAGAAGTACATGTCACGTTGCATTCGCAGATGTTGTATTAGGTTATACTATGCAAATGAGATATTTTTCTTTGGGGAAAATAAACATCTTAAACAGTCGCCCTGGTGGCGCAGTTGTCTGAGCTCTGGCTTCGGACCGTTCGTCCGAGATGGACCCGGTTTCGAGTCACTCATGTGGCAAGGGTTGTATGTTAATCTTGCAACAATGGCTTTCCCACTTTCATTGGACCAAGTGGCCCCAAATTTAAAACGGGGGACTACTTCTGGCCAAATGAGTTGTGTCGTTAAACCCCGAAACAAAAAAGACAATCTAATAACAAGTATGTTCACTATGCCGTTGCTTTGAATTGAGTCCAAGTTATCTGATTCCTAGTCTAGTCCAAAATCCAGATTGGTAAAAAAAAATTGACTTCAAGAATTATATGTGATATGGTATCTGTTGGCTTGCAGCTTTTTCTAGTGGTCTCAGGGTTCTCATCAAATATATTGAATTCATTTTTTATTGGGAAGCTTACGTAAAATTCGCTACAAAGCAAGATAATATGTAACGCTATGACACGATCATAATTTAGAATACACACTCATATTCTTAGGGTCCGGAGTTTTAATTTGCTTGTTTGTTTATTTTCGGGTGTAACGAACACGACGAGCAACTCTTAGACTATAAGCTGTCACCAGTTCCTAATTTGATAGTGCTTGGTCATTTTTTTATTTAGGGGTTAAACCACCACACTGTACAATTAATTCTGTGGGCTAAAACAGTCACCCGTCGCTAATTTACGGACAGTGGTTCCAGCAAGGGGAGATAGCCATTCTTATAAGACAAGCACACCACCCATCCCGAACGAAAGGTCAGAAGCCGGAGCTTATATCACTGCAGACGATACTACTGGTTACAGACACTGGATGGTGCCGGAGACTTTAGACGAGCGCAGCCCCAATGCCTCATTCGAGAATGTATTCAGCCTCATCTTGACCGAATGGTCCAAAGCCAGTTCCTTAGACTACTCTGTGACCTTGGCGGCATTACCGAAAGTTGGTTACTTAATCATTCTACTGCGTGTGAGGACTGCTAAACACCGCTAAATTGTAAAAAAAAATTCTGGGATTTATGCACTTGCATTCTATGGGTGAACTGGAGCGTTGTTTTGCTTCTTCCGTCTTCCGTGCCAGCAGCTGTAGAAACTCTCTCGGCGATGGAATATACTTCAAACCCTCGCAACGAGATGTGGAAGTTATTTACCATTTCCCTGACAACTCTGACTTAGGGCGTGAGATATGGAGTGGTTTCCTGTAGTTTTGGAACCTGCTCTCAGCTAAAGTTGCACCTACATCTACGCTACGTTTCCCCACTGAAATTCAACATTATGCTAGTGATACTTTCTCGATTACCACAACAATGTGTTTCATTTAGACGCCGACGATTGGCGTTTCTGTAGTCCTCGGGATCATAAATCTCCAGAAACCCGACAAAAGTTTTGGATCTACGAGCGTCGTTTTCGTGTTATTCGAGCTCCTGACGAAAATCCTCAAATGAATTTCTGAGTGTTGAAGTGCCTATGCCTACGAAGTTAGTTCGTTGGCAAAGTACTTTCAGCTCCAACTATTTTCTCTCGCCGTTGTTGCTTGTATTTTTCTTTTGCACTGTGCTGGGTAAATACATATTACTTTCTTTTGCCCATTAGCCTTCGAGTTTAAGACGGCGGGCATACGTTCCACGTGCGGTTGGCACAATACACGTTTAATTCACCCTTTTTGCTACACCTGTCTCAATCAGAGTAATTTCTTCGGAACTTTTTCTTTCCCTGCTTGTAGGTGATGGACATCGTTTTAATTAGCTCATGTTTTTCATCATGGTGTCAATCGAGTGTTTTGTCTAATTTCATGTGTGCTTTGATAGTGCTTGTCCTTTGTCCTATGATGATAAAAGTCCATTTTGAAATGTCTTCTTTGGGCATACAAAACAAATGAAAGTTCATGGTGTCTATAAATGATTAGCTTGATTACATTATGCTATAATGTTTTAGTGACGTGTCCTACATCCGTTTTATTTTACAGGTGATATCGTACACACATGAATTTTTTGTGTTTGTATGTTTCGTCAACCGCAAACGGGAGCGCTGTAGCATCTGTGAAGTTAAGGTGGTGTCCGTTACAAAGAAGGCACAATGTACAGTGCATCTGGAAGAAACGATATTTCAGAACAATGTATGAACAGAAGGTACCTGATATGAAGTTAATAAATTCTTGGATGACGAAATTCTTGTGAACAGGGACAGTAGAAACGGGAAAGAGAATTTGTCAACTATCAGGTTCAGACGCCCCTGTGGAAAACATTCAAATTTCTTTCACACGGGAACCACTGAAATCGGAAAGACAACCTACACGCCAACTACAAATACCGAAGTACAAGGTGTTACTCAGATCAGTTGTAGTTACAGGTATATAATTTTCAAATTCTCCAAGAACTGAAGCCTGATGACCGTCCAAATCGTGAAACACTTGCTAGTGGCATTGGGAACTTCATTGACAAGGATAATGACTTTTTGCTACATGTCTCCTTTTCAGGCTAGGTTACACATTTGGGAATCGGAAAATCCACATATCGTAAGCACACATATTAGAGTAATGTGTTTGCATGACCGGATAATTGGTCCTTTTTTCTTCGCTGAACAAAAACGGTTTTCCGAAAATGTGTACTTGGATATACTCATGAATAACGCCATCCCCTAGCTTCAGGAAAGGCAACCATCTGTCATCATCCTACAAGATGGGACCTTCCCTAATTAGGGACATATTGTTCGTAAAACCCTCGACGCAACGTTTCCAAATTGATAGATTGGCAAAGACAGAGCAATTTTATGTCCCCCTCCCTCCCCAAGATCATCAGACCTTGCTCCATGAGATCACCCCGGTGGCGCAGTGGTCAAAGCGCGAGCTCCTGACCATTTCTTCGAGATGGGGTCCGGGTTCGAATTCCGGCGAGGTATGGATGTTGTTTTTGTCTTATGGCACCGGCTGTCTCCCTTCCCCGGAACCAGTGGCCCAAAATTAGGGACCGGTGACTGCTTATAGTCCATCGAGTTGCTCATGATGACAGTTAAACCTCCCAAAAAAGAAAACAAAAGATGTAGTTTTATGCAAAGGTTCTTCCAGATACCAGGATGCTGCGAGAAAGCATTGCCAAGCAATATAGCAACACATATTGGAAAGTACGTAGCTCGAGTGTGACTATGGTTCAGGTGTCTTACGCGCCAGTAGTAGTGCACATGCCGACGTTAAGCCCATTAACTAAGTATCAAATGTTTGTATGTTTACCTGCTTCTACTAAGGGCATCCTGAACGTAATACCTCCTCCTTAATAACTTTTGAAATTTTGAAGTGATTTTAATGAAACTACACTAACATGTACTATGATATGTTACCAATGTGGGAACAATTTTTTTTTTTTCAGAATCGGAAATACAGATCATGAATGACAGAGAAAAGAAGAGAGCCGTAATTGAATTCCTGGAAAAAGAGGAATGCGAGGCTCCAGAAATCCACAAAAGACTCCTGGCGGTGTATGGAGCTGTCGCAATCGATATCAGCAATGTCCAAAGATGGATGAAGAGGTTTCGAGAGGTAGGAAGTTCAGTGTCGGACAAACAACGGAGTGGAAGATCCGCAACTGCAGTGACAGATGCCAACCGGCAACGAGTGAAAGACCTTATCACAGCTGATCGTCATGTCACCATCCAGGAGTTGCAACAACAAACAGTTCTCACTATGTGCAAACATTGAGGAAGCTAAAGGAAGCTATCAGAAGGAAAAGACGTGACATTCCACTTCATAGTGTTGTTTTACACCATGATAACGCACGTCCCCACACCTCAGTGGAGACTTCACTGGCTATTGCCAAAATGGGGTCGACCGTGATGCCCCAACCCCTTACAGTCCTGATTTGGCTCCCTCAGACTTTTTCCTGTTTGTCCCTTTGAAAAACACTCTTGGTGGAGAACGTTTCGACGATGTGACATACGTTAAACGAGCTGTGAACTCATGGGTGAAACGACAGCCTCAGGAATTTTTCCAAAATGGATTTTACCAATGGCTTCAAAGATGGCGGAAATGTATAGAAAGTGATGGACAATACTTTGAATAGGCTAGCATTATTAACAATATGTCCAAGTAATTTGGCACCAAGTTTCACATTTTTCCTGCTACAAATAAAATTCTTATGAGAGACGAAGCATACTTTCAGGGTGCCCTTTTTATTTAGACCTGTGTTTAATTTCCAGGGCTTATTTAAAATTCATAGCATGCTTAAATGGGATGAACAATAATGGACATCCTATACATATCGGTTGCGTGTGTACACAGAAACGCTTAGCAATGCCAGACTGAATGTTATAAAACATTCTTCGTCTACCGCAATATTTTATCCGATTATAAAGAAAATTCCCATTTTTAAAACCTGACCAATATTAGCAACGGGAGAGACTGAATTTAATACATTGTGTCAGGAACAGATGCCTTCGAAATTTGATTGACGGTTAACGGTAGTAAACTCTGCACGATAATTTCTTTTCCTGCGTTGGGCTGAAACTTATGATCGTCTTCATCATGTAACAGAATAGCTACCCGTATTTCCACTGATCACTGACATTCAACAAAAGTAAGAATAAAAAAAAGGCTCATGGGGAGGCAACTCAAGCATGTCTACCTCGTGCTCCTTTCACATTTTTTTCCCTTCTTCTCCGTCTCTCAAAATGAGTTTTCTTGTTTCCTGTGGAAGCAACTTTTGATGTATCTCTTTCTTTTCCGAAATAATTGAAGCAGTGCCAACCGCGGAGTCATCACCATTGTGAGATGTTTATTTCTACTTTTAGAAAAGTCTCTGGTTCGGAACTCCGACACAACCTCTGCTTGACGTTGACTACAAAATCGAAAAATCAAGTGACGCATACTTTACCAAAATGCAGTCAAATAATAAGACCGCGCATTAGGAAAAATAATTGGTATGTCTCATTTATAACAAAGATTAACAAGGAGAACAGCTGTTATAATAACAGTATATTGGGTAAACTACCCTGAAGAAAAATTGAACAGTCTCTAACACACACATTTTTAACATAACGAAATTGAAAGTTGCATGGAATATCAAAGATGTGCTAGACAGAACGATAGATCTGCAGTATAACTGAATTCATTCTATTATATTCACGTGGACTTCTATGACCATTTTTTGCGGAGAAGGGTATTTCAATGTAAAGAAAACACTTGTTTTAGCAAGCGGTTTCTGACATTTTAAGGGGGACCTCAAAGGAATATCTATCCTGCATCTGCCGTGTTAATTCGCACTATACAAAAAAGATGAACTTGATGAAAGCAACTCCAACGCTGCATCACCACCTGGATGTTAAGTATAACTCCGACTTTTCATGAGTGTATGTTTTACATGAACAGTGTAGACTGAGTGATCACTGAATTATGACTACACTTCGTAGGTCCTTCTTCCGCTCTCAGTACAGCAGCTATCCGACGTGGCATCGACTCAACATACACTGAGTGATCACTGAATTATGACCATCTACCTACTACTTCGTAGGTCCTCCTTTCGCCCTCAGCACAGAAGCTGTCTGAGGTGGCATCGATTCAACATACACTGAGTGATTACTGAATTATGATCACCTATCTAATACTTCGTAGGTCCTTCTTTCGCTCTCAGTACAGCAGCTATCCAACGTGGCATCGATTCAACACACACTGATTGATCACTGAATTATCACCACCTTCCTAATACTTCGTAGGTCCTCCTTTCGCCACCAGTACAGTAGCTCTCCGACGTGGCATTGATTCAACACACATTGATTGATCACTGAATTATGACCACCTTCCTAATACTTCGTAGGTCCTTCTTTCGCCTCAGTACAGCAGCTATCCAACGTGGCATCGATTCAACATACACTGATTGATCACTGAATTATGACCACCTACTTAATACTTCGTAGGTCCTCTTTTCGCCTCCAGTACAGCAGCTCTCAGACGTGCCATCGATTCAATGAGATGCTGGAAGCATTTGGGAGGTATGACCAACCAAGCTGTGTGCAATGCGGCCTTCAATGCAGGTATTGAGGTTATTGTTACATCCAGACGCCTGATATGTCATTCCGTATTGTCCCAGAAGTTCTCTATGCGATTGATATCGGGGGAGTTCGGAGACCAATCGATATGCTGGAATTCTGAGCTGTGTTTCTCAAACCACTCCTGCACAACATTGGACCTGCAACTCGGCGCATTGTCATCTTGGTAGACACCGTCGCCATTCGGGGAAAAGTGCAACGTTGCTGGGTGTACAGAGTCAGCAAGCAATTCACGATAGTGGGCATCAGTTATGCGTTTTTCCACATGCACCACAGATACAAGTTCTTGCCAGGTAAACATGTCCCATACCATACAACCGCCTCCACTGGCTTGCATTGCGGAGACCATTCAGAGTGCCTCATGTTGTTTGCTCCAAGTACATGCATGACCATCTACGGAGTGGAGAAAAAACGTGACTCATCAGACCAGCACCCTTTTTTCCAGTCGTCCGACGTCCAACTTGCATGACTTTTGCATCAGGCGAGTCTTTTGCTTCGATGAACCGTGGTTAAAAGGAGAGGATGTTGTCGGGGTTGTCTGCTGTTATAGCCGATACGTGAGAGCGTGCAACGCATGGTCATGACGGATACTATTCCGGGTTGATCTCTGTTGTACTGGGTAGTCAACTGTTGAACAGTGCTGCGTCTGTTGACCTGTACGAGTCATCGGACCTGGATATCACCTCTCACATCAACCTTTCGCTGTCCTATGCAGTTTAGCCTACGGGTCGTTGTTTTTACCATTATCAGGTCAGTCCTGATACACTTTAACTACAGCGGCTTTCAACAACCCACCAGTTCAGCCGTTTGGGAAATCGAGGCACCGGCTCCCAGTGTTCTCACAACCTGTCCTTTGCCAAAGTCTGATAAATCCTACCGTTTACACATCACGCTCCGAATTTTACTACCTATGTCGGTTGACTAATCGCGCCCTCTCGGAAATCACGTGATCAACGGGCCTCATTTACTTTTGATAGAGGCAGTCATAATTCAGTGATCACTCAGTGTATTTCACAAATCATTTAATTTCGAGAGACTCTTTTCACTACTGGTTGTGTGTGTATCTGGAGCAAAAGTGTTGAAAATGTTACAGAAGACCGTGCCTTTCTAATATGATAAATCGTTGCTTTAAAACCGGAGTGCAAACCTAATTTTTTATCGATAGATTTTTCTTTACAAATGTACTGCATTTTCAATAAGAGTCTAATATTGCAAGAAAGAAAGGGAAAATATCGTGAACTTAGCATATAACACCTCCCACTAAATCTTGCAAAAGAAAATTTCATTCGCATTTTTATAATGAGATGTTTCGTTGGCGTGGAAGTAGCTGCACTTAGTCCTCGTATACCATTATGGGATAATATGTGTTACACTCGTTTCTGTGCTGAAGAGAACACGAAGTTTCTTAAGCGATGCTTTAGCTTGCTCAAGAATAACTTCAATGACCTGAAAGAATATGATATCGTAGCAAAAGGAAATTCTGCTGCGGAGAGCGAAAGTGTTCAATAAAATTAAATGGTAGAAATTCCGACTCCCGAACAGCAAAACAGCGGAATAACTCGATTTTCGAGCACTCTGGGATTATCCAAGGTAATAAATTTGGTGGTCAAGGATGATTCCCATTTGTTGGGAATAGCTTGTAAAACCTCTTTGGTACTTTTGCATGTGGGTTATCAAACGGCGAAACAAATGGCCACCTGAGACCAGCAGTTTTGCAAAGAATACTAAAGATTACTTTCCCATACTGCGAAGCTATTAAATAACGTACAACACAAAATCTTACTTTGATCGTTACCACTAATGTTTCTTAAAATGGTAATTGTTCTTCACGAGATATTCGTTTCAGTGCCAACTAAATATTTTAAATTCGCTTGTACTGACATCTCCAAAAGAAAACGTTCAGAACACTCACGAAAATTATACATTGCCTTTTCTAATGAGCGTACGATATCAGAAATAGGAAATTTAAATCTTTTTCATACCTGTGACACCATATCAGAAAATTTTGATCGGTCTGCGACGGACATCATGGTGCTACAAAATAATCTGCGAGACGGTTACTGGGCAAGACAACTGGGTGTGAAAAACAATAAAATTATGCACAGGTAATTAATAGACATTTAACGTGGACCAGAAACATCAAACAAAGATCTTCGCTCTTTCCACTTTCATAAGTGAGCCACGGAAAAATTCTCATTGGCCGCCACCGGGAGTTGAACCCAGGGTCTTCCAGTTACGCGCCGGATATGCTTCCGCTACACCACAGCGGCCTGGAATTCCGTGGCTCACTTATGAACATGGAAAGAGCGAAGATCTTTGTTTGATGTTCCTGGTCCACGTTAAATGTCTGCATTAATTATTCATTCGCCTTCTAATTATTTCTTCAGTTGCTGCTTACGATCTTTGGTGAATCCCCAGCATTGTGCGGGGCTCCAAGAAGCAACCTGCCAACTTGACTTGGCAGTTAGCGTGTGTGAGTCTGGAGGAATTCGAGGCCGCTGTGGTGCAGCGGAAGCACATGAAGCATATCCGGCGCGTAACTGCAAGACCCTGGGTTCGACTCCCGGTGTCAGCCAAAGATAATTTTTCCGTGGCTCACTTATGAACGTGGAAAGAGCGAAGATCTTTGTTTGATATGCACAGGTAGAAAAAGAAAATCACCACCTCATATTTATTTTACCTAAAAAGGCCTAGCTTAGGTACTTCAGCAGTTGCTGGGATTATGAAACAATTTTTGATATATCAGCTAATAACTAGGAGACATTGCCAAGTCTGGATCTTTTTCATCCTACAGCACCCTCCCACTTAACTGTAACAAACTGGACGCTATGATAATAACGGCCTCCTTTACCTGACATAATTCTATCGGTTAGAATTTTAATTTATTTTGATGAATTCAGCATGCTGTCCCTTGGGGTTAAGCCTCCTGGCCCACTTGGGAAACACCCTGAAAACATCTTTTTGGAAGGGTGTTTTCCATTCTGTTCAAGGTGTTCAGTTCTCACTGGCTCTTCATTGCTTCGTCTGACAAAATTTGTTCTGTGTTCTTGAACACCAAATTGTTTCTCACCCGAAAAAACTACCTTTTTCCAGTCATCACAGCTCCAAGATTTAAATTTCTGTGCTCATGACAGACGTTTTTAATTCATGGCCGATATTCCCAACTGCTTCTTCATTGGCTTTCTTGCCTTCCGCCCAGCTTCAAAACGACGAGATTGCAAAGTTGATGCATCAGTGTTTACACCAATATCCACTAAATCTCTTTCGGGGTCCTTACTTGTCTTTTGAGGGTGAATTTCGCTGTTTCTCAGTGGTGACAATTCTAGCCACACTAGATTTTACCACACCAACAACAGGTGAAATTTCTCTCGCAGTCACACATGTGTGTGCTCTATCCTTTCTTCAATCAGATCTGAGTAACGCTTTGTTTTTCCTCAATGACAGGAAAGAAAATTGTTTTTAAAATATGTATATAAGTTTTGGATTATATGCATTTCTATATCCTATAATCTACAATCGTGTTAAATTAGCAAAATCTGAGATATTCTGCTTTTCACTCAACCCAGGAAACCTTTATCTGCCGTTTCGTGTTTATTAACAACCCCTCCTTCTTTGGTTGTTGGCGTTTCATTTGTGAAGCCGACAGAAAAAATGCCAATTTTGACTGCAAAGCAGAAAGGAAGAGAAACGGGCAGTTAACATGCAGCTTCAATTAATAACATCCTAAAATATAGTAGTGGGAGAAGCAAAAGGGGGGAAAATGTACTTCGACCTTTTATCTTTTTAGCACGTCTATTCTAAAAAAAATCGTGCTTCTGTTATCGGTTTGTCCGTCCGTCCGTCTGTACCCACGGTATCTCTGCAACTATTAGTCCGATTTCAAAATTTCTTTTTGCATTGGGAAGCTTGAAATATGCAAATCATGATCCTTCATTTCGTTTTTTTTTTTTTTTTTACGATGTACAATTTCGCCGGTAGAGGGCGTAAATGCAGATGATGTCGAATTTAAAAGTACGTTTTATTCCACATATTTCCTTCTAACCATCCGATTGAAAAAAAATTTATATCTTTCGATTCCATTTATGTCGAAGAGTATTTTAGATATAGTTACTTTTTTTTCAAATTACGCGTAGATTTTCCGCTAACGGGCGTAAAAGTAAATTACATTTTCCCGAATAACTCTTCTTCTAAAACTCCGATTTGAAATTTTTTTTCTTCAGCGGATACATCTCCTGATGAAAAATCTTTTCCATGTAATTTCCAATTTTTGGTAAAGAATACTTCGGCCACCAGGGGGCGTAAGTGTTAATTTTTGCTTCTGATGTATTTGCCATAAAATCGGAGCTTCTAAAATATCGATTGAAAAAATTATTTCGTGGACTGATGCCACTCACATCGATAAACCCTTTCGGAATATTTTTTTCTTAAGATAATACACAGTTTCTCCGCCAGGGGGCGTAGATGTACATCTTATGTTTGTCAATATCTCTACTTCTAGGAGCTCGATTTGAAAAATTCCTTCTTTGTTGGATAGTGTTTTCCGTGTGACATGTTTTTCATATAATTTCAAAATTTTCAAATAATTCATAGACTTTCCGCTAGGGGGCGTAGCAGTAAATTACGTTTCCCCCTATATCTCTGCTTCTAATTCTCCGATTGGAAACATTCTTTCTGCACCGGATACAGCTCCTGATGGGACATCGTTTGCACATAGTTTCTAATTTTTGCAAACAAATAGTTTGCCCATTAGGGGACGTAAATCTTAATTTCCGCTTCTGTTGTATTTGCAGCAAAATATGAGCTTCTAAATTCTCGATTGAAAAAAACGTCGTTTGTTGACTGATACTACTCATGTCGACAAAGCTTTTAGAAACACTTTCTTCTTAAAATAGCTCATGGTTTCTACGCCGGGGGGCGTATATATATATCTTATTTTTGTCAATATCTCTACTTCTAGGTGTCCTATTTGAAAAATTCCTTCTTTATTGAATAGTGTTTCTAGTGTGACATGTGGTTCATATAATTTCAAAATTTTCAAGTAATTGATAGACTTTCCGCTAGTGGGCGTAAATGTAAATTGCGTTTCCCCTTATATCTCTGCTTCTAAATCTCCAATTTGAAAAATTCTTTCTGCACCGTATACAGCTCCTGGTGGGAAATCGTTTGCATATATTTTCTAATTTTTGTAAGAAATGGTTTGGCCGCCAGGTGGCGTAAGTCTTAATTTCCGCTTCTGTTGTATTTGCAGCAAAATATGTGCTTCTAAAATCTCGATTGAAAAAAAAGTCGTTTGTTGACCCATATTACTCATATCGACAAACCTTTTAGAAATCTTTTCTTCTTGAAAAAATGCATGGTTTCTACGCCAGGGGGCGTAGACGTATATCTTATTTTTGTGAATATCTCTACTTCTAAGAGTGCGATTTGAAAAATTCCGTCTTTATTGGATAGTGTTTTCAATGCGAAATGTTTTCCTATAAATTCAAAATTTTCAAGTAAATCATAGACTTTCCGCTAGGGGGCACAAAGGTAAATTACGTTTTCGACGTTATTTCTGCTCCGAAAGCTCTGATTTGAAAAATTCTTCCTGTGTCACATTCGAGACCCAATGGAAAATATTTTTCACTTAATTTCTAATGTTTGGTAAAGAATGGTTTAGCCACCAGGGTCATAAGTTTTAATTTCTGCTCGTGAAGTATTTGTTGCAAAATCTGGGCTCCTGAAAGCTCGACTAATTATTTTTTCTCGGACCGATACCGCTTATATGGATAAACTTTTTGAGAACACTTTCTTCCTAAAATAATGCATGGTTTCCCCACCAGGGGACGTAAAATCACACTTATTTTTGTCGATATCTCTGTTTCTAAGAGTTCGTAAGTTCACGATTCCGTCTACAGCAATCTCTGAGGGATTAAAAACCCGGTTGAAAATCTTCTTTCTTTCGTCAGATCTATTGTTTTCCATACCGGTTCCATTGACTTTGAATAGCTTTGATAAATTTTATTTGCGTTAGAACGGATTCAAAAGACGTGCTTATTACACCCGAAAATTCGGTGTCATCTTTCTTGTTAGTTATTTTATTCATTTTTTTCGAAGATAATTCACATAAAATTGGATGATAAAAAATCTACGTACGGCACATGATTAAAATCTGCGATTCTCGGTATGTTGAGATTCTCTGAACCACTGAATGATCACCGGATGGGTACATTACGGCTTCGGGGTATTGGATCCCCGTTACAAATAAAGTCAGCTGTTTCCCCCTGACCTTGTTCTCTACCCATGGAAGTGTTGATTGTAACTTCATATTCTAGCACTCCCAACAATGTCGACTCCACTTTCACTTTGCCCCTCCTACTTCTATGATCTGTCTGCTCTCTACCGTACCAGAGCTTCTAGGGGTTTTTTTGTTTTTTTTTTATTGGAGGTTTAACGACCACCATGAGCAACTCAATGGGCTATAAGCAGTCGCCCGTCCCTAATTTAGGGTCACTGGTTCCAGGGAAGGGAGAGAACCAGTGCCGTAAGACAAACACAACATCCATGCCTCACCGGGATTCGAACCCGGACCCCTTTTGGACGAATGATCAGAGGCCATCGCCTAGACCACTGCGCCACCGGGGCGGCGCTTCTAGGTTCAATCGAATACAATTTTTCGTTTCTGATATGCAGCACAAAAGTCAAATGGGACATAGGTAGTTGCGCCTAAACCTTCCCCATGGGTGTTGTTTTTTTTTTCGTTTTTTTTATTGGAGGTTTAACGACTACCGTGAGCAAGTCAATGGGCTATAAGCAGTCTCCCGTCCCTAATTTAGGGTCACTGGTTCCAGGGAAGGGAGCGAGCCAGTGCCGTACGACAAACACAAAATCCATGCCTCACCGGGATTCGAACCCAGACCCCTTTCGGACGAATGATCAGAGGCCATCGTTTAGACCATTGCGTCGCCGGGACGGCCCTCGTGAGTGTAAACCCTACGATAAATTGCTGGGCGCGTGTGTGGTTGCATGCCTCCCTCAACACAAATATCTTCTGCCGGGCCGGTGGCGCAGTGGACTGTGGAAGCGCTGGCTTATGATCATTCGTCCTAGATGGGTCCGGGTTCGAATCCCGGTAAGGCATGGATGTTGTGTTTGTCTTACGGCACTGGCTCTCTCCTTTCCCTGGAACTAGTGAACCTAAATTAAGGACGAACTACTGCTTATAGTCCATCGAGGTGCTCACGGTGGTAGTAAAACCTCCAAACAAACAAAAATTCTTCCGGGATGTAGGAAGTCATTTAAACAAGCCTTACCTTGGAAACAATCTTTACGGAAACAATAAGCAACTGAACCACGACCTGGGCTCGCTATTTTTTTTTTTGACTGATTGAAGATTTACCGACCACCGTGAGCAACTCAATGGGCTATAAACAGGCTCGCTGTCATATGCATGGTTCTAAAATAGTATTCAGACTTCGCCTTTCAACAGAGAGATAGCCTTTCCGATAACCCAGTTGTCAGACGAGCTGTCTTCTGATTATTCTCCAGAGAAGGTACCCGGATGAGGCATGGGTGTCGCACTTGACCGATGATAGTAGCTCTCTCCCCTGCCCGGAACCGAAGGCCCTAAATTAGGGACAGGCGATTGAAAATAGCACTCCGAGTTGCTCGTTGTTGTCGTTAAACCCCGAAACAACAACAACAACAAATAGAAAGATTAACATAAAATTTTGGAGAACTACTTTGTGAAAGAAGAATTTATCACTCTTCTTAAAATAAATTTCATGAGATATACCATCGCTCGACGACGAGAAACAACCTTGCTCTCTTTTAACCTCATTTTTTTACGAAAAGCATTTTTTATTAGCTGCGCTCTCAAAACAAAATGAACAGTAATGCAATATTGTGCACGGTGATGGAAAATTCCTGTTTATCATCAAAGAAACTTTCTCCTGCCAGCGAGAAACAAGTCATTCCTCAGACTGAATCATTTTTCAGTTTTTATCTCCTTTATGTTATCTAAAACTGGCTAAATAAAGTTGAACAGAGATGTCGCTCATTAAATGCTGAAAAGCAATTTCAGCTGTTAAATTCATTATACTTAGGGTTCTGCCTTGCAGAGTAAACAAGCCAAACGCTGTAACAAGCCCTCCCTCATTCATTTACTCTATGCCCCAAATTAACGTAGGAACCATCACTGAGAAATCTGTAGCCACAACTTTTGAAAATATGGCATATTTGTCAGGCATTTTTCCTCATTTAGTTTCTAAGGCACACATGGAAAGAGAATACTTTCTCCCCCAAAAAAATAACATACCTCTAATTACATTTTCGCTCGCTAAAGCTTTACTGAATCTTTTTACAGAGAAAATGTGTACACGCAGAACATATCATAGATAAAGAACATAAACATCAAGCAGGCCACAACAAAATACTATAACCTGTATCAAATGCTTTTGAAAATTCAGCTTGCCCTTTACATCCGAGGTAATACACACACGTGGCATAAAAGAACATTTAAAGTTGGACTTTAAAAATTCCCAATTTACAACGACCGTTCCATAAAACCTGAGAGTAAAATGACACAAAATGAAGAAATATAAGTACAGAAAAATAACACTGAAGAGCAATTGCATTAGAGACAGCTGGCGTTATGCAAATGTGGCGCTGTGGGCGGCCTTGTAAACGGACGACATGACGTATGCAGCGATCCGTCAATATAAGAAGTGATGCGACGGGAATCAGTAAGAGTCGGACGCTGTATGGGTAAGACGAAGGATCTAAGCACATTTGATCGTGGGCAAATTGTCGGGGCCCGACGAATGGGTCACTCCATTTCGGAAGTCGTGCAGGCACTGGGATTTTCACAAGCCACTGTGTCACGGGTGCACCGTGAGTACATCGAATCCGGTAAAACCATCCCTGCAAGGCCCAACTGCCGTGGGCAACAGCGTGTGGATGAGCGGGGTCATCGTCGGCTAGCTCGCATTGTAACAGCGGATAGACGGGCCACAGTGTAAGAAGCAGCCGCGCCATCCAGAACCATCTCCTCGCTATGGGGTGCACAAGCCATCGTCCCACGAGGGTACCGCTACTGACCGCACATCAAAGGGCGCAAAGATTAGCATGGGCACGGGAACATCGCCACTGGATCCTAGACATGTGGGGAAAATGTTGCCTGGACTGATGAGTCGAGATTCACGTTGGTACATGCGGATGGCAGGATACGAGTACGGCCCAAATCACATGAAGCGATGAATCCTTCTTGCCAGCAAGGTACTCTTCAAACTGGTGGGGGTGGCATTCTCGTCTGGAGACTGTCTACGTGGACTAAATTGGGACCCCTGGTACGTGTGACATTGTCCCTCACAGGTCAACGTTACCGGGATATTCTGGACGACCATTTGCTCCCGTTTGTGCGTCTTCAACATCCCACTGGGGACCTCATCCTGCAACAAGACAATACACCGTTCCATCGCTCCCGAATTGTATCCGAATGGTTGGATGAACACTCCACTGACGTGACCTCGCTTCCTGGGCCAGCTAGGTCACCTGACCTCAATCCCATCGAGCATATCTGGGATGCCGTCGAGAGAGATGTTCCCCCTCCATCAAATCTTCGTGAACTGTGGGAGCTTGTTCAGGGGTCGTGGATCCGTATGGCTTCGAAACGCTTTCGGTGTCTTGTCGAGTCCATGCCGAGATGTATCGCCACCGTCATCAGGACGAAAGGTGTTGTTATACGTTACTAGACAGGTATCTCTAATTCAATCGCTCTTCGGTGTAAGGTGTGCTGTAGGCATTCTGAAAACATATCACTCGCTGCCGTCATGGATAAAGGAGAGATTTATCAGATTTGCAAAAAGGGATGATTATTGGCTTTCGGGCCAAGGGTGGCCATATTTCTGAAACAGCGCAGTTTGTGAACTGTTCGTGTGCTGCTGTTATTAAAGTGTATTGTGATTGGAGAAATGGCACCATTGCGAATAAGTGACGTGGAGACTGCGGAGCATCACGTGCCATTGATGTGAGAGGTGAACGTCGGCTTCGAAGGTGCGTGAGTACCGATCGACACGGTACAGCGGAGCACCTCACTGGCCGAATGAATAACGGGGCTAGCGGAAGTGTGTCTAAAACGACAGTTCAGCGAACCTTGCTGAAACAAGTTTTCCTGAAACAGCGCAGTTTGTGAACTGTTCGTGTGCTGCTGTGGTTAAAGTGTATTGTGATTGGAGAAATGGCACCATTGCGAATAAGTGACGTGGAGACTGCGGAGCATCACGTGCCATTGATGTGAGAGGTGAACGTCGGCTTCGAAGGTGCGTGAGTACCGATCGACACGGTACAGCGGAGCACCTCACTGGCCGAATGAATAACGGGGCTAGCGGAAGTGTGTCTAAAACGACAGTTCAGCGAACCTTGCTGCGTATGGGGCTCTGATGCAGACGGATGGTGACTGCACATATGCAAACAAAGGTGCATCGGCAGAAAAGGCTCACATTTGCACGGCAGTGTCAGAATTGGGCCTCCGCTGATTGACAAAGGATTGCCTTCTCCGATAAGTCACGTTTTCTGCTTCATTGAACGGATGGACGATGGCGTATAAGGCGAGAAACATCGGAGAACAAACATTCTTCAACAATTTCTGGAAGAACACAAGCTGGTAGGGGCAGCGTTTCGGTCTGGGAAATGTTTTCGTGGCATTCCTGGGTCTACTTATACCTGTGGAAGGCACTATGGACCGAATTCGTTATGATTCCATCCTTGAAGACCACGTACACCCATACATGCTGATTGTCTTCCCTGGGGCGGATGGGATCTTCCTGAACGACAATGCGACGTGTCACACAGCTAGAAATGTCCGAGAGTGGTTGGAAGAGCACGATGAAGACTTCAAAGTACTTCCCTGGTCCCCAAATTCCCCAGACTTAAACCCAATTGAGCATCTGTGGGACCACCTCGATCTTGTTGTTCACTCTATGGATCCTCCACCACGCACCCTCCACCAGCTGTCAGCATGGCTCCACATACCTGTTAATACGTTCCAATACCTTATTGAGTCACTCCCAGCACGTCTAGCTGCTGTCCGCGCTGCACACGACGGTTACTCTGGATATTAGCTGGTGGTCACAATAATGTGACTCGACGGTGTATTTCTGTTGCTTAGTAACTAAGTAGCAGAAACGATTTTTAGGTGCATGCAACGATGTTTTAGGTGCAGACTATTATGGTTACCACAATAGTCTTTCCCGTTTTCGGAGACTAGGACCAAGTATAACACATACGTAGTAGAAAAGCAATTTATTCATCAAAATACCCATAATTTCCATGGGCATCAAAAACGTTCTGCCAACGTGCTAAGAACTTATATTACCCCTGCGATAAAATGCCGGGTCATGGGAAGAGAAAAGGGTTTGGAGGGCAGAGTGCAATTCATTAAAGTTGGAGAAATCGCGTTCATGCAAATGATTGTCGAGTGTAAGAAACAAGTGATAGTCTGAAGGAGAGAGATCTGTCGAGTAAACTGGATGACATAGAAACTACCATCCAAGTTCTTTGATAGTGTTTCCGGTCAATGAAGCGGACCGGGCACGAGCGTTATCTTGAAGGAGCAGAACTCATTTTCTGTTGACCAGTGCTGCTTCCTTCTTTTTCAGGTCCTCATGCACACGTTTCAGTTGCTCACAGTACACTGCAGCAGTGATCGTTTGGCCGCGTTGCAAGAGTTCAGAATGAACAACATCACGTGCTGTCCACCATACACACTGCATAACTTTACGTGGACGCATGATGTGTAAGGAATTGGGTCACTGGCTGACAAGCAATCTCTGGAATGTTTTGAGGTGCTATACCTGGACCCACTTCTCAACACATGTGAGCACCCTATCCGAAAATGGTTCCTTGTCATAGCAAGACAGCAGCAATTCAAGACAAGCTGAGACACGTTGCTGTTTGTTCACTGCAACCAATTCGTGAGGGATCCACTTAGACTATTTGTATGCACCTATTGCATACAGATGTCTTCGGACGGTTTCATCACTAACACCAAATGACTGGGCTAGTTCCTGGCATGTTTAGCTATACTGTCCTGCTCAATAGCAACTTTCAGGGCTTATGTGTCAAGGCTGACAGGACGACCACTCCAGGCGTTTCCTTGAAGGGATTCATCTCCGCCTCGGAACTTTCAAAACCAATTCCGAATTGTGCGTTCCTTCCCAGCATCTTCCCCGAATGCTAAGCAAATGCGATGAGCTTTTTCTGCAGCAGTTGAACCCAGTTTATATTCGAATAACAAACACCCACGAATAATCTACACTGATACCGCCATTGTAATCGCACGTCTTTCTACTACCAAACTGCTTACTCATCAGATTCATATGCGCGAGGCATCTTAAAATTTCAACTAACGATATACCGTAGGCGGAATGCCATCTCTCTGCAAATTCAATCATTACGAGGTGTTTCTTTTGCTCTCTCGAAAAACGGCAAATACTTTTGTGGTTACCTGGTACTACCGATTGATTCAATACTTTTGTGGTTACCTGGTACTACCGATTGATTCAATACTTTTGTGGTTACCTGGTACTACCGATTGATTCAATACTTTTGTGGTTACCTGGTACTACCGATTGATTCAATACTTTTGTGGTTACCTGGTACTACCGATTCATTCAATACTTTTGTGGTTACCTGGTACTACCGATTGATTCAATACTTTTGTGGTTACCTGGTACTACCGATTAATTCAATACTTTTGTGGTTACCTGGTACTACCGATTGATTCAATACTTTTGTGGTTACCTGGTACTACCAAATGATTCAATACTTTTGTGGTTACCTGGTACTACCGATTGATTTTTTCTTTTGTGTAGGTTTCGAGGTTTGACCACTCCCATGAGCAAATCTAAGGTCAAGCAGAAGCTTCCCGTCCTTAATACTGAGCACTTCTTCAAGAGAAGGGAAAGAGTCAGCACCATCAGACAAATACACCACCCATACTTCAGACGGGATTTGAACCCGAGCAACGGTCATCTTGAAAGCGTGGTCTGAAGCCATTACCTCAGATCGCTCGGCCACCGGAGATGCCAGAAATATTTATTCTACTCGATAAAAGAAATATTTTAGGTTTCGATTTTAATCCAAGGACCGGCCGCCCCGGTGGCGCAGTGGTCTAAGCGATGGCCTCTGATCATTCGTCCGAACGGGGTCCGGGTTCGAATCCCGGTGAGGCATGGATGTTGTGTTTGTCTTACGGCACTGGCTCTATCCCTTCTCTGGAACCAGTGACCCTAAATTAGGGACGGGCGACTGCTTATAGCCCATTGAGTTGTTCACGGTGGTCGTTAAACCGCCAATCAAAAAAAAAATCCAAGGGCCTCTTTTAGTAGAAAAGGAGCAACCACAGCCAACACTGCAGTTTATTTGAGGCTCCCAATCTAGCTAATCGTAAAGTACTTTTGGTAGTTAGTTACTTTAAAATTCCTAGTTTATGATCGGTTCTTCTCCGTTTGTTTAATTTGAAGTTCCGGAAGTGTGGGCTAAGGTCTTTCTTCTGCATAATTCAAGCTTATTCTCACACCTAAGCTGAGAAAATGATGTGTGAGTGTGCGTGTTTTTCATCCCTTAATTTATGATATCTCTCGTTTTACTTCACCAACTACTCAATGCACCCATCACACAAGATATCATTCATTTTAATTCAGTAACGTCCATGAATTACATATGGCAAGCAGCTAAACCACCTGTCTCAAAAACGATGTTTCTTGAGCGGGAGCAAAGTAGCAAATCGTGCAGTAGGAATCTAGATCTTCAGTTAGCGAAGCCTTGACAATGCATACCAAGATAGCCCTTCCCAGCGTTGGCATGTGAACGCGATGGAGGATCAAGCTGGCAGGTTTTCGACATCATTCAGAGAGATCATCGAATAGACAGATCACTTGCTAATCGTGTTGATGGCTGTTGTTTGATAGATTTGATTCTGTTAGTCAAAGCTAGTGAATTTGCATACCTTTCTTAGAATGTTTTGTTTAATTATTTGAATTCCTGGGACTCCGCATGACCAGTTGTCAAAACTATGAAACCTATAATGCTTCATTGATATCATTGAAAGGTAAAGTCGATTGTGTTTCATCGTTATCTGAGTTATCATTTCGGAAAAAATGCTATTGTCGGATATTGTTCACACTTATATGTGTAAATGAGAACGAAGCTTTAATATTCTCTGCAAATAACCAAAACAAATGAAGACGCGCAGAATCTTGGAGGTAAAACGTTTCTAAGACTACGCTACTGAAATTCAATGTATTCAAAATTTTGGAAATCTCTCATAGACTTTTGTGGAAGTCATACAGTTCTATTATATGTAGGATGTAACATGGTCTAGAACACAAGTTAGCAATCTCGTAGCCACAGTTAAATTTTCAGTTAAAATAAGAATGCTGAAAGCATCGGATACAAAGAAGAGATCGGAGGATTGAGAGCATAGGAGATATAGCCAGACAGCATCGATTCAGATTAGGTCTTACGCGCAGTGGTCAAAGGCGCTAGCTTATGATTTTTCGTCCTAGTTCGGACCGAGTTCAAATCCCGGTGAGGCATGGATGTTTGTGTTTGTCTTTCGGCACTGGCTTTCAGTATGTTGCTTGTCCTACACTGGTTATCTGTGTACATTGGTCATTTAGCGTACTGTAAAATCCATGTTTGATGTATACCTGTTCACAATGTGTTACATGATCAACACTGTCTATATCTGTGTACATTGATCATTTGGCATGCTGTCAACCATGTATGATGTGTACTTGTTGCTGTGTAATTTCTGTCTCCTGTTTATGTCTGCCTCTATGTCTTTCTACCACCAGATCCAATAAATCATTTAAACCTAAAAAAAAAAAAAAAAAAGAAGTACGCGTATACTTTCCTTGGCGTACATTTTGGAAACCTGAAATGGCAACACATGCTATGCCTATCGGTAGCGTAGTATGTACCTCGGGCTCAGTTCGTGCCTGCAGATTGGGTAATGAAAGTTGTAATAACAATGGAGCAGAGCTGAGATGTTCCTTGACAGTCAAAGAACAGCCCATTCTTTGGGTTTTTTTTTAAGTTTTGTGCCTTGTTGAGGTGTTCAGAGGGCGTGGCACAAAGTCTTCTGCGCACAGCAGTAGGTCACGATGCCCTTTAGAAAATGCATTGGATGAAAGGAAGGCAGGACATCCCCGAAAATGCTCCAGAATGCGGTCGACCGATTTCAACTTCCAAACAAGGAGCCAAACAATGCGTCTAACAGGTGTTCAGCAGTTATGTAGGGTGTGTGCCAACAACTTTTACCCATAACGGTGTAAACCTCACACAACGGTTTATGCCGTATTTAGGGAAGATTTAGCCCTAATGCGCAAACTAGCGACGTGGATACCACACACACTAAACTACGACACCGAAGGAATTCCGCTACGAAATTGCACGGAGTAACTTTGCGTGGTATAGTCGCAATAGTAGAGTGCTCACAAGATTTTTTTGTTTAGGGGTTTAAAGACCGCCGTGACGCCCCGGTGGCGCAGTGGTCTAAGCGATGGCCTCTGATCACTCTTCCAAAAGGGGTCCGGGTTCGAATCCCGGTTAGGCATGGATGTTGTGTTTGTCTTACGGCACTGGCTCTCTCTCCCTTCCCTGGAACCAGTGGCCCTAAATTGGGGACGGAAAACTGCTTATAGTCCATCGAGTTACTTACGGTGGTCTTTTATTTATTTATTTATTTTATTGGAGGTTTAACGACCACCGTGAGCAACTGCCGTAAAAAAAACACAAGATCCATGCATCACCGGGATTCGAACCCGAGCCAATCTCGGTCGAATGGTCATAAGCCAGCGTTAGACCACTGCGCCACCGAGGCGGCAGTCTCTATTTCAGGGCCACTGGTTCTGGAGAAGGGAGAAAGCCAGTGCCGTAAGGCAAATACAATATTCATGCCTCACCGGGATTTGAACCAGGACCCATCTCGGACGAATAGTCAGAAGCCAACGCTTAGACCACTGCGCCACCGGGGCTGCTAGGTATATTCAGGTCTGGTTCAACAAGCAGAACGTCTAAGTGTTTGGATTGGCTGGTACAAAATCCCAATATAGATCCAATAAAACATCTGTGGGAGAAGCTATGACATCGAATCTGATATCGCCCGGTTAAAACTTCTTCTATGGCAGCTCTAGCAGACGCTTCGGAAGAGGAATGAGAGGAAATTCCAGTACAGACCTACCGGCTTCTCGTGGAAAGCACAAATATAAGGGTTGGTGCAGTCATTACGGCCAAAGCCCGGACGACTATGTACTCACCAAACGGAAGTCATCACTCTTTCCACGTTAATAAGTGAGTCACGGAAAAATTATCATCGGCCGCCATCGGGAATCGAACCCAGAGTCTTCCAGTTACGCGCCAGACATGCTATCACTGCACCACAGCGGCTTCGAATTCTCTAGACTTACATGTGATTAACTGCCAAACCACATGGCAGGCTGCATCATGGAGCCCCGCACAATGCTGGGGATTCACCAACGATGGAAAGCAGCAACTAGGAGGCGAATAAGTAATTAATTCATACACTCGACGTGGATCAGGAACACCAAACAGAAGTCATGTACGCATTTCGACTAATAAATGCTCTTGCTCCCTTTCGACCTAGGTGTCAGAATACTTTTATTTTCGTCTACATAAAGTATGTAACATAAAGCAAAAGTAATTCAAATGTAAAGTAATTTGGTTCAGAGGAAAATATATTACTTCCGCAAAAATACTATGAGTATTTGCAATGGAAAAATAGAAATGAGTGAATAAAAAAGTCGACAATCCCAGAGCAGTGAAATCAGCTCTTGATTAACTTAGCATCGTTCTGGGGTTTCTTTATGTCTGTTAATTAGCACGCAATTTTTTAGAGCACATAGTTAGCAGAAAGTTAATTTCCTACATGAACCGTGATTTTGATGAGTGGAAGCTAACAAGAGTACAAATTAAAGTGAAGTCGTTTAAATAAAAAAGCGTGCAAATGAGAATGATTACCTAATGACCCAGAACACCAGCGAAGGCAATCCGATTCGTGTTCTTCGGCCAAAATGCAAAAGAACACACTTCTCCTCTCTGTCTGGAGTAAAACAGTTCTTTAACACTGACGTTAAATGGAATTTGAACAATCGTTGAGGCGGCACTTATCTTTCATTTAAGATGCACTGCTTACACAGTAAAAGATTCTATTACATGTTGCAAGTGACCTAGCTTAAAAAGAAAATTACACTCCTCGTATCAGAAAGAATTCAATGAACACATGTAGTCCGAGTAATCAGTAAGAATGATTATCGACTGGTGGGTCGGATTAAAGTAATAGGTCAGGAAATGAAGCAACTAGCTGAAACTGATAGAGAAATTAACAAGAATCGCCTTGAAAGAAATTAAATCCTGAATCTTTTATTAACTGAGTAATCCAAATTCAGGTGTTAGTCGAAAGAAATTGACAAAAAATAGATCACTATAACAACATATGTATTTGTGAAAAAATTTCAGATAGTGTCATGCAACTGACTTTAATAAATTCTGATTCTTTATCAGTTTCGATTATATCAAATTTCTATTGACCTGTCACTGAAATACAAAATACTTGTAGAAGCGATGAGGGCAAGAAGTTTCACTAGAAGAAACAAAGTTTTTCATCTCGAACAGAAAAATGTTTAACGAACAAAAACTAGTGCAGGCTAAAACATATTTAATAAAAAAGTTTTCTAATCATGGAAGATCATAGGAAACATTATTTTGATTAATGTAGGCATTCTTTATCAGTTCTTGATCACAGCACAGACATATCTGGTCAGCGATTTGCTTCTCGAAGGGCACATGTAGACGAATGGCACCTCCCTAGTGGCCGAGTGGTACGATGCCCTGGCTTCTAACCATTCGTCCTAGATGGGTTCAAATCCAGGGTGTGGCATTTATTGTGTGTTTGTGTTACGGTACTCTGGTTCTATTCCTTCCCTGGAACCGGTGGCCTTAAATTTGAGCCACCGGTTCCATTCGGCCATCATGGAGGTGCCAGTGGTGTTTTTGTCTGTTGACATTTTCAGCTAAATTACTGTCAGAATATTTACTCTAAGTGTCTCAAACTATTCTAAACATTCCAGACTACAGCATGGATGAAGTCAAATTTTGATTCCATTCCGCAAATTAATAACATTATTGAAAACAATCAGCAGCTGACGTCCCCAATGTACAGGTCGCGCTATCTATGAGCAGGCCTCAACATTACCCAAGGAGAAATTATTGATTTTTAACATAATTAAGGTTAAGTTTTAGCAAATATTAAATATGTCATGCTGTAATTTAAAGTCATTTTTATCGATGTGCAACTGTTCATCCTTGGGGATACATTAATTGCAAAGAAAATGTCTACAAAAGTTTTTGCCGTTGGAAACATAGGGCAGAGTTTTTAGGTGGAACCACCTTAAGAAAAACCTGAAGCATGAAATTATTTCAAATGCTGGTGCCTGAGCAACAAATCCATGTATTTACAACACAATAACATCGGCTCTTTCGCTTTCGGTGAGATGCTTGCAACCATTCAGGAACAGCGATGGGAAACCCTTACAGCTTAAGATGGTTCCACCGAAAATCTCTGCCTTATGTTTCCAATGACAAAATTTTTTTACATATTTTCTTAGCAATTAATGCATTCCCAAGTATGAAAATTTACACATCGATAAATCTAACTTTAAGTTATAGCAAGGGGTACTTAATACTTGCTAAAATATAACCATAACTGTATTAAAAATCAATCATTTTTCTTTGAGTAATGTTCAGACCTGTTAATAGATGGCGCGACATGTACATTGATGACGTCAGTTGATAAACATATGTTTGATTGCTTAATTATGGTTCTGTTTTAGCAAGTATTAAGTATCCCATGCTATAACTTAAAGTTAGTTTTATCGATGTGTAAATTTTCATTCTTGGGAAATACATTAATGACGAAGAAAATATGTAAAGAAGTTTTGCCATTGGAAACATAAAGCAGAGATTTTAGGTGGAACCACCTTAACTGGACTTGGCACAGAGGGATTTCCATCTTTTCGTCCCACTTGAAGAGCATTACGAGGGAAACACTTGCGTTGGCTGCAACCCAAAAAGAATTTCCTCCAGCGGAATCCCTTTGTTCTTCTAACGATGGCTAAAGTACATTGCAAGATTTGGAGTCTATGTGTAAAAGTGAGAGAAAATATTTTTCCTCGACGTTTTTTGTTTTCATTAGAATTACTTTGATCATACAAGTAAACATGCCTCAGAAAACTTGAAAAATGCATCGTCCTGGAACAGGAATCGAACCCGCATATCCCTATTTAGGTTCGAGTATGTTACCGTTACACCACCCAAAACAAGGAACCTTCAAGCAGTAGAGGTTGAGTTTTGGTACTTAGAGGAAACGGGATGCTGTTGACTCGATTCCCGTTCCAGGACGATGTTATCTTCAAAGAGTTCTGAGGCATTCTACTTGCATGATTAATTTGACATCCATCTGCCCGTAACATCTATTTGACCACTACGTTCATACAAAGGCCGTTTCATAAAAACTGAGAGCATTTTTTTGAGTTGGCAACAGTGCGAAAAGGAAAAATAACCACGCAGACGACTAACTGAATTACGAAAGTATCTATGGCAACAGTTATTAGCCGTGGCAGACGGTTCTGGCTTTGTTACTGCGCAGTTGTTTAAGGTACGTCTGCATTTTGCCATACAGCTATGGAGGTGAGTGATTCACAGTTAAGAAGTGAAATGCGTTGTGCGATAAAATGTTGCTATCGTTTGGGTAAAACGGCTCCAGAAACAGTTGATTTAATAAAAAAAACGCTTACAAAGATAAACATTTGGGTGAATCAACGATTTTTAGATGGCACCATGATTTCAAAGCAGGCCGTTTGTCGTCAGAACTCTCTCCCAGATCTTGTCGACCTGAAAGTGTTGTTAAGGAGCGTATTGTTAGCATTGATTGGGCAATCCTGCAAGAAGATCGACGAATGACGCGTGAAGACATAGCGGCGTAAACTAATATTTCAAAAACGTCAGCATTTCGCATTCTCTTCGACAAATTACTGCTGTATCATGTGTGTTCCAGATGGGTACCTCATCACCTGACGAGAGAACAATTATTAGCCAGAATTCAGGTGTATCATGAGTGGAAACAAATAATTGCAAATGGTTTAAACTTTCTAAACACAGTAATAACTTCTGATGAAACATGGGTCCACTATTTCGACCCCCCTCACGAAGCGCGCAACGAGAGTCTGGAAACACACAGGCTCGCCCCCTCCGAAAAACATCTGCCAAACCAAATCAGCTGGGAAGGTGATGATGATAATTTTCTTTGATCATAAAGGTGTAGTCTACCATCATGCCGTTCCTCCACAAATTACAGTCAATGCTGAGTATTGCATTTCAGTCTTGAAGCGTCTGCGACGACACATATCGATTAAGCGAGCGGAACTTGTGGGAACGTGGACCCTACACTATGATAACCCCCGCCCATATGTGACTGTTTGGGTTCAAGAGTTTCTTACGAAATGCAGTATTGAAACTTGCCACAGCCTGCCTACAGTCCTGACCTCGCTCCGTGCGATTTCTGGTTGTTTCCAACAATGAAGGAGAAGCTCCGTGGCTCAACGTTCAACACAGATGCTGATGTTATTCAAGCTGTACACGAGTCGCTAAAGCAGCTTCCACAAAATGCCTTCGCCACATGCTTTGAACAGTTGACTGAACGATGGGACCGTTGTATATCATTCAAAGGAAGATACTTTGAGAAAGAATAACATATATTTTGCTGTACCTATATTTTTTCATTATGTGTAATTTTACTCTCAGCTCTTATGGAATGGCCGTTGTACTTATTTATACTTCAGAGAAAGGAATTGCCGCCCCGGTGGCGCAGTGGTCTAAGGCGCTGGCCTTTGATCATTCGTCCGTAAGGGGTCTGGGTTCGAATCCCGGTGAGGCATGGATGTTGTGTTTGTCTTACGGCACTGGCTCTCTCCCTTCCCTGGAACCAGTGACCCTAAATTAGGGACGGGCGACTGCTTGTAGCCCATTGAGTTGCTCACGGTGGTCGTTAAACCTCCAATCAAAAAAAAAAAAAAAAAAAAGAGAAAGGAATTTCTCTTAGATAAATGGAAATCTCATTCGTTTCTCACTGGATTTGGATGAGTAGAATACCGAGTGATGTGTGTGAAGAATAGGTAAACTTGAAAACTACAAGTGTTTGGGTGGACCCTCATGTGAAAAAACATCTCAGACATTAACGTTTCCGGTTGATGTCTGGGATGTTTACTTCAATGTTGAGGAACTCATGAGTAGATTTAGTACTCCTAATAATGCCGAAATTTTCAGTGACGTATACTGATCTATCCACACAATAAAATTGCAATCTTTAATGTGGATACGGTAAAAAGGAAGATCATATATGAAGAGCCTCCGAAATAACGCTTAGTTTTTACCAAGCTAGAAATAGCACACTTTTTTCGACCTAAGAGGTTCTTGAAATTCGCATCCTCGGCTTGAATATAAAATTTCATGAAAAGGGAAAAGCTACAAGAGCAAGAAAGTTTAACTAGCTACTCGAAATTTTTTGCCCCACATTTCTGTCACACACGAAAAAGAAAATTTCATTGTCGGCAGAAGCTTTGCTGCAACTCCTGATGGCTTTGTCCCTGTGGAATGAAATATGGTTTCCTCATAAGTCTTCGCATCGAGAGGTTTACGCTGGAATTACTCGCTCTGAGTTGCCCCATTTTCTGTCTCTTTTTAGCTTCGCTCAGCTAGTTTTACAGGTAAAGCTGTCAGAACGTCGTGCTTACGTCTCTTGAGGTATTTTCATTCTTACTTCGTGTCATATCTCTTTTCCACAAATTTTCATCGTATTGCTCTTAAAACTCTTTTACTTCGTTGCACTCTCTTCTTTTGTTTCTTATTTTATCCATGGCGACAAGTTTTCCGGTTTTATATTATGAATTCTAAGTGCAGCTACTCACGCATTTCTTGAACTTTACTTTCAAAGCAATTGCAATTCTAAGAATTATCGCACGTACGAATATTTTCAAGAACAAAAATATTCAAGCAGTTTTAAAGAAAATCTAGTGAAAATTATTAAAGATTTTGCTTCGTAATTTTTGTAAGACGTTCTGAGTGCAAATAAATTTATGTGATGTACTACAGAGGTAAAGCACTTGTCAAGACGACAAATCTGCAGCGATATATTCCGTCCGTGTAGCTTAGTTGGGAAAGCAACTTACTCCGGAGTGAGAGGGAGTGGATTCGGTCACGGACAAACTTGTATTTTAACATTGGCGCCGGAACGTTAAAATGGATGTATCTTCGAAAAATATGTGATGCTCGTTCCATATATCGCCTCGGATTAATGAAAAAATTCCTACTTCGCTTCAAATAAAAAAAAAATTAAAAGTGAGATGATGTGACGTACTACAGAGGTAAAGCACGTGTCAAGACGACACATCTGCAGCCATGCCTTCTGTCCGTGTAGCGTAGTTGGGAGAGCAACTGACTCCGGAGTGCGGGGGCGCGATTTCGATCCCTGTCACAGACAAACTTGTAATTTCACATCTAAAGTAGAAATTTCAACGAAATAGTTTCAAGCATTTTGGTACAAATATAAAAACGGATGGGACGTATACCACCAATTTAACCTCCTGTTTTTTGCTGACTTCCTGTAGTGAAAATTTTGGTTGCTTCTTGTTATGTTTTCTGAACTGAACGTCACGCGGAGCTCCCACGAGTTCATTTCTCTAGGTCATACTGGCAGTCAGTCAAGTCAAGCAGACTTAGATAAAACAGGAACGGATTAGGTTCATTTACCCGATGATTACTTTGCAGAAGGGTCACTTGACCAAAAATCACTTCACAGAAAAGATCGTTTCAGAAAAAAGGTCACTTGATCGAAACGTTCATTTCACCAAAGAAATGAACGTTTCGAAAGGTACATTTGATAAAAATAAAGAAGCACTTGATCGGAAGGTGCATTTTACAGAAGGGTTACTTTACCTAAAAGTTCATTTCGTTGAAAGATCATTTCAACGAATGGCCATTTTATCGAAAACTTTGTATTTTGTTATAGGTGTTTTTCTTTTCTTTTTTTTTTTTTTTTATTGGAGATTTAACGACCACTGTGAGCAACTCAATGGGCCATAAGAAGTCGCCCGTCCTTAATCTAGGGTCATTGGTTCCAGGGAAGGGAGAGACAGTGCCGTAAGACAAACATAACATCCATGCCACACCGGGATTCGAACCCGGACCCCTTTCTGACGAGTGATCAGAGGCCATCGCTTAGAATACTGCGCCACCGGGGCGGCGTTATAGGTGTTGGAAAAATAAGAATAATGCGATCTGTTGAAGTGTAGTGAGAGTGCAGAAAATTGGGCATCCGGAATACATGCAGTTTTGGAGCCATAAAGTTTCTCTGAATAAATAAATACAACGTTGCTATATTTCCACTTAATTGGTCAATTATTGTACATAAAAATATTTTTAATATTTGATTATCATTAAGAAATTAGGGCACATCTAGAATTTTCCAGGGAAAAGACAACCCGACAAAAAGCCACAAGGAACGTGGCCATAGGAGAAGTTGCCACTAGAAAATTTACCACCGAAACGTTTGGGGGTCACATGAAAACTGCGCTTTTGATTTTTCCGTGTCAACTTCGCAGAGGGTCAGTCTTTTGACCTTTAACATTAATTATAAAGCCCTATGCCTGAGCCTTTCTAGCAATTTTAATCATCCGTACTATATTCATGTGGTTTACATAACAAGTAAAGGTAATAATGTTATGCTTTCACTCAGGCACAAAGCCTTAACTATAAGGCCCTGGGCCTTTTTTTAGTAAGTTTTATCCTGCGGACTCATATTCATAAGGTTTTTAGTAACAAATCAAGTTAATAATGTTGTACTTTTACTCAGCCTCTAAACATTAATTTTAAGGCCTTAGGCCTACGTTTGAGGCTTTTTAACCAATTTTAATCCTCCGTGCATAAGTTTTACATAACAAGTCATGTTAATAATTTTGCTTTTTCACTAAAGCACAAAACGTTAATTTTAAGACCTTAGGCCTAGGACCTTTTAGAAAACTTTTAATCGGCTGTAGTCACATCACATTTACATGAAAGTCATGTTAATAATGTTTCTGTTTTATTCAGGCACAAAGCATTAATTATAAGGATCTCAGCCTAGGACCTTACAATTTTTGCTCTGTGACAGAGTAAAAGCGCAACATCATTAACTTTACTTGCTATGTACATCTTTTGAATATGAGCACAGAGCATTAAAATTTGCAAAAAGGGCCCAATCCTAGGGCCTAGTAGGATTGCTTTGTTTCTGAGTAAAACTGCAGAATTATTAACTTGACTTCTTATGTAAACCATATGAACGAATATGAGCACGCAGGATGAAAACTTACTAAGAAGAGCCCAGGGCTTTATAGTTATTGCTTTGTACCTGAGTGAAAGCATAACTTTGTTACCTTGACTAGTTATGTAAACCTTATGGATACTAGTACGCAGGATTACAAATTGCTAAAACGGCGCAGGCCTAAAGCTGTACAGGCGCTAGGTGGCGCAGTGGTCTAAGCGCTGGAATCTGACCATTCGTCCGAGATATGTCTGGGTCCGTATCCCGATGAGGCATAGTAGTTGTGTTTGTCTTAAAGCATTAGGTCTCTCCCTTTCCTGGGACCAGTGGCCCTAACTTTTGGATTGGTGACTGCTTATAGTCCTTCGAAATGCTTGCGGTGGTCGTAAAACCCCCAAAGAAACAAAGCTTTATAATTAATGTTAGAAGTCAAAAGACGGATCTTCCATGAAGATGACATGGAGAAATCAAAAGTTAAATTTTTAATACTATCCTCTAACTTTTTGGTGGCTAGTTTTATGAACACGTGGTGCACTTCTCTCAGCAGATATGAAAACAATATACAGTGAAACCTCTCTAAGGCGACCACTTTTGGTTCTTCTAAAAAACGGTTGTTCAGAGATGTGGTCGCTAAATGGGGGAAGGCTTTCATGGTATATCTAATGAACAGTTTTGAGATTAAATCTTTATAAACTACTGCATAACTTTTATAAATTACATACTCCTAATTGCTACATCACAAACACAATGCATTCCAGTTTATTTACAGTGGGTCTGGTACGATTCGTCCAACGACGGTTGGTCCAATGCCGATTCGTGCAATGGACAATTGGTCCAAAGGTACAATGGACGATTGGTCCAATTCCGTCCTATCTGTCCGAAGTGCTACTCGCGCTCTAAAAGTCTCATCTGTTCTGATTCTATCTCCGATGTTATACGAAAGTACCGGTAGTCCAAAGAATGTAAAATAATGTTACATTTCATGCGTAATATTGTAGTTACAGATTTCTTTTTTTTTTTTTTTTTTTTTTTTGGAATCGCATGTTTTTTGTTATACTGTCCTTGCTGCCGTATGAAGTAACTGATGTACGAGCCGTTCTATCAACTTCAATGTTTCTCCTTTGCATGAAATAATATAAAATACTAGTGTTTCGTTTCTGTTTGTAGAATGCAGTGGGGTTTTCCGCCAACTGCCCAATGGAAACATCTGGTCGGGGTTTGGACACAGGCCTTTTCAACAGCTTTTATTCCAGCGATGTCATATTCATAACGTTTACATATTAAATCAAGTTAATAATATTGCGCTTTTACTTAAACACGAAATAATAATTCATAGGACATAGGCTCAGGCCTTTTTAACAGTTTATATTCTACCGATGTCAGATTCATAACGTTTACATATCAAATCAAGTTAATAATATTGAGCTTTTACTTAGGCACGAAATATTAATTCATAGGCTCTAGGCCTACGCCTTTTTAGGACTTTTTATTCTACCGATGTCATATTCATAACGTTTACATATTAAATCAAGTAAATAATATTGCGCTTTCACTTAAGCACGAAATATTAATTCATAGGCCTGCGGTCCAGGTGCTTTGCAAAGACCTCAGAAATGATACGATAAGTGCCTTTTATAAAGTTTTATAAAATGTTTACAAATACCAAATATCTAGGTTGTAACTTAAAATCTTCTAAAAAGACCCGCGACCTAGGTGCCTGGTAGATAGCTGAGAAATGATTCGTTGAGTGTCTTTTATAAGGTTTTATAAAATGTTTACAAATACCAAATATCTAGGTTGTGACTTAAAATCTTTTAAAAAGGCCCGCGGCCTAGGTGCCTTGTAAAGACCTGAGAAATGATACGATCAGTGCCTTTTATTAGGTTTTATGAAATGTTTACAAATACCAAATATCTAGGTTGTAACTCAAAATCTTCTAAAAAGGCCCGTGGTCTAGGTGCTTCGTAAAGACCTAAGAAATGATAGGATGAGCGCCTTTAATTAGGTTTTATAACATATTTACAAATACTAAATATCTAGGTTGTAAATTAAAATCTTCAAAAAATGCCCGCGGCCTATGTGCTTTGCAAACAGCTGAGAAATGCTCCATTGAGTGCCTTTTACCAGGTTTATGTAAAATGTTTACAATTATCAAATATATGGATATTATCTTTCTAAAGGACATAAAGAGGAGAATAATTTAAATTATTATTCCTTTCTGGAAAATAAAAAAGTTTACCGTTGGTAAGATGATACCATTGGACGAATCGGCGTTGGACCAATTGTCGTTGGACGAATCGTCCGGGACCGATTTACAGTACAGTATATGTATATATGGGATGTAAGGTCAGGTGATGCGTAACATCACAGCCTCTCCTTGACAAATGTCAACCCCGCCTTCTCGTGGTACATCCTGTTCCCACTAAAGGGGCTCTGACGACCGCCAATAGCGGTATAACTATACCATCGGGATTAGAGGAAATGCTATCCCACACTCACCAACCCGCTTGGCCAGCGTGGTGAGTTATGGCCAACCCCCCCCCCCCCCCAAATGACTCCACAACTTAAATCTTGGCCCTCAGTCTCCGGCAGCTGGAATGTACCTGGCCAAGGCAGCGGCCAGTGCGACATGAAGGCAGAGAGTGCTAAGAATCCCCGGAGGACCGGACTAGGCTGCCATCTGATGCTGACCTTGGCTACGTACAACGGACGCTCCCTATCTTCTGATTCAAGGCTTCTTGAATTGGAAGAGGAACTACAAAGGATCAAGTGGGACATCGTCGGGCTAAGTGAGGTAAGGAGAAAAGGAGAAGATCTCATTGAACTGAAAAGTGGACATCTCTTCTACTATCGTGGGACAGATACTGGCAGAACTAGTGGTGTTGGATTTATAATAAACAAGAAACTGAAGGATAAAGTTGTAGAAGTTGAAAGTTCCTCTGACAGAGCTGCACGACTCGTTATCCAACTCTCGAGAAGATACCAGGCTCAGATTATTCAAACTTGTGCACCCACCACAAGTCATGCTGAAGAAGAAATTGAAGAATTTTATGAGGAAATTCGTGATCTAAATAATAAAGGTAAGCAGCACTTGAAGATAATTATGGGAGATTTCAATGCAAAAATAGGGCAACGGCAACAGAATGAAACTTCAGTAGGTAAATTCGGTCACGGCAACAGAAACCAGCGTGGAAATACTCTCGTAGAGTTTGCAGAGGCAGAAGGGTTTTTCATCTTGAACTCCTTTTTCAAGAAAAAGCCACTCAGGAAATGGACATGGAGACATCCAAATATGACGACAAGTGAAATTGATTTTATTATGTGTAACAAAAAATTCGTCATAGAAGACTGCAGTGTGCTAAACAAGTTCAACACAGGCAGTGACCATAGATTGGTGAGATGTAAGATGCACCTCAACACTAAACTCGAACGTAGCAAGCTCATAAGACAAACAAAATGTATTGACATAACCAACCTTAAAAAACACCATAATACCTTCAAATTGGAACTGAAGAACAGATTCTCTGCTTTAGGAGGCCTACCATCGGCAGAAGTGGATATTTCTGAAGTTAACAGAAAAGTAACCAAAGCTCTTATGGAAACAGCAACAAAATTAGCTGGGTCTAAGAACAAATTGCATGTGAACAAATTATCAGGAAAAACCAAAATGTTGATGCAAAAAAGAAGAGTGATGAGGACAACTAAAGAAGATGTGACTTCCAAAGTGGAATATATAGAGCTATGCAAGACAGTACGAAAAAGTATCACTGAAGACGTAAGGAAATTCAACTGTGAACTAGTAAAGAAAGCAATTGAAAACAACCAAAGCCTAAAGATAGCAAAGGGACATCTCAGTAAGGGGAATAAACAGATTATGGCACTGAGAAAAGAAGATGGTTCTGTAACAAGAAATAGAGGCGAAATTTTGACAAGAGTAAAAGATTTCTACTCCAAATTATATGAAAGGGATGATACATGTACTCCAGACATCATGAAAGGTACCAGTACCAGAGTTCTTCCAGTCCTTCCAGCAGAAGTTGCACATGCAATCAAGAACATGAAGCGGGGAAAAGCTCCAGGAGAAGATGGAATTACTGTAGACATCATACAAGAAGCAAGTGGAGAAATCGAAACAGTACTCGCCCAAATTTTCACTCGATGCCTTAATGAAGGGAAAATTCCTGAGGATTGGAACAACGCTACAATGATCTTGCTACATAAAAAAGGTGACATTGAGGATCTCAGGAACTACAGACCTATCAGCCTCCTATCAGTGGTTTATAAAATCTTCACTAAAGTTCTTTCACACCGCTTGAAGGTGACACTGGACATGGCTCAACCGAGAGAACAAGCTGGATTCAGGAGTGGCTACAGCACAATAGATCATATCCACGTACTGAGAGAACTAATTGAAAGAGCGAGGGAATATGAGCTTCCATTGTGCATGGCTTTTATCGATTATGAAAAAGCCTTTGATTCGGTGAAACCATCAGCAGTTGCAATGGCTCTGAAATCCTGCGGTATTGAAGATGCATACATTAATATTATTAATAACATCTATGAAAATGCAAGTGCAAAGATTCGGCTGTTTGAAAATACAACACACATAAAAATTGGAAAAGGAGTGAGACAAGGTGACACCATATCTCCGAAGCTCTTTAATGCCACATTGGAAAATGTCTTTCAATCACTGAACTGGGAAAACAAAGGGATAAAGATTAATGGAGATTATCTAACCCACCTTCGTTTTGCTGTGACGTAGTCATTTTTGCAACTACCCCATCAGAGCTACAGAGTATGATCCAGGAACTTGCTGACAAGAATAAAGAAGTGTGATTAAAAATGAACTTTCAGAAGACAAAAGTGATGTACAATGCTTTTACAAGAAATGAAGATTTATCGATTGATGGAGAAAAGCTGGAGATAACAGACACGTACGTTTATCTTGGACAGCAGATATCAAGTGAGGGTCACATTAGTGAAGAAATTAGTCGGCGTACAAAACTTGCCTGGAGAGCTTTTGGAAGAAACAGTATAATTTTCAAGAGCAATATGCCATTATGTCTTAAAAGAAAAGTGTTTGATCAATGCATCCTTCCAGTGCTTACGTATGGTGCAGAGACGTGGACCTTAGCTAAAAGAGACATACAAAGGCTGTAGACAACTCAAAAAAGCATGGAGAGGTGCATGCTTGGTGTAACCAGGAGAGATAAGAAGAGGAACACGTGGATCCGAAAAATGACAAGAGTGGAAGACATCATGATCAGAGTTAAATCCCTGAAATGGCAATGGGCTGGACATACTGCCAGAAGAACAGACCATCGATGGACAGCCGAAATTTTAGATTGGATTCCAAGGGACAGGAAAAGACCCAGAAGAAGACCACATGGAAGATGGGTGGATGAAATTCGAAAGTATGCGGGAGTGACATGGAGGAGACTGGCACAAGACAGACCGTTGTGGAGGAAACTTGGGGAGACCTTCGTCCAGCAGTGGATTGATAATGGTTGACAATGATGATGATGATGATGATATGTAGTACAGTTACACATTTGGGAGGTACCTATAGCGGTAATCTAAAAAAATTCATTTGGAAAAGGAATGTAAGTGTCGTATGCTTAAGTTTGTCAAACTTTTCTTTCAGCACGATTTTTTCTAAGTTTGCTTTCAGTTTACAGAATAGTTTCTTAAGAATTTTTAGCTCACAGAATAGTTTCAGCCAAAACGGGGAGTGACTAAAGATGATTTTTAACTATCACTCCCTTTTTCAGCCTTAGTAGGAAGTGTGGGGACTCTGTCTTTCTTTACGTTACTACGTAAGCCATTAGAATTGCCTGTTATTGCCGAGAACTCCTCCCCCCCCCCCCTCACTAACTTCCGCGCAGGAGGAAACTTTCTAGCCATTTAAAGTGACCCCTCCATAATTTATTGCTTCATGGTTCCAGGGTATAGAGAATTTGTTTAATCTATTGTTTCATGTTTCCAGGGTATACAGAAAATTTTCAGCGCGAATGTTAATCCAGACAACGCAGTTTTTGGCAGTGGTCCTTACGCAAAGTTAATCGTTAAGAAAGGGTGAGTAGTCTTTCAATAGGGGGGAAGGTTAGCATTAGCGCTATGGCTTTCAAATCAGTTCCACAGAAAAACGGTCGTAATTAGGAGTGGTCGTCAAATAGGGGTGGTCCCTAAGAGAGGTTTCACTGTACAAAGAATTCTGTGAACTGGCCCTTCGGGGAAATAATCTTTCGATGAAATGAACTTTTAGATGAAGCCACCCTTCTGCGAAATGTATCTTTCGGTCAAGTAACCCTTCAGCGAAATGTACCTTTCGGTTTAGTGATTTTCGACCAAAAGGTTTTTCGGTGAAGTGATCTTTCAGTCAACCGAACGCCGAACGGTATCCAGAAGGCACATGTAGATGAATTTCTTAAAAAAGAGAGCTGTCAATGAGATCTGAGTGATCGATAAGATGATATTTTTACCATGTTATGTTAAAAGCCATTCTAAAAGCTGAAGTTTAACTACGGCTGAATTTGTTCGTCCCAGTCTCTGAGTGGTAAGAGGCTGGTCTGGGCTCGAATCTCAAGTGAGGCACCGTCTCTAACGACACTGGCTCTCTTCCTTCCCTAAAACCAATGAGATCACATTAGGGACTGACGCCTGCTAGCCCTACGAGTTTCTCACTGCAGCCGCTAAACCCCAAAACAAAAAAACTACTGTTGAATTTCAGACTGACATGTATCTCATCTATGACGTAAAAAATGAAATGTCATCAGTTTCTGTTTCCTGGTGTGCCTTTGTTGAACCATCGTATAAAGGCATTCAACTTAGTACATTAAATGTAAGTCTCCAGCATTTTGTTACCATTCTTTTTAACTGTGTGAACTAGTGATGGACCATCCGTGAACGATTCGTTCCCGACGAATAGCTCTTCACCATGAATGGTTCGCTCTCACCGCTGTGCATGATCATTCCATCCGCCATTACTGCGACACTCACTGAATTGGCAGCACGCTTAACTTTACTCCGGCCCCGTGGTTTCGGGAGCGAATTCCCAATAAGAAAAGTAATGTCGAGAACTTATAAGTGTCAACCGTTATGTGAATGAGCAATCAGAAGTCAGGTAGGAAACAATGGTGAAACTTAAGAATGGGAAAGACACGTGAATGCCATTCGTTTGAATGATGTACCCAAATCGTTCGCCACGAGCTGGTTCATTTTTTCACCAGAAACGGTGAAGAACTCGCGCTCATTTGGACAGTTTGTCAAACAGATCTGTGGGCTTGAAAGCGCTTTGGTCATAAACACGAGATCCCTGCACAGAATGATTTACTCAGTGAGCCTAGTGACAACCTGAAAATTGATGGCCACTCGTTTGAATTATCATTCGTGAATTACTCTTTTGCGTGAATGCTGAATGAACTCCCATGAAGGAATGATTTATGACATTCCTAGTGTAAATACCCTGAAACTCTACAGAGGTATACGCAGGAGTTAAAACAAGACCAAAGAGAAAATATCGAGGTAGCTTATAGCACGCACACTCAGTACATTAGAGATAGGGGTGATATGCAGTTGACATGGTCATCATTGGGGCAAAGTGCAACAGATACAAACCGAACGCAGGCGATGAATAGGCACATAGTAGGGATTCCCAACAGTGTACCGCAATCGATGAACATGGGTAAATGTGTTGATCTGAGTGACTTTGATCGTGGGTGCTTTGTCGGCACACGACAGGTGGGTCATTCTATCACTCAAGTGGTAAGAATCCTAGGATTTCCGAGGGCAACCACATCAAGGGTGTACCGCGAGTATACCATCGACAAATGTAGCAGTGCTCAGAGAACAAGAGATGGCCGACCACACGCCTTTGAACTGGAGTCAATGTTGCTTATCCAGGCTTTTATAGACCGACAGCTTGGCAACTTAGGCGCAAATCACATCCAGGTTAAATGTGGGAGGCTTAAGCAGCGTCAGCGAGTGAACGCTACGGTGCGCGCTCTATACCCTAGGCTACGGAAGTAGAACGGCCTACTCCTGTGCCAGTGTTGACTGCTCGTCATCGGACTTTACGCCTCGCCTAGTGCTGGGAACATCAAAACTGGACCTCTGCATAGTGGCGCCATGTCGTGTGATCATATGAATCCCGTTTTCAGCTGTACCAAGCAGACCCCTGTAGGTGTGGTGTCAACAGCATGAGGCCATGGTCTCGTCGTGCCAGGTCGGCTCTGTTCAAGGCGGTTGTGGCTCTGTGATGGTTGGGGGAGCTATCTCATGGGGCCGATCAAGTTCATTATTTGTCTGGAGAGGTCCTCAACAGCTGCGCGCATCCAGCATGTGCTGGATGATCACCTACACGCTTTCATGGCCTTCGCGCATCCTGCGGCCGATGGTCTCTCACAGGACCGCAACCACCCAGACATGGCTCGAGGAATACTCATCTGAGTTTGACCATTTAATGACCACCAGGGTCCCCGGATTTAAACATTGTGGAAGTTATCTGGGATACCGTGGGGCGGAACATCAGATACATGGATCCTGTATCGACGTCTCGGGCGGAGTTGTGGACAATGTTGCAACAGTCATGGCTGGCATTACCTCCGGAAACCATCCTGTATCTAATGGAGTCGATGACTCGGCGTGTACAGGTTGTTATTCACGCCAGAGGAGAACCAGTACGCTAGTAGGTAGGTATCTCCAATGTTTTGTCCATTGAGCGTATTTTGTTTCACATATTCATCGCAAAAATTAACTTTCTCGCTGCACCGTTTTGTCTGTTCGACCGGTTATGAACGCTGTGCCTGCACCTCAAGAGATCGAAATGAAACAGTCCTCCTTTGCATAAAACTAAAGAAAGCATGATCAATTTTTCCCATATTTTTACTTTCCTGATGCGTAATTATTCCTTTAGATAGTGTTAATGTACATTTATGCTCGGATTTGCATCTCTATTTCTGGAAGACAAAGAGAAAATGAAAGAACCTTCCATTTAGGCATATGCAATGATTTGACCCTTTCAGTGTCGCATGTACCTGAACAAAATTTTGTGCATAGCGGCCGGGTTTTAAAAAAGTTACCGCAAAACAATCTCTTTCCTCCTCTCATATCTGTAGTAACGAATATAAACATGTCAGAGATTTAAGAGCACGCGTCTACCTTTATTCTTTACTCCATGACCCAAGGCATGCTGGGCAAGGACTAGTTCCCCTGACTCGGATATCATAGCACTACTAGAAACAATATACTCAAACATTGTCTGTCCTTTCTTAGGTTCTCTTCCATGCCTTTCAGCTGGTAATCAGTCAGAAAATATTAGTGTCAATCATCTATCTAAATGACCACTTTGAATAACAAAGCTAAGGGAGATAGTAACGCTTTTTGATGTCCAGGTTCACTCGCTCCAGTTGCGCTCCGCCCACTTCTTAGACATAGAGTATATTCGTCCGAGCTGATTTCAGTTCATTTTGATAACCTCGCGGTAATTTGTTCCCTCCGGTTAAGGTGTTAAATACTGCTCGTTTATTTCAGAAATAAACTTTTTTTACTTTTTTTTTAATTGGAGGTTTAACGACCACCGTGAGCAACTCAATGGGCTATAAGTAGTCGCCCGTCCCTAATTTAGGGTCACTGGTTCCAGGGAAGGGAGAGAGCCAGGGCCGTAAGACAAACACAACATCCATGCCTAACCGGGTTTCGAACCCGGACCCCTTTCGGACGAGTGATCAGAGGCCATCGCTTAGACCACTGCGCCACCGGGGCGGCTTACTTTTTGTTGTACATGAGCATCCTCTAAATCCATTTAACTCAACAAGCAACTTACATAAGAAATCGTAATCGCTGTCGCCCCGGTGGTACAGTGATCTAAGCAATGGCTTATGACAATTAGTCTGAAAAGGGTCCGAGTTCGAATCCCGACGAGGCATGGATGTTGTGCTTGTCTTACGGCACTAGCTCTCTCCCTTTCCTGGATCACGGTGGTCATTAAACCTTCAATCAAAAAAAATCTTAATCGCTGTTATTAGAATTATTTTTTTTCATGAATCTTTCGGAAATATTAATGGCAAAATTAATCCGCCGGAGCTTTGTTTTTGTCTTTCTTAACTCCGCTCAACCAATTTTTACAGGTAAAGTTGTCAGAAAGTTTTTAAGTCATTTAATAAGTTACTGGGAATGTATAACTTCATCATTACATTACTGGAAATGCTCAGTGGTTAGAATCTGCTAAAGTAAGCCACTGCTACTGTCTGAGGTGAAAAACTAAATAATATTTGTCTCATGTTGGAATAGCAGAGGTGACGAGCGAAATGCTTTTCGCCTAGCGTCTCATTATTCACCGGTATTTCTTTGAAACCGAATAACTAGGGGCTAAAGAAGTACTAACGTTGCTGCAAGCAGCCTTCTCAGAAAGGCAGTGCTTAAGATAAACGGAAAAGTTGCACCTCATCTATTCGAAGCACCAGATTAATTTCAGTTTTACAGTGTATGGATTCTTTAAGACTTACGCTCACTTGCCTAGTTCACTGTTACAAATTGTGAGGTAGGTTGCACCAAAAAGTGGTGCTACCCCAGCTGCACCACTTTCTGGGGAAAGATACGCCACTGGGTGGTGCAAACAGAACAGAGTAACATCGAGCAACCTTGCGCCTTAATCGTGGAGCAAAGTTGAACCATGTTGTTGGGTTTTGTTTGCACCACACAGTGGTACATCTTTTCTCGGACAGTGATGCAGCTGGGGTAGCACCACGTTTTGGTGCAACCTACCACAAAATTTTTAACAGTGATAACAAAGGTTTCTTGTTTTAAAAGTGAAAATCAGAGAATACCGTGTCTTTATTTTCAATCTAGGTAACACGTATATAAATACTGAAAAGGAACATGAAAATAAGTCAGATTATCAGATTTAATACACACCCCGGTCACTAAATTAGAAACCTTTATGCAGATGTATGTAAACGTCACTTACGCAGTGTATATACAAAATACATGGTCAGAGGTGTCACCACTGGATCTAGGTAATTATATACGACTGCTGCTCGTCAGTAAACGTCAGTTGTGTTGATCACAATGGGAAAAAAAGGATCTTTCGGAGTTTGATAAAGGACTTATTGTGGCTGCCGGTCTGACTGGAGCGGCGGTTTTGAAAACTTACTGCTTTCTCAAAAGGCGAGATTTCCTGTTCTTTAATCAGTGGAAAAATAACCCATATTTCTTGTCTAAGAGGCATATTTTTGGCACGACAACAATTTGTTCAGAAACGAGGAAAAGACATATAACGGAGCAACAGGACTTCCTGTGGACATCAGTTGACCTAAGCATTCAATGAAGGTTATTTCTGACCCGTATCTTAGTGAATTATGCGCAGAGAACTGAAAAGGATAGCTATTGGCAGTATATATGCAGTGACCCATTACTGCCAGCTAGTGGCCGAAACTGCTGGCGCTGGCCACCAGCTGGCAGTAATGGGTCACTGTTAGCTGCAATCTGCAGCTCATGGCACAATAGCGGTCCGTTGTTGGCAGCGCCATCAGTTGGCCCTGAAGCATCGTTGTGAATTGTGGGCCTCCAAACAAGGGCCACTAGTGGCCCGTAGCTGGCAACCGATGCAACCCGAACACCAGGTGGAAGCAACGGGACTGCGCATGCGCAGAAGCAACACGTGCTGTGCCTCTGGTGGTTCCAGTTAGTTGAAGACGACGCTATCGCCATCGTGTTATTTTAGTGGATGTTAAGAAAAAAAGCCGTATGTAGAGAGGCGAATTAATTTCCTAATGAAATGCCGCGTCGACGAAGATATCAGATTAAGCCATGAAATACTAGATTACAGCCGTGAAATACACCCACTCCATTCCTATGATTAACAAGAAATAATTTCTGTGTAATCTTTCGTTTTAACATACACTAAACCGCTTGAAACAAAAGTCCTGGAAAAACATTTAAAAAACTTCAAGTTGGGGGTGGGGGAAGAATTATACACGTACAAGATGTATCAATTATTTGAAAAAAAGCAATGCTATGTGGATATAATGTACTCATCCATGGGTTGAATACACAAGACTGGAGGAATTCGCTTCTAAAAATAACGATAAGTAAAATAAAATATATTTCTTCTTTAAAACAAATGTAGCTTCGGACAGCGGAAAGGAAAGATACATTAAAACCGTAACAGAATGTGACATGAACGGGTAAATATATTAATTCAACAATCGCCTTTCAAGACGACAAGGACAGCACAAAACTTTGGAAAGCGCCTTTAAGTTGGTACACTCCCTGAAAATGAGTGAAGTTCCCTTAAGGCAAAAAAAAACAAAAAAACAATCGTTACGTTGAAAAAATAAATTTATGAATTATATGAAACTGACATTTATGGAAAATACCTCGCAATATTGTAAAATTAAAAAGAAGAAAATGCGTTACACATTCTGCAGGAGAGAGTCCAGTTCGTAGAGCGCCCGCTTCCTACGCAGACAGTCCTTGGTTCGTTTTCAGCCAGATCCAAACGGGCGTTTTTCAGGACCTGTTGAGAAAATTTTCCCAGCGCAGTGCTATAATTCGGAAGTTTCGTAAGGGGGCAAAAAAAGTCGTTGTAGCTTTGGGAAACTACGTTTATCATTTATTTATTTTTATGGCTACTACTGGGAAATTGGCGGACAAGATTCGGCAAGCCATCAGTTACGTCATGTGATTGCTAGCTGCCCCTGCTGGGGAACTAGCGAACCACATTAGGCTAGCCATCATTTATGGCATGTGCTTGCAGGGCCGCTGAAGGGCCCCTTGTGGCAGCTACTGCCTGTGATGGACAACTAATGGCCCTGTTCTGGCATATGACAACTGATGGGGGTGCCACTGTTGGCCCGCTGCTGGCCCGAGCTGCTGGCCCATGTGATGGCCCCGGAACATTTTGTTGACGGTTGGGCGGCGACAACATACTGCTGGACCACCGCTGACACTGCTGGAAAAAACAGTGTGCTGGCCCAGCTACACTGTTTTTGCTGGGATGCTTATACAAAAACCACTGATTTCTGCGAAGAACCATGAAGTTCGTCCACAGTGATGTCAGACACCTTGTTCTGTACAGACGGCAGGCAGATAGTTTGTGGGAGCACATGAAGCAATGTACATAATTTACTTTGTACATAAAACTCAAGCTTCTGGAGAGGTGTCATGGTGTGGGGCACATTATGTTGGTACGGAACTGGTGCCCTGATATTTCTGGAAGGTCGGGTGTCTTCCAAGGACTATCTGAACATTGTTCCCGATTAGGTCCATCCTGCAGTATTGACTTTTTATCCAGCAAGTGACAGCTACTTCGTGGATGACAATGCTACTGTTCATCACGCTAGATGTCTTCAGCAGTAGTTCAGAGAGCATGACAGCGACTTCCACCATCTTTCCTGGCCACCACAAAGCCCAGAGTTGAACTCCATTGAGAATGTATGGGATATGTTAGAGAAAGAGATCCGGGAGCAAAGTCCCGTCAAATATGAGCCAGCTAAAGGACTGTCTGGTGGATGCTTAGTATTATGTAGACGTAGATGCGCACCAACACCTTGTGGAATCTATACCAAACCAGATACGTGCTGTAATTCGGGCTAAAGAAGATCCAACACAGTATTGAATAAAAGTTTCTAATTCAGTGGTCGGTATGTGTATTATACAACGGTAAGATAATCGAGCTCTGCTAAAAATGATTTATAAAACATTCTACAAAAATAAGAAAATAGTGAACGTATTACCGGCGTTTGTAGATAGGTATTTTCCTCGCCGAATGTAACAAAGCAAGCTCTGCAAATTTAGTTTCGCTTAAATGAGCTGCACTGAACAAAAGCACGAGAATAAATTACGTATATGTGTGGGCAGAAATAAATCCATGGGATTGTACCTTGAATGACGTTAAGTTGCGGCCACAATGGATCTCAGTTATATACCCGAGCAGGAATTTCGAACAATCCTTAACAAGGCACTTGCCAAAGAAACAGAATCATTTTAAAGAGGTCGTAAAATTTATCTCAAGACTTTGTCCTGTATGCATTTTATTAACACTTAATTTCAGACTTTTATCCATGGGGATAAAAGTCTGAAATTAAGTGATTTCTGTTACTTTCTATCTTTCAGAGAAAATTTTTAAATCAGTTTCGAATCAAAATGCAACCCGACTATTAATTTTCAGAAACGAAGAAAGATGCTTAAAAAAAACTACTTTATTTTGCTCTGTCCGAAAACAATAAAAATACTTTCCGCAACACGCTTTAAAATTTTGCAATTGCCAATTAGATAAATCAATATATACGTACATTGAAAATTTTAGGAATTCTCGAGGTTAGAATTAATTTTGAACTGTAGAGCGGAAGTCAAAATGTATAAATTTCTACATGTTGACACAAGACACCACAACTTTTGAAGTCCGTAAGTCTTTCTAAGCATTCGCCAGACATTTACGTGGCTTTATGCTTGAGTAGGGAAATATTATGGAAACAGTTTTTAAATGTGTCTTTGTGGAAACAACCTGGGTATCTATAAAGCGAAATAAATAAAATTTCCTTTATCAACAACAGTCTGATGAAAATACGTATTCCAAATTTACAAATTTTCTAATTTTCAGCCTTGTGTCAAAAAATTTTCTGGGGAATTAAAAAGTAGAAAATTAACAACTTTCCTGCAATTACTGTGCACATAGAAAAAAATAGTCATAACACATGTTACGTTTTTTACGCTATGGAGCTATCCAAATGATAGATTTGCTGCCAAACTCAAAACAAAGTTAGAGCAGTTATAGCATGTGAGAACTCATTTATGTAAGTAAAATTATATGAAATTGCCGTTTATAAATAGTTTTTGAATTTCTCAAGTTTTTGGACATTTGTTGAAAGTTGAAGTTAATTGTTTCTTTGCAGGAAAAATATTTTTGCTTTTGTTGAAAAAGTAATCTTTACATCTGTTATTAAAACTTTCCAGTAACTTCCTTCAAAAGAATTTATGATCTAGAAAAGCTGAAATGGCTAATATTATAGGCGATTTACGAACTGCCGTACTTGGAAACAAATTGTGCTAAACATGAAATGCTTCTTTTCACAGACGTGCGCAACTTTGACTTTTAGCCCACTTAACTGAATAGTCATCAGTCACAAGATAAATTTATATCTACAAGTATATACAATGCATGTAACAATCAATATTTTAAGACTTGTGGAACACAGAAAGAGCTTTGGACAAATTAATGAAAGAAAAATCCCCGCATGAATATAGATAGAGAGTAGATATGAGATTTCATCTGAGTGACGTTTTTTCTGGTACAAAAAACATTCACTGAGTGGCTAAATTATTATGACCATCAGACCATTTTATGCAAAGTAGCTATCCCTCCGCTGTTGCTGATGCAACATGGCTGAATCTACACTAAAAGGCAACGCTGAAGGTATGAAGAGATTAATGAAGTGCACTGCACAAGACATAATGGGTACAAGACGCGATCTGACGGACTTTGGACGTAGAATGTTCGTGGGTGCTCGAAACATTGGATTGGTGCGAGCGTTAGCAGAACATTTGCACTTTTAAAACATTCTAAGGCAGCAGTTGTTAAAGTTTACAGAAGTGGCCCACCAGTCAAAAAACGGGGTCTGAGCGCAAAGTGTGGTCGTCAACTGTTACTGGATGCTCGAGCTGAGCGGAGAGTAGGCAGATTTATTCAGTCCAACAGAAGGGCAACATTTCGTCATATTACAGATATATGAATCAGGGACCAAGTCCGATGGCCTCTCAACGTGCAGTTCGCCTCACATTACATCGTATTAGCAACAGAAGCAGACGAGCTGTCAGTGAGCCATTGCTAACTGCGGCGAACAAGAACAAATGCCTCCAATTCGCTCAGGAACACAAGACTTGGACAGTAAATGAGTGGGAAAGGGTAATGTGGTCCGACGAATCACGCTCTCTACTGCATCATGCAGATGGAAGGGTGAGGATATGGAGACAGCAGCACGAAAGCATGGACCCATCTTGCATTGTTACTACTCTTCAAGCTGCCGGAAGCACAGTTATGGTCTAGGCCATATTTTCGTGGGAGTAATTGGACCCTTTGATTCATGTGAAGCAACGTCTGACAGCCCAAAGGTATTTAAATATCGTTGCCGACCAAGTCCAGCCTCTTATGTTGATAGTTTATCGAAATGGAGATGGATACTTCCAGCAGGACAATGCTTCATATCGTACTGGTCAAATTGTACGCGAATGGCTTGAGGAGCATCACAGAGACTTTTCCCTGCTACATTGTCCCCCTCAATTACCGGATTTCAATGCAGTAGAACATTTGTGGGATGAAGTAGAAAGGGGCATCAGACAGCTGGATCAGCTATCATCAAATCTTCAAGAGCTGGAGGGTGCAATTCATTGCATTTGAGCTAATACACCCTGAGCCATTTGCAGACATTTAACAGACTCCATACCAAGAAGAATTCAGTGAATAATTAAACGTTCAACGCTTTGCATTGAATGCTTAATTATTCACTAAACTCACGGATGGGAGTCAGCTAATTTGTCCATAACAATTTCTGTCTGTCAGTCTTTGCACATTGCAACTTAAGAAAGTCATCAGATATAAATTTTCGATGCATTGGTCATGACTAACCAATGGGATGTAAAGTTCGGCTAATTATGAAGTCTCGGTTAGCTGATCTCATTAGAAGCCCTTGAAATGACTGCTGAGCACTGTTAATCTAGAACCCAGAATTTAAAAGATATTTCAGAAAAGAAAGAACCTTATCAAGTTTGAATTTGATCTGTTAAACAAAATTTCCTATTGCTGGTGTAAGAAAAGATGATATCCCTAATCCGATGATAAACTACATCCAATGCAGAAATTTAGGGTGTATTAGTTTTCCATATGAGTCCGAAGATTCAAAATGATGTCACAACGTCTGGCTTGGATGATGCCGAAAATTTGATCTTTCATTCCAAAAGAACTTCAGCAAAGGGCTAATTCATATTTCGATAGTTAAAATTTACGCTCAGGTTATATTCTCAAAAAATATCCCATCAAGTTTTTACGACAGGATGCCGTTTTGTTCGTCAACCCTATTCATTTGTAGGGGCTGGGAGGCGGCTATCAGTGGACTGTCATGTCTAATGAGTAAAGTGGTGAACGTGTAATTGCATTTTTCATATCTCGATTACGTTGCTCAGTTTACAACACTCAGTTCTCAGACAGACACTGTTTGTGAGAACAGGCTGTTGTACCATGTAAAAGTGGGGTTCACCACTGACAAGGAGAAACTATATGTATGATGACTAATTATTTGCCCATTAGCAGCCGAGCATATTCGCTGTAGAATTTGTGTAAATAACCAGAAAGAAAAATAAAGCGAATGAGGAGATTTAACTACCTGAGCTCTCTCTCTCTCACGCAGTTGGTAGACGACGAATATATGGAAAGAGCAGTGAGTTACAGGTTGCAAGTAATATGAATTAACTATGCACGGGAAATGGAATTATTATTGCTATTGTTTCTTCTCATTTTCATTACTATGACTTTTCTTTCTTTTAAAAAGTGTTGGCTTAAAAATTATATGTTTTGTTATGCTGGTATATTTTTCAGTAACTCTATAAAATCCCATTTTCTATTTTTTACCATTAAGTTTACAGATGAGCGTATTACCTAAACGGAGAGGCCCCATTGAAAGAAGCAGGTGTTCGCGTACACAAGAAAGATTTTCTTTGACCGAAAAGTTAATTTTCCTAGTAATTGTTAAGATTGCTTATTCGAAGTTGAAGTTGTCCGCTGACAGAACTTATTCTGAAACATTTTCATCAACGAACGTTCGCTTGCGTCCAGTGTTTGTTTTTAATATCTTTATTCAGGTTTTAATAACCTCCGTATTCATCCAGATATGAAGGATGTCCCCTGTCCTTAATTCAGGACCAATGGCCCCAAAACGTCCAAATGCAATGGCGTAAAGACTAACACATTATGCAGCATTTTACATAGTGTCTGAAGTACAAAAACACTGTTGACTAATGAACCACTGGGCTATCAGTACTTCTGTCCAATCTTGTCAAGTTAGATTCAGGGTGCTTATCTCTACAATGTGAATATAAGCCCAGAAAGTCATACTGAATATGATTTTTTTTTACGATTTCATCTACGTAAGTAAGCAGACAAAAAACACGGTAAAATGCGTATCGGGGCATATAATCTAATAGAAATGCGCAATTTACCTTTTCTTTTTTTCCTTTTTTTTTTTGGGGGGGGTGTTAACAACCACCGTGAGCAAATGAATGAGGTTTAAGTAGTCGTTGTCCCTAGTTTGGCTACACAGGTTCCTGGGAACAGATAGTGCTAGTGCCGTAAGATAAGCACACCACCGACGCTTCACCCGGAATTCGAAACTGAAACCATCTGGGGTAAGAAGTTAGAAGCCGATGCTTCATAGCCTCGGCCACCGAGACAGCGTTTAACTTTTTCCAAACAAAAGCATGACATCAGTTTTCGCAATGAAAGTTTTTAAATGTTCTCTATGGAAGTTCAGGCAGTATCAACTTATTGTTGCTGAAAACGAAATGTTTGAAAGCGAAACAAAAGGCACAAAAGAAAAGAAAACAGATTTGGAAAATCACCCTTAACCGATTGAAAGGACAAACTGCGCCAAAATAGCTGTGCATGATAATTATAAAAACAATTCATAATGAGGATAGTCTCTTCATTACTAAATGTATAAACATTTGCCTGAGCCCTACAACGATTGCTAAAGCGATTTCAAAAAGAGGCGCAAAACATCATTTTGAAATGTGCTTTTAGGTAAATAGTGTACGATGTATCACTAAAGAAGTTGTTTCTTAAGACGATCTGAATGTTTCTGTGTGCTTGAGAAAGAAGCATAAACATACGAAATGTCAAAAACGCCGCAAAATTTGTTTAGATGGCTTTAAAACATTCAGTGTTACAGAATTTTTGTATAGCGAAGTGAATATGTCAGAACGAAACTCCTATTTTGTGAATGAGAATGACAGGATGCAGAAAGCCTTATAAATATAGAGAATGTGATACACATCAGCAGTTACTCAGAGACAGCATTCATAGAACAGGTTTCTCTCTCAGTCGAGTGGTAAAATTAAGATCATTTATTCTCTAGACAGGGAAAAATCAATTCAGAAAAAGTGCATTTCAGTAAATCTCATTTAAAGATTGCCATTAGTGGTATTCAATAACTTAAAAGTATTGTTGACTTAAATTTCAGTTATTTCGTACAACCAAAAGATTGGGATTCTACTTTTACTAATCAATATTTTATTCGGGCAGACTATGTTATTCAAATTGCCTGCCTAAGTGGCAAGAAGCAATCGCGATTAATTTATTGAGCGGAATTTAAAACTTCTACAAATGTCCAAAATAGTTCGCCCGCTGTAGATCAAACTTTAAACATAGGGTAAGGATCTTATTGTAGCGTGTTATAAACTTACGCTTGTTTTCTAAGCGGCAAAAGAAAAACTTAGGAAATACTCACCCTTCGTAGTCTATGGAGCAGATAGGGGATGTGAAACCCAGGAGACGAAGATGAGAAGATGCTTTTCTCCACAAGTTCGCTTTTCCTGCTGTTCGTGCGCGCAGTTTTATAACCGCCGTACTGATTCGCTGGGTACCGATGTGACGTCAGCGCTTGCCATGTGTGTTGTCCAATGTAAGTATTAATGACTCCAAGGAGGAAATCATCATTTTGACGTCAGGAAGGGGATTTTCGGTCAAAATACGAATTACCCATCGGAGATGATGATGATGGAAACCCTATTGACCCATGTGATCTGTCCAATTAGTCTAACGTTCTACGATTGAATAGATTAAGCAACCACTTAATTAATTAATGGGACATTGAATCATCGATCATTTTGCCCACGTTCTAACGAATTTCAACATCATAAGTTTTGATTTGCTAACCGAAATAAAAATGTACGATATTTACTTCACTTTTGGTGACCATGCAAATAATGAGATAATTTTCTATTTCTGCTTGCAGGAACTGCTAGGGTAGTCATGCCAAAGCCGTAGATAAGATGCTTATGGCTGAACATTAAAAACTCGCCTTGTTAGAAAAAACATATTAATTTAAAATGTAATTATTACAAAATAATAACAGAAGTTCAACCACGGAATCTAATACAGTGGAACCTCAGTTATACATTTTTCACTTTTATACGTAATTCTGCTTTAAAACCGATATTTTATGCATTTTCTATCGCTTTTTTTAACTCGGTTGTACGTAATTGATTTATAAGCTTTTTTTATACATTAAAATTTAAATTTCAAGTAATCAAAAATACACTGTTTTTTGATTCATTTACACGTAATCTGGTGTGTTACAACTTTGAGAGAATTGAGATAGCGTTGTTGTGTTTCTTCTTAATGCAGTCACAGTTGAACCTTGATCCCATCAGAGAAGGGTATGTTGTTTAATTTCGGTTTGGATAAAAGAAAAATTGGTGTCGCATTTAAGAACTCACACACTTATGCGCTATTTAAAAATGAGTAAATCTATGGGATGTAACTTTGTGGCTTCACTATTTCGTGTCTTAGTATGTATCATCAACATTCAACATTTTGTTTTCAAATAGATGCACTCAGGATTCGCAGAAAAAAGTTGTTAATTCATGAGTTCCACACTGAAGCACTGGTCTCAGATTCTTCGTTGTGAGAATTTCACTTAATCTAGAATCAGGATTTTTACAGACAAATAGAGACGTCAAAACAGAAGTTTGATTTCCATAGGCTTTGTAATTTTTGCAATGCGATAAAATATAATTTGTAACGCTTTTTTCTTTTGCCGCCAATTTGAATTTAAATAAATCATTAAAGAACATTTTATACTCCTTTAAAAGCATAAATTTTACAACAGTATTTAACATTTTAAAATTTCGTTTATGCGTTTCTTACATTTATACGTTTTTAAGGCCATCCCCTAGCGAAACGTATAAATGATCAAATGATCATATGTAGAGGATTTTAGGAAGGGAGTGTCTGACCCCAAGTCTTAAGCAACCGATAGAAATAGGAAGCTAGGAGATTTGGGCTAGATTGCCCGATAGGAAAGTGACACGGAAGCGATGTAGAAAGGGGGAGGAAGACGCCCTTATTTATTACCGGGGGCCAGTACCCGAGGTCCAACGGCTTAACGTGCCCATCCGACGCACGGCGGATATTTAGTGGATCGAGCGTTCGTACCTGCTGGGATCGAACCTGAGGTCCTTTCCGTGGCAGTCACGAACGTTGCCCACTAGGCCACCCGCGGCCCATGAAACGTACAACCGAGATTTCACTGTATTTATACAGAAAATTAAAATTACAGTTTTCTCTTATAAACAATAAAGTTATAGCCTTTATGATAAAGTACTATAGTACTAGTTTCACTGTACATTACAATCTTAAAAAGATCAAAAAATCTGCGAATAAAGTAACTTTACTTTTATCTCCTTCAGTTTTGAAGATTTATCCATAACATTGTCAAAATCTGTTTCTGTACACAGATCATTTTGGAGGCCATCCAAATATCCTCCTTCTATCTCCATCACGTGCATGCCTTGTCCACCAATCATTTAGGCTGACCCAAGAGCGATATACTGAATTTAGAACGAGTTCTCATGAGCAGCAGCAAGAATGATGTTGGTGGAAAATATAGGTATGACAGAACAGGCTACATCACCAATAGAAATTAATTACGGTTCCTGAAGAATTACACGTTTTGTCACTAACTGATTTTTTTTTAAGTATGGTTTCAGCTCTAGCCAGAGGCCCAATCCCTGAAGCCCCATTTTTAGGAAGCCTCGAAATTTCTTCAAATTGCATTGTATCGAACAAAAAACACAATGTTCTATGTGGTTCCGTAAAATGTAAGGCCCACGATTTGCAGGTAAGCCCAGGGGATCCTCACATCTAAATCAGGATGTCAGGTTCCTCACGAATATTCGTAAACGCGCTCCAAATGCGATGCGAATTTTTCTCTCTGGGAACTTTTTTCCCTCTTCCTAAAACTTTAAGCAGTGCTCATATAGGTATGTATTCTTATCTTGTGCCGTTGACTTTAGTCTAGGGAAATGGGGTGGGCGCCAATTCGAACGTCGATCACACTGAAAAAACTGGCTTCGGCTGGCCCAGAATTTACTTCTCCTGTGTGAGCATTTCCCCCTTCCCCCAAAAAAAACACGTCGTAACTATGCCACTGCAAGCCCTTCCTTGTCGAGGAGTACAAAATATATACATGCTATCTCCGCCGTCATAATCCGGGGCTACATCGGTGTTGTTCGATAATCAAGAGAAGATGTATATGATTGGGGGTTTAACGATCGCCGTGAGCAACTCAGTGGGTGATATGTAGTCGTCCGTCCGGAATTTAGGGCCACTGGTTCAAATTCCGGGAGGACGACTACATTTAGGTAAGTGAGAGTCAGTGCCGTAAGACAAACACAACATCCATATCTCACCGGGATTCGAACCCGGGGCCATCTCGGATGATTGGTCAGAAGCCACCGCTTAGACCAATGTCATCGGGAAAAGGATTCACATTTCTTTCCGTGGTCTTATGACCGAAAGACTTGCAGTCAATTTCTCGAGAAATAGCATCAGTTCATGTCGCCCCTAAAGCGCAAAATTCAAATATATGTAAAAATGATGAAAATATTCAACTATATAAGAAATTCGTGCTCCCGCTGCTGTTGTAAGCTCAGTTACTAACCATTATTTATTTAACTATCTGAAACCCCTTATACAGAGCCTTCGTTTAATTGGCCCCTATAGCAGGAGCCACGCTGTCTATACCCTAGTTACGACCCTGAGTCATGCTAATTTTGTTTTGTTTTTCATGAAAGATGTTTAACGAAAAGTTCATAGCTGATGCTGCAGTGTGGTACAATTTGATCAATCAAGGTGAAAATCTTCCAAATACGTGGAGACAATGAAATTAGACAAAGTTATCGCTCTTTCCACGTTTTGCTTTAATTAACACACAGCAACCGAAAAATTGCATTTCTACACCGCTGGGATCAAACCCCAGATCTCTCGATAACTAGCCGAGTGCGTTCGCCTTAGGCTACGGTGACAACAATCCACGGCGCTACGTGTGTTTATCTGTCAGCATATGACTTCACAAATCCGTAGGTATGGGATCAGCAACTGAGACGTCACCATCTGGTGGGGTTTAACGGCACAAGCTATTTAATTATAGCTAATAAATCCAAAGGGTCTCAGTTGCTGAACCCATCCTTACGGATTTGTGAAGTCAGATGCTGACAGATAAACACACAAAGCGCCGTGGATTGTTGGCACCGTAGCGTAAGGTAGTCGTCCGTTCCCTTTCTTTTGATTTGAGACTTAACTACCACCGTGAGCACCTCAACGGGCTATAAGCAGTCGCCCGTCCCTAATTTAGGGTCACTGGTTCCAGGCAAGGGAGAGAGCCAGTGTCGTAAGACAAACACAACATCCATGCCTCCCAGGGATTCAAACCTGAACCCATCTTGGACGAATGATCAGAAGTCATCGCTTAGAACACTGCGCCACCGGTGCGGCCAGGTGTTAATGGCAGAAAACGTAAGGGCCATCGAGAGTGCAGATTCGCCTCTTTCAGGCGTCTGTAAATGGTTCTGGTGGACACTGCAGTCCTTTGTACAGCCGCCACACGTCTCTGGATATTGTACAAGGACGTCGTTGCATCTGTGCGTGCAGCTCTCACGATTCCACGGTCCTCTCTGCTGGTGGTGTGTCTGGGTCGTCCAGAGCCAGTCCGCCGTGTCTGGGTGCCTTACTGCGTCCATTCTTCCCAACACGATCGCACCGTACTGTCCGACCAGCCCAAATGGCGGCGGATTCGGCGCGCCGGCCACCCTGCCTCTTTCAACCCGACGATACCGCGTCGTTCAAACTCCGTCAGTTGCCCGTACGCACATCTACGACGGCTCCTCGGCATGTCTATCGCTCAGGGATCTCACCTGACTCACCGTGCACTTCGGTACAAATGTGGAGTCCCCTGCGCGGCGCCTTATGAGCCCCAAGGATTGCGATTGCAGCGCCTGTCTTGTACGCGTGGGCATGTGGAATCGCACGAAACTTTAATCATTTGCATGTCTGCCCTCCCCGTAGCTATTCGCCGAGTTTCGCGTTAATCGCACGGTTTTTTCTTGGTGCGCGGATTTTTATGATGAAAAAAAAACGTGTCTAACACTCGTCATAAATGATTACCCTGACTGCAGCATGATTGTGTCATGCTGCAGTCAGGGTAATCATTTATGGACGGTGAAAATCCTCCAAATACGTGGCGTCAGTAAATAAATAAATACATAGCTCTTTTTCCACGTTCCAGAAACAGCTAGATATCGAGAGATCCGTGGGTTCAATTCCCCGGCGGAGGCTGAAAACAATTTTTCATTTGCTATGGGTTTCTGGAACGTGGAAAGAGCGATGTATTTATTTATTTACTGACGCCACGTATTTGGAAGATTTTCACCTTGGATCTCGCAATTTGGATTTAACTGCTATAATAAATATAGCCAGTGCCGTTAATACCCACCAGATCGAGACGTCTCAGTAGCTGAGCCCATCTTACGGATTTATGATGCCAGAAGCTGACTTAAAAATACAAATGGCACCGTGGTGTAAAACTAACACACTCGGCTAGATATCGAGAGATCCGTGGATTCAATTCCCCGGCGGCGGATGAAAACAATTTTTCGGTTGCTATGTGTTTCTGGAACATGGAAAGAGCGATGTATTTATTTATTTATTTATTCATTTATGGACGCTTTGTGTGTTTGTGTGTGCGTGTGTGTATGTGTTGTTGTTATCATGCAGACGACACAGGAAAAATTCAAAATTTGGTGAAACCAGTGACCCTACATTAAGGCTTTGCACACCTACATTATTTTGCATAAATAAACGTCGAAAGCAAGTGATATTAAACATTTTTGACTTTTGGATTACTTTTACAATAAACACACACACGCGTATTTCTTTTTTTTTTTTTACTAATCACAAAAGACATATATACGTATATAACAAATTAAAATCTTAATTTTTCATGCGAAAAAAGTATCTGGACACATAACAACGCTCTGTTTTAAAGCAGTCAAAATCACATTATGCAAATTGATAGCAAACGAAAGTCTCGCAGTGTTTAAAAGGCACCTTATAAGATCTTTGAAGCAGCTATTAGTTAGTTTCTGCTGTCACGGGTCCGAAAAAGTGCGAGTTTTCTATTCCAGTGCGGGAGAGGATTATAACCGTTCATGGCTGGGGTTTAAGTTATCGCGAAGTTGGTAAGAAGTTAACGTTCAACTTCTCTAGTGTTCGGTACGTAATAAAAAAAAAAAAAAAAAGAAAGTGGTAGTACAGAGAATAAATTGGGATCTGGAAGTCCGAATAAGCTAAATGCAAAGCAGCAGAGGGACTACATTAGGAAAGCAGCAAAAAAATCCTCCGTAGGTGCTCGAGAATTGGCTACTGATGTTGCTTCAACATCGGGAACCATAGTAAGTTCTCAAACAATTCGTGATGTTCTTCACGATGCACGTATTCGAGGCAGGACACCCGAAAAAAAAACATTTTATTAGTGAAACAAATAGGCAGAAAATACTTGAATTTGCCAAAACTTACATTATGTCAGCAAACCAGCAGAGTTTTGGCAAAATGCGATATTTTCCGACGAAATCAAGTTTAATATTTTCAGTTCGGATGGAAAGAAATATGTGTGGCGAAAGTCAAACAGTTCCCTTGAAACAAAAAATTTAAGACCAGCTGTTAAACATGGCGGGGGTCATGTAATGATTTGGGGGTGCATGGCTTTTAATGGAGTTGGCAATATGGGCTTTGTTGAAAGTAATATGAATGCTAGACACTATATTGATACATTTCAAGGTAATTTATGGCCAGTGCATCGAAACTGGGAATTGCGGATTCACTCTACTTACAACAGGACAACGATCCTAAACATACAGCCAACGTAACAAGTGGTGGTTGCTTTATAAAGTGAAAAATTAACTGAAAACGCCCCCACAAGCACCACACCTTAACCCTATTGATAATTCGTGGCATTTGTTGGATTTGAAAGTGAGGAAAAGGAAACTTTCCAACAAAACCGAACTTAGGCAGGCACTCAGCAAAGAATGGCTGAAAATCAGTGTAGAAACAAGTAGAAAATTAGTAGAATTAATTCCCAGCCGATTACAAGCTGTAATCGAAGCAAAAGCCATGCATACTAAGTACCAGGGATTTTTTTATTTCGAACGTTTCTTGTTTCATTTATCTTTACTAATATGCTGACACTTTTTTGGCACGACAAAATAAGATTTTCATTTGTCATACACTGTATATACACTATATTGACAAAAAGTCACCAGAGACTTAGAAGAGAAACACAACATAAAATTTATTAACATACATTAGTACGGTGTCGGTCTGCCTTTGGCCTTAATGCATGCACTGACTCTTCGAGACATGCTTTCGACAAGGTTTTGGAACACAGCGATAGGTATGCGCTTCCATTCAGTACATAATGCTGCTGCTAACTGTTGCTTAGTAGTAGGCCTTGGTTCCAAACTTTTTATGGGGCGCTTTAATTCATCCAATAGGTGCTCTATGGGATTAAGATCAGGGCTCTGTGCTGGCAAGTCCTGATACAATTCATAAATATATTCAAACCACGCCGTAACAGTCCTTGCTTTATGGCTCGGTGCATTATCCTGCTGGTACCAACAAGGCTCGGTTCCATAGCATTGCCACAGAGTTGGTAAGGCATAATTGTCCAGAATATCGAGGTAGACGTGCTGTAACCAGCACGTAACCCATGGGCCGGGACCATACCACAAAAAACACTCCCACACGAATACACTGCGAGCTCCAAACTTGACCATAGGAACAGTACACTGTGGTAATTAGCGTTCCCCCGGTTGCCGCTATATCCACACACGGCCATCAGACTGATGGATCGTGTATCTGGATTCATCAGTCCATAGGACCCGTTTCCATTGATCTACGGTCCACGATAAATGTTCTTTACACCATGCTAAACGACGAGTTGCATTCCGAGTGGAAATGAAAGGCTTATGAGCAGCCACACGACCACGGTAACCCATGGAATGAAGTTCTATGCGAATGGTACGTGTACATGCCGAGGTTCCAGCATTTTTACTCACCTGTACACTGAGGTCTTGTGCAGTACTCTGTCGATCAGCTGTAATGACTCTCCTGAGACTTCGACATCCTTTATCACTGATTTTCTTTCATCTGACCGTACGCTTTGTTGCTTCAGGCATGCCATGCGTCTTCCACTTATTCAGTACGTCCAAAACAGTTGACTTGGGTATGTTTAAACGCTTTTTGGTTTCTCGTATGGACAACCCACTAATATAACACCCATCTCAACCTCACAGTGCGATATGATCGTGGTTAGCTGCAGGCTTGTTTTCAAACCGTTTGCAGCTGTACCGCGCAACTTAACAACGCAGCGGAACCGTTTATTTGCTTTTTAAGGAGTGTCCGGTGACTTTTGTCAATATAGTGTATATTTCTTGTTATTAGTAAAGAGATACGTGTGTGGGGGGGGTACTGTAAAATTAATCCTATGGTTAAAAATATTTCGTCCCAATAGCTTTCCACATTTATTTATGCAAAGAAATGTAGGTATGCAAATATTTTTTGTTTGCCTACTGTAGATTATACCCTCCAACTAATGAAGCGGTCGGAGTTCTACTTTAATCTACCGCACCATGACACTTATATCTAATAACAGGTAGAGGCTTCGTGTTAATACTTTTTGTAATTGCTGGTGATGAAGCTCTGAGCGAATACTATTGAGAATCACAAAAATTTTATATGCTATCGAGAAAGCAGTCCCGTCAAAAACAGGGTAATGGTTTTTTCGGTCGTACCTATTTCCATCGTTCTTGAAGCATTTGAGATCAGTTGAGAACTACAGTAAATTCACTTCCTTTCTGGATATTATTTTGAGGTTTGTAGACTGTGTTTTTGGAGAATATTTTTAACGCGGACAAATGCTCACACTGGAAAATGCGACACGCTGCTCGTTCTGTTTTGCATCCAAAATGCAAGCAAGTACTTAAAATCAATGCGGGAACGCTCATAATAATTGCCCTGCGGTGTGGGTAAAAAGAATGAGGATAGAAAGCAAAGAAAACCCAATATGCAATGCAGAGCAGTGGTATTTTAACATTGAACTAATTGTATGCTTGACATTCTTGACAGTCTTCGTATTAAATAAACGCTTTTTGTTACTCTGTTTCAGTCTCGAAAGCCCGAAATGAAATTATCTCTAAAGAACATCTTACTCATTTTAGTATAGTGGAGAAACGCTGAAATTTATTTACTGAAGTAATGCATGCTTATGTATACTATGAAGACAAAAGCATTGAGATATCTGAGAAAAACCAAAACGTTGAGATTTTAATCATTCTAGTCTCAATTTCACCACTCTCACGGCACTGGTAAATGTTCGAACTTTCCACGTACTTTAGACACATTTCATGGAAATCTATCTCTCATTCTTCACGTGTTAATTAATACAGATAATTGACGTGGATTAGGAACATCAAACAGAAGCCATCGCTCTTTCCACGTTTATAGGTGAGTCACAGAAAAATTCTCATCGGCCACCACCGGGAATCGAACCCAGGATCTTCCAGTTACGGGCCGGACATGCTACCGGCGCGTAACTGAAAGATATTAATTATTCGTTCGCCTCTTAGTTATTCAGTCAGTTGCTGTTTAACATCTTTGGTGAATACCTAACATTGTGCGGGGCTCCAAGAAGCAACCTGCCATGTGGTTTGGTAGTTAGTCGTATGTGAGTCTGGAGAATTTGAGGTCGCTGTGGTGCAGTGGTAGCATGTCAGGCGCGTAACTGGAAGACCCTGGGTTCTATTCCCGGTAGCGGCCGATGAGAATTTTTCCGTGACTCACTTATAAACGTGGAAAGAGCTATGACTTCTGTTTGATGATTTTCACGTGATGTTGTCCTCTAAGAATTATATCTGACAAATCGTTTCAGATCAAACCAGAATTGTTCAGTATACTTTGATTTATATTAAGCATATAATTAATTCACTTCTATCTAGATATGAAAAAACATTGATATTTTCACTTTCGCTGGTGTATACCGTTTCGCATTGTGACGTCTGGCAGTTTCTCCGTGAAACTTCTATAATTACATTATGGAAAATATTTAGCATGTGCATCAGAAATCTTCGCAGTTTCGTTCATAAATTTCCAGAAAATACAGCGAAAACGAAACACTAGGTCAACTGCAACATTTCTAGAGCTATAATAAACACAAAGTGTAGAAAATAGTACAACTATACTAGTGATCCGATTTATTGGCGTAGGAATATATACGTAAGCGTTTCCAAACTTTCGGGCATCAACCAGATGGCTTTTTCAAGGAAGTTAGACAGAAACTGCAGTTTCTCGTTATCAAACACAAAGTGATTGAGGGCAGTAGAGCATCAAACACAAAGTGATTGAGGGCAGTAGAGCATCAAACACACTGGGTGCATAATTACTGAAGTAACAAGTTTTTGTAGTTGTTGTTTTTCAATGAAGCACAATTTGCAATTCATAATTAGCATACATACTGCATACGCTATATTATCAAACGTTTTCGGATACTACCAAATATTTGCATAAGTGCAAAGAACGGTTGCACTGGAAGGTACATTATAAGTGGGGAGGTACATATATGAAGCTCAGATGTTCTATCGTGTTATCAGTAACATTGCAGCTGATATGACGCGTGGACCTGAACTTTCCGAGTTCCAGTGTCGCTGGTCATAGGATGTGATTTGAGTAACGTTTCCATACGGAGCATTTCAGCTAAACTAAACATACCAAAATTGACTGTAAGTGATGTCGTGAAGAGATGGGTGCATGACGGTGCAACTACAGTCGAGAAAGTTCAAGAAGGCCGCACAAACTGACGGAACGTGACAAAAGAACCATCCTAAGAAATGTTAAGAAATCCCGTTCTTCCGCTCCCGTTTCCGTCACTGCTGAAGCAGGAAATGCTTGGAATGGCTCGGTTAGTGCCATAACTATCCTCAGAGAGTTGCATAGTGTGGTTTATTAAGGCAGAGCAACGGCACACAAGCCACACATCACTACCGTGAATGCGAAGCCCAGTTTGGAGTGGTGTGTCTCCCGTCGCGTCGTTCCTGGACTGTGGGGGGGGGGGGGTCGAGAGCTCTTTGGAGTGACGTGAGTCACACTTTTTATCTTTCCATTCTGATGGGCGTGTTTGGATCTGGCGACAGCCCGGCAAACGATTTCCGTCGGACTATGTTCTCCCAACTGTTCTTTTTTTAGGTTTAACGACCACCGTGAGCAACTCAATGGGCTATAAGCAGTCGCCCGTCCCTAATTTAGGGTCACTGGTTCCAGGGAAGGGAGAGAGCCAGTGCCGTAAGACAAACACAACATCCATGCCTCACCGGGATTCGAACCCGGACCCCGTTCGGACGAATGATCAGAGGCCATCGCTTAGACCACTGCGCCACCGGGGCGGCCAACTGTTCTTTCGGAAGAGGCTCCGTCATGGTATGGAGTTTGGTTTTTTTTATTGGATGGGACTCGGGCCGTTGGTTGTTATACCACAAACCGTGAACTCTGAAGTGTACCTTGACGTTCCAGATAATTCTGCCCTACCAAAGATATGGCAGTATTATGGAAATGACCGTTGTCTCTAACACGATGGGGCTCCCTGCTACATTGCAAGGCATGTGCCGGACTTGTTTCTTGCAAATGAAGTGGAATTGTTAAACTGGCCTGATCAGAGTCCTGATATGAATCCGGTAGAACATCTCTGGGAGGAACTGGAGCGACGGTTACGAAATCGAACGCAACGACCGTCTTCGCTCTCCACTCTGGCAGCAAATTTGCAGAACGAATGTCGAGCCATTCTTGTCGAGACCTACCAGAAACTAATTGATAGTATGCCTCGACGTGTTGCTACTGTCATACAAGGAACAGCTGGACCGACTAACTACTAATTGCGATAATAAAGCCATTTGTCCCAAAACATTGTGGTGTCCGAATACTTTTGATAATATAGTGTATATGGTAATTCAGTGAGCAGTAAATCCCTAAGCAAAGGTTCTGATGTAGCACAATATATGAAAATTGGGAGCAATTTTAAAAGAAGCTCTCGAGGCGCCTGCCTTACGTTCGTGATTCAGCGACATTGCTATTGCTTATAGTTTTTGTTCCACATGTCATCACGACGCCATTTAAATGACAGTCAGAAGTGAAGAGCTATTGCTAGGATGGAAGCGGATCAAAGTTATACGGTGGTTGCCAGGTTTATGAATGTGTCCGAAAGTATGCTGTGACTATGGCAATAGTTCCGAGATAGAGGAACATGCACTAGACAGACATCCCTCGACCACGGTCTACAACATCTGAAAAATGACCGGCTGTATATCATGAAATCTAGGTTCCATAGCCCCCTTATCCGTGGCAACAAAAGAGTTCTGCTCTATCGAGTAAGCAGCATCGCAAGTAGACACCTAACCAGTGGAGACATGTACTCTTCACAGATGAGTCAAGATTTTCGGTAACAAATAACTCTCGACGCCAGTACATCTGGAGAGAAGTAAACATCCGAAATCAGTTCCTACGATATGAAGGAAGGGAATATTTTTAGGTGGTTAGGGGTAATGGTGTGGGCAGGTATCACGATTGTTAGTTGTACCTCTTCACATGTCTTGAATAGTTGAGCTTTGAGTGGCCACAGGTATAGAGAAGAGATCTTAGAATCCTACATGCGAATTTTTTGAAGTGGGTGCTGTTGGTCCAGAATCTGTTTTCATGGGCAATAGTGCTCGTCCTCTTAGGGCAAGGGTAGTGAATCAATTCCTGGAAAGTGAAGATATACAATAAAAATGGATTGTGTAGCCAGACAAAAACCCCATCGAGTGCGCTTGGGATGTTTTATGACGGTAAGTTGCAAGTCGTCAACCTACCCCCCTTCATCCAATCAAAAACTGCAATGATAGAGAAATGGGGTCATCTTTCTACTGACCTCTTGAGCCACCTTTTTGGAAACATGAGGGATTGTTGTGAGGCCTGTATTGTAATTAGAAGTGATGGCACACGTTATTGACTCCAAGTAGACTCCGAAACCCTAACGTCTACGTGCTTGAAATATTTATTATGATCGAAATGCAGATTATTTTGCAATTTAGAGAGTTTTGGCCGACCCCGTGGCTCCGTGGTCTAAGCGTTGGCTTCTGACCATATCTCCGAGAGGGGTCCGGGTTCAAATCCCGCTGAGACACGGATGTTGTGTTTGTATTACGACACTGGCTCTCTTCCTTCCTTGGAATCAGTGGCCCTAAATTAGAAACTAGCGACTGCTTATAGCCCATCAAGTTGCTGGCGGTGGTCGTTAAACCCACAAACGCTGCCCCGGAGGCGCAGTGGTCTAAGCGATGGCTTCTGATCATTCGTCCGGGAGGGGTCCGGGTTCGAATCCCGGTGAGGTATGGATGTTGTGTTTGTCTTACGGCACTGTCTCTCTCCCTTCCCTGGAACCAGTAACCCTAAATAGGGACGGGCGACTGCTTATAGCCCATTGAGTAGCTCACGGTGGTCGTTAAACCTTTAATAAAAAAAACAAAAAAAAAACAGAAGTTTGACGAATAATGTCAGAATTTGTGTCCGTGCAAAATTTTATTAAATCCTATGAATATTGAAATACTTGAATTCATGCCTTACTTCCTTAATTTATGCGCACTATTATTATGTTGCCTCGTTAGTACAGTTTTTTCTACTTTATTTCGAGCACGTAGTGTTCCGTCAATAGAAAATATTATTTTACAATATATATTGGAGATCTTGTTTAACACTATATGTCATAGCCCATTTGTGATACACAAGGGAATAGAAACTATGCTCATGGTTTTTTAAATATTCCACTCACAGTTACGTGATAGATAACATATCAGTATTCATCTTTGCACGAATTCTTCTCAAGAAAGTGTTTTTTTCTTTCTGCAAACAAGGCTTTCGCATCACGAGTTTGAACTCTTTCCATTGTAATCCCAACAAAGCACTTTTCCTTCCACTTGAAATATCTCCTCATTGTTGTTATGCTATTCTGTTCTCAGACGTGAAAAAAAATGCGAGAAAATAGTGCAAAAGGCTTTTAAAATGTGCCACTTACATAGACCGATATCATAAACATAGCATTTTATCTTTTCAACTTTGCTGTTGCTGTTTCTTTTATCATAATTACTACGCCACTCTGAATCCCAACCAAATTCATATGTTTTTGTACTCCCGTTCTTACGTGGGTTTTGCATCAAATACGCTGAAGAGCCAAAAGTCATGAGATAGCAGTATGCAAATATTTAACTGTCGCTGTTGTCGTATGAAGGCTACAACGCACGCCACGATTTTTATCAGTTGGGAGGTGTAATCTTGTGAGTCACGTTGAACAACCACAAGTAGGATTACGGCAAGCCGCCGTGAATTATCGGAGTTTGAACGAGGCATGGCAGTGAGATCCAGACGGATAGGACATTCAATTTCTGAAGTTGTGCGAACATTCAACATTTCTTGATCCACGGTGTCACGTGTGTGCCAAGAATACCTCATGGAAGCCATTATCACCCACCGGGAACAGCACAGTGGCCGACCACGGGTGCTGAATGATCGTGACTAGCGGCGCCTAACCAGGATTATCCATGCTAACAGACAAGCGACCCTATCTCAAATAACATCTACATTCAATGCAGGTGGTACCAGAAACATATCCATCAGGTCAGTGTAGCGTAATTTAGCGTCCATGGGTATGGGAGCAGAAGACCCACCAGAGTGCCTTTGTTAACACCACGATATCGAACACATCGCCTCACTTGGGTTCCTGAACATGGTAATCGGACCCTGGAAGACTGGCAATATGTGGCGTGGTCCGATGAGTCACGCTTACGAGCTGATGGTAAAGTTAGCGTGTGACGCAGACCCCATGAGGTCATGGAGCCAAGCTGTCAACAAGATACTGTGCAAGCTGGTGGTGGTTGCATGTATGTGTGGAGTGTCTTTACGGGGCACGGTTTGGGTCCTCTGGTCCTCGTAAACATGTCATTAACCGGTAATCGCTTTGTTGCTCTGCTGGGTGACCATTTGCAGCCCTTCGTGGACTTCGGTTATCACAACAACAATGGGATTTTCCAGGCGGACAATGCATCGTGTCATCGGGCCCAAGTTGTCCAAAACTGGTTCGAGGAACTTTCTGGACATTTCCGACGGATGGTTTGGACACCACGTTCACCTAACAAGAAGCCAACAGAGCACTTGTGGAACGTGGTGGAAAGGTCCATTCGCACTCAAGATCCTGCACCTACAAATACCAGGGAATTGTGGGCGGCTGTTCAGACGGCATGGCTGAACATCTCTCCAGAAGTCTTCCGGCCACTTGTGGAATCGATGCCACGTACAGTTGCTGCACTTCGCCGGGCTAGAGGAGGTTCCACATGATACTAGGTACCTATCGCATGACTTTTGGCACTTTACTGTATATACGTACTGTGGACGTATGAGAAACCAGAAAGATGACACCGAATTTTCGGTTATAATGAGTACGTCTTTTGAATACTTTCCGACGCGAATAAAGTTTATCAAATTTATTCATAGTTAATGGAACCAGTTAGAAAATAAAAAAAATCAACCGGATTTCTGCAATCGATAAAGCATCCAGAGATAGAAACAACTACTTACTCCCACCAGCGGCTGAAAGATATGTTACGAAAATTAACAAACGGCGCACAAAAAGTCTAATAGCAGAAGGAAAGAAAGGAAAGTACAAGAGACAAGGAGATTTTCAAACCGAGCAGTTAAAGAAAGAAATACAGTAGGGAACACGATACGAGCCCGTATAACTCTACGCCTCCTAGCGGAAGAATTTTGCAAAAAGTCTAATCGCAGATGGAAAGAAAGAAAGTACAAGAGACAAGGAGATTTTCAAACCGAACAGTTAAGAAATACAGTAGGGAACACGATACGAGCCCGTATAACTCTACGCTTCCTAGCGGAAGAATTTTGCATAATGGAAAAGTTGAAAATATACGAAAAGTATTCTTCATAGCTAAGGAAAAATAACTCTTCAAATACGTCTCCTTTAAGCAAAGATAGCAAAAAAAAAGTTGTGTTCTTTACGTTCCCTAACGGGAAATCTGAGTATTATTTGAAGAGGATAATGTTCCCCATCTTTATTGTAGCGAATGGCATACAATAAAAAAAATGCTCAACAAGGTTTTTACAAGCGAAGATATAGCTGCAAACAAAAGTACAGAAACTTGACCTAGTCACAGAACTTTGAACTACAAGAAGCCGCCCCCGGTGGCGCAGTGATCTAAGCGATGGCTACTGATCATTCGTCCGAAAGAGGTCCGGGTTCGAATCCCGTGAGGCATGGACGTTGTGTTTGTCTTACGGCCCTGGCTCTGCCCCTTCCCTGGAACCAGTGGCTCTAAATTAGGGACGGGTGACTGCATATAGCCCATTGAGTTGCTCACGGTGGTCGTTAAACCTCCAATAAAAAAAAAAAAAAAAGAATATTTTAAATCGGGCATTTAGAAGCAGAGATATTCAGAAAAATAGATTAAACATTTCGCCCCCTAGCGGAGGAATTGCGCATTATTTTGCGAAGGAAATACACACAAAATATTTTCATAGTTAGTAGTATCTGATCGAAAAGGATTTTTCTTCAATCGGGTTTAGTCCCGCAGGTATTGCCGCAAATATGTTTTAAGCGGAGAGATGAATTTACGCCCTCTAGCGGCACATTTGTGCGTTAAGAAAATTTTGAAATTATATGAGAATTTCAAAATTTTGAAAAGAGCAGGTATGGTCATATATATATATATATATATATATATATATATATATCATCATCATCATCATCATCATTGTCAACCATTATCAATCCACTGCTGGACGAAGGTCTCCCAAGTTTCCTCCACAACGGTCTGTCTTGTGCCAGTCTCCTCCATGTCACTCCCGCATACTTTCGAATTTCATCCACCCATCTTCCATGTGGTCTTCTTCTGGGTCTTTTCCTGTCCCTTGGAATCCAATCTAAAATTTCGGCTGTCCATCGATGGTCTGTTCTTCTGGCAGTATGTCCAGCCCATTGCCATTTCAGGGATTTTACTCTGATCATGATGTCTTCCACTCTTGTCATTTTCGGATCCACGTGTTCCTCTTCTTATCTCTCCTGGTTACACCAAGCATGCACCTCTCCATGCTGCTTTGAGTTGTCTGCAGCCTTTGTATGTCTCTTTTAGCTAAGGTCCACGTCTCTGCACCATACGTAAGCACTGGAAGGATGCATTGATCAAACACTTTTCTTTTAAGACATACTGGCATATTGCTCTTGAAAATTATGCTGTTTCTTCCAAAAGCTCTCCAGGCAAGTTTTGTACGCCGATTAATTTCTTCACCAATGTGACCCTCACTTGATATCTGCTGTCCAAGATAAACGTACGTGTCTGTTATCTCCAGCTTTTCTCCATCAATCGATAAATCTTCATTTCTTGTAAAAGCATTGTACATCACTTTTGTCTTCTGAAAGTTCATTTTTAATCCCACTTCTTTACTCTTGTCAGCAAGTTCCTGGATCATACTCTGTAGCTCTGATGGGGTAGTTGCAAAAATGACTATGTCATCAGCAAAACGAAGGTGGGTTAGATAATCTCCATTAATCTTTATCCCTTTGTTTTCCCAGTTCAGTGATTGAAAGACATTTTCCAATGTGGCATTAAAGAGCTTCGGAGATATGGTGTCACCTTGTCTCACTCCTTTTCCAATTTGTATGTGTGTTGTATTTTCAAACAGCCGAATCTTTGCACTTGCATTTTCATAGATGTTATTAATAATATTAATGTATGCATCTTCAATACCGCAGGATTTCAGAGCCATTGCAACTGCTGATGGTTTCACCGAATCAAAGGCTTTTTCATAATCGATAAAAGCAATGCACAATGGAAGCTCATATTCCCTCGCTCTTTCAATTAGTTCTCTCAGTACGTGGATATGATCTATTGTGCTGTAGCCACTCCTGAATCCAGCTTGTTCTCTCGGTTGAGCCATGTCCAGTGTCACCTTCAAGCGGTGTGAAAGAACTTTAGTGAAGATTTTATAAACCACTGATAGGAGGCTGATAGGTCTGTAGTTTCTGAGATCCTCAATGTCACCTTTTTTATGTAGCAAGATCATTGTAACGTTGTTCCAATCCTCAGGAATTTTCCTTCATTAAGGCATCGAGTGAAAATTTGGGTGAGTACTGTTTCGATTTCTCCACTTGCTTCTTGTATGATGTCTACAGTAATTCCATCTTCTCCTGGAGCTTTTCCCCGCTTCATGTTCTTGATTGCATGTGCAACTTCTGCTGGAAGGACTGGAAGAACTCTGGTACTGGTACCTTTCATGATGTCTGGGGTACATGTATCATCCCTTTCATATAATTTGGAATAGAAATCTTTCACTCTTGTCAAAATTTCGCCTCTATTTCTTGTTACAGAACCATCTTCTTTTCTCAGTGCCATAATCTGTTTTTCCCCTTACTGAGATGTCCCTTTGCTATCTTTAGGCTTTGGTTGTTTTCAATTGCTTTCCTTACTAGTTCACAGTTGAATTTCCTTACGTCTTCAGTGATACTTTTTCGTACTGTCTTGCATAGCTCTATATATTCCACTTTGGAAGTCACATCTTCTTTAGTTGTTCTCATCACTCTTCTTTTTTGCATTAACATTTTGGTTTTTCCTGATAATTTGTTCACATGCAATTTGTTCTTAGACCCAGCTAATTTTGTTGCTGTTTCCATAACAAAATTAGCTACACAGCCTCTCCTTGACAAATGTCAACCCCGCCTTCCCGTGGTGCATCCTGTTCCCACTAAAGGGGCTCTGACGACCGCCAATAGCGGTATAACTATACCATCGGGATCAGAGGAAATGCTATCCCACACTCACCAACCCGCTTGGCCAGCGTGGTGAGTTATGGCCAAACACCTCCAAAATGACTCTACAACTTAAATCTTGGCCCTCAGTCTCCGGCAGCTGGAATGTACCTGGCCAAGGCAGCGGCCAGTGCGACATGAAGGCAGAGGGTGCTAAGAATCCCCGGAGGACCGGACTAGGCTGCCATTTGATGCTGACCTTGGCTACCTATAACGGACGCTCCCTATCTTCTGATTCAAGGCTTCTTGAATTGGAAGAGGAACTACAAAGGATCAAGTGGGACATCGTCGGGCTAAGTGAGGTAAGGAGAAAAGGAGAAGATCTCATTGAACTGAAAAGTGGACATCTCTTTTATTATCGTGGGACAGATACTGGCAGAACTAGTGGTGTTGGATTTATAATAAACAAGAAACTGAAGGATAAAGTGGTAGAAGTTGAAAGTTCCTCTGACAGAGCTGCACGACTCGTTATCCAACTATCGAGAAGATACCAGGCTCAGATTATTCAAACTTATGCACCCACCACAAGTCATCCTGAAGAAGAAATTGAAGAATTTTATGAGGAAATTCGTCATCTAAATAATAAAGGTAAGCAGCACTTGAAGATAATTATGGGAGATTTCAATGCAAAAATAGGGCAACGGCAACAGAATGAAACTTCAGTAGGTAAATTCGGTCACGGCAACAGAAACCAGCGTGGAAATACTCTCGTTGAGTTTGCAGAGGCAGAAGGATTTTTCATCTTGAACTCCTTTTTCAAGAAAAAGGCACACAGGAAATGGACATGGAGACATCCAATTGGGACGACAAGTGAAATTGATTTTATTATGTGTAACAAAAAATTCGTCATCGAAGACTGCAGTGTGCTGAACAAGTTCAACACAGGTAGTGACCATAGATTGGTGAGATGTAAGATGCACCTCAACACTAAACTGGAACGTGGCAAGCTCATAAGACAAACAAAATGTATTGACATAACCAACCTTAAAAAACACCATAATACTTTCAAGTTGGAACTGAAGAACAGATTCTCTGCTTTAGAAGGCCTAACATCGGAAGAAGTGGATATTTCGGAAGTTAACAGAAAAGTAACCAAAGCTCTAATGGAAACAGCAACAAAATTAGCTGGGTCTAAGAACAAGTTGCATGTGAACAAATTATCAGGAAAAACCAAAATGTTGATGCAAAAAAGAAGAGAGATGAGGACAACTAAAGATGTGACTTCCAAAGTGGAATATATAGAGCTATGCAAGACAACACGAAAAAGTATCACTGAAGATGTAAGGAAATTCAACTGTGAGCTAGTGAGGAAAGCAATTGAAAACAACCAAAGCCTAAAGATAGCAAAGGGACATCTCAGTAAGGGAAGAAAAACAGATTATGGCTCTGAGAAAAGAAGATGGTTCTATAACAAGAAATAGAGGCGAAATTTTGACAAGAGTGAAAGATTTCTACTCCAAATTATATGAAAGGGATGATACATGTACTCCAGACATCATGAAAGGTACCAGAGTTCTTCCAGTCCTCCCAGCAGAAGTTGCTCATGCAATCAAGAACATGAAGCGGGGGAAAGCTCCAGGAGAAGATGGAATTACTATAGACATCATACAAGAAGCAAGTGGAGAAATTGAAACAGTACTCGCCCAAATTTTCACTCGATGCCTTAATGAAGGGAAGATTCCTGAGGATTGGAACAATGCTACAATGATCCTGCTACATAAAAAAGGTGACATTGAGGATCTCAGGAACTACAGACCTATCAGCCTCCTATCAGTGGTTTATAAAATCTTCACTAAAGTTCTTTCACACCGCTTGAAGGTAACACTGGACATGGCTCAACCGAGAGAACAAGCTGGATTCAGGAGTGGCTACAGCACAATAGATCATATCCACGTACTGAGAGAACTAATTGAAAGAACGAGGGAATATGAACTTCCATTGTGCATGGCTTTTATCGATTATGAAAAAGCCTTTGATTCGGTGAAACCATCAGCAGTTACCACGGCTCTGAAATCCTGCGGTATTGAAGATGCATACATTAATATTATTAATAACATCTATGAAAATGCAAGTGCAAAGATTCGGCTGTTTGAAAATACAACACACATAAAAATTGAAAGGAGTGAGACAAGGTGACACCATATCTCCGAAGCTCTTTAATGCCACATTGGAAAATGTCTTTCAATCACTGAACTGGGAAAACAAAGGGATAAAGATTAATGGAGATTATCTAACCCACCTTCGTTTTGCTGATGACGTAGTCATTTTTGCAACTACCCCATCAGAGCTGCAGAGTATGATCCAGGAACTTGCTGACAAGAGTAAAGAAGTGGGATTAAAAATGAACTTTCAGAAGACAAAAGTGATGTTCAATGCTTTTACAAGAAATGAAGATTTATCGATTGATGGAGAAAAACTGGAGATAACAGATACGTATGTTTATCTTGGACAGCAGATATCAAATGAGGGTCACATTGATGAAGAAATTAATCGGCGTACAAAACTTGCCTGGAGAGCTTTTGGAAGAAACAGCATAATTTTCAAGAGCAATATGCCATTATGTCTTAAAAGAAAAGTGTTTGATCAATGCATCCTTCCAGTGCTTACGTATGGTGCAGAGACGTGGACCTTAACTAAAAGAGACATACAAAGGCTGCAGACAACTGAAAGAAGCATGGAGAGGTGCATGCTTGGTATAACCAGGAGAGATAAGAAGAGGAACTCGTGGATCCGAAAAATGACGAGAGTGGAAGACATCATGATCAGAGTTAAATCCCTGAAATGGCAATGGGCTGGACATACTGCCAGAAGGACAGACCATAGATGGACAGCCGAAATTTTAGATTGGATTCCAAGGGACAGGAAAAGACCCAGAAAAAGACCACATGGGAGATGGGTGGATGAAATTCGTAAATATGCGGGAGTGACATGGAGGAGACTGGCACAAGACAGACCGTTGTGGAGGAAACTTGGGGAGACCTTCGTCCAGCAGTGGATTGATAGTGGTTGACAATGATGATGATGATGATATATATGACCATACCTGCTCTTCGATAAAAGAAAGCCTTTTTCAAATCGTGCTCTCAGAAGTAGAGATATCGACAAATTAAGCTCCCCGGGCAGAAAAACTATGCATTATTTTAAGCAACAGGTGTTCTCAAAACGTTTTCCGAGGTGAGCGGTATCGGTCTCCACGAAAGAATTTTTTCACTGCAGTTTTCAGAAGCTCAGATTTTACTGCAAATATATCAGAAACAGAAATAAACACTTATGCCTACTGGTATCCAATCGTTTCCACAACTTAGTAATTATATGTTGAACATTTTCCTCCAGGAGCTCTATCCGATGCAGAAAGAATTTTTCCAATGGGACTTTTAGAAGCAGAGATATCCAGGAAATCGCAATTTACCTTTACGCCCCTAGCGGAAAAACTATGCATTACTTGAAAAAGAAACTGTACCCAAAATGTTCATCGTCATAAATGGCATCGAAAGGAAGAAAGATTTTTCTCAATCAAGTATTTAGAAGCAAATATATGGAATAAAATGTATTTTAAATTCGACAGCATCTGCATTCACGTCCCCTAGCAGCAAGATTATGCATAGGAAATATTCTGAAAACAAGGACCATCGTTCTCACATTTCAAGCTTTCCAATGCAAAAAGAATTTTTCAAATCGAACTAATAGTTGTAGAGATACGGTGTGCACACGCGGACGAACAAAGTGGTACTATAAGCACGTACTTTTTTTACAAAAGACGTGCTAAAGAAATTATGAAAGTATATCTGAAAGGGTGATATAGTACAATTATTGTACGCACATTGATATAGCAGAACGTTTCATATGGAAAGTACTCTTGCATTATTCATTTGACGAGAAATTTTGTTAACAACACACTAGCCCAAAAAAGGCGAACCTTTATTTAGGGCCAGCTTTGTTGCGAACGACAGCAGGTATGTGACGCGACATGGACTCTAAATGGTTGAGTTCATTTTGGTCCAAAGATAGCCCTTCTCGCAACAAAATATCGCTCAGCTTCGTCAGTTTGGGCAGAAGAGGACATCAACGCCGAAAAGCTCTTTTCAGCATGTTCACACATTTTCAGTAGGGTTGAGATCAGAAGACTGTGCAGTCCAAGACAGATGGTAGAAGTTTTTTCATGCTCATAAATTGATTTGTGCACGACCAACTCTGGGGTGATGAGCTGTTGCACTTCCATCCAAAAAGAAACCCACCCATAAAGGAAAATGGTGTAGCATTGCAATGTGATGTGTTACCTGGATGTCATCCTGTTTTCCATTAGTATCCGTGGACCCAATCCACGGAACATTCCGCATAACATGGTTGTAACGTACTCTGTGACATGACGTAGAAGACGTGCTACTGAGGTGACGCATGAGTCAAATCGACAATAAGGCAGCGATAAGCTTGCGGATGTAGTTCAGTTGGGACAACAGCCACCTCCGGAGTAGGAAGACGTGTTTTGATATCTACCACCGGCAAAAGGTATATATGTTATGTGGCGCCCGAACGAGAATAATGAAGTGATTGTACCAAACAGTACTCTCTCTCTAAACAGTACTACCTATACAATCAAAAAATGAACTCACATCTTCAGCTTTCCATTACGTCATTACTCTTTGACCTGTTGTCAGGCTGCAGAACATAAATTCATCGAGAAAGAAGATGCAGCTTTCAGATGCAAAAGGTTAACGAGAATAAACCAAAACTTACATAAGAAGACATGAACTAAACAAGAAGTTTACACTGAAGAGCAATTGAATTAGAGACAGCTGGCGTTATGCAAATGTGGCGCTGTGGGCAGCCCTGTAAACGGAAACGGCATGACGTATGCAGCTATCCGACAATATAAGGAGTGATGCGACGGGAATCAGTAAGAGTCGGACGCACTATGGGTAAGACGAAGGACTTGATCGTGGGCAAATTGTCGGGGCCCGACGAATGGGTAACTTCATCTCGGAAGTGGTGCAGGCACTGGGATTTTCACGAGCCACTGTGTCCCAGGTGCACCGTGAGTATATCGAATCCGGTAAAACCATCCCTGCAAGGGCCAACTGCTGTGGACAACAGCGTGTGGATGAGCGGGGTCATCGTCGGCTAGCTCGCATTGTAACAGCGGATAGACGTGCCACAGTGCAAGAAATCACTCTGCAATTTAACGCTGGTGCACAAAAACGCGTAAGCAGCCACACCATCCAGAACCATCTCCTCGCTATGGGGTACACAAGCCATCGTCCCACGAGGGTACCGCTGCTGACCGCACATCACAGGGTGCAAAGATTAGCATGGGCGCAGGAACATCGCCACCGGACCCTAGACATGTGGGAAAATGTTGCCTGGACTGATGAGTCGAGATTCACGTTGGCACATGCGGATGGATGGCAGGATACGAGTACGGCGCAAACCACATAAAGCGATGGATCCTTCTTGCCAGTAGGTTGCTCTTCAAGCTTGTGGGGTGTCATTCTCGCCTGGGGACTGTTTACGTGGACTAAAATGAGACCCTTGGTACATGTGATATCGTCCCTCACAGGTCAACGTTACCGGGATATCCTGGACGACCATTTGCTCCCGTTTGTGCGTCTTCAACATCCCACTGGAGACCTTATCCTGCAACAAGACAATGCACCGTGCCATCGCTCCCGAATTGTATCCGAATGGTTGGATGAACACTCCATCGACGTGACCTCGTTTCCTTGGCCAGCTAGGTCACCTGACCTCAATCCCATCGAGCACATCTGGGATGCCATCGAGAGAGATGTTCGAGGCTCTGACCCCCTCCATCAAATCTTCGTTAAATGTAGGAGCTTGTTCAGGGGTCGTGGGTCCGTATGGCTTCCCAACGCTTCCGGTGTCTTATCGAGTCCATGCCGAGACGAATCGCCGCCATCATCAGGGCGAAAGGTGGTGCTACACGTTACTAGACAGGTATCTCTAATTCAATTGCTTTTCAGTGTAGATTAGAGTATACGTCACATGGTGCAACCTCCTGATGCTTGGATATTGCTCGTATGGCATGACAGATCCATCGCTTCGTTAGATTCTCGGCACACTCTCTGCCGGCCATCAATGCAAAACAATGTACAGCGTGATTCATCTGACCACACCACTTTCTCTATTGTTTTACTGTCCATTCACGGTGTTCTCGGCGCAACTGCAAGCGGATTTTCCTGTTTCTTCCTGAAGCAAGTTGTTTCAAAATCGGCAACGACTTTCAAGACCGAATTTCTTTAAATTCCACATGGTTCTGACCGAAATGGTTGCTCAAAACAATTCTTTTCTTTCTCTCATCGCAGTAGTATCATAAACCTGCCGATGATGATAAGCACTCGCTATCGCTACTAGTCCTTTATTCTCTGCTCCATGACCTAAGATATGATGTGAACGAACCAGTCCTCATGACGTGGAACACCATGACACTGGGTAGAAGCAAATGACTCAAAAAAATCTTCTCCCTCCTTTCTCAGGTTAGTCGTCGTTCTTATAGCCCTTTCAGTAGATTTTTTTTAATTGAAGGTTTAACGACCACCGTGAGCAACTCAATGGACTATAAGCAGTCGCTCGTCCCTAATTTAGGGTCACTGGTTCGAGGGAAGGGAGAGAGCCAGTGCCGTAAGACAAATACAACATCCATGCCACACCGGGATTTGAACCCGGACCCCTTATGGACGAATGATCAGCAGCCATCGCTTAGACCACTGAGCCACTGGGGCGGCCTTTCAAAAGGTAATCAGTCTGGACGGATTAGTGTCAATCATTCCCCTAAACAGATCGTTGAATAGCAAAGCTAATGGGAAATCTTTTTTTTTTTTTTTTTTTAGTTGGAGGTTTAACGACCACCGTGAGCAACTCAATGGGCTATAAGCAGTCGCTCGTCCCTAATTTAGGGTCACTGGTTCCAGGGAAGGGAGAGAGCCAGTGCCGTAAGACAAACACAACATCCATGCCTGACCGGGATTCGAACCCGGACCCCTTACGGACGAATGATCATAGGCCAGCGCCTTAGACCACTGCGCCACCAGGGCGGCAATGGGAAATCAACAGCTTCTGATGCGCAAATTCACACGTTCCAGCCGCGTTCAGCCCACCTCTTAGACACTTCATTCCAGCTGATTTCAGGCCATTTTGCTAACTCCGAGTTTATTCGTTCCAGCTGTTTAAAGGGTTAAATCTAATTTTCCAGTCACCTTCATGCTATTTATATATGGAAAATCCACTTACCTTCCAGTCTTCAAACATATTTGAAATGTTTGCTTTTAAGAAACCAGTTATTTCCTATTGTCTTGTTAATCGTGGCTCCGCCGCCCCGGTGGCGCAGTGGTCTAAGCGCTGGCTTCTGATCATTCGTCCGTAAGGGGTCCGGGTTCGAATCCCGGTCAGGCATGGATGTTGTGTTTGTCTTACGGCACTGACTCTCTCCCTTCCCTGGAACCAGTGACCCTAAATTAGGGACGGGCGACTGCTTATAGCCCATTGAGTTGCTCACGGTGGTCGTTAAACCTCCAATCAAAAAAAAAAAAAAAAAAAAAATCGTGGCTCCCGCTAAACAAGTGGCTACAGTTAGATCTTATTCGAATGCCGACAGATTCTGCGATTTTTCCCATGTTTGCAAGAGCTAACGCAGCCCATTGATCTGTGCGATCTTTATAAATGGCAAGGCAAAACGTCATCAGCCCATGTGACTGTTACATTTTCACTTACTTGCGTTTATTGTGCCTGACTGCCTTAACAGGAATCGTAGAATTATGCTCAGAAAATTGCAACTGGTAACCATTCTGGAATCGCGAAGTAAACATTCGTAAGCTATTTTGTATACATCAAAGTCTTATTTCTTCGTACTACCAGTTTGTTCGGGAAGTAAGTGATCGCTTTCAATTTAGTATAATTTCTGTAATAGCGAAGCAATAGTCACAATATTTGAGGTAGTTGCCCTTATTATCAATAATAAGTTCCCAAACAGTTCACGAACACCATTAAACGTACCGGTATGAGTAAGTCGGTGTAAAATGTATGTGGTTCAGAAATAGCAATCCTCTGTTGTTGTAGCAAGTGCCAGACACCTCCTTTTTCAAATGGCCTGAACAGTTGAAATTATACGGGTTTCTTTCCAGTGAATACTGTGAGTGAAGCAGCTCCACCCAAATGTTCTTTTCAATGAACAGCCCAACAATCGTGCGGCCGTGCGTTGTCGTGTGCGGGGATAGGTAGCTGTACGCAGTGCCTATGCCAGAATATGTTCTTCTAGAAATTACTTATACCGCTATGATGTCATGGAGATGTTCTCATCATACGTCTTTCAAGAAGTCACGGCGCGACCGTCTATGCCAACGACCAGTAAGATTTTACGCTCATGCAACTCTGCAAAGGGAAAAGAGGCCACGGAAAAGCGGGTTCAACTCATAAACGCGATTGATGTCGTTGCCTGGGTGCGTAAAATTCCACCCAACTGTCATCTAAGCTGAGAAATCTCGTGAGCACCCAACTATTGCGACAATATTCCGCAAGATTACTCCATGCAATTTCGTAGCGTAGCTCTTACTCTTTCGTGGTTAGTGTGTGCGGTATCCAAGTTGCTATTTTTCTCATTAGGCCTAAATCTTCCATGGGTACGGTATACGTATACCGTTATGTGAGGGGCATTTAGTTGTGTGGAAAATTCATTGGCACTGACCCTTCACGACTGTTGTAAGATGTCTTTGATGCGTCACTTGGCTATAATGTCGTAGCGCAACTCTTACTCTTTCGTGGTTAGTGTGTGCGGTACCAAGTCGCTACTTTTCTCATTACGTCTACATCTTCCATCGGCATGGTATATGTATACCGTTCTGTGAGGGACACTCAGTTGTGTGGAAAAGTCATTGACACTGACCCTTCGCGACTGTTGTGAGACCGGTACCAAGTTAGTGTGTGCTTTATGGTTGTTTTTTAAATTACGTGTGTGTAGTTTTTAAAATGTAAATAAATAACATCCTTTATTTAGTATCTGATGAGTTTTTATCGTGCTCAGACAGCTGTATTTTTCTTTTAGTTGTGAGACCTCTTGGCTGCAATGTCGTAGCGCAGCTCTTACTCTTTCGTGGTTAGTGTGTGCGGTATCCAAGTCGCCAATTTTCTCATTAGGCCTAAATCTTCAATCGGCACGGTATACGTATACCGTTGTGTGAGGGGCACTCATTTGTGTAAAAAAGTCATTGAAACTGACCCTTCACGACTGTTGTAAGACCTCTTGGATGCGTCACTTGGCTTCTTGTCCAGAAGTCAATATCGGTCAACCCTATCTTGGAGCATCATTGGGGGATATCCTGTAGTTTTTACATCTTTTCATCCAATTGTGCACCGTCGTTTTCTTAAGAGTATTTTTTTATTGGAGGTTTAACGACCACCGTGAGCAACTCAGTCCCGTCCCTAGTTTAAGGACCACAGGTTCCAGGGAAGGGAGAGAGCCAGCGCCGTAAGACAAACACAACAGCCATGCCTCACCGGGACTCGAACCCGAACCTATCTCGGAAGAATGATTAGAAGCCTTTGCTTAGACCACTTGGCCACCGGAGCGACACGTGCATTTTAACCTTCCGCTGTCCGCAGAAAAAATTGTACCATGCCCTCTGAATTCTTCAATAAGACACAAAACTTCAAAAAAGCACGCTGTTCTTCCGCTGTCAGTGATTGTCTCAGCTGCTCCATTGTTATTACAACTTTCACTAAGCAATCGGTTGGTACAGACTACGCAATCGCTAGGCATCGCCTTTGTTGTCACTTCAGATTTCCGAAATGTAGGCTGATGAAAGTGTTCGTCTACCTCCCGAATGATTTAACAGATCACACCTTGCTTTTGAATCATTCCCGGCACTATTGAAATGCAATGAGCGAGAAGACCTACTAGGCACTTCATCTGCTATCTTCCTGGCGATTTAGTGTCAGAAAAGAAAATGGATGGTCGCGTATAAGGATAGTATAGCATTTCCGCCAAGTTCTGTGTTCAGAGTTTGCTGCTATAAGTACAAAGCAAAATACAGAATACTAACTTTCATTCTTTTCGTGGACTAGTTAACGTGATTCATAAGCATCGCAGATTACGAAGAGTCAGCCATACATAATTTAGAACTGTGGGCTTCAGGTAGGAAAGAAAGATCTACAGTAGATCGAGGGGAGCAAACACAACACCCAGTAAAATTTAAACCCAGTCCTCAAAGCAACAAGCCAGCTTCAAAACCCTCCGTCGCCGCTTAGCAACTTTCGTCCTGTTAAACAAGTATTGATGTGCTCTATGGCAATGCTTCAGTTTACTTTTTTGTTTGTTTTGTGAGCAACTCTGAGGACTCTAAGCAGTTGCCTTTCCAGCGATGTGGGACAAGCGAACTAAGGTCCAGTGTTCCACCCAACTGTCATCTAAGCTGAGAAATCTCGTGAGCACCCAACTATTGCGACAATATTCCGCAAGATTACTCCATGCAATTTCGTAGCGTAGCTCTTACTCTTTCGTGGTTAGTGTGTGCGACAAGTAAACTGCCCATACCTCATCAGGACTCGAACTCTCGCCCATATTGCGCAACTAGCTCTGATCACTCGGCCGTATCACACCCCTCTGAACACTCGGCCACCTGGGTGGAGTTTAGTGCCCACTCCAAAGGATAAACAAAAAAATGACCCTGAATTCTTGGGTGTAATTAATGCATCTCTCGAATACTTTCCTCCACAGAAATAAGTTTTCTACTCAGATTTTTAGAATCAGAAAAGTTCAGCAAAGTTGGAAATGCATTTCCGCCTTACAGCAAAAAAAACTGCGCCTTATTTGAAGAGAAAAATTTCCGCAGTGTTCTTCGTAGTGAATGGAACCAGTACAAAAGGAATTTTTTAAACATGATTCCTTGAATTCATAAAACATTTGCAAGTAGAATTAGCTATTTGCACTCTTTAGCGATAGAAATGCGCTCTCGGAAAAATCATGAACAATATGCAAAATCTTCCTCTTAGCAGAACATATCCCAAGCGAAAGGAATTTTCGAAATCGAACAATAGAACCCAGCAAAAACACAAGTGCTGAGAAACTGCTGGCCACCAGCTGGCACTGATGGGTCACTTCTGGCTGAAATCTGCCGCTCACTGCCCGGTAGCGGTCCGTTGGTGGCAGCGCTATCAGTTGGGGAGACATTGATGGCCCTGCAGCATCGCCGTGAATTGTGGGCCTCCGAGCAAGTGCCACTAGTGGCCCGTTGCTGGCAATCGATGCAATCCCAACACCAAGGGGAAGCAACTGATCATTCGCACGGAAGGGGTCCGTTGTGGCTTTGGAAAACTGTTGTTATCCTTTATTTTGTTATGGCAACTACTAGGGAATTGGCGGACAAGATTCGGCAAGCCATCAGTTACGTCACGTGATCGCCGGCTGTCACTGCCGGGAAAGTAGCGGACCACATTAGGCTAGCCATCATTTCTGGCACGTGCTTGCAGGGCCACTAAATGGCCATTTATGGCAGCTACTGCCTGTGATGGATAAATGATGTCCCTGTTGTGGCATATGATAACTGATGCGGGTGCCTGCTGTTGGCCTGAACTGCTGTCCCTTCTGTTTGCCGCCCGGACATTTTTTCACGGTTCGGCAGCGGCAACATTGTGCTGGGCCATTGCTGGCAGTGCTGGCACAGCAAGACTGTTTTTGCTGGGAAGAAGAAGAGATACAAAAATGTAATGTAACTTCAAGCCCTTAGTCAGAAAGTTATCAGTTATTTAAAAAATAAAATGACGCATAAAGCTTTCCACAGTGCAGTAATACTTAGAATCGGAAATACACTATCTACCAACAAGTAATTGGACACCTGTGATAGCAAAGGAAAACGAAGTTTATTCACCTTCAGTAGTTGGTGCAGCCTCCACGAGCGGCAATTACAGCTGCGACCCTCCGGGGCATACTCTCAACCAGGCGTTGTACGACGGCTAGCGATATTTTCTTCCACTAGGCTTGGAGAAGACAGGTCAGTTCCTTCACCGATTTCGGACGGTGGGGACACCCCTTAAGTCGACGCTCCAACTCGTCCCAGAGGTGCTCAATAGGATTAAGGTTCGGGCTCTGCGCAGGCCAATCCATTCGATTAACCCCATTGTCACCATACCAAGCCTTGGTGGACCTTGCAACATGACAGGTGGCATTGTCATCCTGAAAGTAACATGGGTCCACCCCGTAAAACTGCCACAACGTAGGAAGCGCATGGTCATCCAAAATAGTGCAGTAGGTCTCGGCATTGAGTCTACCAGGAATTGCGACCAAGGGTCCCGTGCCATACCAGGAGAAACACCCCCATAGCATAATTCCACCGCCGCCGAACTTCACAGTTGGCACAATACATTCCGGCAGGAGGCGTTCTCCAGGCAGACGCCAAACCCAGACCTTGCCATCCGAACGGTAGATGGTGAACCTTGATTCGTCGATCCAGAGAAGAACCTGTTTCCACTGTTCAACGGTCCACTGTCGACGTTCTTTGCACCACGTTAGCCGAGCAGCGCTATTGGACTTGGTGATCAAAGGCTTGTGGGTGGCAGCACGTCCATGATAACCGAGCAGATGGGCTTACTTACGGATGTTATTCATCGAAAGAACACTCCCGGATTCCTGTTGAAACTCCTCTGGGATGTGGCCCATCGATTTGATGCGGTTCTTCCGAATTTCTCTGGCCATCACCAGTCTGTCTCTAACTCCAAGTTTTGTGGGTCTGCCGTGTCAGGGCACATTCCGACAGTCACCTCTCATCTTCCACTTGCCAATCACGTAAGCCACTGTCGATTTAGGGTACTTCAACTCGCTGGATATGTCACGTATGGATCGGCCATTTCTGTGATACCCGACGATTACACCTTTCTCGAAATCAGAGAGTTCCGAACTGCGTGGCATCTTGCATGCGACTGGTTGCGTTGTTGTTTCCCACACGATATTTAACGGCGGCGGCCGTGACGTCTATCAGGACCGCAGATATCGTCGATTGCAGGGGTGTCCAATTACTTGTTGGTAGATAGTTTACATTCAATCGGAGTTTCAGAATTGGGAATACACTCAATCTTATTTTTAGTATCGTAAATGTACTTTCAAATATAAATGTATACTGACATTCTCTGGAATCAGAACTGCGTATTATGAAAAAATAGAAAATACAGTAAAATCTGTCTAAGACGGAATCTCACGGGACAGGAAAAAAATCCATCTTAACGCAGATTCCTTTACAGCATCGCGTGAACCTGACAAGGGACCTTCACGATTTTGTGAATTCATTCGTTGAAAATGCATAGCACCAATCGATAGAGCATGTTAAGGAACCTCTAAAGAGACAACATTTATCGGCGCACCGATGATGAGACGAAAGCTACAGATGTTCAAAGTTTACGTAATAACTGGTATTATTGCATTCTCAACGGACATATACATGTTTAATCGCAAATATTGTGTACCGTACGGATGATTTTTTTAATAATAATAAATTATTTTATTTTTGCTATTACATTGTTGGCTTTGTGGATATACATAAATAATTTATATTTCATAAGAACAGCAGGGAAAATCGGGGAAAAGGCCTCGGAGAGTCCTGACAAGCCCTGATTTCCCAAGTAAATAGACAAGTAAACTCACGTTCACAAAACGACAGCACTAATGTTAGATGTTAAATATATTGTAAATAATTTTTTTTAAGTTAATATCATTTATTTAATTATCTTAGCAAGTATTTTTAAGCTTGTTTTTGAATAAATTTAGGTTATTTATTGTGCTTAATCCAACTGGTAGTGTATTCCAGTATTCGGGACCAATATAATTTAAGCCCTGCTTCATCATGAGGTTCAGACAAAAGTGGGATGAACACTGAGCACATTTTAAGAACTGTAGCGCAGTCTCTTCAGTTCGTGTTGACTGCAGCGCCTCCAGTGTGTAAAAAAGACAAATCAAAAGAAAACTTTCGTCGAACTTTGAACTCATTTATCTCCATCCCTATTTACGCTCCGCCGATAAAAATCCTTGTTTTCAACGTTTCTTTAGGTGCTTAAGCCAATGATAACAAGCATTTTCAGTGATCAAATTCACAAAATCGTAAAGGTCCCTTGTGAGAGATAAAATCCTCAACATGCAAATCACTTGTACGGAAATCCTCTTAGAATCTTAAACACTTTTTTAACTACATATATATGTATTTTCTATCCTAAAGTAACATTCTTAAAAACCTAGAAAAAAATATTACTATGAAAGAACTTTGCTGCATCATTCTTTTTCTTATTGGAGACCTAACGACCACATTGAGCAACTCATTAAGCTATAAGCAGTCTCCGTCCCTATTTTAGAGGCACTGGTCCCAGGGAAGGGAGAGAGTCAGTGCCGTAAGACAAGCACAATATCCATGCCTCAACGGGCGATTCGAACCCGAACCTATCCCAGACGAATGTCCAGAAGCAAGCGCTTCGACCATTACGCCAGCGGGGAGGCCATCATTTCTTTATAACTCGTGGGGAAAATGCAAATAGTCATCGTTAAGGAAGACCTCAAGGGAAAATCTATCACACATCTGCAATGTTAATTAGTTTTATACGCCTTTTCTCAAAGACGAAGCATTCTGGTCTTCAAAATTTTGAAAACTTTGTCAGAATTAATTTTCAAAATTTAATTTATTTCAATCAAAAAGTGTTCAGATTTCGCCCCGATTGAGATAATTTGAATTTTGAGAGACTTTGACATTTTTGGCGAAGTCTAGTACAGACGAGCTTATGCAAAATACATAGCAACGTCACCTATGCGCGTACTCGGTTGCACCCGCCAGTGCGTATATAAAGCGATAGACATCTTTGCCAGCTGTCAGAGCTATTTTCGGCATGAGAATGACAAGTAATAACGATTTAAGCAATTTTCAACGCGGTATCATAGTTGGCACTCGTGAGATGGGCCATAGTATTTCGGAGGTAGAAACGAAGTTCGGATTTTTTTTTTTTTTTTTTGATTGGAGGTTTAACGACCACCGTGAGCAACTCAAATGGGCTATAAGCAGTCGCCCGTCCCTAATTTAGGGTCACTGGTTCCAGGGAAGGGAGAGAGCCAGTGCCGTAAGACAAACACAACATCCATGCCTGACCGGGATTCGAACCCGGACCCCTTACGGACGAATGATCAGAGGCCAACGCCTTAGACCACTGCGCCACCGGGGCGGCAAGTTCGGATTTTCACGGACAACCATTGCAAGGGTGTACCGTGACTACAAGAATTCCGACAAAACCTCCAACCTACGATACCAGTGTGCCCGTAAAAGAAATTGGGTGAACGTGACCATCGTCGGCTGTTAAGAATCATTTCACGCGATAGGCGTGCAACACTCTCGCGGGTATCATCGGAATTCAATGCTGGAGCCTCAACAAGCATCAGCGTCGGAACTGTGCAACGTAGCCTGCACGATATGGGCTTCAGGAGCCGACGCCTAAATCGAGTCCCTATGATGGGTGCACGACACAGAGCTATACGCCTCGCTTGGGCACGGCAACACCGCCACTGGACTAGAAACAAGTAGCCTGTTGTGACGAGTCGTGTTTCCAACTGTATCGGGCAGATGGAAGGATTCGTGTGTGGCGCAAACCCCATGAAGCCATGGATCCCGCCTGTCAACAGGGAACTGTACCGGCTGGTGGGGGATCCGTAATGGCATGGGGTGTGTTTAGCTGGACTTCTCTGGGACCTCTGGTACGTTTACAAACGTCTGTGATCGGCCATCGCTATGTGCGCATCCTTTCTGACGAGGTACACCCGTTCATGTCCTGCATTTATGCTGATGGGTTGGGCCTGTTCCAACAGGACAATGCACTTCCACACTAGTGTCGGAACGCCACATTATGGTTAAAAGAGCATTCATCTGAGTTTGGGGTGTTGCCATTCCCACACAAGTCCCCAGATCTGAACGTGATAGAACACATTTGGGATGCCATGCAAGGCGCTATCGAACACAGGAATCCGAGACCTCGGAATACACCCGAATTGTGGTACGTTCTGCAAGACGTTTGGTGTGCATTGCCTACTGAATATTTCCAGAAGCTAGTGGAGTCCATGCCCCGTCGTATTTCTGCAGTCCTGCGCTCCCGTGGGGGGACCTACCAAGTATTAGACTGGTGTACCAGTTTTTCTGGAACTTCAGTGTACATTATATTTTCAAAAGTATTCGGACACCACAATGTTTTGGGACAAATGGCTTTATTATGGCTATTAGCAGTTAGTCGGACAGCCTTTTTCTTGTATGACAGTATCAACACGTCGAGGCATACTCTCAACCAATTTCCAGTAGGTTTCGACAGGAATGGCTCGCCATTCGTCCTGCAAATTTGCTGACAGTGTGGAGAGCGAAGAGAGTCATTGTGGCCGATTTCGTATCCGTCGCTCCAGTTCATCCCAGAGGTGTCCTATGGGATTAAGGTTGAGCAGGCCAGTCTAACAATTCCATCTCATTTTCAAGAAACCAGTCATGCACACGCCGTGAAGTGTGGCAGGGAGCTCTATCGTATTTGAAGAGACAACAGTCATTTCCATAATATTGCCACATTATTGGTAGGGCAGCATTATCCAGAACGTCGTAGTACACTTCAGAGTTCATGTTTTGTGGTATAATAACCAACGGGACGAGTCCCATACACGGAATAACAACTCCATACCATGGTAGAACCTCTGCCAAACTTAACAGTTGGAAGAATACAGTCCGACGAAAATCGTTCGCCGGGCTGTCGCCAAATCCAAACACACCCATCAGTTTGGAAGAGTGAAAAGCGTGACTCATCGCTCCAAAGAACATCTTTCCAGTCGCCCACAGTCCAGGAACGACGGGAGACACACCACTCCAAACGGCGCTTCGCATTCACGGTTGTGATGTGTAGCTTGTGCGCCGCTGCTCTGTCATGATGACTGACGCTGAGCAACTCTCTGCGGATAGTAATGGCACTAACCGAGCCATTACAAGCATTTCCTACTTCAGCAGTGATGGAACCGGCAGAGGAAGAACGGGATTTCTTAACATTTCTTACCATGGCTCTTCTGTCACGTTCCGTCAGTTTGTGAGGTCTTCTTGGACGGGTGTTTTTTCAGTTGCACCGTTCTACTTCTATCTTTTTTTTTTTATTGGAGGTTTAACGACCACCGTGAGCAACTCAATGGGCTATAAGCAGTCACCCGTCCCTAATTTAGGGTCACTGGTTCCAGGGAAGGGAGAGAGCCAGTGCCGTAAGACAAACACAACATCCATGCCTGACCGGGATTCGAACCCGGACCTCTTACGGACGAATGATCAGAGGCCAGCGCCTTAGACCACTGCGCCACCGAGGCGGCCTTCTATCTTTTCACGCCATCACTTACAGTCGATTTTGGTATGTGTAGTTTAGCTGCAATGCTCTGTATGAAAACGTTACTCAAATGACATTTTATGACCAGCACACACTGGAACTTGGAAAGTTCACGTCCACGCGGCATATCCGCTTCAAAGTTGCTGATAACATGGTAGAAGATCAGAGTATTTTATAGGTACCTCCCCACTCACAGGGCACCTTGCTACGCAGTCGTTCTTTGCTCTAATGCAAATATTTGGTAGTGTCCGAAAACTTTTCATAATACAGATAGTGTATTAGCTAAGGACTTTATTTATTTGCGCTCAAAATTTTAAATACAAGAACGCAATAGTCTTTCAGAAAATGTTTTTAGAGCGAGTGAACTTGGCAGGTATAGGATAGTTTTTCCCCTTGAGGTCCCCCTAAGCTTACAAAATTTTAATTTTTTTCCCCTTAGATTGGGACTTAATGGCCACAATTAGCATGAAATGCTACAAGCAGTGGTTCGACCCTAATTAAGGGCCGCTGGTTCCTGGTAGGGGAAAGGGCTGGCGCGGTAGTGTAGGAGCGTCACTATGCCCCTATCTGAGCTTGTGCCTGGCCCACATCACGGAACGACTAACCAGACACCAGCGCCTTTGATCCCCAGGCCACTTGGGCGGTGACCTTATTATTCAAAATAGTCTTTCAGAAAATGTTTTTATAATAGTCTTTCAGAAAATGTTATAGTCTTTCAGAAAATGTTGCAATAGTCTTTCAGAAAATGTTTTTAGAGCGAGTGAACTTGGCAGGTATAGGATAGTTTTTCCCCTTGAGGTCCCCCTAAGCTTACAAAATTTTTATTTTTTTCCCCTTAGATTGGGACTTAATGGCCACAATTAGCATGAAATGCTACAAGCAGTGGTTCGACCCTAATTAAGGGCCGCTGGTTCCTGGTAGGGGAAAGGGCTGGCGCGGTAGTGTAGGAGCGTCACTATGCCCCTATCTGAGCTTGTGCCTGGCCCACATCACGGAACGACTAACCAGACACCAGCGCCTTTGATCCCCAGGCCACTTGGGCGGTGACCTTATTATTCGCAGAGCATTTTTCTTATACAGTCATTTGCAAAAGTTTAAGACCACCTGTTGGTATTAGGAGATTTCTGCCAATTGCGTCAGCTACTGTATGTATTACTCAACTTCTTGTCGGTGTTGCATCATCCTACAGCGGCAGCTGTTGATAGAGTTGGGGCAAGCCTACAAGCGTCAATTTGCTTCAGGTTTTCATGCTGAGAGGTTTTGTACGTATTTTATATGTAGCGAAAAATTGGCAAAAAAGCGTCATTAAGTGTTACTCAGAGGGCACAAATAGTGACTTTATATCATTAAGGATACTCCAAACATGGCATACCAGAAAGGTGAATGTGAGCAAGACTGTTATTCGTAAGACGATCGTGAATATCGAGATACAGGTGAATTTAGCGACCAAAAGAGAAGTGGACGTCCAAGAAAAGCAACCTCATGTGATGACAATACCATAAGGCAAATAATTATGCTTTCTCCGAGGAGTTCGTGCAAGAACATCAAGGCCTTTCTATATTCAAAAGGGTCTGATATTAGTATCAGCACTGTTTCCCGACGTCTTATCAAAGATTTTGGATAAACATCTTATAAACCTGCACATAAACCTAGACTAACCTCTGTCATGAAAAAGAAGAGACACCAGTTTGCCAAGCGTCATCAATCGTGGACTGCTGAAAATTGGAGCAAAAGTTCTTTTTTCCGATGAATCAACTGTACGTCAATTTGAATCAAGTATAGCACATGTTCGACGGCCAAAAGGCGGAAGGGCTGATGAAAAATGCACCGTTAGCACAGTGAGACATCCCACCCAAGCTCCAATAAGTTTTGGCGGGTGATCAAACTTGTATGTGGTCTCGCGTTGTCGTGATGGAACACAACACCTTTACGATGAACGAGCTCTGGACGTTTCTAGATGGTGGATTTGTTCAAACCGTCCAATTGCCGACAGTACATATTGGAATTGATTGTTTGGTTCCGTGGTAGGAGCACAAAAAACACGACACCTTTAAAATCCCACCACACTGAGACCAGAACCTTCCGCTGATGAATGTCTGCTTTGGATGTCGTTTGAGGCGAAGCAACACGTCGGGACCAAGACCGTTTGCGCAGCACATTGTTGTACACAATCCACTTTTCGTCACCAGTTATCAGTCGCTCCAAAAAAGGATCGTTTTTCTCACGTTTAATAAGCATGTCGCAGATGTTTATACGCGCCGTCAATTGAGCTTCTTTAAGTTCATGAGGAACCCACACATCGAACTTGCTTACGTATCCCAGCTTCTTCATGTGGTCTTGAATACTTGAATGATGGATGTGCAATGTGTCTGCAATCTCTCGTGTCGTGTAACGTGGGTTTGACTCGATCAATGCCTTAATTTGGTCGTCATCAACCTCGTTTGGAATCCCGGACCGAGGAGCATTGTTGAGGTCAAAATCACCATTACGGAATTTTGCGAACCACCGCTGGCACTGACGTTCTTGTAGATCATTATCACCGTACACTTTACGCAACTTTTCACAAGCTTGACGCGCGTTTTTCCCTTTACGGAAGCAAAACAGTAAAATATGGCGAAAATGCACAGTTTGGTTTTTCATCTTCAACTTGATGTCAAATCTCCGCAAATCAACCACATCGCTCAGTATTCCTTTTAGACTGCAGCTAGAACTGGCACCTGTCGAATGCCATAGCGATAACAGAGCTGCGCATGCCTCTAGTACTTCCAAAACTGCCCAACCGCCATCGGGTGCCAAAATACGTCATGACTTTTCCGACAACCCAATACATACTTTTTGGCGTTTAAGACATTAATATTGCAACGACCGTGATTCCATCGCGGACCACCAATGTAACGACCGTGGCCGAGCAATTATTAATTTTTTCCACGGTTATGCGACGTTGTCCTTGGCGCGAAAACTGTAATGTATAGGCACACACTTAAACACTTAGATCAGACAACATTCATCCGAAAAGCGGTCACAAGACTGCTCTGACTTCACATTCAAACAATTTAATCGACTATACAATGACACCGAATTCTAGGCTATGTACATGCAAATCTATTGTTGGTCGAGTGGTCTTTTCTGGCCGAAATTTATTCCCGTTAAAGAGTTTTTCTGTACTTAAATCTTACAGTTCGGTTCTTTAAAAGAAATCTATCAGTTCAGTTCACTACATGAGGTAATTGCCAATTCACAATTTTGTCTCAGTTCTTTAGTCCTTATTTGTTTTTGGCCGTAACTGTAAATAGATAAAAGTACTTACAATTTGGTGGTCACAGTGTTGTATCCAACAAAAGAATATATGCATACGCTGCCCCACAGGATTGGTGACATCACAGTAACCTGCACTCCCACAAATTTTATGTAAAACACTTCAATGATCCCGCTCCTCGCAGCAGCGTTGACCAAGCCTTCATGGGGCATAGTCAGACAAACACACACATAGCTTCACCAGAGAAACTTTCCCTTGCTGTCTCCCACCTTGCGGCGGTGGTTCAAGATAACGCCCAACAGTACGAGGGGGAGGCCCTTAGTAGCACTTTGCGACTCTCAATGCTGTTATACAACGTTAACTGACCTCCTGGACATCTCCGATTCCTTCTGAAGTGACTTTATTTTGAGTGGTGCTAGGTCCTCCAAATTTCAGCTAGAAGATTTCTTTATTCCTTCATTTCACGAGTTGCAGTGCAGTTATCATAATGCCCTGGTATCTCTCCATTCGGCTGGGGCCCAGACTAAGTTTCTAAGTCTCATTCCGTCAGACTCCAAAACAGCAACTAACTTTTTGTTCCTTTGTCGTAAAACGCCGAAGCGAACCGCGGCATCACAAAGACCACAAAGGCACAATGGTTTTTCCTTTCAGGTAAAACTGACGAACACTACAAAAATTCAGCGTGTAAATATGCATAAAGCTGTTCACTGGGTAAGCATTAATAACAATAAAAGATCTTGGAATAGAGCTTATGAACCGGAGCTCCCCTACGACCGGCGATCCGATAACGAAGAGAGAAGAAGGAAAATGTCCTTCACTCTCTTGCTAATTTACAGCAAGTACTGATTAATTAACATTTTGCACGAGATTTCGTACCTTCCCCCTCAGCTCCTCCTACCCTCCCTGTTCTCACTGCACAACTTCCATTCAACTCCTCTCATACTCACTCAACCATTATGACAGCACAAACTGTGTTTTCTTAACTGAGCAAAAGGAAATGAATGTGGGGTGAAAACTTCGGTCTTGTTGTGCTGAGCATACCAGGAGCATAAATTTAGACAATCCCTTTAGCATATTTAGACACGTGGTACCTTCGAGAAAACTCGAAAGGAAGCGAATTCTGTTTTTTTCTTTTTTGAAACACTTTCAGACACACAATAATAGTATCCGTTTTAAAAAGCACTTTGGATCTTACCGGCGTAAAAATTGTCACCATTTCCGCATTAGAAAAATACAGACAGCTGCATACACCTTTCCATAGTAATGTACCTGCCGATTTTGGGGATTACAGAAAATTTCCGTTTTACGCATATTGCCGTCTAAGGTAGATTCACTTTAATACAGATTTCACTGCATGAGGAAAATCTTCATAGATGAAGATATGCAATGAAAAAAAGATTTTTCAAATACGACTTTTAGAAGCAAAAATAACAGGAAAGGAGCTTATACATATTGGGAAAACTATGCGTTACTTAAAGCGGATAATAGACATCTTCACCGTACAGAAAACATCATACAACACAAAAAGAATTATTTCAGTCGAATTTTCAGAAGCGGAGATGCAGAGTCAAAAATAAACACACACTTACTCCACCAGGTGCTAGAACCGTGCATTACGAAAAGTAAAAAATATATGCAAAATATTTCTCGTAATGAATGGTATCCAATATAAGAAGTTTTTAAATCTGACATTGGAAGCAGAGATATCGAGAAAAATTAAACATACATGTACGCCCGTAGCGTTAAAATTGTGAAATATTTTCGGCAAAGAATGAGCATAATGTGCTTTTATCTGGCTTCTCTCTCTCTCTCTCTCTCTCTCTCTCTCTCTCTCTCTCTCTCTCTCTGCCGTTTAAGAAAGTTATTTCACATTTTCGCTATTTTTTAAGTCCGAAGTGTGATGAAAGCCTATAAATTATTATTGCCTTTGTTAATTTATTCCAGAGAGTTATTTGATGTCAGTGAATAAAAAGTGCTTTCGGGTGACCTAACTTTTGTATTAATGGCGCTTGTTCCTTGTTCTCTGATAATCTCAAGCTATATTGCAGTGTGCAGATTCTTGATGACTGTCTTGCCCTTCAAACTGTCAACAGTGGCATGCTTCAGTGGTGTACTTTAAACCATCTCCACCTCAAAATCTTCAAATGTCATCTCATTTCTTTTTCGCGGAAAAGAAAGCCAATTCTTTTTTGCCTACATAGCTAGCAATTATACTCTGAGCCGGACAAATAATGTCGAGGACTTGGAACTTACCTTTGATTCTAACTTGAACTTTAAAAGCCATATCCAAAGAATTCTACGTTCCGTCTACAGATGTGTTGTATTCATTATGCAATTTTCAAAGTGTTTTTCTAATCCTCAGACACTTATTCGCATTTTTATGACTACTGTCAGATCTTCATTAGAGTATGCTTCTCTCATTTGGAGTCCTAGTCTCATAACACACAAAAAATGATATCAAGAAAGTATAAAAAATATTTTACGACATTGTTTTCACAGATACTTAAGTATATATCGCCGATATCCCGACTACTGACCTGTAATTTTTCAAGATTACCTCTCTACGTTCAAGAAGGAAGGCTCTCCAACTCAAGTTTCTGTGCGTTATCACCAATGGAGATATCGATGGCATTTTGATTCAAAACCGATTAAATTTTCATGTGCACCCTCACTAAAGACAAAATGCGGAGTATTTGCTATGCCATTCTGCGGGACTGAAGCTGGGAAAATTTCTCCGTCATGCAAAATGTGTAGACTTCATAGCTCAATTAGGATATTTTTAATGTAAGTTATGATTTCTTTCGTGAAACATGTTTTGAACGATTTTAATTATTACTTTTAATACACAAAGATATTATAACAATATACGTATGTAACTAGATCTAATGTCTATAGGAATATGCTTACAAATAAATAAATAAATAAACATTGCAACATTTTTGTTCTAAGTTGATCTAGGGTATTTTGATAACACTGTTTTGCCCTTTGATTATACGATTTTAGTTAAAGCAACCGAAACCCGTCTTCTTGTAATCGATATAATATTAGTGAATGACTAATGCGTCTGAAAAATCTTCTTGTAATCCATATACCCTATACGGGAAAAGCCTCCGGACACCTCCCTTCCGCAACAAAAATGAAATATTCCAATAGATCACGTGTGCCAGATTTCCTTTAAAACTGCGAGTAGGCTCGGCAGCCGTCGTATATCGTCTACTCGTGAGACATGGACACGCGTGTTGAGCTTATTTACTTACTTCTAACGAGGTGGTATTATAGGGTGCCCTATAAGCAATCTGTCCGTTGCGTGCGATTGCAGAACAATTGCAGTCCCACGGTCAACTGTTCAAGACGCTGTGAATATATTGTGCATAGCGGTGTAAATTGTTGGCACCGTAGCGTAAAGCGAACGCACTCGGCTAGTTATCAAGAGATCTGGGGTTCTATCCCAGTGGTGTCGGAAGAACGATTTTTCAGTCGTTTTGCGTTGTTTATAAAAATAACGTGGATAGAGCGATGACATCGTGTATTTATATGTTCAAGACGTTATTATTCAATGGAAAAAGTGAGGATCTTACGACTGCCAAGAAACATTCAGGAAGCCCTTATAAATTGACGGAAACTGACAAGACAACTGTCTGAAGTGTCGTCTGTGAGTACCGTCATTCCTCTGCACAAATCATCACCAAAGAATTTCAGGATTCAACAGGGGTGAGTGTGTGCACTAGGACAATTAGTAAGGAACTGCACAAGTTAATTTTCCATGACCGAGCTGTAGCGTACAAGCTGTTAATAACTCGTAAGAATGAGAGTAAGCGACTAGCTTGCTGCAAAGCAATCGTCCATGGACCCTGGTCCAGATGAAACGAGTGATATGGAGTGACGAAACACGCTACACCATTTTTAAGTCCCGTGGTCGCTGCTGGATGTGGCGTATACCAGGTGAACGGTATCTACCAGAATGTGTCATCCCAACTGTTAAATTTGTAGGTGGCAGAGTCATCGTTTGGGAATGTTTCTCGTGGTATGGATTCGGTGGTTGTGGACGGAAACATGAACGCCACGAAGTAGGGGGACATTTTAGACAACGCCCCATTGTCTACACCACCAATTTTACGGAGACGGTCCATTCTTGTTTCAGCGAGACAACGCGCCGTGCCATAAAGCACGATCCATTTCGACATGGTTTGAGAACATGGGTGTACAGAATTTGGAGTGGCCAGCTCAAAGCCCTGACCTCAAACTTACAGACGCCCTTCGGGATGAACTTGAACGTCGGATTCGGGCTAGAACGACACGACACGTCCAACTTCTGTGTCTGAACTGACCTCTTCTTTGCGGGAGGAATGGAACAACATACATCGATCCAATTCTCATTGAAATTGTGCCACGGAGACTACACTATGTAATTGTGGCCAAAGGTGGGCCAACTCTTTATTGATTGTGCCATAAATGCAGTATTTTACTATAAAAAGCACTAGTGTTCGGAGAGTTTTTTCCACATAGTGTAATATTACTGAATCTTGATTTATGCATCGAAGTGTCTCACGAAGTTTGTTTTTTTTTTTTTTTTCACATATACATGAACTTATTTTGATTTAATTCCTGAGAATGACTAAATCAATTTCTGTAGTAAAATGATTGTTAAAAAAAACGCCATTTTCAATTAATAAATAGCTGTAAAAATTTGTGAAACGACGTTCGGATTAAATTTCATATGAATTTCTGAAAATAAAGCGACGTAAAAATTTGCAAAAAATCCGAACTGCACACCCAGCTACAATTATCACCTCACACCACTGGTTGTCAATTCTACTGGACACCCCCCCCCCCCCTTCCCTTCTCCCAGCCAGCAGATAAATTGCGAGTATAAAACTCCTTGCAAGGAAAAGTGGCAAAGCAGAATACAACGTTAATGAACTGTAGGAAAAATATCCCTGAAGTTTTTTCTGGTTTATTAACAGCTCACAATTTAGGGACAATTCAAATGCAGCAATGGCATTTTATGGCCTCAGTTAATGAAATACCTGCTGATTTTTCTTATATATGATGAGCGTAGAATTTTATGCGGTTTTTTCTTCATTGGCGTAAGTAATTTTCGCATTATTTCCCAGTCGCGTCTGAGCTATCATAATTTTCTTCTTTATTCTCTATGCCGTTGTTTTTGTGATGTATTTCGTTTTTTGTTTTTTTATTTTGTTTTGTGTGTGTGTGTGTGTGTGTGTGTGTGTGTTTTTTTTTTTGTTATTGTTTTTGTTTTTCGAGAACGCCTGCTTTATGTGCTAATTCAAGAATTCTCATCCAATGCTCAGTGCATCGCATCAAGTTTTAAATTAAGGTATCCAACTACGTTAAAAAGGTCGTTTTGGGCAAAATTTCTCACTTTTTTAATTGTTTAATTTTAAAACCCCATTCTTTAGGATTCCAAAACTGCCTTTGTTTCTTATCTGCGATGAACAGATACAGGTAATTTTAATATCAAAACACAGCTATCAAAAGAACCGCAAGTGACACTTTAAAGGCCGGAAGTTGAGAAATAATTAGGTTTGTGTTACTATATTTGCATAAAATTATAGTTAAAACTAGCAAATATATATTTTTATAAGATTTTACAGATCTGGTAACACTTTGTTTACAATCATTTAATGCAATTTATGTTTACGAAAAAACTTTGTATTTTAAACTTCAAACGCAGTTTTTTTTGTTTTTTTTTTGTTGTTGTTTTTTTGAAGAATGGGATTTTTGTTCTGAACTTTTTACGAAAAAGCTGATAACTGAAAAGGGTATGTAAATAAATTGATGAGACTTGGCATACATCTTTTTCTAGTGTTGTGCACGCAATGAAGTAAAAGATTTGCTCTATGTAAGTTCAAAGTTAAGTTGTAGCTATTTACGTTCAAAATAGAGAAGAAATTGGTTGAAAATTCACACCAATACGTAAATGAATTACTATAACTAAGCTGTGTTTGAAAAAATCCTTTAACTTTTAGTTCATTGCATAGATAATAGTCATACACATATACTGATCAAAAATAGTTATCATACATTCGTAACTTTTTATTTAGAGCGTTTACCGTGAACGACAAATTTCATTAAATTGTTTCAAAAGTTTCCCAATTTCTTGAAAATTTATGCTGATATAATTTCTTTTTTCATCGTTTATGTGTTTTTGTGTGTTAACGTTCCTAAAAACATAATAAAAATGCTCATTCTTGCATTTTTTTTAATTAAAAGTTCCCTGATTGTAGTCGGATATCTTGAACAGATTGAGAGAGAGATAAATTCAGTGTTAAAACAAAGTTTCACTCATGCTGCTCATGCAACTCGGTTTCCTCGAGTGAACGATGAAATAACGTAATTTTCTGATATTCGCAATTATTTAATTTAATTCAAAACCTATAAATGCACTGAAAGCGTTTTGTTCTGGCATCGAAATCAGCAATTAAATCAAATCGCAGAACCACCTTCTTGTTTCCAGAAGCAGCGTATGAAATTTTTACGGGAAAGCGTCTTTTATTTCTATGCTCGCCAAATATAAAAAAAGCACATTCAGCAGAATTCCAAGCTTGCCGAAAGAGCTAGGCAAGTGTTACAACAGCATTTCCGCAAGAGAAAGAGAAAACGCAAATCCCAGCATGGTAAATACATTTATCTCGTGTGGTTTCTGAATTCTTCGGACAACGGAGATCTCTTTGATGGTGGCTGGAATAAACTGCGCAGGCATCCTCTTGATAATGTCCAGAAAATCATTCTTTAGTACACGTGTTTCGTCTCGGAGTTGATCGAACAATTCGAAATACTGAAAACACGTTTGCAGGCCAAAATTGCATCTCTTTTCTTTTTTCGCTTTATAAAGCAAACTCGTAATACTTCCTTCTCGTATGAAATGAAAAAGAAAATTTCTAGGGAAAGGTACTTATTTAAACTTTTCGACATATAGAAATGAACATACCCGCTTATTTCTATATGTCATATGAAATTAACGGGTATGTGCCTTTTTAAAATGTTGACATACTCGTCAATATTTTACCCGTTAATTTTCAAATTATGATGTTAACAAATCGATTTTGTTTTGTTTTCGAGTTATATCTTCCATTGACTGTGTGATATATATTCTGTCATAAATCAGCTTCCATTTGCAGCGGTAGTTCTCAAACTTCTTTATTCTCCGTTTGACATTTGAAATAGCATTCATCTCGGGACCCAGATGGTGACCTAGGAAATCATCGCAGATTTATAACGTAGCTACCTGAGAGCCCGTCTGACGGCGTAAAAGATATGAGGATAAAAAACGTTTAAAAAAGAGCTGGTGGAATTTTAAAATGGCAGAAAATATCTTTTTTTTGAGAAGGGCGTAAAGAAAAACAGAAAGTTTAAAGTATAGAGGGCGAATGGCTTACGATTTTCATACGTTATAGAAAAACGGTGAAATAAATATACGAAGGGCATCCTGAAAGTAATGCCTCGTCCCTCATAAGATTTTTATTTTTAGCAGCAAAAATGGGAAACTTGGTGGCAAAATACTTTGACATGTTGTTAATAATGCTAGCCTATTCAAAGTATTGACCATCACTTTCTATACATTTCCGCCATCTTTGAACCCATTGGTAAAATCCATTTTGAAAATATTTCTGAGGCTGTCGTTTCACCCATGAGGAGTTCATAGCCACTTTAACGTCTGAGGACTGTAGGAGGATTGGGGCATCACCGTCAACCCCATTTCAAGTCTCCATTGAGGTGTGATTACTTGCGTTATCATGGTGTAAAACAACACTATGAAGTGGAATGTCACGTCTTTTCCTTCTGATAGCTTCCTTTAGCTTCTTCAATGTCTGCACATAGTGAGCGCTGTTTATTGTTACACCCAGTTCAAGGAAATCAGTCAAAATGACATCACGTTTGTCCAAGAAAATTGTCACCATCACTTTCCCTGCGGAACGATTTGTTTTCACCTTTTTTTTTGCTGACGTGAAAATGTGCGGGGACATTACATTGACGCACATTTTGTTTCTGAGTCATGAAAGCACAACCAGGTTTCATCCCCCGTCACAACATTAGAGAAAAACACCTCACCCTCCCTCTCATAACAGTCCAAGAGGTTCCGGCACATGTCCACCCTTTGCTCACATTGTTCACGGGTTAGATTTCTTGGGATCGACTTTGAACAGGTTTCATCCCCCGTCACAACATTAGAGAAAAACACCTCACCCTCCCTCTCATAACAGTCCAAGAGGTTCCGGCACGTGTCCACCCTTTGCTCACATTGTTCACGGGTTAGGTTTCTTGGGATCCACTTTGAACAGGTTTCATCCCCCGTCACAACATTAGAGAAAAACACCTCACCCTCCCTCTCATAACAGTCCAAAAGGTTCCGGCACGTGTCCACCCTTTGCTCACATTGTTCACGGGTTAGGTTTCTTGGGATCGACTTTGAACAGGTTTCATCCCCCGTCACAACATTAGAGAAAAACACCTCACCCTCCCTCTCATAACAGTCCAAGAGGTTCCGGCACGTGTTAACCCTTTGCTCACATTGTTCACGGGTTAGGTTTCTTGGGATCCACTTTGAACAGGTTTCATCACCGGCACAACATTAGAGAAAAACACCTCACCCTCCCTCTCATAACAGTCCAAGAGGTTCCCGCACGTGTCCACCTTTTGCTCACATTGTTCACGGGTTAGGTTTCTTGGGATCCACTTTGAACAGGTTTCATCCCCCGTCACAACATTAGAGAAAAACACCTCACCCTCCCTCTCATAACAGTCCAAGAGGTTCCGGCACATGTCCACCCTTTGCTCACATTGTTCACGGGTTAGGTTTCTTGGGATCCACTTTGAACAGGTTTCATCCCCCGTCACAACATTAGAGAAAAACACCTCACCCTCCCTCTCATAACAGTCCAAGAGGTTCCGGCACATGTCGACCCTTTGCTCACATTGTTCACGGGTTAGGTTTCTTGGGATCCACTTTGAACAGGTTTCATCCCCCGTCACAACATTAGAGAAAAACACCTCACCCTCACTCTCATAACCGTCCAAGAGGTTCCGGCACGTGTCCACCCTTTGCTCACATTGTTCACGGGTTAGGTTTCTTGGGATCCACTTTGAACAGGTTTCATCCCCCGTCACAACATTAGAGAAAAACACCTCACCCTCCCTCTCATAACAGTCCAAGAGGTTCCAGCACATGTCCACACTTTGCTCACGATGTTCACGGGTTAGGTTTCTTGGGATCCACTTTGAACAGGTTTCATCACCCGTCACAACATTAGAGAAAAACACCTCACCCTCCCTCTCATAACAGTCCAAGAGGTTCCGGCACATGTCCAACCTTTGCTCACATTGTTCACGGGTTAGGTTTCTTGGGATCCACTTTGAACAGGTTTCATCCCCCGTCACAACATTAGAGAAAAACACCTCACCCTCCCTCTCATAACAGTCCAAGAGGTTCCGGCACGTGTCAACCCTTTGCTCACATTGTTCACGGGTTAGGTTTCTTGGTATCCACTTTGAACAGGTTTCATCCCCCGTCACAACATTAGAGAAAAACACCTCACCCTCCCTCTCATAACAGTCCAAGAGGTTCCAGCACATGTCCACACTTTGCTCACATTGTTCACGGGTTAGGTTTCTAGGGATCCACTTTGAACAGGTTTCATCCCCCGTCACAACATTAGGAAAAACACCTCACCCTCATTCTCATAACAGTCCAAGAGGTTCCGGCACATGTCCACCCTTTGCTCACATTGTTCACGGGTTAGGTTTCTTGGGATCCACTTTGAACAGGTTTCATCCCCCGTCACAACATTAGAGAAAAACACCTCACCCTCCCTCTCATAACCGTCCAAGAGGTTCCGGCACGTGTCCACCCTTTGCTCACATTGTTCACGGGTTAGGTTTCTTGGGATCCACTTTGAACAGGTTTCATCCCCCGTCACAACATTAGAGAAAAACACCTCACCCTCCCTCTCATAACCGTCCAAGAGGTTCCGGCACGTGTCCACCCTTTGCCCACATTGTTCACGGGTTAGGTTTCTTGGGATCCACTTTGAACAGGTTTCATCCCCCGTCACAACATTAGAGAAAAACACCTCACCCTCCCTCTCATAACAGTCCAAGAGGTTCCAGCACATGTCCACACTTTGCTCACATTGTTCACGGGTTAGGTTTCTTGGGATCCACTTTGAACAGGTTTCATCCCCCGTCACAACATTAGAGAAAAGCACCTCACCCTCCCTCTCATACCAGTCCAAGAGGTTCCCGCACATGTCCACCCTTTGCTCACATTGTTCACGGGTTAGGTTTCTTGGGATCCACTTTGAACAGGTTTCATCCCCCGTCAAAACATTAGAGAAAAACACCTCACCCTCCCTCTCATAACAGTCCAAGAGGTTCCGGCACGTGTCCACCTTTTGCTCACATTGTTCACGGGTTAGGTTTCTTGGGATCCACTTTGAACAGGTTTCATCCCCCGTCACAACATTAGAGAAAACACCTCACCCTCCCTCTCATAACAGTCCAAGAGGTTCCAGCACATGTCCACACTTTGCTCACATTGTTCACGGGTTAGGTTTCTAGGGATCCACTTTGAACAGGTTTCATCCCCCGTCACAACATTAGAGAAAAACACCTCACCCTCCCTCTCATAACAGTCCAAGAGGTTCCGGCACATGTCCACCCTTTGCTCACATTGTTCACGGGTTAGGTTTCTTGGGATCCACTTTGAACAGGTTTCATCCCCCGTCACAACATTAGAGAAAAACACCTCACCCTCCCTCTCATAACAGTCCAAGAGGTTCCGGCACATGTCCACCCTTTGCTCACATTGTTCACGGGTTAGGTTTCTTGGGATCCACTTTGAACACGTTTCATCCCCCGTCACAGCATTAGAGAAAAACACCTCACCCTCCCTCTCATAACAGTCCAAGAGGTTCCGGCACGTGTCCACCCTTTGCTCACATTGTTCACGGGTTAGGTTTCTTGGGATCCACTTTGAAAAGGTTTCATCCCCCGTCACAACATTAGAGAAAAACACCTCACCCTCCCTCTCATAACCGTCCAAGAGGTTCCGGCACGTGTCCACCCTTTGCTCACATTGTTCACGGGTTAGGTTTCTTGGGATCCACTTTGAACAGGTTTCATCCCCCGTCACAACATTAGAGAAAAACACCTCACCCTCCCTCTCATAACAGTCCAAGAGGTTCCAGCACATGTCCACACTTTGCTCACATTGTTCATGGGTTAGGTTTCTTGGGATCCACTTTGAACAGGTTTCATCCCCCGTCACAACATTAGAGAAAAACACCTCAACCTCCCTCTCATAACAGTCCAAGAGGTTCCGGCACATGTCCACCCTTTGCTCACATTGTTCACGGGTTAGGTTTCTTGGGATCCACTTTGAACAGGTTTCATCCCCCGTCACAACATTAGAGAAAAACACCTCACCCTCCCTCTCATAACAGTCCAAAAGGTTCCGGCACGTGTCCACCCTTTGCTCACATTGTTCACGGGTTAGGTTTCTTGGGATCCACTTTGAACACGTTTCATCCCCCGTCACAACATTAGAGAAAAACACCTCACCCTCCCTCTCATAACAGTCCAAGAGGTTCCAGCACATGTCCACACTTTGCTCACATTGTTCACGGGTTAGGTTTCTAGGGATCCACTTTGAACAGGTTTCATCCCCCGTCAAAACATTAGAGAAAAACACCTCACCCTCCCTCTCATAACAGTCCAAGAGGTTCCGGCACGTGTCCACCTTTTGCTCACATTGTTCACGGGTTAGGTTTCTTGGGATCCACTTTGAACAGGTTTCATCCCCCGTCACAACATTAGAGAAAAACACCTCACCCTCCCTCTCATAACAGTCCAAGAGGTTCCAGCACATGTCCACACTTTGCTCACATTGTTCACGGGTTAGGTTTCTAGGGATCCACTTTGAACAGGTTTCATCCCCCGTCACAACATTAGAGAAAAACACCTCACCCTCCCTCTCATAACAGTCCAAGAGGTTCCGGCACATGTCCACCCTTTGCTCACATTGTTCACGGGTTAGGTTTCTTGGGATCCACTTTGAACAGGTTTCATCCCCCGTCACAACATTAGAGAAAAACTCCTCACCCTCCCTCTCATAACAGTCCAAGAGGTTCCAGCACATGTCCACACTTTGCTCACATTGTTCACGGGTTAGGTTTCTTGGGATCCACTTTGAACAGGTTTCATCCCCCGTCACAACATTAGAGAAAAACACCTCACCCTCCCTCTCATAACAGTCCAAGAGGTTCCGGCACATGTCCACCCTTTGCTCACATTGTTCACGGGTTAGGTTTCTTGGGATCCACTTTGAACAGGTTTCATCCCCCGTCACAACATTAGAGAAAAACACCTCACCCTCCCTCTCATAACAGTCCAAGAGGTTCCGGCACATGTCCACCCTTTGCTCACATTGTTCACGGGTTAGGTTTCTTGGGATCCACTTTGAACAGGTTTCATCCCCCGTCACAACATTAGAGAAAAACACCTCACCCTCCCTCTCATAACAGTCCAAGAGGTTCCGGCCCATGTCCACCCTTTGCTCACATTGTTCACGGGTTAGGTTTCTTGGGATCCACTTTGAACACGTTTCATCCCCCGTCACAACATTAGAGAAAAACACCTCACCCTCCCTCTCATAACAGTCCAAGAGGTTCCGGCACGTGTCCACCCTTTGCTCACATTGTTCACGGTTTAGGTTTCTTGGGATCCACTTTGAAAAGGTTTCATCCCCCGTCACAACATTAGAGAAAAACACCTCACCCTCCCTCTCCTAACAGTCCAAGAGGTTCCGGCACATGTCCACCCTTTGCTCACATTGTTCACGGGTTAGGTTTCTAGGGATCCACTTTGAACAGGTTTCATCTCCCGTCACAAGTCTCATAACAGTCCAAAAGGTTCCGGCACGTGTCCACCCTTTGCTCACATTGTTCACGGGTTAGGTTTCTTGGGATCCACTTTGAACAGGTTTCATACCCCGTCACAACATTAGAGAAAAAAACCTCACCCTCCCTCTCATAACAGTCCAAGAGGTTCCGGCACATGTCCACCCTTTGCTCACATTGTTCACGGGTTAGGTTTCTTGGGATCCACTTTGAACAGGTTTCATCCCCGTCACAACATTAGAGAAAAACACCTCACCCTCCCTCTCATAACCGTCCAAGAGGTTCCGGCACATGTCCACCCTTTGCTCACATTGTTCACGGGTTAGGTTTCTTGGGATCCACTTTGAACAGGTTTCATCCCCCGTCACAACATTAGAGAAAAACACCTCACCCTCCCTCTCATAACAGTCCAAGAGGTTCCAGGCACATGTCCACCCTTTGCTCACATTGTTCACGGTTAGGTTTCTTGGGATCCACTTTGAACAGGTTTCATCCCCCGTCACAACATTAGAGAAAACACCTCACCCTCCCTCTCATAACAGTCCAAGAGGTTCCGGCACATGTCCACACTTTGCTCACATTGTTCACGGGTTAGGTTTCTTGGGATCCACTTTGAACAGGTTTCATCCCCCGTCACAACATTAGAGAAAAACACCTCACCCTCCCTCTCATAACAGTCCAAGAGGTTCCAGCACATGTCCACACTTTGCTCACATTGTTCACGGGTTAGGTTTCTTGGGATCCACTTTGAACAGGTTTCATCACCCGTCACAACATTAGAGAAAAACACCTCACCCTCCCTCTCATAACAGTCCAAGAGGTTCCGGCACATGTCCACCCTTTGCTCACATTGTTCACAGGTTAGGTTTCTTGGGATCCACTCTGAACAGGTTTCATCCCCCGTCACAACATTAGAGAAAAACACCTCACCCTCCCTCTCATAACAGTCCAAGAGGTTCCGGCACATGTCCACACTTTTGCTCACATTGTTCACGGGTTAGGTTTCTTTGGGATCCACTTTGAACAGGTTTCATCCCCCGTCACAACATTAGAGAAAAACACCTCACCCTCCCTCTCATAACAGTCCAAGAGGTTCCGGCACATGTCCACCCTTTGCTCACATTGTTCACGGGTTAGGTTTCTTGGGATCCACTTTGAACAGGTTTCATCCCCCGTCACAACATTAGAGAAAAACACCTCACCCTCCCTCTCATAACAGTCCAAGAGGTTCCGGCACATGTCCACCCTTTGCTCACATTGTTCACGGGTTAGGTTTCTTGGGATCCACTTTGAACAGGTTTCATCCCCCGTCACAACATTAGAGAAAAACACCTCACCCTCCCTCTCATAACAGTCCAAGAGGTTCCGGCACATGTCCACCCTTTGCTCACATTGTTCACGGGTTAGGTTTCTTGGGATCCACTTTGAACAGGTTTCATCCCCCGTCACAACATTAGAGAAAAACACCTCACCCTCCCTCTCATAACAGTCCAAGAGGTTCCAGCACATGTCCACACTTTGCTCACATTGTTCACGGGTTAGGTTTCTTGGGATCCACTTTGAACAGGTTTCATCACCCGTCACAACATTAGAGAAAAAACACCTCACCCTCCCTCTCATAACAGTCCAAGAGGTTCCGGCACATGTCCACCCTTTGCTCACATTGTTCACGGGTTAGGTTTCTTGGGATCCACTTTGAACAGGTTTCATCCCCCGTCACAACATTAGAGAAAAACACCTCACCCTCCCTCTCATAACAGTCCAAGAGGTTCCGGCACGTGTCAACCCTTTGCTCACATTGTTCACGGGTTAGGTTTCTTGGTATCCACTTTGAACAGGTTTCATCCCCCGTCACAACATTAGAGAAAAACACCTCACCCTCCCTCTCATAACAGTCCAAGAGGTTCCAGCACATGTCCACACTTTGCTCACATTGTTCACGGGTTAGGTTTCTAGGGATCCACTTTGAACAGGTTTCATCCCCCGTCACAACATTAGGAAAAACACCTCACCCTCATTCTCATAACAGTCCAAGAGGTTCCGGCACATGTCCACCCTTTGCTCACATTGTTCACGGGTTAGGTTTCTTGGGATCCACTTTGAACAGGTTTCATCCCCCGTCACAACATTAGAGAAAACACCTCACCCTCCCTCTCATAACCGTCCAAGAGGTTCCGGCACGTGTCCACCCTTTGCTCACATTGTTCACGGGTTAGGTTTCTTGGGATCCACTTTGAACAGGTTTCATCCCCCGTCACAACATTAGAGAAAAACACCTCACCCTCCCTCTCATAACCGTCCAAGAGGTTCCGGCACGTGTCCACCCTTTGCCCACATTGTTCACGGGTTAGGTTTCTTGGGATCCACTTTGAACAGGTTTCATCCCCCGTCACAACATTAGAGAAAAACACCTCACCCTCCCTCTCATAACAGTCCAAGAGGTTCCAGCACATGTCCACACTTTGCTCACATTGTTCACGGGTTAGGTTTCTTGGGATCCACTTTGAACAGGTTTCATCCCCCGTCACAACATTAGAGAAAAGCACCTCACCCTCCCTCTCATACCAGTCCAAGAGGTTCCCGCACATGTCCACCCTTTGCTCACATTGTTCACGGGTTAGGTTTCTTGGGATCCACTTTGAACAGGTTTCATCCCCCGTCAAAACATTAGAGAAAAACACCTCACCCTCCCTCTCATAACAGTCCAAGAGGTTCCGGCACGTGTCCACCTTTTGCTCACATTGTTCACGGGTTAGGTTTCTTGGGATCCACTTTGAACAGGTTTCATCCCCCGTCACAACATTAGAGAAAACACCTCACCCTCCCTCTCATAACAGTCCAAGAGGTTCCAGCACATGTCCACACTTTGCTCACATTGTTCACGGGTTAGGTTTCTAGGGATCCACTTTGAACAGGTTTCATCCCCCGTCACAACATTAGAGAAAAACACCTCACCCTCCCTCTCATAACAGTCCAAGAGGTTCCGGCACATGTCCACCCTTTGCTCACATTGTTCACGGGTTAGGTTTCTTGGGATCCACTTTGAACAGGTTTCATCCCCCGTCACAACATTAGAGAAAAACACCTCACCCTCCCTCTCATAACAGTCCAAGAGGTTCCGGCACATGTCCACCCTTTGCTCACATTGTTCACGGGTTAGGTTTCTTGGGATCCACTTTGAACACGTTTCATCCCCCGTCACAGCATTAGAGAAAAACACCTCACCCTCCCTCTCATAACAGTCCAAGAGGTTCCGGCACGTGTCCACCCTTTGCTCACATTGTTCACGGGTTAGGTTTCTTGGGATCCACTTTGAAAAGGTTTCATCCCCCGTCACAACATTAGAGAAAAACACCTCACCCTCCCTCTCATAACCGTCCAAGAGGTTCCGGCACGTGTCCACCCTTTGCTCACATTGTTCACGGGTTAGGTTTCTTGGGATCCACTTTGAACAGGTTTCATCCCCCGTCACAACATTAGAGAAAAACACCTCACCCTCCCTCTCATAACAGTCCAAGAGGTTCCAGCACATGTCCACACTTTGCTCACATTGTTCATGGGTTAGGTTTCTTGGGATCCACTTTGAACAGGTTTCATCCCCCGTCACAACATTAGAGAAAAACACCTCAACCTCCCTCTCATAACAGTCCAAGAGGTTCCGGCACATGTCCACCCTTTGCTCACATTGTTCACGGGTTAGGTTTCTTGGGATCCACTTTGAACAGGTTTCATCCCCCGTCACAACATTAGAGAAAAACACCTCACCCTCCCTCTCATAACAGTCCAAAAGGTTCCGGCACGTGTCCACCCTTTGCTCACATTGTTCACGGGTTAGGTTTCTTGGGATCCACTTTGAACACGTTTCATCCCCCGTCACAACATTAGAGAAAAACACCTCACCCTCCCTCTCATAACAGTCCAAGAGGTTCCAGCACATGTCCACACTTTGCTCACATTGTTCACGGGTTAGGTTTCTAGGGATCCACTTTGAACAGGTTTCATCCCCCGTCAAAACATTAGAGAAAAACACCTCACCCTCCCTCTCATAACAGTCCAAGAGGTTCCGGCACGTGTCCACCTTTTGCTCACATTGTTCACAGGTTAGGTTTCTTGGGATCCACTTTGAACAGGTTTCATCCCCCGTCACAACATTAGAGAAAAACACCTCACCCTCCCTCTCATAACAGTCCAAGAGGTTCCAGCACATGTCCACACTTTGCTCACATTGTTCACGGGTTAGGTTTCTAGGGATCCACTTTGAACAGGTTTCATCCCCCGTCACAACATTAGAGAAAAACACCTCACCCTCCCTCTCATAACAGTCCAAGAGGTTCCGGCACATGTCCACCCTTTGCTCACATTGTTCACGGGTTAGGTTTCTTGGGATCCACTTTGAACAGGTTTCATCCCCCGTCACAACATTAGAGAAAAACTCCTCACCCTCCCTCTCATAACAGTCCAAGAGGTTCCAGCACATGTCCACACTTTGCTCACATTGTTCACAGGTTAGGTTTCTTGGGATCCACTTTGAACAGGTTTCATCCCCCGTCACAACATTAGAGAAAAACACCTCACCCTCCCTCTCATAACAGTCCAAGAGGTTCCGGCACATGTCCACCCTTTGCTCACATTGTTCACGGGTTAGGTTTCTTGGGATCCACTTTGAACAGGTTTCATCCCCCGTCACAACATTAGAGAAAAACACCTCACCCTCCCTCTCATAACAGTCCAAGAGGTTCCGGCACATGTCCACCCTTTGCTCACATTGTTCACGGGTTAGGTTTCTTGGGATCCACTTTGAACAGGTTTCATCCCCCGTCACAACATTAGAGAAAAACACCTCACCCTCCCTCTCATAACAGTCCAAGAGGTTCCGGCCCATGTCCACCCTTTGCTCACATTGTTCACGGGTTAGGTTTCTTGGGATCCACTTTGAACACGTTTCATCCCCCGTCACAACATTAGAGAAAAACACCTCACCCTCCCTCTCATAACAGTCCAAGAGGTTCCGGCACGTGTCCACCCTTTGCTCACATTGTTCACGGTTTAGGTTTCTTGGGATCCACTTTGAAAAGGTTTCATCCCCCGTCACAACATTAGAGAAAAACACCTCACCCTCCCTCTCCTAACAGTCCAAGAGGTTCCGGCACATGTCCACCCTTTGCTCACATTGTTCACGGGTTAGGTTTCTAGGGATCCACTTTGAACAGGTTTCATCTCCCGTCACAACATTAGAGAAAAACACCTCACCCTCCCTCTCATAACAGTCCAAAAGGTTCCGGCACGTGTCCACCCTTTGCTCACATTGTTCACGGGTTAGGTTTCTTGGGATCCACTTTGAACAGGTTTCATACCCCGTCACAACATTAGAGAAAAAAACCTCACCCTCCCTCTCATAACAGTCCAAGAGGTTCCGGCACATGTCCACCCTTCGCTCACATTGTTCACGGGTTAGGTTTCTTGGGATCCACTTTGAACAGGTTTCATCCCCGTCACAACATTAGAGAAAAACACCTCACCCTCCCTCTCATAACCGTCCAAGAGGTTCCGGCACATGTCCACCCTTTGCTCACATTGTTCACGGGTTAGGTGTCTTGGGATCCACTTTGAACAGGTTTCATCCCCCGTCACAACATTAGAGAAAAACACCTCACCCTCCCTCTCATAACAGTCCACGAGGTTCCAGCACATGTCCACACTTTGCTCACATTGTTCACGGGTTAGGTTTCTTGGGATCCACTTGTAACAGGTTTCATCCCCCGTCACAACATTAGAGAAAAACCCCTCACCCTCCCTCTCATAACAGTCCAAGAGCTTCCGGCACATGTCCACCCTTTGCTCACATTGTTCACAGGTTAGGTTTCTTGGGATCCACTTTGAACAGGTTTCATCCCCCGTCACAACATTAGAGAAAAACACCTCACCCTCCCTCTCATAACAGTCCAAGAGGTTCCAGCACATGTCCACACTTTGCTCACATTGTTCACGGGTTAGGTTTCTTGGGATCCACTTTGAACAGGTTTCATCACCCGTCACAACATTAGAGAAAAACACCTCACCCTCCCTCTCATAACAGTCCAAGAGGTTCCGGCACATGTCCACCCTTTGCTCACATTGTTCACGGGTTAGGTTTCTTGGGATCCACTCTGAACAGGTTTCATCCCCCGTCACAACATTAGAGAAAAACACCTCACCCTCCCTCTCATAACAGTCCAAGAGGTTCCGGCACGTGTCCACCTTTTGCTCACATTGTTCACGGGTTAGGTTTCTTTGGATCCACTTTGAACAGGTTTCATCCCCCGTCACAACATTAGAGAAAAACACCTCACCCTCCCTCTCATAACAGTCCAAGAGGTTCCAGCACATGTCCACACTTTGCTCACATTGTTCACGGGTTAGGTTTCTTGGGATCCACTTTGAACAGGTTTCATCCCCCGTCACAACATTAGAGAAAAACACCTCACCCTCCCTCTCATAACAGTCCAAGAGGTTCCGGCACATGTCCACCCTTTGCTCACATTGTTCACGGGTTAGGTTTCTTGGGATCCACTTTGAACAGGTTTCATCCCCCGTCACAACATTAGAGAAAAACACCTCACCCTCCCTCTCATAACAGTCCAAGAGGTTCCGGCACATGTCCACCCTTTGCTCACATTGTTCACGGGTTAGGTTTCTTGGGATCCACTTTGAATAGGTTTCATCCCCCGTCACAACATTAGAGAAAAACACCTCACCCTCCCTCTCATAACAGTCCAAGAGGTTCCAGCACATGTCCACACTTTGCTCACATTGTTCACGGGTTAGGTTTCTTGGGATCCACTTTGAACAGGTTTCATCACCCGTCACAACATTAGAGAAAAAACACCTCACCCTCCCTCTCATAACAGTCCAAGAGGTTCCGGCACATGTCCACCCTTTGCTCACATTGTTCACGGGTTAGGTTTCTTGGGATCCACTCTGAACAGGTTTCATCCCCCGTCACAACATTAGAGAAAAACACCTCACCCTCCCTCTCATAACAGTCCAAGAGGTTAAGGCACGTGTCCACCTTTTGCTCACATTGTTCACGGGTTAGGTTTCTTTGGATCCACTTTGAACAGGTTTCATCCCCCGTCACAACATTAGAGAAAAACACCTCACCCTCCCTCTCATAACAGTCCAAGAGGTTCCAGCACATGTCCACACTTTGCTCACATTGTTCACGGGTTAGGTTTCTAGGGATCCACTTTGAACAGGTTTCATCCCCCGTCACAACATTAGAGAAAAACACCTCACCCTCCCTCTCATAACAGTCCAAGAGGTTCCGCCACATGTCCACCCTTTGCTCACATTGTTCACGGGTTAGGTTTCTTGGGATCCACTTTGAACAGGTTTCATCCCCCGTCACAACATTAGAGAAAAACACCTCACCCTCCCTCTCATAACAGTCCAAGAGGTTCCGGCACATGTCCACCCTTTGCTCACATTGTTCACGGGTTAGGTTTCTTGGGATCCACTTTGAACAGGTTTCATCCCCCGTCACAACATTAGAGAAAAACACCTCACCCTCCCTCTCATAACCGTCCAAGAGGTTCCGGCACGTGTCCACCCTTTGCTCACATTGTTCACGGGTTATGTTTCTTGGGATCCACTTTGAACAGGTTTCATACCCCGTCACAACATTAGAGAAAAACACCTCACCCTCCCTCTCATAACAGTCCAAGAGGTTCCGGCACGTGTCCACCCTTTGCTCACATTGTTCACGGGTTAGGTTTCTTGGGATCCACTTTGAACAGGTTTCATCCCCCGTCACAACATTAGAGAAAAACACCTCACCCTCCCTCTCATAACAGTCCAAGAGGTTCCAGCACATGTCCACACTTTGCTCACATTGTTCACGGGTTAGGTTTCTTGGGATCCACTTTGAACAGGTTTCATCCCCCGTCACAACATTAGAGAAAAACACCTCACCCTCCCTCTCATAACAGTCCAAGAGGTTCCGGCACATGTCCACCCTTTGCTCACATTGTTCACGGGTTAGGTTTCTTGGGATCCACTTTGAACAGGTTTCATCCCCCGTCACAACATTAGAGAAAAACACCTCACCCTCCCTCTCATAACAGTCCAAGAGGTTCCGGCACATGTCCACCCTTTGCTCACATTGTTCACGGGTTAGGTTTCTTGGGATCCACTTTGAATAGGTTTCATCCCCCGTCACAACATTAGAGAAAAACACCTCACCCTCCCTCTCATAACAGTCCAAGAGGTTCCAGCACATGTCCACACTTTGCTCACATTGTTCACGGGTTAGGTTTCTTGGGATCCACTTTGAACAGGTTTCATCACCCGTCACAACATTAGAGAAAAACACCTCACCCTCCCTCTCATAACAGTCCAAGAGGTTCCGGCACATGTCCACCCTTTGCTCACATTGTTCACGGGTTAGGTTTCTTGGGATCCACTCTGAACAGGTTTCATCCCCAGTCACAACATTAGAGAAAAACACCTCACCCTCCCTCTCATAACAGTCCAAGAGGTTCCGGCACGTGTCCACCTTTTGCTCACATTGTTCACGGGTTAGGTTTCTTTGGATCCACTTTGAACAGGTTTCATCCCCCGTCACAACATTAGAGAAAAACACCTCACCCTCCCTCTCATAACAGTCCAAGAGGTTCCGGCACATGTCCACCCTTTGCTCACATTGTTCACGGGTTAGGTTTCTAGGGATCCACTTTGAACAGGTTTCATCTCCCGTCACAACATTAGAGAAAAACACCTCACCCTCCCTCTCATAACAGTCCAAAAGGTTCCGGCACGTGTCCACCCTTTGCTCACATTGTTCACGGGTTAGGTTTCTTGGGATCCACTTTGAACAGGTTTCATACCCCGTCACAACATTAGAGAAAAAAACCTCACCCTCCCTCTCATAACAGTCCAAGAGGTTCCGGCACATGTCCACCCTTCGCTCACATTGTTCACGGGTTAGGTTTCTTGGGATCCACTTTGAACAGGTTTCATCCCCCGTCACAACATTAGAGAAAAACACCTCACCCTCCCTCTCATAACCGTCCAAGAGGTTCCGGCACATGTCCACCCTTTGCTCACATTGTTCACGGGTTAGGTGTCTTGGGATCCACTTTGAACAGGTTTCATCCCCCGTCACAACATTAGAGAAAAACACCTCACCCTCCCTCTCATAACAGTCCACGAGGTTCCAGCACATGTCCACACTTTGCTCACATTGTTCACGGGTTAGGTTTCTTGGGATCCACTTTGAACAGGTTTCATCCCCCGTCACAACATTAGAGAAAAACACCTCACCCTCCCTCTCATAACAGTCCAAGAGCTTCCGGCACATGTCCACCCTTTGCTCACATTGTTCACAGGTTAGGTTTCTTGGGATCCACTTTGAACAGGTTTCATCCCCCGTCACAACATTAGAGAAAAACACCTCACCCTCCCTCTCATAACAGTCCAAGAGGTTCCAGCACATGTCCACACTTTGCTCACATTGTTCACGGGTTAGGTTTCTTGGGATCCACTTTGAACAGGTTTCATCACCCGTCACAACATTAGAGAAAAACACCTCACCCTCCCTCTCATAACAGTCCAAGAGGTTCCGGCACATGTCCACCCTTTGCTCACATTGTTCACGGGTTAGGTTTCTTGGGATCCACTCTGAACAGGTTTCATCCCCCGTCACAACATTAGAGAAAAACACCTCACCCTCCCTCTCATAACAGTCCAAGAGGTTCCGGCACGTGTCCACCTTTTGCTCACATTGTTCACGGGTTAGGTTTCTTTGGATCCACTTTGAACAGGTTTCATCCCCCGTCACAACATTAGAGAAAAACACCTCACCCTCCCTCTCATAACAGTCCAAGAGGTTCCAGCACATGTCCACACTTTGCTCACATTGTTCACGGGTTAGGTTTCTTGGGATCCACTTTGAACAGGTTTCATCCCCCGTCACAACATTAGAGAAAAACACCTCACCCTCCCTCTCATAACAGTCCAAGAGGTTCCGGCACATGTCCACCCTTTGCTCACATTGTTCACGGGTTAGGTTTCTTGGGATCCACTTTGAACAGGTTTCATCCCCCGTCACAACATTAGAGAAAAACACCTCACCCTCCCTCTCATAACAGTCCAAGAGGTTCCGGCACATGTCCACCCTTTGCTCACATTGTTCACGGGTTAGGTTTCTTGGGATCCACTTTGAATAGGTTTCATCCCCCGTCACAACATTAGAGAAAAACACCTCACCCTCCCTCTCATAACAGTCCAAGAGGTTCCAGCACATGTCCACACTTTGCTCACATTGTTCACGGGTTAGGTTTCTTGGGATCCACTTTGAACAGGTTTCATCACCCGTCACAACATTAGAGAAAAACACCTCACCCTCCCTCTCATAACAGTCCAAGAGGTTCCGGCACATGTCCACCCTTTGCTCACATTGTTCACGGGTTAGGTTTCTTGGGATCCACTCTGAACAGGTTTCATCCCCCGTCACAACATTAGAGAAAAACACCTCACCCTCCCTCTCATAACAGTCCAAGAGGTTAAGGCACGTGTCCACCTTTTGCTCACATTGTTCACGGGTTAGGTTTCTTTGGATCCACTTTGAACAGGTTTCATCCCCCGTCACAACATTAGAGAAAAACACCTCACCCTCCCTCTCATAACAGTCCAAGAGGTTCCAGCACATGTCCACACTTTGCTCACATTGTTCACGGGTTAGGTTTCTAGGGATCCACTTTGAACAGGTTTCATCCCCCGTCACAACATTAGAGAAAAACACCTCACCCTCCCTCTCATAACAGTCCAAGAGGTTCCGCCACATGTCCACCCTTTGCTCACATTGTTCACGGGTTAGGTTTCTTGGGATCCACTTTGAACAGGTTTCATCCCCCGTCACAACATTAGAGAAAAACACCTCACCCTCCCTCTCATAACAGTCCAAGAGGTTCCGGCACATGTCCACCCTTTGCTCACATTGTTCACGGGTTAGGTTTCTTGGGATCCACTTTGAACAGGTTTCATCCCCCGTCACAACATTTGAGAAAAACACCTCACCCTCCCTCTCATAACAGTCCAAGTGGTTCCGGCACATGTCCACCCTTTGCTCACATTGTTCACGGGTTAGGTTTCTTGGGATCCTTTTTGAACAGGTTTCATCCCCCGTCACAACATTAGAGAAAAACACCTCACCCTCCCTCTCATAACCGTCCAAGAGGTTCCGGCACGTGTCCACCCTTTGCTCACATTGTTCACGGGTTAGGTTTCTTGGGATCCACTTTGAACAGGTTTCATCCCCCGTCACAACATTAGAGAAAAACACCTCACCCTCCCTCTCATAACAGTCCAAGAGGTTCCGGCACGTGTCCACCCTTTGCTCACATTGTTCACGGGTTAGGTTTCTTGGGATCCACTTTGAACAGGTTTCATCCCCCGTCACAACATTAGAGAAAAACACCTCACATTCCCTCTCATAACAGTCCAAGAGGTTCCAGCACATGTCCACACTTTGCTCACATTGTTCACGGGTTAGGTTTCTAGGGATCCACTTTGAACAGGTTTCATCCCCCGTCACAACATTAGAGAAAAACACCTCACCCTCCCTCTCATAACAGTCCAAGAGGTTCCGGCACATGTCCACCCTTTGCTCACATTGTTCACCTGTTAGGTTTCTTGGGATCCACTTTGAACAGGTTTCATCCCCCGTCACAACATTAGAGAAAAGCACCTCACCCTCCCTCTCATAACAGTCCAAGAGGTTCCGGCACATGTCCACCCTTCGCTCACATTGTTCACGGGTTAGGTTTCTTGGGATCCACTTTGAACAGGTTTCATCCCCCGTCACAACATTAGAGAAAAACACCTCACCCTCCCTCTCATAACCGTCCAAGAGGTTCCGGCACGTGTCCACCCTTTGCTCACATTGTTCACGGGTTATGTTTCTTGGGATCCACTTTGAACAGGTTTCATCCCCCGTCACAACATTAGAGAAAAACACCTCACCCTCCCTCTCATAACAGTCCAAGAGGTTCCGGCACGTGTCCACACTTTGCTCACATTGTTCACGGGTTAGGTTTCTTGGGATCCACTTTGAACAGGTTTCATCACCCGTCACAACATTAGAGAAAAACACCTCACCCTCCCTCTCATAACCGTCCAAGAGGTTCCGGCACGTGTCCACCCTTTGCTCACATTGTTCACGGGTTATGTTTCTTGGGATCCACTTTGAACAGGTTTCATACCCCGTCACAACATTAGAGAAAAACACCTCACCCTCCCTCTCATAACAGTCCAAGAGGTTCCAGCACATGTCCACACTTTGCTCACATTGTTCACGGGTTAGGTTTCTTGGGATCCACTTTGAACAGGTTTCATCACCCGTCACAACATTAGAGAAAAACACCTCACCCTCCCTCTCATAACAGTCCAAGAGGTTCCGGCACATGTCCACCCTTTGCTCACATTGTTCACGGGTTAGGTTTCTTGGGATCCACTCTGAACAGGTTTCATCCCCCGTCACAACATTAGAGAAAAACACCTCACCCTCCCTCTCATAACAGTCCAAGAGGTTCCAGCACATGTCCACACTTTGCTCACATTGTTCACGGGTTAGGTTTCTTGGGATCCACTTTGAACAGGTTTCATCACCCGTCACAACATTAGAGAAAAACACCTCACCCTCCCTCTCATAACAGTCCAAGAGGTTCCGGCACATGTCCACCCTTTGCTCACATTGTTCACGGGTTAGGTTTCTTGGGATCCACTCTGAACAGGTTTCATCCCCCGTCACAACATTAGAGAAAAACACCTCACCCTCCCTCTCATAACAGTCGAAGAGGTTAAGGCACGTGTCCACCTTTTGCTCACATTGTTCACGGGTTAGGTTTCTTTGGATCCACTTTGAACAGGTTTCATCCCCCGTCACAACATTAGAGAAAAACACCTCACCCTCCCTCTCATAACAGTCCAAGAGGTTCCAGCACATGTCCACACTTTGCTCACATTGTTCACGGGTTAGGTTTCTAGGGATCCACTTTGAACAGGTTTCATCCCCCGTCACAACATTAGAGAAAAACACCTCACCCTCCCTCTCATAACAGTCCAAGAGGTTCCGCCACATGTCCACCCTTTGCTCACATTGTTCACGGGTTAGGTTTCTTGGGATCCACTTTGAACAGGTTTCATCCCCCGTCACAACATTAGAGAAAAACACCTCACCCTCCCTCTCATAACAGTCCAAGAGGTTCCGGCACATGTCCACCCTTTGCTCACATTGTTCACGGGTTAGGTTTCTTGGGATCCACTTTGAACAGGTTTCATCCCCCGTCACAACATTTGAGAAAAACACCTCACCCTCCCTCTCATAACAGTCCAAGTGGTTCCGGCACATGTCCACCCTTTGCTCACATTGTTCACGGGTTAGGTTTCTTGGGATCCTTTTTGAACAGGTTTCATCCCCCGTCACAACATTAGAGAAAAACACCTCACCCTCCCTCTCATAACCGTCCAAGAGGTTCCGGCACGTGTCCACCCTTTGCTCACATTGTTCACGGGTTAGGTTTCTTGGGATCCACTTTGAACAGGTTTCATCCCCCGTCACAACATTAGAGAAAAACACCTCACCCTCCCTCTCATAACAGTCCAAGAGGTTCCGGCACGTGTCCACCCTTTGCTCACATTGTTCACGGGTTAGGTTTCTTGGGATCCACTTTGAACAGGTTTCATCCCCCGTCACAACATTAGAGAAAAACACCTCACATTCCCTCTCATAACAGTCCAAGAGGTTCCAGCACATGTCCACACTTTGCTCACATTGTTCACGGGTTAGGTTTCTAGGGATCCACTTTGAACAGGTTTCATCCCCCGTCACAACATTAGAGAAAAACACCTCACCCTCCCTCTCATAACAGTCCAAGAGGTTCCGGCACATGTCCACCCTTTGCTCACATTGTTCACCTGTTAGGTTTCTTGGGATCCACTTTGAACAGGTTTCATCCCCCGTCACAACATTAGAGAAAAGCACCTCACCCTCCCTCTCATAACAGTCCAAGAGGTTCCGGCACATGTCCACCCTTCGCTCACATTGTTCACGGGTTAGGTTTCTTGGGATCCACTTTGAACAGGTTTCATCCCCCGTCACAACATTAGAGAAAAACACCTCACCCTCCCTCTCATAACCGTCCAAGAGGTTCCGGCACGTGTCCACCCTTTGCTCACATTGTTCACGGGTTATGTTTCTTGGGATCCACTTTGAACAGGTTTCATACCCCGTCACAACATTAGAGAAAAACACCTCACCCTCCCTCTCATAACAGTCCAAGAGGTTCCGGCACGTGTCCACCCTTTGCTCACATTGTTCACGGGTTAGGTTTCTTGGGATCCACTTTGAACAGGTTTCATCCCCCGTCACAACATTAGAGAAAAACACCTCACCCTCCCTCTCATAACAGTCCAAGAGGTTCCAGCACATGTCCACACTTTGCTCACATTGTTCACGGGTTAGGTTTCTTGGGATCCACTTTGAACAGGTTTCATCCCCCGTCACAACATTAGAGAAAAACACCTCACCCTCCCTCTCATAACAGTCCAAGAGGTTCCGGCACATGTCCACCCTTTGCTCACATTGTTCACGGGTTAGGTTTCTTGGGATCCACTTTGAACAGGTTTCATCCCCCGTCACAACATTAGAGAAAAACACCTCACCCTCCCTCTCATAACAGTCCAAGAGGTTCCGGCACATGTCCACCCTTTGCTCACATTGTTCACGGGTTAGGTTTCTTGGGATCCACTTTGAATAGGTTTCATCCCCCGTCACAACATTAGAGAAAAACACCTCACCCTCCCTCTCATAACAGTCCAAGAGGTTCCAGCACATGTCCACACTTTGCTCACATTGTTCACGGGTTAGGTTTCTTGGGATCCACTTTGAACAGGTTTCATCACCCGTCACAACATTAGAGAAAAACACCTCACCTTCCCTCTCATAACAGTCCAAGAGGTTCCGGCACATGTCCACCCTTTGCTCACATTGTTCACGGGTTAGGTTTCTTGGGATCCACTCTGAACAGGTTTCATCCCCAGTCACAACATTAGAGAAAAACACCTCACCCTCCCTCTCATAACAGTCCAAGAGGTTCCGGCACGTGTCCACCTTTTGCTCACATTGTTCACGGGTTAGGTTTCTTTGGATCCACTTTGAACAGGTTTCATCCCCCGTCACAACATTAGAGAAAAACACCTCACCCTCCCTCTCATAACAGTCCAAGAGGTTCCAGCACATGTCCACACTTTGCTCACATTGTTCACGGGTTAGGTTTCTAGGGATCCACTTTGAACAGGTTTCATCCCCCGTCACAACATTAGAGAAAAACACCTCACCATCCCTCTCATAACAGTCCAAGAGGTTCCGCCACATGTCCACCCTTTGCTCACATTGTTCACGGGTTAGGTTTCTTGGGATCCACTTTGAACAGGTTTCATCCCCCGTCACAACATTAGAGAAAAACACCTCACCCTCCCTCTCATAACAGTCCAAGAGGTTCCGGCACATGTCCACCCTTTGCTCACATTGTTCACGGGTTAGGTTTCTTGGGATCCACTTTGAACAGGTTTCATCCCCCGTCACAACATTTGAGAAAAACACCTCACCCTCCCTCTCATAACAGTCCAAGAGGTTCCGGCACATGTCCACCCTTTGCTCACATTGTTCACGGGTTAGGTTTCTTGGGATCCTTTTTGAACAGGTTTCATCCCCCGTCACAACATTAGAGAAAAACACCTCACCCTCCCTCTCATAACCGTCCAAGAGGTTCCGGCACGTGTCCACCCTTTGCTCACATTGTTCACGGGTTAGGTTTCTTAAGATCCACTTTGAACAGGTTTCATCCCCCGTCACAACATTAGAGAAAAACACCTCACCCTCCCTCTCATAACAGTCCAAGAGGTTCCAGCACATGTCCACACTTTGCTCACATTGTTCACGGGTTAGGTTTCTTGGGATCCACTTTGAACAGGTTTCATCCCCCGTCACAACATTAGAGAAAAACACCTCACCCTCCCTCTCATAACAGTCCAAGAGGTTCCGGCACATGTCCACCCTTTGCTCACATTGTTCACGGGTTAGGTTTCTTGGGATCCACTTTGAACAGGTTTCATCCCCGTCACTACATTAGAGAAAAACACCTCACCCTCCCTCTCATAACAGTCGAAGAGGTTCCGGCACGTGTCCACCCTTTGCTCACATTGTTCACGGGTTAGGTTTCTTGGGATCCACTTTGAACAGGTTTCATCACCCGTCACAACATTAGAGAAAAACACCTCACCCTCCCTCTCATAACAGTCCAAGAGGTTCCGGCACATGTCCACCCTTTGCTCACATTGTTCACGGGTTAGGTTTCTTGGGATCCACTCTGAACAGGTTTCATCCCCCGTCACAACATTAGAGAAAAACACCTCACCCTCCCTCTCATAACAGTCCAAGAGGTTCCAGCACATGTCCACACTTTGCTCACATTGTTCACGGGTTAGGTTTCTTGGGATCCACTTTGAACAGGTTTCATCACCCGTCACAACATTAGAGAAAAACACCTCACCCTCCCTCTCATAACAGTCCAAGAGGTTCCGGCACATGTCCACCCTTTGCTCACATTGTTCACGGGTTAGGTTTCTTGGGATCCACTCTGAACAGGTTTCATCCCCCGTCACAACATTAGAGAAAAACACCTCACCCTCCCTCTCATAACAGTCGAAGAGGTTAAGGCACGTGTCCACCTTTTGCTCACATTGTTCACGGGTTAGGTTTCTTTGGATCCACTTTGAACAGGTTTCATCCCCCGTCACAACATTAGAGAAAAACACCTCACCCTCCCTCTCATAACAGTCCAAGAGGTTCCAGCACATGTCCACACTTTGCTCACATTGTTCACGGGTTAGGTTTCTAGGGATCCACTTTGAACAGGTTTCATCCCCCGTCACAACATTAGAGAAAAACACCTCACCCTCCCTCTCATAACAGTCCAAGAGGTTCCGCCACATGTCCACCCTTTGCTCACATTGTTCACGGGTTAGGTTTCTTGGGATCCACTTTGAACAGGTTTCATCCCCCGTCACAACATTAGAGAAAAACACCTCACCCTCCCTCTCATAACAGTCCAAGAGGTTCCGGCACATGTCCACCCTTTGCTCACATTGTTCACGGGTTAGGTTTCTTGGGATCCACTTTGAACAGGTTTCATCCCCCGTCACAACATTTGAGAAAAACACCTCACCCTCCCTCTCATAACAGTCCAAGTGGTTCCGGCACATGTCCACCCTTTGCTCACATTGTTCACGGGTTAGGTTTCTTGGGATCCTTTTTGAACAGGTTTCATCCCCCGTCACAACATTAGAGAAAAACACCTCACCCTCCCTCTCATAACCGTCCAAGAGGTTCCGGCACGTGTCCACCCTTTGCTCACATTGTTCACGGGTTAGGTTTCTTGGGATCCACTTTGAACAGGTTTCATCCCCCGTCACAACATTAGAGAAAAACACCTCACCCTCCCTCTCATAACAGTCCAAGAGGTTCCGGCACGTGTCCACCCTTTGCTCACATTGTTCACGGGTTAGGTTTCTTGGGATCCACTTTGAACAGGTTTCATCCCCCGTCACAACATTAGAGAAAAACACCTCACATTCCCTCTCATAACAGTCCAAGAGGTTCCAGCACATGTCCACACTTTGCTCACATTGTTCACGGGTTAGGTTTCTAGGGATCCACTTTGAACAGGTTTCATCCCCCGTCACAACATTAGAGAAAAACACCTCACCCTCCCTCTCATAACAGTCCAAGAGGTTCCGGCACATGTCCACCCTTTGCTCACATTGTTCACCTGTTAGGTTTCTTGGGATCCACTTTGAACAGGTTTCATCCCCCGTCACAACATTAGAGAAAAGCACCTCACCCTCCCTCTCATAACAGTCCAAGAGGTTCCGGCACATGTCCACCCTTCGCTCACATTGTTCACGGGTTAGGTTTCTTGGGATCCACTTTGAACAGGTTTCATCCCCCGTCACAACATTAGAGAAAAACACCTCACCCTCCCTCTCATAACCGTCCAAGAGGTTCCGGCACGTGTCCACCCTTTGCTCACATTGTTCACGGGTTATGTTTCTTGGGATCCACTTTGAACAGGTTTCATACCCCGTCACAACATTAGAGAAAAACACCTCACCCTCCCTCTCATAACAGTCCAAGAGGTTCCGGCACGTGTCCACCCTTTGCTCACATTGTTCACGGGTTAGGTTTCTTGGGATCCACTTTGAACAGGTTTCATCCCCCGTCACAACATTAGAGAAAAACACCTCACCCTCCCTCTCATAACAGTCCAAGAGGTTCCAGCACATGTCCACACTTTGCTCACATTGTTCACGGGTTAGGTTTCTTGGGATCCACTTTGAACAGGTTTCATCCCCCGTCACAACATTAGAGAAAAACACCTCACCCTCCCTCTCATAACAGTCCAAGAGGTTCCGGCACATGTCCACCCTTTGCTCACATTGTTCACGGGTTAGGTTTCTTGGGATCCACTTTGAACAGGTTTCATCCCCCGTCACAACATTAGAGAAAAACACCTCACCCTCCCTCTCATAACAGTCCAAGAGGTTCCGGCACATGTCCACCCTTTGCTCACATTGTTCACGGGTTAGGTTTCTTGGGATCCACTTTGAATAGGTTTCATCCCCCGTCACAACATTAGAGAAAAACACCTCACCCTCCCTCTCATAACAGTCCAAGAGGTTCCAGCACATGTCCACACTTTGCTCACATTGTTCACGGGTTAGGTTTCTTGGGATCCACTTTGAACAGGTTTCATCACCCGTCACAACATTAGAGAAAAACACCTCACCTTCCCTCTCATAACAGTCCAAGAGGTTCCGGCACATGTCCACCCTTTGCTCACATTGTTCACGGGTTAGGTTTCTTGGGATCCACTCTGAACAGGTTTCATCCCCAGTCACAACATTAGAGAAAAACACCTCACCCTCCCTCTCATAACAGTCCAAGAGGTTCCGGCACGTGTCCACCTTTTGCTCACATTGTTCACGGGTTAGGTTTCTTTGGATCCACTTTGAACAGGTTTCATCCCCCGTCACAACATTAGAGAAAAACACCTCACCCTCCCTCTCATAACAGTCCAAGAGGTTCCAGCACATGTCCACACTTTGCTCACATTGTTCACGGGTTAGGTTTCTAGGGATCCACTTTGAACAGGTTTCATCCCCCGTCACAACATTAGAGAAAAACACCTCACCATCCCTCTCATAACAGTCCAAGAGGTTCCGCCACATGTCCACCCTTTGCTCACATTGTTCACGGGTTAGGTTTCTTGGGATCCACTTTGAACAGGTTTCATCCCCCGTCACAACATTAGAGAAAAACACCTCACCCTCCCTCTCATAACAGTCCAAGAGGTTCCGGCACATGTCCACCCTTTGCTCACATTGTTCACGGGTTAGGTTTCTTGGGATCCACTTTGAACAGGTTTCATCCCCCGTCACAACATTTGAGAAAAACACCTCACCCTCCCTCTCATAACAGTCCAAGAGGTTCCGGCACATGTCCACCCTTTGCTCACATTGTTCACGGGTTAGGTTTCTTGGGATCCTTTTTGAACAGGTTTCATCCCCCGTCACAACATTAGAGAAAAACACCTCACCCTCCCTCTCATAACCGTCCAAGAGGTTCCGGCACGTGTCCACCCTTTGCTCACATTGTTCACGGGTTAGGTTTCTTAAGATCCACTTTGAACAGGTTTCATCCCCCGTCACAACATTAGAGAAAAACACCTCACCCTCCCTCTCATAACAGTCCAAGAGGTTCCAGCACATGTCCACACTTTGCTCACATTGTTCACGGGTTAGGTTTCTTGGGATCCACTTTGAACAGGTTTCATCCCCCGTCACAACATTAGAGAAAAACACCTCACCCTCCCTCTCATAACAGTCCAAGAGGTTCCGGCACATGTCCACCCTTTGCTCACATTGTTCACGGGTTAGGTTTCTTGGGATCCACTTTGAACAGGTTTCATCCCCGTCACTACATTAGAGAAAAACACCTCACCCTCCCTCTCATAACAGTCGAAGAGGTTCCGGCACGTGTCCACCCTTTGCTCACATTGTTCACGGGTTAGGTTTCTTGGGATCCACTTTGAACAGGTTTCATCCCCCGTCACAACATTAGAGAAAAACACCTCACCCTCCCTCTCATAACAGTCCAAGAGGTTCCAGCACATGTCCACACTTTGCTCACATTGTTCACGGGTTAGGTTTCTAGGGATCCACTTTGAACAGGTTTCATCCCCCGTCACAACATTAGAGAAAAACACCTCACCCTCCCTCTCATAACAGTCCAAGAGGTTCCGGCACGTGTCCACCCTTTGCTCACATTGTTCACGGGTTATGTTTCTTGGGATCCACTTTGAACAGGTTTCATCCCCCGTCACAACATTAGAGAAAAACACCTCACCCTCCCTCTCATAACAGTCCAAGAGGTTCCGGCACGTGTCCACCCTTTGCTCACATTGTTCACGGGTTAGGTTTCTTGGGATCCACTTTGAACAGGTTTCATCCCCCGTCACAACATTAGAGAAAAACACCTCACCCTCCCTCTCATAACAGTCCAAGAGGTTCCGGCACATGTCCACCCTTCGCTCACATTGTTCACGGGTTAGGTTTCTTGGGATCCACTTTGAACAGGTTTCATCCCCCGTCACAACATTAGAGAAAAACACCTCACCCTCCCTCTCATAACCGTCCAAGAGGTTCCGGCACGTGTCCACCCTTTGCTCACATTGTTCACGGGTTATGTTTCTTGGGATCCACTTTGAACAGGTTACATACCCCGTCACAACATTAGAGAAAAACACCTCACCCTCCCTCTCATAACAGTCCAAGAGGTTCCGGCACGTGTCCACCCTTTGCTCACATTGTTCACGGGTTAGGTTTCTTGGGATCCACTTTGAACAGGTTTCATCCCCCGTCACAACATTAGAGAAAAACACCTCACCCTCCCTCTCATAACAGTCCAAGAGGTTCCAGCACATGTCCACACTTTGCTCACATTGTTCACGGGTTAGGTTTCTTGGGATCCACTTTGAACAGGTTTCATCCCCCGTCACAACATTAGAGAAAAACACCTCACCCTCCCTCTCATAACAGTCCAAGAGGTTCCGGCACATGTCCACCCTTTGCTCACATTGTTCACGGGTTAGGTTTCTTGGGATCCACTTTGAACAGGTTTCATCCCCCGTCACAACATTAGAGAAAAACACCTCACCCTCGCTCTCATAACAGTCCAAGAGGTTCCGGCACATGTCCACCCTTTGCTCACATTGTTCACGGGTTAGGTTTCTTGGGATCCACTTTGAACACGTTTCATCCCCCGTCACAACATTAGAGAAAAACACCTCACCCTCCCTCTCATAACAGTCCAAGAGGTTCCGGCACGTGTCCACCCTTTGCTCACATTGTTCACGGGTTAGGTTTCTTGGGATCCACTTTGAAAAGGTTTCATCCCCCGTCACAACATTAGAGAAAAACACCTCACCCTCCCTCTCCTAACAGTCCAAGAGGTTCCGGCACATGTCCACCCTTTGCTCACATTGTTCACGGGTTAGGTTTCTTGGGATCCACTTTGAACAGGTTTCATCTCCCGTCACAACATTAGAGAAAAACACCTCACCCTCCCTCTCATAACAGTCCAAGAGGTTCCGGCACATGTCCACCCTTTGCTCACATTGTTCACGGGTTAGGTTTCTTGGGATCCACTTTGAACAGGTTTCATCCCCCGTCACAACATTAGAGAAAAACACCTCACCCTCCCTCTCATAACAGTCCAAAAGGTTCCGGCACGTGTCCACCCTTTGCTCACATTGTTCACGGGTTAGGTTTCTTGGGATCCACTTTGAACAGGTTTCATCCCCCGTCACAACATTAGAGAAAAACACCTCACCCTCCCTCTCATAACAGTCCAAGAGGTTCCGGCACATGTCCACCCTTCGCTCACATTGTTCACGGGTTAGGTTTCTTGGGATCCAATTTGAACAGGTTACATACCCCGTCACAACATTAGAGAAAAACACCTCACCCTCCCTCTCATAACAGTCCAAGAGGTTCCGGCACATGTCCACCCTTTGCTCACATTGTTCACGGGTTAGGTTTCTTGGGATCCACTTTGAACAGGTTTCATCCCCCGTCACAACATTAGAGAAAAGCACCTCACCCTCCCTCTCATAACAGTCCAAGAGGTTCCCGCACATGTCCACCCTTTGCTCACATTGTTCACGGGTTAGGTTTCTTGGGATCCACTTTGAACAGGTTTCATCCCCCGTCAAAACATTAGAGAAAAACACCTCACCCTCCCTCTCATAACAGTCCAAGAGGTTCCGGCACGTGTCCACCTTTTGCTCACATTGTTCACGGGTTAGGTTTCTTGGGATCCACTTTGAACAGGTTTCATCCCCCATCACAACATTAGAGAAAACACCTCACCCTCCCTCTCATAACAGTCCAAGAGGTTCCAGCACATGTCCACACTTTGATCACATTGTTCACGGGTTAGGTTTCTAGGGATCCACTTTGAACAGGTTTCATCCCCCGTCACAACATTAGAGAAAAACACCTCACCCTCCCTCTCATAACAGTCCAAGAGGTTCCGGCACATGTCCACCCTTTGCTCACATTGTTCACGGGTTAGGTTTCTTGGGATCCACTTTGAACACGTTTCATCCCCCGTCACAGCATTAGAGAAAAACACCTCACCCTCCCTCTCATAACAGTCCAAGAGGTTCCGGCACGTGTCCACCCTTTGCTCACATTGTTCACCGGTTAGGTTTCTTGGGATCCACTTTGAAAAGGTTTCATCCCCCGTCACAACATTAGAGAAAAACACCTCACCCTCCCTCTCCTAACAGTCCAAGAGGTTCCGGCACATGTCCACCCTTTGCTCACATTGTTCACGGGTTAGGTTTCTTGGAATCCACTTTGAACAGGTTTCATCTCCCGTCACAACATTAGAGAAAAACACCTCACCCTCCCTCTCATAACCGTCCAAAAGGTTCCGGCACGTGTCCACCCTTTGCTCACATTGTTCACGGGTTAGGTTTCTTGGGATCCACTTTGAACAGGTTTCATCCCCCGTCACAACATTAGAGAAAAACACCTCACCCTCCCTCTCATAACAGTCCAAGAGGTTCCAGCACAAGTCCACACTTTGCTCACATTGTTCACGGGTTAGGTTTCTTGGGATCCACTTTGAACAGGTTTCATCCCCCGTCACAACATTAGAGAAAAACACCTCAACCTCCCTCTCATAACAGTCCAAGAGGTTCCGGCACATGTCCACCCTTTGCTCACATTGTTCACGGGTTAGGTTTCTTGGGATCCACTTTGAACAGGTTTCATCCCCCGTCACAACATTAGAGAAAAACACCTCACCCTCCCTCTCATAACAGTCCAAAAGGTTCCGGCACGTGTCCACCCTTTGCTCACATTGTTCACGGGTTAGGTTTCTTGGGATCCACTTTGAACACGTTTCATCCCCCGTCACAACATTAGAGAAAAACACCTCACCCTCCCTCTCATAACAGTCCAAGAGGTTCCAGCACATGTCCACACTTTGCTCACATTGTTCACGGGTTAGGTTTCTAGGGATCCACTTTGAACAGGTTTCATCCCCCGTCAAAACATTAGAGAAAAACACCTCACCCTCCCTCTCATAACAGTCCAAGAGGTTCCGGCACGTGTCCACCTTTTGCTCACATTGTTCACGGGTTAGGTTTCTTGGGATCCACTTTGAACAGGTTTCATCCCCCGTCACAACATTAGAGAAAAACACCTCACCCTCCCTCTCATAACAGTCCAAGAGGTTCCAGCACATGTCCACACTTTGCTCACATTGTTCACGGGTTAGGTTTCTAGGGATCCACTTTGAACAGGTTTCATCCCCCGTCACAACATTAGAGAAAAACACCTCACCCTCCCTCTCATAACAGTCCAAGAGGTTCCGGCACATGTCCACCCTTTGCTCACATTGTTCACGGGTTAGGTTTCTTGGGATCCACTTTGAACAGGTTTCATCCCCCGTCACAACATTAGAGAAAAACACCTCACCCTCCCTCTCATAACAGTCCAAGAGGTTCCAGCACATGTCCACACTTTGCTCACATTGTTCACGGGTTAGGTTTCTTGGGATCCACTTTGAACAGGTTTCATCCCCCGTCACAACATTAGAGAAAAACACCTCACCCTCCCTCTCATAACAGTCCAAGAGGTTCCGGCACATGTCCACCCTTTGCTCACATTGTTCACGGGTTAGGTTTCTTGGGATCCACTTTGAACAGGTTTCATCCCCCGTCACAACATTAGAGAAAAACACCTCACCCTCCCTCTCATAACAGTCCAACAGGTTCCGGCACATGTCCACCCTTTGCTCACATTGTTCACGGGTTAGGTTTCTTGGGATCCACTTTGAACAGGTTTCATCCCCCGTCACAACATTAGAGAAAAACACCTCACCCTCCCTCTCATAACAGTCCAAGAGGTTCCGGCCCATGTCCACCCTTTGCTCACATTGTTCACGGGTTAGGTTTCTTGGGATCCACTTTGAACACGTTTCATCCCCCGTCACAACATTAGAGAAAAACACCTCACCCTCCCTCTCATAACAGTCCAAGAGGTTCCGGCACGTGTCCACCCTTTGCTCACATTGTTCACGGGTTAGGTTTCTTGGGATCCACTTTGAAAAGGTTTCATCCCCCGTCACAACATTAGAGAAAAACACCTCACCCTCCCTCTCCTAACAGTCCAAGAGGTTCCGGCACATGTCCACCCTTTGCTCACATTGTTCACGGGTTAGGTTTCTAGGGATCCACTTTGAACAGGTTTCATCTCCCGTCACAACATTAGAGAAAAACACCTCACCCTCCCTCTCATAACAGTCCAAAAGGTTCCGGCACGTGTCCACCCTTTGCTCACATTGTTCACGGGTTAGGTTTCTTGGGATCCACTTTGAACAGGTTTCATACCCCGTCACAACATTAGAGAAAAAAACCTCACCCTCCCTCTCATAACAGTCCAAGAGGTTCCGGCACATGTCCACCCTTCGCTCACATTGTTCACGGGTTAGGTTTCTTGGGATCCACTTTGAACAGGTTTCATCCCCCGTCACAACATTAGAGAAAAACACCTCACCCTCCCTCTCATAACCGTCCAAGAGGTTCCGGCACATGTCCACCCTTTGCTCACATTGTTCACGGGTTAGGTGTCTTGGGATCCACTTTGAACAGGTTTCATCCCCCGTCACAACATTAGAGAAAAACACCTCACCCTCCCTCTCATAACAGTCCACGAGGTTCCAGCACATGTCCACACTTTGCTCACATTGTTCACGGGTTAGGTTTCTTGGGATCCACTTTGAACAGGTTTCATCCCCCGTCACAACATTAGAGAAAAACACCTCACCCTCCCTCTCATAACAGTCCAAGAGCTTCCGGCACATGTCCACCCTTTGCTCACATTGTTCACAGGTTAGGTTTCTTGGGATCCACTTTGAACAGGTTTCATCCCCCGTCACAACATTAGAGAAAAACACCTCACCCTCCCTCTCATAACAGTCCAAGAGGTTCCAGCACATGTCCACACTTTGCTCACATTGTTCACGGGTTAGGTTTCTTGGGATCCACTTTGAACAGGTTTCATCACCCGTCACAACATTAGAGAAAAACACCTCACCTTCCCTCTCATAACAGTCCAAGAGGTTCCGGCACATGTCCACCCTTTGCTCACATTGTTCACGGGTTAGGTTTCTTGGGATCCACTCTGAACAGGTTTCATCCCCCGTCACAACATTAGAGAAAAACACCTCACCCTCCCTCTCATAACAGTCCAAGAGGTTCCGGCACGTGTCCACCTTTTGCTCACATTGTTCACGGGTTAGGTTTCTTTGGATCCACTTTGAACAGGTTTCATCCCCCGTCACAACATTAGAGAAAAACACCTCACCCTCCCTCTCATAACAGTCCAAGAGGTTCCAGCACATGTCCACACTTTGCTCACATTTTTCACGGGTTAGGTTTCTAGGGATCCACTTTGAACAGGTTTCATCCCCCGTCACAACATTAGAGAAAAACACCTCACCCTCCCTCTCATAACAGTCCAAGAGGTTCCGGCACATGTCCACCCTTTGCTCACATTGTTCACCTGTTAGGTTTCTTGGGATCCACTTTGAACAGGTTTCATCCCCCGTCACAACATTAGAGAAAAACACCTCACCCTCCCTCTCATAACAGTCCAAGAGGTTCCGGCACATGTCCACCCTTCGCTCACATTGTTCACGGGTTAGGTTTCTTGGGATCCACTTTGAACAGGTTTCATCCCCCGTCACAACATTAGAGAAAAACACCTCACCCTCCCTCTCATAACCGTCCAAGAGGTTCCGGCACGTGTCCACCCTTTGCTCACATTGTTCACGGGTTATGTTTCTTGGGATCCACTTTGAACAGGTTTCATACCCCGTCACAACATTAGAGAAAAACACCTCACCCTCCCTCTCATAACAGTCCAAGAGGTTCCGGCACGTGTCCACCCTTTGCTCACATTGTTCACGGGTTAGGTTTCTTGGGATCCACTTTGAACAGGTTTCATCCCCCGTCACAACATTAGAGAAAAACACCTCACCCTCCCTCTCATAACAGTCCAAGAGGTTCCAGCACATGTCCACACTTTGCTCACATTGTTCACGGGTTAGGTTTCTTGGGATCCACTTTGAACAGGTTTCATCCCCCGTCACAACATTAGAGAAAAACACCTCAACCTCCCTCTCATAACAGTCCAAGAGGTTCCGGCACATGTCCACCCTTTGCTCACATTGTTCACGGGTTAGGTTTCTTGGGATCCACTTTGAACAGGTTTCATCCCCCGTCACAACATTAGAGAAAAACACCTCACCCTCCCTCTCATAACAGTCCAAGAGGTTCCGGCACATGTCCACCCTTTGCTCACATTGTTCACGGGTTAGGTTTCTTGGGATCCACTTTGAATAGGTTTCATCCCCCGTCACAACATTAGAGAAAAACACCTCACCCTCCCTCTAATAACAGTCCAAGAGGTTCCAGCACATGTCCACACTTTGCTCACATTGTTCACGGAATAGGTTTCTTGGGATCCACTTTGAACAGGTTTCATCACCCGTCACAACATTAGAGAAAAACACCTCACCCTCCCTCTCATAACAGTCCAAGAGGTTCCGGCACATGTCCACCCTTTGCTCACATTGTTCACGGGTTAGGTTTCTTGGGATCCACTCTGAACAGGTTTCATCCCCCGTCACAACATTAGAGAAAAACACCTCACCCTCCCTCTCATAACAGTCCAAGAGGTTCCGGCACGTGTCCACCTTTTGCTCACATTGTTCACGGGTTAGGTTTCTTTGGATCCACTTTGAACAGGTTTCATCCCCCGTCACAACATTAGAGAAAAACACCTCACCCTCCCTCTCATAACAGTCCAAGAGGTTCCAGCACATGTCCACACTTTGCTCACATTGTTCACGGGTTAGGTTTCTAGGGATCCACTTTGAACAGGTTTCATCCCCCGTCACAACATTAGAGAAAAACACCTCACCCTCCCTCTCATAACAGTCCAAGAGGTTCCGCCACATGTCCACCCTTTGCTCACATTGTTCACGGGTTAGGTTTCTTGGGATCCACTTTGAACAGGTTTCATCCCCCGTCACAACATTAGAGAAAAACACCTCACCCTCCCTCTCATAACAGTCCAAGAGGTTCCGGCACATGTCCACCCTTTGCTCACATTGTTCACGGGTTAGGTTTCTTGGGATCCACTTTGAACAGGTTTCATCCCCCGTCACAACATTTGAGAAAAACACCTCACCCTCCCTCTCATAACAGTCCAAGAGGTTCCGGCACATGTCCACCCTTTGCTCACATTGTTCACGGGTTAGGTTTCTTGGGATCCTTTTTGAACAGGTTTCATCCCCCGTCACAACATTAGAGAAAAACACCTCACCCTCCCTCTCATAACCGTCCAAGAGGTTCCGGCACGTGTCCACCCTTTGCTCACATTGTTCACGAGTTAGGTTTCTTGGGATCCACTTTGAACAGGTTTCATCCCCCGTCACAACATTAGAGAAAACACACCTCACCCTCCCTCTCATAACAGTCCAAGAGGTTCCAGCACATGTCCACACTTTGCTCACATTGTTCACGGGTTAGGTTTCTTGGGATCCACTTTGAACAGGTTTCATCCCCCGTCACAACATTAGAGAAAAACACCTCACCCTCCCTCTCATAACAGTCCAAGAGGTTCCGGCACATGTCCACCCTTTGCTCACATTGTTCACGGGTTAGGTTTCTTGGGATCCACTTTGAACAGGTTTCATCCCCGTCACTACATTAGAGAAAAACACCTCACCCTCCCTCTCATAACAGTCCAAGAGGTTCCGGCACGTGTCCACCCTTTGCTCACATTGTTCACGGGTTAGGTTTCTTGGGATCCACTTTGAACAGGTTTCATCCCCCGTCACAACATTAGAGAAAAACACCTCACCCTCCCTCTCATAACAGTCCAAGAGGTTCCAGCACATGTCCACACTTTGCTCACATTGTTCACGGGTTAGGTTTCTAGGGATCCACTTTGAACAGGTTTCATCCCCCGTCACAACATTAGAGAAAAACACCTCACCCTCCCTCTCATAACAGTCCAAGAGGTTCCGGCACATGTCCACCCTTTGCTCACATTGTTCACCTGTTAGGTTTCTTGGGATCCACTTTGAACAGGTTTCATCCCCCGTCACAACATTAGAGAAAAGCACCTCACCCTCCCTCTCATAACAGTCCAAGAGGTTCCGGCACATGTCCACCCTTCGCTCACATTGTTCACGGGTTAGGTTTCTTGGGATCCACTTTGAACAGGTTTCATCCCCCGTCACAACATTAGAGAAAAACACCTCACCCTCCCTCTCATAACCGTCCAAGAGGTTCCGGCACGTGTCCACCCTTTGCTCACATTGTTCACGGGTTATGTTTCTTGGGATCCACTTTGAACAGGTTTCATCCCCCGTCACAACATTAGAGAAAAACACCTCACCCTCCCTCTCATAACAGTCCAAGAGGTTCCGGCACGTGTCCACCCTTTGCTCACGTTGTTCACGGGTTAGGTTTCTTGGGATCCACTTTGAACAGGTTTCATCCCCCGTCACAACATTAGAGAAAAACACCTCACCCTCCCTCTCATAACCGTCCAAGAGGTTCCGGCACGTGTCCACCCTTTGCTCACATTGTTCACGGGTTATGTTTCTTGGGATCCACTCTGAACAGGTTTCATCCCCCGTCACAACATTAGAGAAAAACACCTCACCCTCCCTCTCATAACAGTCCAAGAGGTTCCGGCACGTGTCCACCTTTTGCTCACATTGTTCACGGGTTAGGTTTCTTTGGATCCACTTTGAACAGGTTTCATCCCCCGTCACAACATTAGAGAAAAACACCTCACCCTCCCTCTCATAACAGTCCAAGAGGTTCCAGCACATGTCCACACTTTGCTCACATTGTTCACGGGTTAGGTTTCTAGGGATCCACTTTGAACAGGTTTCATCCCCCGTCACAACATTAGAGAAAAACACCTCACCCTCCCTCTCATAACAGTCCAAGAGGTTCCGCCACATGTCCACCCTTTGCTCACATTGTTCACGGGTTAGGTTTCTTGGGATCCACTTTGAACAGGTTTCATCCCCCGTCACAACATTAGAGAAAAACACCTCACCCTCCCTCTCATAACAGTCCAAGAGGTTCCGGCACATGTCCACCCTTTGCTCACATTGTTCACGGGTTAGGTTTCTTGGGATCCACTTTGAACAGGTTTCATCCCCCGTCACAACATTTGAGAAAAACACCTCACCCTCCCTCTCATAACAGTCCAAGAGGTTCCGGCACATGTCCACCCTTTGCTCACATTGTTCACGGGTTAGGTTTCTTGGGATCCTTTTTGAACAGGTTTCATCCCCCGTCACAACATTAGAGAAAAACACCTCACCCTCCCTCTCATAACCGTCCAAGAGGTTCCGGCACGTGTCCACCCTTTGCTCACATTGTTCACGAGTTAGGTTTCTTGGGATCCACTTTGAACAGGTTTCATCCCCCGTCACAACATTAGAGAAAAACACCTCACCCTCCCTCTCATAACAGTCCAAGAGGTTCCAGCACATGTCCACACTTTGCTCACATTGTTCACGGGTTAGGTTTCTTGGGATCCACTTTGAACAGGTTTCATCCCCCGTCACAACATTAGAGAAAAACACCTCACCCTCCCTCTCATAACAGTCCAAGAGGTTCCGGCACATGTCCACCCTTTGCTCACATTGTTCACGGGTTAGGTTTCTTGGGATCCACTTTGAACAGGTTTCATCCCCGTCACTACATTAGAGAAAAACACCTCACCCTCCCTCTCATAACAGTCCAAGAGGTTCCGGCACGTGTCCACCCTTTGCTCACATTGTTCACGGGTTAGGTTTCTTGGGATCCACTTTGAACAGGTTTCATCCCCCGTCACAACATTAGAGAAAAACACCTCACCCTCCCTCTCATAACAGTCCAAGAGGTTCCAGCACATGTCCACACTTTGCTCACATTGTTCACGGGTTAGGTTTCTAGGGATCCACTTTGAACAGGTTTCATCCCCCGTCACAACATTAGAGAAAAACACCTCACCCTCCCTCTCATAACAGTCCAAGAGGTTCCGGCACATGTCCACCCTTTGCTCACATTGTTCACCTGTTAGGTTTCTTGGGATCCACTTTGAACAGGTTTCATCCCCCGTCACAACATTAGAGAAAAGCACCTCACCCTCCCTCTCATAACAGTCCAAGAGGTTCCGGCACATGTCCACCCTTCGCTCACATTGTTCACGGGTTAGGTTTCTTGGGATCCACTTTGAACAGGTTTCATCCCCCGTCACAACATTAGAGAAAAACACCTCACCCTCCCTCTCATAACCGTCCAAGAGGTTCCGGCACGTGTCCACCCTTTGCTCACATTGTTCACGGGTTATGTTTCTTGGGATCCACTTTGAACAGGTTTCATCCCCCGTCACAACATTAGAGAAAAACACCTCACCCTCCCTCTCATAACAGTCCAAGAGGTTCCGGCACGTGTCCACCCTTTGCTCACGTTGTTCACGGGTTAGGTTTCTTGGGATCCACTTTGAACAGGTTTCATCCCCCGTTACAACATTAGAGAAAAACACCTCACCTTCCCTCTCATAACAGTTCAAGAGGTTCCGGCACATGTCCACCTTTTGTTCACATTGTTCACGGGTTAGTTTTCTTGGGATCCACTGTGAACAAATTTTTTTCTAGCCCAGATCCTAATTAATATTTCCATAGCACTATGATCACAATGAATTGCATCACACTACTCCTGGATGGTGACACGACGATAAGCTGTGGCGAGGTCTTTCACTTGTTGCCTGTTGGCATCTGTCACTGCAGTTGCAGGTCTTCCACTCTGTTGTTTGCCCGACACTGAACTTCCTCCCTCTCGAAACCTCTTCATCCATCTTCGGGCATTACTGATATCGATTGTGGCCGCTCCATACACCGCCAGGAGTCTCCTGTGGGTTTCTGGAGCCTCACATCCCTCTTTTTCCAGGAATTCAATTACTTCCCTCTGCTTTTCTCTGTCATTCATGATCTTTATTTCCGATTCTGAAAACATTGGGTTCCCACATTGGTAACATATCATAGTACATGTCAGTGCAGTTTCATTAAAATCACTTCAAAATTTCAAAAGTTATTAAGGAGGAGGCATTACTTTCAGGATGCCCTTAATAATTCCGACAGAATATAAACGCCATCTGTGAGAAAAAGCGTGAGTTTCTCTCTGCATTGGCCAAAATGTGTTTTAAAATGTGAGGTTTCTTTCACCTCTGACGAAGTTAGGCAAGTGTTTCTCTATTGGTCACATGAAACTGGAAGGGTATTTTTTAAAACGTAAGGGGCCACCCATGTGGCTGAGTAGTACGAAGTGTTGGTTTGTAATTATTGGTCCGAAGTTGACCCAGGTCCGAGTCGCTGGCGTGGCATAGAAGCTGTGTTTGCCCTACGGCACTCGATCTCTCCTTTTCCTGGAACCGGTGACCCTAAATTAGGAACGAGCGAAGCTTATTGCCCATTAATTTGTTCACAGCGGTCGTTAAAGCCCCGAACAAACAAGAAAAATGAAAAGAATCCTGACTTACACTATTTTTTAGACCAGAAGACAAAATAACACTGGTTTACAAAATAAAACTAGATTTTTCTCGTATTGTAGCCCGGCTTGTGGTGTCCGAAGTGCATCCGCCCCCGGATTCACTTCCGTGAGATAACTTTCCACTAAAATAATTCTAGGCTTTTCATCCGCCCCCTGATGCACTTCAGTGAGATAACTTTTCACTAACGAGGGAAGCCTTTCAAATGTCACTCTCCAAAATTGAAGACATGTGGCCAGGAGATAGTACTAAGGGAAAAAACCAATGGGTGTATTTCCGTTTTGGCCCAAATGAACTGACAAAGGTGAAGAGTGTTTTAACTGACAAGGGAAGCCTTTCAACTGTCACTCTCCAAAATTGAAGAAACGTGGCCAGGATATAGTACTAAGGGCTAAAACCAATGGGTGTATTTCCGTTTTGGCCCAAATGAACTGACAAATGTGAACGAGCGTTTTAACTGACAACGGAGGCCTTTCAACTGTCACTCTCCAAAATTGAAGAAACGTGGCCAGGATATAGTACTAAGGGCTAAAACCAATGGGTGTATTTCCGTTTTGGCCCAAATGAACTGACAAATGTGAACGAGTGTTTTAACTGACAAGGAGGCCTTTCAACTGTCACTCTCCAAAATTGAAGAAACGTAGCCAGGATATAGTACTAAGGGCTAAAACCAATGGGTGTATTTCCGTTTTGGCCCAAATGAACTGACAAATGTGAACGAGTGTTTTAACTGACAACGGAGGCCTTTCAACTGTCACTCTCCAAAATTGAAGAAACGTGGCCAGGATATAGTACTAAGGGCTAAAACCAATGGGTGTATTTCCGTTTTGGCCCAAATGAACTGACAAATGTGAACGAGTGTTTTAACTGACAAGGGAGGCCTTTCAACTGTCACTCTCCAAAATTGAAGAAACGTGGCCAGGATATAGTACTAAGGGCTAAAACCAATGGGTGTATTTCCGTTTTGGCCCAAATGAACTGACAAATGTGAACGAGTGTTTTAACTGACAAGGGAGGCCTTTCAACTGTTACTCTCCAAAATTGAAGAAACATGGCCAGGATATAGTACTAAGGGCTAAAACCAATGGGTGTATTTCCGTTTTGGCCCAAATGAACTGACAAATGTGAACGAGTGTTTTAACTGACAAGGGAGGCCTTTCAACTGTCACTCTCCAAAATTGAAGAAACGTGGCCAGGATATAGTACTAAGGGCTAAAACCAATGGGTGTATTTCCGTTTTGGCCTAAATGAACTGACAAAGATGAACGAGTGTTTTAACTGACAAGGGAAGCCTTTCAACTGTCAATCTCCAAAATTGAAGAAACGTGGCCAGGAGATAGTACTAAGGGCAAAAACCAATGGGTGCATTTCCGTTTTGGCCCAAATGAACTGACAAAGGTGAACGAGTGTTTTAACTGACAAGGGAGGCCTTTCAACTGTCACTCTCCAAAATTGAAGAAACGTGGCCAGGAGATACTACTAAGGGCAAAAACCAATGGGTGCATTTCCGTTTTGGCCCAAATGAGATAACTTATCACTAAGATACGTCTGTTTTAAAATGTGAGGTTTCTTTCACCTCTGACGAAGTTAGGCAAGTGTTTCTCTATTGGTCACATGAAACTGGAAGGGTATTTTTTAAAACGTAAGGGGCCACCCATGTGGCTGAGTAGTACGAAGTGTTGGTTTGTAATTATTGGTCCGAAGTTGACCCAGGTCCGAGTCGCTGGCGTGGCATAGAAGCTGTGTTTGCCCTACGGCACTCGATCTCTCCTTTTCCTGGAACCGGTGACCCTAAATTAGGAACGAGCGAAGCTTATTGCCCATTAATTTGTTCACAGCGGTCGTTAAAGCCCCGAACAAACAAGAAAAATGAAAAGAATCCTGACTTACACTATTTTTTAGACCAGAAGACAAAATAACACTGGTTTACAAAATAAAACTAGATTTTTCTCGTATTGTAGCCCGGCTTGTGGTGTCCGAAGTGCATCCGCCCCCGGATTCACTTCCGTGAGATAACTTTCCACTAAAATAATTCTAGGCTTTTCATCCGCCCCCTGATGCACTTCAGTGAGATAACTTTTCACTAACGAGGGAAGCCTTTCAAATGTCACTCTCCAAAATTGAAGACATGTGGCCAGGAGATAGTACTAAGGGAAAAACCAATGGGTGTATTTCCGTTTTGGCCCAAATGAACTGACAAAGGTGAAGAGTGTTTTAACTGACAAGGGAAGCCTTTCAACTGTCACTCTCCAAAATTGAAGAAACGTGGCCAGGATATAGTACTAAGGGCTAAAACCAATGGGTGTATTTCCGTTTTGGCCCAAATGAACTGACAAATGTGAACGAGCGTTTTAACTGACAACGGAGGCCTTTCAACTGTCACTCTCCAAAATTGAAGAAACGTGGCCAGGATATAGTACTAAGGGCTAAAACCAATGGGTGTATTTCCGTTTTGGCCCAAATGAACTGACAAATGTGAACGAGTGTTTTAACTGACAAGGGAGGCCTTTCAACTGTCACTCTCCAAAATTGAAGAAACGTAGCCAGGATATAGTACTAAGGGCTAAAACCAATGGGTGTATTTCCGTTTTGGCCCAAATGAACTGACAAATGTGAACGAGTGTTTTAACTGACAACGGAGGCCTTTCAACTGTCACTCTCCAAAATTGAAGAAACGTGGCCAGGATATAGTACTAAGGGCTAAAACCAATGGGTGTATTTCCGTTTTGGGACAAATGAACTGACAAATGTGAACGAGTGTTTTAACTGACAAGGGAGGCCTTTCAACTGTCACTCTCCAAAATTGAAGAAACGTGGCCAGGATATAGTACTAAGGGCTAAAACCAATGGGTGTATTTCCGTTTTGGCCCAAGTGAACTGACAAATGTGAACGAGTGTTTTAACTGACAAGGGAGGCCTTTCAACTGTCACTCTCCAAAATTGAAGAAACGTGGTCAGGATATAGTACTAAGGGCTAAAACCAATGGGTGTATTTCCGTTTTGGCCCAAATGAACTGACAAATGTGAACGAGTGTTTTAACTGACAAGGGAGGCCTTTCAACTGTCACTCTCCAAAATTGAAGAAACGTGGCCAGGATATAGTACTAAGGGCTAAAACCAATGGGTGTATTTCCGTTTTGGCCCAAATGAACTGACAAATGTGAACGAGTGTTTTAACTGACAAGGGAGGCCTTTCAACTGTCACTCTCCAAAATTGAAGAAACGTGGCCAGGATATAGTACTAAGGGCTAAAACCAATGGGTGTATTTCCGTTTTGGCCCAAATGAACTGACAAATGTGAACGAGTGTTTTAACTGACAAGGGAGGCCTTTCAACTGTTACTCTCCAAAATTGAAGAAACATGGCCAGGATATAGTACTAAGGGCTAAAACCAATGGGTGTATTTCCGTTTTGGCCCAAATGAACTGACAAATGTGAACGAGTGTTTTAACTGACAAGGGAGGCCTTTCAACTGTCACTCTCCAAAATTGAAGAAACGTGGCCAGGATATAGTACTAAGGGCTAAAACCAATGGGTGTATTTCCGTTTTGGCCTAAATGAACTGACAAAGATGAACGAGTGTTTTAACTGACAAGGGAAGCCTTTCAACTGTCAATCTCCAAAATTGAAGAAACGTGGCCAGGAGATAGTACTAAGGGCAAAAACCAATGGGTGCATTTCCGTTTTGGCCCAAATGAACTGACAAAGGTGAACGAGTGTTTTAACTGACAAGGGAGGCCTTTCAACTGTCACTCTCCAAAATTGAAGAAACGTGGCCAGGAGATACTACTAAGGGCAAAAACCAATGGGTGCATTTCCGTTTTGGCCCAAATGAGATAACTTATCACTAAGATACGTCTGTTTTAAAATGTGAGGTTTCTTTCACCTCTGACGAAGTTAGGCAAGTGTTTCTCTATTGGTCACATGAAACTGGAAGGGTATTTTTTAAAACGTAAGGGGCCACCCATGTGGCTGAGTAGTACGAAGTGTTGGTTTGTAATTATTGGTCCGAAGTTGACCCAGGTCCGAGTCGCTGGCGTGGCATAGAAGCTGTGTTTGCCCTACGGCACTCGATCTCTCCTTTTCCTGGAACCGGTGACCCTAAATTAGGAACGAGCGAAGCTTATTGCCCATTAATTTGTTCACAGCGGTCGTTAAAGCCCCGAACAAACAAGAAAAATGAAAAGAATCCTGACTTACACTATTTTTTAGACCAGAAGACAAAATAACACTGGTTTACAAAATAAAACTAGATTTTTCTCGTATTGTAGCCCGGCTTGTGGTGTCCGAAGTGCATCCGCCCCCGGATTCACTTCCGTGAGATAACTTTCCACTAAAATAATTCTAGGCTTTTCATCCGCCCCCTGATGCACTTCAGTGAGATAACTTTTCACTAACGAGGGAAGCCTTTCAAATGTCACTCTCCAAAATTGAAGACATGTGGCCAGGAGATAGTACTAAGGGAAAAAACCAATGGGTGTATTTCCGTTTTGGCCCAAATGAACTGACAAAGGTGAAGAGTGTTTTAACTGACAAGGGAAGCCTTTCAACTGTCACTCTCCAAAATTGAAGAAACGTGGCCAGGATATAGTACTAAGGGCTAAAACCAATGGGTGTATTTCCGTTTTGGCCCAAATGAACTGACAAATGTGAACGAGTGTTTTAACTGACAAGGGAGGCCTTTCAACTGTCACTCTCCAAAATTGAAGAAACGTAGCCAGGATATAGTACTAAGGGCTAAAACCAATGGGTGTATTTCCGTTTTGGCCCAAATGAACTGACAAATGTGAACGAGTGTTTTAACTGACAACGGAGGCCTTTCAACTGTCACTCTCCAAAATTGAAGAAACGTGGCCAGGATATAGTACTAAGGGCTAAAACCAATGGGTGTATTTCCGTTTTGGCCCAAATGAACTGACAAATGTGAACGAGTGTTTTAACTGACAAGGAGGCCTTTCAACTGTCACTCTCCAAAATTGAAGAAACGTGGCCAGGATATAGTACTAAGGGCTAAAACCAATGGGTGTATTTCCGTTTTGGCCCAAGTGAACTGACAAATGTGAACGAGTGTTTTAACTGACAAGGGAGGCCTTTCAACTGTCACTCTCCAAAATTGAAGAAACGTGGCCAGGATATAGTACTAAGGGCTAAAACCAATGGGTGTATTTCCGTTTTGGCCCAAATGAACTGACAAATGTGAACGAGTGTTTAACTGACAAGGGAGGCCTTTCAACTGTCACTCTCCAAAATTGAAGAAACGTGGCCAGGATATAGTACTAAGGGCTAAAACCAATGGGTGTATTTCCGTTTTGGCCTAAATGAACTGACAAAGATGAACGAGTGTTTTAACTGACAAGGGAAGCCTTTCAACTGTCAATCTCCAAAATTGAAGAAACGTGGCCAGGAGATAGTACTAAGGGCAAAAACCAATGGGTGCATTTCCGTTTTGGCCCAAATGAACTGACAAAGGTGAACGAGTGTTTTAACTGACAAGGGAGGCCTTTCAACTGTCACTCTCCAAAATTGAAGAAACGTGGCCAGGAGATACTACTAAGGGCAAAAACCAATGGGTGCATTTCCGTTTTGGCCCAAATGAGATAACTTATCACTAAGATACGTCTGTTTTAAAATGTGAGGTTTCTTTCACCTCTGACGAAGTTAGGCAAGTGTTTCTCTATTGGTCACATGAAACTGGAAGGGTATTTTTTAAAACGTAAGGGGCCACCCATGTGGCTGAGTAGTACGAAGTGTTGGTTTGTAATTATTGGTCCGAAGTTGACCCAGGTCCGAGTCGCTGGCGTGGCATAGAAGCTGTGTTTGCCCTACGGCACTCGATCTCTCCTTTTCCTGGAACCGGTGACCCTAAATTAGGAACGAGCGAAGCTTATTGCCCATTAATTTGTTCACAGCGGTCGTTAAAGCCCCGAACAAACAAGAAAAATGAAAAGAATCCTGACTTACACTATTTTTTAGACCAGAAGACAAAATAACACTGGTTTACAAAATAAAACTAGATTTTTCTCGTATTGTAGCCCGGCTTGTGGTGTCCGAAGTGCATCCGCCCCCGGATTCACTTCCGTGAGATAACTTTCCACTAAAATAATTCTAGGCTTTTCATCCGCCCCCTGATGCACTTCAGTGAGATAACTTTTCACTAACGAGGGAAGCCTTTCAAATGTCACTCTCCAAAATTGAAGACATGTGGCCAGGAGATAGTACTAAGGGAAAAAACCAATGGGTGTATTTCCGTTTTGGCCCAAATGAACTGACAAAGGTGAAGAGTGTTTTAACTGACAAGGGAAGCCTTTCAACTGTCACTCTCCAAAATTGAAGAAACGTGGCCAGGATATAGTACTAAGGGCTAAAACCAATGGGTGTATTTCCGTTTTGGCCCAAATGAACTGACAAATGTGAACGAGCGTTTTAACTGACAACGGAGGCCTTTCAACTGTCACTCTCCAAAATTGAAGAAACGTGGCCAGGATATAGTACTAAGGGCTAAAACCAATGGGTGTATTTCCGTTTTGGCCCAAATGAACTGACAAATGTGAACGAGTGTTTTAACTGACAAGGGAGGCCTTTCAACTGTCACTCTCCAAAATTGAAGAAACGTAGCCAGGATATAGTACTAAGGGCTAAAACCAATGGGTGTATTTCCGTTTTGGCCCAAATGAACTGACAAATGTGAACGAGTGTTTTAACTGACAACGGAGGCCTTTCAACTGTCACTCTCCAAAATTGAAGAAACGTGGCCAGGATATAGTACTAAGGGCTAAAACCAATGGGTGTATTTCCGTTTTGGGACAAACGAACTGACAAATGTGAACGAGTGTTTTAACTGACAAGGGAGGCCTTTCAACTGTCACTCTCCAAAATTGAAGAAACGTGGCCAGGATATAGTACTAAGGGCTAAAACCAATGGGTGTATTTCCGTTTTGGCCCAAGTGAACTGACAAATGTGAACGAGTGTTTTAACTGACAAGGGAGGCCTTTCAACTGTCACTCTCCAAAATTGAAGAAACGTGGTCAGGATATAGTACTAAGGGCTAAAACCAATGGGTGTATTTCCGTTTTGGCCCAAATGAACTGACAAATGTGAACGAGTGTTTTAACTGACAAGGGAGGCCTTTCAACTGTCACTCTCCAAAATTGAAGAAACGTGGCCAGGATATAGTACTAAGGGCTAAAACCAATGGGTGTATTTCCGTTTTGGCCCAAATGAACTGACAAATGTGAACGAGTGTTTTAACTGACAAGGAGGCCTTTCAACTGTCACTCTCCAAAATTGAAGAAACGTGGCCAGGATATAGTACTAAGGGCTAAAACCAATGGGTGTATTTCCGTTTTGGCCCAAATGAACTGACAAATGTGAACGAGTGTTTTAACTGACAAGGGAGGCCTTTCAACTGTTACTCTCCAAAATTGAAGAAACATGGCCAGGATATAGTACTAAGGGCTAAAACCAATGGGTGTATTTCCGTTTTGGCCCAAATGAACTGACAAATGTGAACGAGTGTTTTAACTGACAAGGGAGGCCTTTCAACTGTCACTCTCCAAAATTGAAGAAACGTGGCCAGGATATAGTACTAAGGGCTAAAACCAATGGGTGTATTTCCGTTTTGGCCTAAATGAACTGACAAAGATGAACGAGTGTTTTAACTGACAAGGGAAGCCTTTCAACTGTCAATCTCCAAAATTGAAGAAACGTGGCCAGGAGATAGTACTAAGGGCAAAAACCAATGGGTGCATTTCCGTTTTGGCCCAAATGAACTGACAAAGGTGAACGAGTGTTTTAACTGACAAGGGAGGCCTTTCAACTGTCACTCTCCAAAATTGAAGAAACGTGGCCAGGAGATACTACTAAGGGCAAAAACCAATGGGTGCATTTCCGTTTTGGCCCAAATGAGATAACTTATCACTAAGATACGTCTGTTTTAAAATGTGAGGTTTCTTTCACCTCTGACGAAGTTAGGCAAGTGTTTCTCTATTGGTCACATGAAACTGGAAGGGTATTTTTTAAAACGTAAGGGGCCACCCATGTGGCTGAGTAGTACGAAGTGTTGGTTTGTAATTATTGGTCCGAAGTTGACCCAGGTCCGAGTCGCTGGCGTGGCATAGAAGCTGTGTTTGCCCTACGGCACTCGATCTCTCCTTTTCCTGGAACCGGTGACCCTAAATTAGGAACGAGCGAAGCTTATTGCCCATTAATTTGTTCACAGCGGTCGTTAAAGCCCCGAACAAACAAGAAAAATGAAAAGAATCCTGACTTACACTATTTTTTAGACCAGAAGACAAAATAACACTGGTTTACAAAATAAAACTAGATTTTTCTCGTATTGTAGCCCGGCTTGTGGTGTCCGAAGTGCATCCGCCCCCGGATTCACTTCCGTGAGATAACTTTCCACTAAAATAATTCTAGGCTTTTCATCCGCCCCCTGATGCACTTCAGTGAGATAACTTTTCACTAACGAGGGAAGCCTTTCAAATGTCACTCTCCAAAATTGAAGACATGTGGCCAGGAGATAGTACTAAGGGAAAAAACCAATGGGTGTATTTCCGTTTTGGCCCAAATGAACTGACAAAGGTGAAGAGTGTTTTAACTGACAAGGGAAGCCTTTCAACTGTCACTCTCCAAAATTGAAGAAACGTGGCCAGGATATAGTACTAAGGGCTAAAACCAATGGGTGTATTTCCGTTTTGGCCCAAATGAACTGACAAATGTGAACGAGCGTTTTAACTGACAACGGAGGCCTTTCAACTGTCACTCTCCAAAATTGAAGAAACGTGGCCAGGATATAGTACTAAGGGCTAAAACCAATGGGTGTATTTCCGTTTTGGCCCAAATGAACTGACAAATGTGAACGAGTGTTTTAACTGACAAGGGAGGCCTTTCAACTGTCACTCTCCAAAATTGAAGAAACGTAGCCAGGATATAGTACTAAGGGCTAAAACCAATGGGTGTATTTCCGTTTTGGCCCAAATGAACTGACAAATGTGAACGAGTGTTTTAACTGACAACGGAGGCCTTTCAACTGTCACTCTCCAAAATTGAAGAAACGTGGCCAGGATATAGTACTAAGGGCTAAAACCAATGGGTGTATTTCCGTTTTGGCCCAAATGAACTGACAAATGTGAACGAGTGTTTTAACTGACAAGGAGGCCTTTCAACTGTCACTCTCCAAAATTGAAGAAACGTGGCCAGGATATAGTACTAAGGGCTAAAACCAATGGGTGTATTTCCGTTTTGGCCCAAGTGAACTGACAAATGTGAACGAGTGTTTTAACTGACAAGGGAGGCCTTTCAACTGTCACTCTCCAAAATTGAAGAAACGTGGCCAGGATATAGTACTAAGGGCTAAAACCAATGGGTGTATTTCCGTTTTGGCCCAAATGAACTGACAAATGTGAACGAGTGTTTTAACTGACAAGGGAGGCCTTTCAACTGTCACTCTCCAAAATTGAAGAAACGTGGCCAGGATATAGTACTAAGGGCTAAAACCAATGGGTGTATTTCCGTTTTGGCCCAAATGAACTGACAAATGTGAACGAGTGTTTTAACTGACAAGGGAGGCCTTTCAACTGTCACTCTCCAAAATTGAAGAAACGTGGCCAGGATATAGTACTAAGGGCTAAAACCAATGGGTGTATTTCCGTTTTGGCCCAAATGAACTGACAAATGTGAACGAGTGTTTTAACTGACAAGGGAGGCCTTTCAACTGTTACTCTCCAAAATTGAAGAAACATGGCCAGGATATAGTACTAAGGGCTAAAACCAATGGGTGTATTTCCGTTTTGGCCCAAATGAACTGACAAATGTGAACGAGTGTTTTAACTGACAAGGGAGGCCTTTCAACTGTCACTCTCCAAAATTGAAGAAACGTGGCCAGGATATAGTACTAAGGGCTAAAACCAATGGGTGTATTTCCGTTTTGGCCTAAATGAACTGACAAAGATGAACGAGTGTTTTAACTGACAAGGGAAGCCTTTCAACAGTCACTCTCCAAAATTGAAGAAACGTGGCCAGGAGATAGTACTAAGGGCAAAAACCAATGGGTGCATTTCCGTTTTGGCCCAAATGAACTGACAAAGGTGAACGAGTGTTTTAACTGACAAGGGGGCCTTTCAACTGTCACTCTCCAAAATTGAAGAAACGTGGCCAGGAGATACTACTAAGGGCAAAAACCAATGGGTGCATTTCCGTTTTGGCCCAAATGAACTGACAAAGGTGAGCGAGTGTTTTAACTGACAAGGGAAGCCTTTCAACTGTCACTCTCCGAAATTGAAGAAACGTGGTCAGGAGATAGTACTAAGGGCAAAAACCAATGGGTGTATTTCCGTTTTAGCCCAAATGAACTGACAAAGGTGAACGAGTGGTCTGAAAATGGCCTTAGAGCACACGTGGGAAAAATCGTCTAACATGTGTTGTGGTGCGTGATATGTAACTCCAAATATCAGCTATGAACCCATGATTCAAAATAAGCTCATATCATACAAAAAGCAACAAAAACCTTTATTACAGGTGTAAATGAACATGAACATTTGTGACACTGAACACATCACCGAAGCAAAGTAATTTGGAACAATGAGAACAACGCAAGATCCCAAAGTTATCACAGTACTGAAAATTGTCATTGATAACTGAAAAACAAATACGTTGAACATTATCAAAAGAAGTGTCATCACTTTCACAGTATTCAATTTTTATCCACAGATACAACAACATGTTGTTGAAATTTTCTGGCTGCCATTGAATGTTCATTGATACGTACGATGATTTTCTCTACTTGTGCTCTGAGGCTATTTTCAGACCACTCGTTCACCTTTGTCGGGTTTGGTACGATTCGTCTAACGACGATTGGTCCAATGCCGATTCGTCCAAAGGGACGTCCAGTGGGCAATTGGTCCAAAGGTACGATTCGTCCAATGGTACGATCAGTCCAATGCCGATTCGTCCAATGTGACGATTGGTCCAATGCCGATTCGTCCAATGGACGATTGGTCCAATTCCATCCTATCTGTCCGAAGTGCTACTCGTGTTATAAAAATCTCAGCTGTTCTGATTTTGTCTCCGATGTTATACGAAAGTACCGGTAGTACAAAGAATGTAAAATAATGTTACATTTCATGCGTAATATTGTGGTTACAGATTTTTTTTTTTTTTTTTTTTTCGGAATCGCGTTTTTTTTTTTTGTTATACTCTCCTTGCTGCCGATGAAGTTATTGATGTACGAGCCATTCAATCAACTTCAATGTTTCTCTTTTGCATGAAATAATATAAAATACTAGTTTTCCGTTTCTGTTTGTAGCATGCAGTGAGGTTCCGCCAACTGACCAATGGAAACGTTCTGGTTGGGTTCGGACAGAGGCCTTTTTAACATTTTTATTCTACCTATGTCATATTCATAACGTTTACCTATCAAACAAGTTAATATTGCGTTTTTACTTAAGCACGAAATATTAATTCACAGGCCCTAGGCCTATGCCTTTTTGACACTTTTTATCCTACCGTTGTCAGATTCATAACCTTTACCTATCAAGAAAAGTTACTAATGTTATGCTAGTATTTTTAACTTTACTTAATATGTAAACGTTAGAATATGACATCAGTAGAATAAAAAGTGTTAAAAAGCCTGCGGCCTAGGTGCCTTGTAAAGACATAAGAAATGATACGATGATTGCCTTTTATTAGGTTTTATAAAATGTTAACAAATACCAAATATCTAGGTTGTAACTTAAAATCTTCTAAAAAGGCCTGCTGCCTAGGTGCCTTGTAAAGACATGAGAAATGATACGATGAGTGTCTTTTGTAAAGTTTTACAAAAGTTTTACAAATACCAAATATCTAGGTTGTAACTCAAAATCTTCTAAAAAGGCCCGCGCCTAGATGTTTTGCAAACAGCTGAGAAATGTTCCATTGAGTGCCTTTTACCAGGTTTATGTAAAATGTTTACAATTACCAAATATACGGAAATGATTTTTCAAAAGGATATAATGAGCAGAATTATTTAAATCATTATTCCTTTCTGGAAAATAAAACAGTTTACCGTTGGTAAGATGATACCATTGGACGAATCGGCATTGGACCAATCGGCATTGGACCAATCGGTATTGGACCAATCGTACCATTGGACGAATCGGCATTGGACGAATTGGACATTGGACCAATCGGTATTGGACTAATTGTCCCTTTGGACGAATCGGCATTGGACCAATCGTCGTTGGACGAATCGTCCGGGACCGCACCTTTGTCAGTTCATTTGGGCCAAAATGGAAATACAACCATTGGTTTTTGCCCTTAGTATTATCTCCTGGCCACGCTTCTTCAATTTTGGAGAGTGACAGTTCAAAGGCTTCCCTTATAAGATAACTCTAGTCTTTGCATCCGTCCCAGGAAGCACTTCCGTGAGATAACTTATCACTAAGATACGTGTAGTCTTTCTGTCCTAGGATACACTTACGTGAGATAAGTTTTCACTAAGATAACTCTAGTCTTTACATCCGTCCTAGGATGTACTTCCGTGTGATAACTTTCCCCTAAGATAACTCTAGTCTTTACATCCGCCATAGGATGCTCTGATTCTCACCATCTGATTACACTAGTTTATAAAATGAAACGAATTTTTTGGCACACAAGAAAAACTGTCTAATCCTAATAGTACTTTTTATGCTAAATTTCACATTCACCGATCATCCAAAACATTAAAACCGCATCTGCGTTATGCAAAGAAACGCTCGTGAAGCCAATCGGCGTCACGCGCCAAGATCGCGAATGATATAGGTAAAATCTGGGTCGGAGCTCTCTCAGTCAGTATTTCGATTTCGTCTCAACATGGAAAAAGCAAAGGATTTATCTGATTTAGATAAAGGCCAGATCGTTGTGTCCAGACGCTTTGGTAACAGCATCACCGAAACAGCGACGCTGGTAGGTTGCTTACGCTATGCACTGCATTAGTGCCTATGTCGGACAAGTAGCATGGTTTGAAACAGGTGAAACTTCGAGCCGTCGACAAGGCGTCGGCAGGCAACGCCTTATTGATGCCAGTGGTCAGCGCAGGCTATCTCGTCTTGTCCGCAGCAACAGGAGGGCTACTGTGGTTGACATTACTCATAATTTCAATTGTGGGGAAGGGCCTAATGTGTCTGAACACGCAGTTCATCTTGCGTTCTTGGATATGGGTCTCCGTAACCGCAGACCCATTCGTGTGCCTATGCTCACCGTCGTTAACGCTTGCAGTGGGCACTTAATCGTTGACAGTGGACCATAGAAGACTGGAAGAGGGTCTCACGGTCAGACGAATCCCATTTTCTGTTACACCATGTCGACGGACAAGCTCATGTGCGACGTTTTCCCAAGAAAGCCTTTTCACCTGCTTGTGCGGTGGAACGGATCCAGGCAGCTGGAGGGAATGGGATGATCTGGGCAATATTTTCTTGGAGAACACTTGGACCCATTATCCTTGTAGAGCGAACTCTGACATCTATCACGTACCTGAACACAGTAGCTGACCAAGTACACCCCTTTATGTCGACTGTATTCCCTAGCGAAGATGGCGTCTTTCAACAAGACAATGCTCCATGCCACACGGCGAAGAAGGTTCAGGAATGGTCTGAACAACATGAAAAGGAATTCCATTTATTGCCATGGCCCCCAAATTCTCCGGACATGACCTATCGAGCATTTATGGTTTGAATTGGAGAACCGCGTACGAGCATCATCACCCCAAACACGAAATTTACAGGAACTGCGGGATCTTCTGTAGCAGTCATGGTACCAAATATCAAGAGACACTTACTAACATCTCGTTGAATCCATGCCTCATAGGGTGAGATCTCTTTTGGTGGCTAAAGGACATACACCATATATTAGGTTGGTGGTTTTAATGTTTTAGCTGATCGGTGTATGTTACTACGCAGGGAATTTTAGTGACACACAGGTTAAATCTGAAAAAAAACTGTATATTTACATACATTTATAGCACTATTCATGTTACCTAAAAAGTGACAGTTGATGATTTTCTTCCGTATTTAGCATCTGGAACATCCAGATGCTAAATACGTATTTCCAGTGGAACATCCGTATTTGCAGTGTCCAACGATAGTCAGCAAGCATGCTAGAACTTCGCTTTTCCTGGTACCTTTTTTCCATGATCGAGGTGTCTTGGTGAAATAGCTCGTCATGTTCGTCGCTGACAGCACCGAGATTCTCAGGAAAGAAATCCAAGTGGAAGTCCAAGAAATGAATTTTAATGGACATGTTACACCCCATACCTTTGAATAAATGTAAGAATTCACCTACAATATCACTGTAGTTCTGTGCTTAATTTCCCAAAAACTTTTGCGTAACACTTTTGAACGATCTCCACGCTGTTTTTTCAACTTGGTTTAACAGATCTTCGAATTTTCCGTCTTGAATTAAAAATCTTATTAGGGGGCCCACAAAAACGCCTTCTTTAATTTTAGCGTCACTCATTGCAGAAAACTCTTCCTTCAAATAAAGAAACCCAGCACAATTTTTATCCATGGCCTTAACAAAGTTTTTAAAAAGCCCTATTTTTTTATGAAATGGTGGTAAAAAGATATTTTCAGGGTTGACCAGTGGAGGATGCGCAACATTTTTCTGTACAGGAATAAGTGATTCACGCTTTAGCCATTCCTTCGGTGTAATGACTTTTCTTTTCTCGATTATCCCTCTCGCACAAGAAACAACAAAATTTAGTATGGCCGAGCTGCAAATCAAGTAACAGCGCGATGACTTTTAAATCGCTGGAGATGTTCCTATTGTACTTGTCATACTGATTTTTTTCCAAAAGTAATTTCATTTTCGTAAGATTCTTGATTCTTTCATATTAGCGACATAGGCTAACGACGCAGAAAGAAGTTTGTTTTCACCGTGCAGTAGGACACCTTTCAAACTAGTTTTAAAGGAGTCAGTGAACAGGTGCAACTATGTCGTTTTATGTTCATCACGAAGAGTATCCATCACAGAGAAAATACTGTTACCATAAACTAAATCATTTTCTTGAGAATAAGAATTTTTAAACTCATCCTGGCGGTTACGAAAATAAACACACTTTAGTGTCTCTCTGAAGTAGATTCCAGCCTTTCAGCCTAGACCGCAAAAGTTCGGCTTGTGTTTTAGACAAATTCAAATACCGAAAAAGTTCGTTTAAGTCCCATTGAGTTAAAAGATGGGGCTGAAAAGAAGACGTACTTTCTTCGAAAGTAGAGTCATGTTCCTCCTCATGTTGAACTGAGCTAGCTGCATCAAGTTCCGAGCCTTCATCTTCTACAGTTACGTTTATTGGAGGCTGTGGTATAGGTAAGTCCTCACTGTGAAGAACTGGCCTGATAACAGACGGCAAATTTGGGTATATCACTGTGTGTTTGGATTTACTTGTTATTCCTCTTATGTTTGTTAAACAAAAATAACAGTCTGATGAATGATCTTTGGGTTCCCTCTAAACCATGGGAACTGCAAGGCACATATGCCGGGAACCATTTACCCATTCTTCAGACTCTTCACACAGGTCGAACAGCAGAATTGAGGTGCCCAGTTTTTATTTTGGTCACTTACTTTACAGACAAAATATAGCTCATAACATTTTTTTAACAAATCGAGTGAAATTTCGCTGTTGAGCTTTAAATGCCAATTCGCCGCATACATAACAGAAGGTATCTGGATGCTTTAAACACTACCTTGGCATAATAACACAGTATCAACCACAGACGCTTCACGACTACAGACACAGTTGCACAGTAATCTAATCACTAGACAAAAGAGTACTCAAACTCCCTCAGTGCGTACACAGGGAATGTCAGCTAACTTTATTCTTACTCAGTGTAAATTGTGGCTGCTCAGACTAGTGGCGTATTTATGTCGCAGCATGCTGCATAACTCGTCTACCTGCCGCCTTCCTGTATATACTAAAAGACATATCTGGGGGGAAATTACATGACCACTTGTGACAAAATAGGTCAAATCTTTCTGCACTGCTGGCCACCCAAAATGCAACACCAAGAAGGACACGAGATAGCAAAGCCAGATTTACTGGACACATAACAACAGATACATAGATGAAACGATTGGGCTTACAGGCCCATTAATAGTTCGTGTGGCCCCATGGCTGGCAATAACGGCAGCTACACGCCGCGGCATCGAACGAAAGAGGATTTGGATGTGGGCTTGGGGTATGTCGGTCCAGGCTGCTCCATACGTTGCCACAGTTCATCAGGCGTAGCCGCGGGTGGTGCTTGCCGGGCCACTCGGTTGCCGATTAGCGATCAGACGTGTTCGATGGGCGACATATCGGGAGAACAGGCGGGCCACGGCAGCAGTGACACCTGGTGGGCCGTGAAGAATTGTTGCAGGATGCGTGCCACGTGCGGGCGCGCATTGTCCTGTTGAAACGTGGCCGCTGGCAGGTTGTGCAGGTAAGGGAGGACTACAGGCTCCAAAACGTCGGACATGCAGCAGTGGCTGGTAAGGATACCAGCAATGCGTACCAGAGGGGTGCGGGTGTCATATTCAATTGCGCCTCAAACCATAACGCCAGGTGACGGACCGGTATGGCGATGCATAATGCAGGCGTCGTACAGTCTCTCGCCGCGGTGCCGCCACACGCGGGTCCGACCATCGTGGTGTTGCAGGCAGAAGCGGGATTCGTTGGAGAAGCCAATGTCGTGACATTCCGCAGTCCAGGTGCGTCGTTCAATGGCCCACTGCCGCCGCACTCGCCGGTGGTGTAACGTCAATGGTAATTGGAGCAATGGGCGCCGTGCGACAAGTCCCCGCTCCTGCAGACGACTTCGAACGGTAGTGATGACACAGGCTGTTGCGCAACACACTCTAATTCCTGCGCGGCGGTGCGACCGTCAATGCCCACCGCACAACATTCCGGTCCTCTTGTTCGGTGGTGTGCCGCGGCTGCGGCAAACGCTCACATCGGTCCGTCCGTCCCTCCTGCACCCACCGAATCCATACTCGCCTCACTGTGGCTGGATGTCGTCCCACACGGGCGCCGATGTCACGGTACGATAAACTTCTGTCGCGATAAGCCACTATTCGTCCTCTGTCGAACTCCGAAACGTGCTGGAATGACTGCCGTATTCTGCGACGAGGCATCAGGAAGCTTCCCACGGACAGGTCCGGCAGCACAACACACTTCCACTACTTACACCCCGCCTTCTGTGTGCCCTTCTTATAGTGCTTCTCGGTGGCGTGCCGGGCGCACATGATTTGCATATGCCCTGCAATGCTAATCGTTTGCATGTCCTCTTGCGGGCGACGCATGCTGCGAATTTCAGGCCAATCGGATGCTTCCTTCTTGGTGTTGCATTTTGGGTGGCCAGCAGTGTATATATTTGTTAATAAAAAGCTTCATCACAGAAAAACGGAGCTAGAATATTTTTATACTGTTGTATTTGCATATCCGGCGAGGCGTATATTATGGGTCTTACCGTTTAAAGAAAACTTGGTTAAGAGGGGTAACAATTTTCTTGTTATCTACAGCTACCGCCTTTTTGGGGTATGTAATATCTTGGGGGTAGATATCTTTTGGGGGCAGCGACTGTAATTACAAATCTTTTGTCGGCGGTGCCCTATGTGGGGAGGGGGCTGGTAGAGCGGGTGTGGGGTGGTTTCGCTGTGGAGAATCCCACATTAACTCGGTTTTTTGCTTTTCATTTCATCCTTTTTTTTTTTTTTTTTTTTTTGTGATCGCAGTGTTAGTGATTACGTATTTAGTGTTTCTTCATGAAACAGGATCAAGAAATCCCTTGGGGTTATAGCAGGACAGAGATAAAGTTTCTTTCCCTCCTTTGTTTACTGTGAAAGATTTGTTAGGATTAGGGGTGGCAGGGTTTGTTTTAATTTATATCTCTTCAATTTATCCTTATGTGTTTATAGATAGTGAAAACTTTATTCCATCTAATCCTTTGGTCACGCCCACCCACATTCAGCCTGAGTGGTATTTTTTGTTTGCTTATACTATTTTACGATCTATCTTGAGAACGATTGGGATGGGGGTTGCTTTGGTTGCATACGTTGTAGTTTTTTACGTCTTCCCTTTTGTAATAAATCAGCGAGGAAGAAGAATGGGGTTTTATTTTTTGGGGCGGATGTTATTTTGGGTGATCATTGGAAATTGAATAATTTTAACATGGATTGGGGCGCAGGAGGTAGAACTTCCTTTTAGTGATTTAGGGGGCTGATTTAGCTTTACGTATTGTTTTTGTATTTATTGTTTTGGGAGGTAGTGAGGGCTCAAGATGTGGTTATAAAATGGCGCTAAAAAGTTTGTTTTGAAAGCAGAGCATAAGGAAAGTCCTTCGGGGCCAGGTTAATTAGTTAAAGTAAAATATAAACTTTGTACGTTTAAGATCTTAAGACAGAGGTAGAAAATGAAAGTGGAAAAAAAGAGATAGCTAAGGGGAGGAAAAATTTTCAGTTAAGATTTATAAGAAGGTCATAACGGAACTGGGGGAGGGTGTGTGGGTGATAGAAAAATTCTGATTGCATATTTGAATTTAGTGTGAAAGTTTTGCTAGAAACACCTTCATTGTTCCATATCCAAAAATCGTGTTGCCCAGTGAATTATTAGTGTTTCAAAAAAAATCAAAACAAATTAATGTTAAACAAGTTAGTAAAATCGTGCAATGTATTGATTATGATACGCTTTCCAACATACCAGAAATGATTACTCAAGTTATGAGTATAATGGCTGTGGAATAAATCTCTTTCGCTCCTGTGCCCTGACCTTTCATCCCATTTCGATGATATTAGACAGAACCGGTTCAATAAACCTCCGAAACAGCATGATAAAGTTTTGTCGCAATCGAAGCATTTTTACGTAAGTTATGACGCATAAGGGCAATGGAATGGATCCCGCTCCTATGTCTTGACCTTTGAACCCATTTCGCCCATTTTCAATAGGGTTTGTCCCTAGGTGGTCCCATACCACATACTAATATTTCATCGAAATCGAACCATTTTTACGCGAGTTACCGTGCAAAAAGGCAGACAGACGGACAAAGCTGGAGCACATACGCTTCTTCAACCTACGGTTGGAAAGCGTAAAAAACGCGCTCACTACAACCGCAAATTCGGTGTGATCTTTCTTGTTGAATCATGTGTCATATTAATAGTACGTCACGCGTGCTCTTCGCCTTTAAACCACACAAATAAATTGCCCGAATTTTCTCTTCTATGACGTTGCTTCTTTTACGTGAATATTTTTTAAACTTAAATTTCTTGTCGCAATCTATAGAACAATTCTCAGATGTAGTGGAACCTCGGTTATACATTTTTCTGGGGGATGGCCTTAACAACGTACAAATGCAAGAAACATATGAAAGAAAATTGAAAATGTTAAGTATTATATTAAAATTTTGAATGCCTCCAAAAAGGAAAACAAAAAGAAAAAAATAATCAATAATTTTAGATTACGCTAATTTATAATGTAATACATGCATACATACATACATACATACATACATACATACATACATACATACATACATACATACATACAGGGGTTGTCCAAAATAATGGAAACACCTCGCTGAAAACAGTGACTTTGGTATGTGCTGCTTTTTGAGTAAAACGAACATGTAGCTACAATTTTTTTGTAAAAAAGTGTTGCTTATAGTCTCAAGGGTCTGTGTGATTTCATTGTAAATCGGTGCTTGCATAATTTTGTTCCAGGTGAAGGCACGAAGAGTGACCTGTCAGTGTTCCAGCTAGAGCAGATTGTAGGAGCCCGTCTGGTTGGTGCGTTGGTAACCACAGTGGCACAGGTATTGGGGGTATCGAGAGGTACCGTGTCGAAGGTCATGGCAGCATACAATGTTCATGGCACAACATCATCTGCGAGACACAACTGTTGAAGAAAAACCAAACTCACTGCGAGAGACAGGAGTACATTAAAGAGGATTGTGACCGCAAGGAGGAATACCACGGCGACGAAAGTGACTGCTGAGGTTAATGCACATCTTCAAAACCCAGTGTCGACCCATACCATGCGAAGGGAATTGCATAAGCACAATATTTACGGCAGAGCTGCGATTGCAAATCCCCTTGTGTCACAGGTGAATATGAAACGGAGACTACATTGGTGCCAGGAACATAAAACGTGGACTGAGGATCAATGGAAACATGTCTTGTTTTCCGATGAATCAAGTTTCTCACTATTCCCCACCACAGGACGGGTTAATAACGTATGGAGAACCCCGCAGAAGCATACAACCCAGACTGTTTCCTTCCTACAGTGAAGCCTGGAGGCGGTTCCGTAATGATTTGGGCCATGATCTCGTGGTTTGCAGCAGGTCCCATTATCACCTTACACGGACGGATCACTAGCGGTGACTATGTCACTCTTTTGGCCGACCATGTGCATTCAATGGCGCAGACATTGTTTCCGTCAGGGGATTGCACCTTTCAAGATGATAATACCCCGATTCACAGAAGTCGAACTATGTAATCATGGTTTGAGAAACATGAAGATGAAGTTGCACACCTTCCCTGGCCTGCACAATCACCGGACTTAAACAACATTGAGACCCTGTGATCTGTGCTGGAAAACAGAGTGCGATCCCGTTATCCTCCTCCGGCGTCTCTCAAGGAATTGGAGCAGTTTCTACAGGAAGAATGGTACAACATACCACTTACCACCATCTAGGACTTGTATGCGTCCATTCCAAGGAGGATTCAAGCAGTTTTAAATGCCAAGGGTGCTCCCACACCATATTAGGTGCGTAACACCTATTGTTTCAAGGTGTTTCCTTTATTTTGGACAACCCCTGTACATACATACATGAACACTTTGTTTGCTACCTTAAGATTATGTCTATTTTGACGTTTGTATTAATTTTTTTAATTCTAATTTTATTATAAAAACTAGGTTGAGAAATTATGTACGATTTCATATTTTCAATATGCGAAAACGAAAACCTTACCTTTATAATCCAAGTAGTAAATCTTAATGCGACTTTGTTTTATATTCAATACCCCTATTGCGTATCTCTTACTTATCAGCATCGCTCTTTTTAAAGTAGTGGGTTATCCGGAAAGTCCTGAGCGGTTTTTTTATGTGAAATGAAACAAATGCAGTGGGTTTAAGAACATACCGTTATTCCTCAAAGTATTGTCCACGACTTTAGTCCATCTTTCGGGCAATTTTAGAATTCCATCCCTGTAGAACGTATTTGGCTTGGAGACAAAAAAGTCATCTACGTCTTTCTTCACAGCGTTGAGATCACCGAATGATTTTCCATTTAAAGAATTTTGCAGAGACCGAAACAAATGGAAGTCGGAGGGCTCAGTGTCCGGGAAATAAGGTAGATGGGGTAAGACATCACAGCCCATGGCGTGCAACTTTCTGCGCGAGACCAAAGGAACGTTCAATTTACCTTTGTGCCCCCTAGCGGAAAGTCTATGATTTACTTGAAAATTTTGAATTTATAGGAAAAACATTTCGCATCGGAAACACTATCCAACAAAGAAGGAATTTTTCAAACCGTAATCTTAGAAGTAGAGATATTGACAAAAATAAGATATATATCTACGCCCCTGGCGTAGAAACCATGCATTTTTTCAAGAAGAAAATTTTCCTAAAAGGTTTACCGACATGAGTAGTATTGGTCACCAAACGACTTTTTTTTCAATTGAGATTTTAGAAGCTCATATTTTGCTGTCTTGATGGAACACAACACCATTTCGGTTCAAAAGTTCTGGTCTTTTCTGTTGCAGGTTTTAGCTCAATTGCTCCAACTGGCTGCAGATCCTGATTGTGATCTTCTGATTGTGTTGGAGGGGCTCATAGTAAAATAACCCCTTTGCAATCTCACCAAACAGAGAACATAACCTAGCGTCCGTGAATATTCGGCTGCGGTGTTTGTTTACGTGGTTCGGCAGCTTGACCCCAGGATCTCTCCCACACTACATTTGTTGTAGACTATCCACTTTTCATCTCCTGTTCAAAATCGTTTCAAAAATGGGACCCTGTTTTTGCGTTTTAGGAGCTTATCGCATATGGAATACCGGTTCATGCAGTTTTTCTCTGACAGCTTGTGTGGGACCCATATATCATAACGAGAAGGTATCCCAGCTTCACTAAATGCTCACAAACAGTACTTTTCGGCATTTTCACAATCGCTGCTAACTCCCGAGTCCTTAATTTTGGGTTGCACTCATTTTCTGCCTTTACGAGATCGTCGTCCACTGCAGAAGGTCTTCCACGTCGATCCCCGTCGTCTAAACGAAAATCGCTAGCTTTGAACTACGTAAACCACCTCCGAGCCGTTTATTCACCAATGGCATTCTCTCTATATACTTCACAAATGTTTTTACACGTCTGCGCAGCGTTCTTCCCCTTTTTATAGAGGAATAGCATCAAATGCCGAAAATGCAACTTTTGATCACCCATGTTTAACACGTGCTAAACAAACACAACTTCCACTTATCGTCAACCAAACGTGGCTGAACGCCGCATGCAAATGTCATCTTTCATTGCTGCCAAAATCTCGTGTGTTTTCAAAAAGTACGACTGCATACGTCACTTTCAACCATACACCTGTCACAAACGCTCAGAACTTTCAGGACAACCCAATAGTTTATCCATTAGCTGATTTAGCATTAGTGCCGAGTAAAACATTCACTGCCGCCCCGGTGGCGCAGTGGTCTAAGCACTGGCTTCTGATCATTCATCCGAGTTGGGTCCGGGTTCGAATCCCGGTGAGGCATGATTATTGTATTTGTCTTACGGCCCTGGCTCGCTCCCTTCTCTGGAACCAGTGGCCCTAAATTAGGGACGGGCGACTGCTTATAGCCCATTGACTTGTTCACGGTGGTCGTTAAACCTCCAACCAAAAAAACAAATTAATACAGACAAGTGGCGTGGACCAGGAACATCAAACAGAAGTCATCGCTCTTTTCCACGTTTTTATAAGTCAGTCACGGAAAAATTATCAAAGGCCGCCACCGAGAATCGAACTCAGGATCTTCCAGTAACGCTCCGGACATGCTTCCACTGCACCATCGCGGCTCCGAATTCCTCCAGACTCACACACGAGGCCGCTGTGGTGCAGTGGAAGCATGTCCGGTGCGTAACTGGAAGACCCTGGGTTCGATTCTCGGTGGCGGCCGATGATAATTTTTCCGTGACTCACTTATAAAAACCTGGAAAGAGCGATGACTTCTGTTTGATAACAAAAACAAAACAAGTAAGATGACACCGAATTTTCGGGTATAATAAGTACATCTTTTGAATCCGTTCTGACGCAAATTAAATTTATCAAAGCTATTCAAAGTCAATGGCACCGGTATGGAAAACAATAGTATCTGACGGAAGAAAGAAGTTTACTACAGAGGTAAAGCAGGTGTCAAGACGACAAATTTGCAGCTATGCATTCTGTCCGTGTGGTTTAGTTGGGAGAGCAACTTACACCGGAGTGAGAGGGCGCAGGTTCGAGCTCATCACGGACAAACTTGTTTTCACATTGGCGCCCGAACGTACAAATGGATGTACTGACCGTTGGGTTCTTCAAAAAATGTATAATGTTTGTTCCACACATCGTCTGGAATTCATGAAAAATTCGCTCTTCGCTTCAAAAAAAAAAAAAACAAGAAAGATGACACCGAATTTTCGGGTGCAATAAGCACGTCTTTTGAATCCGTTCTGATGCAAATTAAATTTATCAAAGCTATTCAAAGTCAACGGAACCGGTATGGAAAAACAATAGATCTGACGGAAGAAAGAAGATTTTCAATCGGATTTTTAATTCCTCAGATATTGCTGTAAACGGAATCGTGAGCTTACGCCCTATGGTTGCAGACTTGTGCGTTAAGAAAAACATGAATTTATATGAGAAACATTTCACACCGGAAACGCTCTCCAACATAGAAAGAATTTTTCAAATCGGACTCTTAGAAACAGAGATATCGACAAAAATAAGATGTGACTTTACGTCCCCTGATGAGAAAACCATGCATTATTTTAGAAAGAAAGTATTCCAAAAGGTTTTTCCATATGAGCGGTATCAGTCCAAGAAAAAAAAATTAGTGGAGTTTTCAGGAGCCCAGATTTTGCTACAAATGAATCAGAAGCAAAAATTAACACTTACGCCCCCTGGTGGCCAAACCATTCTTTACCAAACGTTAGAAATTATGTGAAAAATATTTTTCCATCAGGTCTTGTATACGATACAGGAAGAATGTTTCAAATCGGAGTTTTAGAAGCAGAAATAACGCAGAAAACGCAATTTACCTTTGTGCCCCCTTTCGGAAAGTCTATGATTTACTTGAAAATTTGGAATTTATGGTGAAATCATTTCGCATTGGAAACACCGTCCAACGAAGAAGGAATTTTTCAAATCGGTCTCCTAGAAGTACAGATATTGACAAAAACAAGATATACATCTACGCCCCTGGCGTACAAACCATGCATTATTTCAAGAAGAAAATGTTCCTAAAACGTTTGTCGATATGAGTGGTATCGGTCAACAAACGACTTTTTTTCAATCGAGATTTTGGAAGCTCATATTTTGCTGCAAATACATCGGAAGCGTAAATTAAGACTTACGACACCTGGTGGCCAAACCATTTTTTACAAAAATTACTAATCATGTGCAAAGGATTTCCCATCGGAGCTGTATCCGGTACAGAAAGAATTTTTCAAATTGGAGATTTAGAAGGAGAAATATGGGGGGAAAGCAATTTACCATTACGCCCCCTAGCGGAAAGTCTACGAATTACTTGAAAATTTTGAAATTATATGAAAAACATGTCACACTAGAAACACTATCCAACAAAGAAGGAATTTTCAAATCGGACTCCTAGAAGTAGAGATATTGACAAAAAATAAGGTATACATCTACGCCCCCTGGGGGAAAACCATGCCTTATTTTAAGAAGAAAATGTTTCTAAAAGGTTTGTCGACATGAATACCATCGGTCTACAAATGACATTTTTTTCAATCGAGAATTTAAAAGCTCATATTTTGCTGCAAATGCATCAGAAGCGGAAATGAAGCTTTACGCCCCCTGGTGACCAAATCATTTTTTTTTTTTACAAAAATTAGAAATTATGTGCAAACGATTTCTCATCAGGAGCAGTATTCGGTGCAGAAAGAATTTTATAAATCGGAGATTTAGAGGCAGAGATGTAGGGGGAAACTCAATTTACCTCTACGCCCCCTAGCGGAAAGTCTATGAATGACTTGAAAACTTTGAAATTATATGAAAAACGTGTCACACTGAAAACACTATCCAACAAAGAAGGATTTTTTTTCAAATCGAACTTCTAGAAGTAGAGATATTGACAAAAGCAAAATATACATCTACGCCCCCTGGCGGAGAAACTGTGGAATGTTTTAAGAAGAAAATATTCCAAAAAGGATTATCGATGTGAGTGGCATCAGTCCACGAATGATTTTTTTCAATCGATATTTTAGAAGCTCCGATTTTATGGCAAATACGTCCGAAGCAAAAATTAACACTTACGCCCCTGGTGGCCAAAGTATTCTTTACCAAAAATTTGAAATTATACGCAAAAGATTTGCCATCACGAGGTGCATCAGCTGAAGCAAACATTTTTCAAATCGGAGTTTTAGAAGAAGAGTTATCGGGGAAAATGTAATTTACTGTTTTGCCCCCTAGCGGAAAATCTATTCGTAATTTGAAAACGTAACTACATCTAAAATACTCTTCAACATAAATGGAATCGAAAGATAAAAGAATTTTTTTCAATCGGATGTTTAGAAGCAAATATGTGGAATAAAACGTATTTTTTGAATTCGACATCATCTGCATTTACGCCCTCTACTGGCAAAATTGTACATCGTAAAAAAACGAAATAAAGGATCATCATTTGCATATTTCAAGCTTCCTAATGCAAAAAGAATTTTTCAAGTCGGACTAATAGTTGCAGAGATATCGAGGGTACAGACGGACGGACGGATGGACAAACCGGTAACATAAGCACGATCTTTTTTTACAAAAGACGTGCTAAAAAGCAAACATTCACTAGCTTTTCTTGTTTCAAGTTTCTTGAATTCAAAGAAAACAAGAAAGATGACACCGAATTTTCTGGTGTAATAAGCACGTCTTTTAAAACCGTTCTGACGCAAATTAAATTTATCAAAGCTCTTCAAAGCCAATGGAACCGGTATGGAAAACAATAGATCTGACGAAAGAAAGAAGATTTTCAATCGGGTTTTTAATCCCTCAGATATTGCTGTAAACGGAATCGTGAGCTTACGAACTCTTAGAAACAGAGATATAGACAAAAATAAGATGTGACTTTACGTCTCCTGTTGGGAAAACCATGCATTATTTTAGGAAGAAAGTATTCTCAAAAAGTTTATCCATATAAGCGGTATCGGTCGAAGAAAAAAAATTAGTCCAGTTTTCAGAAGCCCAGATTTTGCAACAAATACTTCAGACGCGGAAATTAACACTTATGACCCCTGGTGGCTGAACCATTCTTTACCAAACATTAGAAACTATGTGAAAAATATTTTCCATCAGGTCTTGTATGCGATACAGCAAGAATTTTTCAAATTAGAGCTTTAAGAGCAGAAATAACGCAGAAAACGCAATTTACCTCTGTGCCCCCTAGCGGAAAGTCTATGATTTACTTGAAAATTTTGAATTTATAGGAAAAACATTTCGCATCGGAAACACTATCCAACAAAGAAGGAATTTTTCAAACCGTAATCTTAGAAGTAGAGATATTGACAAAAATAAGATATACATCTACGCCCCCTGGCGTAGAAACCATGCATTTTTTCAAGAAGAAAATTTTCCTAAAAGGTTTACCGACATGAGTAGTATTGGTCACCAAACGACTTTTTTTTCAATCGTGATTTTAGAAGCTCTTATTTTGCTGCAAATACAACAGAAGCGGAAATTAAGACTTACGCTACCTGGTGGCCAAACCATTTCTTACAAAAATTAGAAAATATGTGCAAATGATTTCCCATCAGGAGCTGTATCCGGCGCAGAAAGAATTTTTCAAAGCGGAGATTTAGAAGCAGAGATATAGGGGGAAACGCAATTTACCGATATGCCCCCTAGCGGAAAGTCTATGAATTACTTGAAAATTTCGAAATTATATGAAAAACATGTCACATGGAAAACACTATCCAACAAAGAAGGAATTTTCCAAATCGGGCTCCTAGAAGTAGAGATATTGACAAACATAAGATGTACATCTACGCCCTCTGGAGGAGAAACTGTGGAATATTTTAAGAAGAAAATATTCCGAAAAGGTTTATTGATGTGAGTGCCATCAGTCCACGAAAGAATTTTTTCAATCGATATTTTAGGAGCTCCGATTTTATGGCAAATACATCAGAAGCAAAAATTAACACTTACGCCCCTGGTGGCCAAAGTATTCTTTACCAAAAATTTGAAATTATATGTAAAAGATTTTCCATCAGGAGATGTATGCGCTGAAGAAAAAAATTTCAAATCGGAGTTTTAGAAGAAAAGTTATCGGGAAAATGTAATTTACTTTTACGCCCCCTAGCGGAAAATCTATTCGTAATTTGAAAAAGTAACTACATCTAAAATAATCTTCCAAATAAATGGAATCGAAAGATAAAATAATTTTTTCAATCGGATGTTTAGAAGCAAATATGTGGAATAAAACGTATTTTTGAATTCGACATCATCTGCATTTATGCCCTCTACCGGCGAAATTGTACATCGTAAAAAAAACGAAATAAAGGATCATCATTTGCATATTTCAAGCTTCCCAATGCAAAAAGAATTTTTTAAGTCGGACTAATAGTTGCAGAGACATCGTGGGTACAGACGGACGGACGGACGGACAACCCGATAACAGAAGCACGATCTTTTTTTACAAAAGACGTGCTAAAAAGAGAACTGTGAACATTATTTAGAAAACTTTTTGCTGCATTACCTACTACATGGCTGCCAAAAGAACGCTGTCTCGATTATCTCAAGGTTGTGATATACCGGATTACGTATAGAAGAATCCAAGAACCGGGTACTTTTTACTATCTGAAATTCTAAATTAAACGTATAATCTCAAAAAAGCGTATAAATGAATTACGAATAACCGAACTGAAAAAGCGAGAGAAACTACAGTAAAATATCGGGACTAGCGCAAAATTACTTACAAAAGGGACAAACGTATAACTGAAAAACGTATAATCGAGGTTTCATCGTACTTACATCGTTTCTGCGAGGGAAAGTTATATAGTGATCAGTGCCTTTGTGCTTAATCATCACTCAAAAAAATTCTATCTGTGTCACACGGAAAACACCACTTTCGAATCCATATTAACGGCAGACCTGTATATGAGACAATATCGCAAAAATACGTTCATCCATAAGACGCTCACACAAGTGTTTTTTAGCAAAAATATAATGCTCAAGTTTATAAGATTCTTTGTAAAATAAAATTCTTGACATACAATTTCTAAATTTCGCATACAGAGCATCTGGACCTTTCTGTCTTCATATGTTTCGCGAACAGAGAAGTAAAACTTTTGAGTATTATTAAAATTATAATAACATAATTGCAACTTAAAATGTCGTGGAAAACAGATGGCCGCCCCGGTGGCGCAGTGGTCTAAGCGATGGCCTCTGATCATTCGTCCGAACGGGGTCCGGGTTCGAATCCCGGTGAGGCATGGATGTTGTGTTTGTCTTACGACACTGGCTCTCTCCCTTCCCTGGAACCAGTGACCCTAAATTAGGGACGGGCGACTGCTTATAGCCCCTTGAGTTGCTCACGGTGGTCGTTAAACCTCCAATCAAAAAAAAAAAAAAAAAAAAAACAGATGAAAAACTGTACAAAATTTCGTGCTCTCCGGATACAGAAACCGGTTTCCTAGACTGGCGTCAAAAGAGAAAATAAGAGGAGCAACCAGGCCTTTCTTCATAATATTCGCGACGCATTCGTATTAACGTCCACGGAAAATCCGAGAAACTCGTGGACAATAGAGACTGCTATGTGGATTGCGCTCACAGACTCTGGCACAAAAAGAAGCCCAAAACTTGCTTAACACCGTGAAAAAAAAATAAGTGAATGTTCAAACTACTGACTGAATCGAAAGAATGTTATCATCTTACTGAGACGTCTAGACATGTCTATTTTCTTTTTGATTGGAGGTTTAACGACCACCGTGAGCAACTCAATGGGCTATAGCCGCCCCGGTGGCGCAGTGGTCTGAGACGTTGGCCTCTGATCATTCGTCCGTAAGGGGTCCGGGTTCGAATCCCGGTCAGGCATGGATGTTGTGTTTGTCTTACGGCACTGGCTCTCTCCCTTCCCTGGAACCAGTGACCCTAAATTAGGGACGGGCGACTGCTTATAGCCCATTGAGTTGCTCACGGTGGTCGTTAAACCTCCAATCAAAAAAAAAAAAAAAAAAAAAAACAATGGGCTATAAGCAGTCGCCCGTCCCTAATTTAGGGTCACTGGTTCCAGGGAAGGGAGAGAACCAGTGCCGTAAGACACACAGAACATCCATGCCTCACCGGGATTCGAACTCGGACCCCGTTCGGACGAATGATCAGAGGCCATCGCTTAGACCACTGCGCCACCGGGGCGGCCTATTTCCTTTCGATTCAATCAGTAGTATCATTACGTACGCAGAGGCTTGAGTAACACAACTTAAGATTAAACGCCGTATTTATAACTGCACAAGAAAATGTGAGAGGCACATGAGTGTGCCACATACTGTACATACTGCATGTTGAAAGATCGATAACTACCCTTAACGCAGTGGGACACTTTTTCCTGAGAAGGGTGATGACATAACGATTTGCCGAGTGGTCAGATGCATGGGTTTCTGTCTAGACGTCCAAGCTAGTACCTAATGAGGCATGGCTGGTGTGTTTCTTTCTTAAGGAGCTGGCTCTCTCCTTTCCCTGGAATCAGCGCCCCTAAATTAAGGAAGGGCGACTGCTTACTAGCGTGAGTTAAAACTTCGTCCCATTTTGGGCTGCACATAATGTTGGGCCTCAAACGGCAGATAAGGTGCTTCTGGCACGGCGCCACATTGCATTATCAGGTGAGAAAAGGATGGATGTCGATAAACGTGCTGTTCGGGTGCTCCTGCGCCATTATTGGAAAAAGCTTTAAATGTGGCAGCAGCAGCGAGAGAAATGTGTGCAGTTGAAGCCGAGGAAACAGTGGATAGCAGCAATGGTTCCGGCACTTGACCAGTCTCGAAGACAAGCCGAGGACAGAACGTCCAACGGCCACCAACACTGACACCCTGGGTGAAGCTGTGATACCGAGCCCGGGTACCAGTATATGACAATTCGCAGCTGAGATGGGGTTTTACCAATCCTCTATCCTTCGTCACCAGCATCTGCTCGGCTTCTCCTCCAGGTGCCAACGAATTTTCCCCATTGGATGTCAATCAATGGGGAACCATCCCATCAGGTGAAACAACGTGTCGCTCTCTGTCGCAGATTGCTGTCAAATCCAAGGAGCGATACAGTTTTGGCGTCGTATCGTCGCAGGTAATGAAAAGTGGATATTCCTTCGTCCACCAACCAATGGGAGACAGTGGCTGTGGCCATGCTAGGAAACACAGCCGATGGTGCAAAGAGGGTGGTTCGAGAGGAAAGTTATGCTGCGTATTTGGTGGAATTGCAAGGGCCCTGTGCACTGGGAACTCGTGCCAGATGATCAGGTTGTAGACGGAAACCTCAATATCGAACGACTGCAGCGGGTCCATGATGCCCTGCTCCAACACTACCCAGAGCTCATCAACAGGACGTAGGCGTTGCTGCAAATGAATAAAGGCCCAAGTCACACTTCCAGAGTGGTTCGCCGAAAACTACAGGAATTGGAAGGGGGCTGAGATTCTACCTACCCTTCATGCAGTCCGGACCATTCCCCATCCAACTACTACCAGTTTCGCTCCATGGCCCACTACCTTCAAGGACGGAAATTTGCTTCATTTGGGGATGTGGAATCTTGCATCAGAGAGTTTCTGTCCCAGAAATCTGCCAAGTGGTACGGCTGTGGAATCATGGTTCTGGTAGAACGTTGGCAAAGAACTACAGAAAACAAGAGCCTACACCGAAGAGCCATTCCATTATGACCCCTCCCCCAGCCTAGAGAGATTAGTGTGCCTGGAGACCGAACGGTGGCTCAGGTGAAGTTCACAGAGCAGTATATATACAACCCGAGGACCGGCTTTTGGTTAGTATAGTGTTCGGAGTCAGAACGGGAAATGCTGAGGATTTATCGGAGTTTCATAAAGGACAAATTACACTGCTGGACAATTGCTAAGGACGGATCATAAACGGCTATATAGCGCATAAAAAAGTAAGTGCGGTTGGATGCCAAGTGAAATAAAATAATGTCAGAATGCCAGGACATTACAAGAAAGACAATTTATTGTGCTCTGAAATCCAGAAGGCTTTGGAACGTGTTCAAGGGACAAACAGTTCATTTTTTGCAAAATACTTAAACGTTAAAAAATGCAATTACCGTCCGCAGGCGTTCCGGCGTAAGATGTCAATACGGGATATGACCACCATGGAGGACGATGCAAGATTCCACACGTCGTGTCATGCTTTGCACAACATTATCAAGCAGCTGTTGGGGTAATTTATCCCATTCCTCTGTCAGTGCACGGATGAGGGTGTCCTTGTTTATTGGAGGGCATTGGCGACCAGCAAGACTCCTCTCCCCAAAGCATCCCACACATTTACAATGGGATTCAGATCTGCAGAACGTGCTGGCCATACGAGGCGTTGAATATCCTCGCTATCAAGACACTCCTGGACAGCGACTGTTCGATGACATGTTGCGTTGTCGTCCATGAAAATGAATCTATCACCGACAGCACCACGGAACATGCGAACATGAGGTAGCAGAACATCATTAATGTATCGTTGGCCAGTCATAGTCCCAGTTGGAAGCACATAGAGGGACGTACGGCCATTGATCATGATGCCAGCCCATACCATGTCGGATATCGGTCCCTTTCCTGTATGTTTGCTGGACAATATGCAGTACCACTATCACGCCAGATCAGTTGTCGTCGACAATCAGACGATAGACTGTATCTACTCTCATCTGAGAAGAGGACAGCAGACCAGTCGTTATCAGTCCAATTGCGATGTTGATGACACCATTGCAAACGGGCGGTACGGTGACGTCTAGACAATGGGATGCACACAACAGGACGGCGGGCGTATAGTCCTCCTTCATGCAAACGTCTGGCGACAGTTTTTCGGGAGATCCGCTTGCCAGTAGCAGCCATAAACTGATTTGCTACCTCACTAGCTGTGCTGCGCCGGTGTCTTTTTGTTGATAGCACTATGTACCGATCTTCTGCATGTGTCGTACTTCGAACACGACCTCCCCCGTGACGTTTGCTACACTCTCCATTTGTTTGAAATGATTCCCAAAGCCTTGAAACAACACTGTGGATGACGTCGAACTCCCTGGCAACATCTGTTATTTTTCGCCCTTCTTCAGTCTTGCCAATAATACGGCCACGCGTAAAATCATCTAGGTGATGTCGGGAAGACATACTGAAAATTTCAAGTTCGTCAATTGATTCTTTCCCTTTCAACTTTGCGTTTGAACAACAACGGTCAATACGCGTCAAATCCTTTATATCTCTTATCAGCGCTATGACGTCACGAACAAGTTCGGCAATCCAAAATTTGCATACGCACAACACGTCTTACTGTATCCCGCACTTATTCTAATTTCCACATTTTCCTGCCTTCCATTTTATGGTTGCTAGCGTTGCTATTGTCATCCGTCCTTAGCAATTGTCCGGCAGTGTATGATAGTACGGCGGCTCGGAACTACGATCTCCAAAACGGAGCGGCTGGTGGGTTGTTCACGTGCCTCTGTAGTGAGTATGTATCAAAAGTGGTGCAAGGGTGGCCAAATGACGAACCGTCGTCCACAGCTCATTGATGCCAGATGGGGGAGCGGAGACTGTCACGCATTGTTCACGGCGACTGAAGGACCACATTGCGACAAATCACCCACAGCTACAACAGTGGTGATTAGAGCAATGTGTCACAGCACACAGTTCGTTGCAGCCTTCTGCGCATGGGCCTGCGTAGTAAAAGACTCAGCCGAGTCCCCATGCTTAGTGCACGTCATAGCCAACAACGCATGAAATGGGCCCAAGCTCATCGAGATTGGACTGTGGATGATTGGAAGAAATTGGCCTGGTCTGACGAATCGAGATTCCTGATGCATCACGTAGACGGCTGAGCGCTGATACACCTATTACCAACGGAGGCTATGGCACCTGGTTGCACTGTTGGGGAGACAGGCCGGCGGTGGTGGTGTTATGCTGTGGGCGATGTGTTCTTGAGACACTTTAGGCCCCATTATCCGAATAGCACAATCCCTGACAACTGTCAGGTATCTGAACGTCGTTGAGGACCAAGTTCACCCATTCATGGCAACTGTGTTCGCTGCTAGTGATGGACATTACCAACAGGATAATGCGCCATGCACTGCCAGAATCGTCAAGAAGTGGTTCGAGGAACATGCTGGTGACTTTCTGTTAATGTCCTGGCCTCCAAATTTACCTGACGTGAATCCAGTCGAACCTTGTGGTTCGACGTGGAAAACAGGGTTCGCGCTAAATCACCACCACCCCGAAATGTACGGAAACTGGAGGACCTGCTGTTGACATTATGGTACCAGATACCCAACAACACCTATTGCCACCTCATCGAATCGATGCCTCGCCAAGTGGCCGCTGTTTTGCGTGCTATAGGGGGTCCTACAGCTTATTAGGTAGGTGATCATAATGTAGTGACTCATCGGTGTATATGGCCACATCCATACGCAAAACGGGTGTGTGGATACATTTGATCATATAGTGCATTTTTGAAAGGCAAAAATCAACCAGAATTTTGGTTTACAAATGTTGTGACGTTTTTGTGATGCAGTGGGCTAGAAACATGAGAGCTCAGTGAGGTACCAGTTGCTGTCGACAAAGCACCTGCATACGCAATCCAGTTTGCACAATGATTTCTGACAAAATACGGAAATTATTTAGTGAGAATCGTGCTGTCGAGGAGTTCTGCAAAGAGGATCCCCTACGTATGCACCTTCCTGACGTATCCCTATGTAGAATGGCTGAATCCGCTCTTGAACGGCATATGCGTAGTAGCGACGCAAACACCTCTCGTAGTTGATAAGCGGTCTAAAAGCCATGTTCACGAAGTTCGAGCAGCGCTGTTGGCTAAAAATAGAAGTTGCTAGAATTCGTACCGTGAAGGAACGTTATGAAGTACTACAACAAGCTTGTGAAGCATCTGGTTTACCGTATAGTACGGTAATAAGGGGAGTGGCAGCTTTCAAAAAAGGACGGAGAAATGCGGCTTTTGTGCTGCTGGGAGCGGACGCTCTCAGGTGAGTCAAACTCAAATGCTCGCTTTGTCTGCATTGTTGCAGTATTACCAGCGGTAAAGAATTCGTGAACTCGACTACGAGAGTAACCTTTCGCATTCGACTGTGCTGTACATTTTGAAAAATGTACAGCATTTGCGGTTAAACATGCGAAAAAACGCATCACGTTCGGTATCTCATGCTTTAAGTGATGTTGAGAAATGGAAACGTAACAAATCAGCTCGACGTTGGATGAAACATGGGATCGGTGTTATGAACCGGAACTGAAACCCCAGTCTAATGAATTGAGACATTACGGCTCGCCTCGCCGAACCAAGGTCCGGCAGAACCCCAGTAACGTTAAGGTAATGATCATCGCCGTCTATAACTTGGATGACGTCGTGCTAACACATGCAGTACCTCCAGGACAGAGGGTAAATGTAGCGTATTATGTGCATTTCCTCGAGCATAACCTAAGTCTAGCTCTCCGGAAGAAGCGACGTCCTTTGCTGGAGCATGCTCCGATAATTTTGCATGATAAAGCTTGCTGGCGTTGTTACCGACTTGTTCCGTCGATGAGTTGGGAAGTGTTTCACTACACTCCCTATTCGCCTGACTTATTAAGTCCCTGTGACTTGTCAATTTGTTTCCGAAGATGAAAGCACCGCTTCGAGAGATTCGTTCAAGACCACGGACGACACTGTAAAAGCCGTAGACCGGTCCATGGCGAAGATCAACGCGTCTCGCCTTGCTGACGGCATACAGAGACTTCCACACAGATGGCAGCGGGTTTTGGATAATGCTGACTATATCGAAGGGCCGACTAGAGTCGGATCCTACTTTATATTCCAATGCAACCATTGCGTTCTCACTTATAAATTCCCAACTCTTGCAAAACATTCCATAATAACGACCACGCCCATGTTTCACAGACGTGACTACATGGAGCGTCTCTAATTTCCCGTTCCCCAAAGTTAAGAAAGCCTCAATAGGAAATATATTTGTCGATACGTAAACAATCAAGCAAAATGCGATGAAACAACTTTTCGCGCATCCAAAAACTATGAGATATGCTTCCAACAATGGAAGAGACTCTGGAATAAATGTGTCCGTGCAAAGAAAGATGTTGTGGTTATTGCAGGTGGTGTCGATTCAATTAGCATAGCTACAGAGCCGACATATAGGCCAGAGCCGACCGTAAACAGCTTGGTTGCAGCTGCTGCAACCTAACTGTTAGTATTGTGGGCCACAGTTTGTGTCCAACTGCATCATCTGACATTCCCTAACTTCCTACAGATGTTCAGTTGGGTTAAAATCAGGCGATTTGGGGGTCATTCGAGATGTCTCGTATGTGCAAACTATGGCCCTTGCATCAGGAAATGCAAATTGATGAACAAAATCCCGTGTAGTTGATTTTCTTTCTATTTTATTATGCAGCTGGAATACAGAGATAAAAAAGAAGCCATGCTTGATAACAAAGAGATGTGATACTTTTCAAAAACTTCGAGAGAGCACCGTAGTACTCTTTGTTCATGATTTATGCTATGCATCTTACGCATGCCAAAGTCTTTGTGAGTGTGAAATAAAACGAGCTATTCGAGAGCATACATTTGTTTACGAACAACACATTGTTGCATTTATTCGCGTCACTTACGATCACACTGAGCCAGACTCCAGTACATACTAAGTGGAATTAAATCATAACAAGGAAATAATACGGTTTACTAATTCCTGACACTGAGCGGTACTTAGGTAGATTAATGGATATTATTTTTGTAAAACCAATGAAAGAACATATATGAGTCATAAAAGTAAATATTTGCTAAACTATGGCTTCGGCAGTAATAAGTATTTCGACTGTTTAGGTTTTCAAAAACAATATTTATTTTTATTATCATATATTATATATTGGGATGCAAGGTCAGGTAATGAGCAAATATATAGCCTCTCCTTGACAAATGCCAATCACGCTTTCTCGCGGTGCATACTGTTCACACTAAAGGGGCTCTGAAGACCGACAAATAACGGCATAATTATACCACCGGCATTAGGGAAATTGCTATCCAGCCGCCCGGTGGCACAGTAGTCTAAGCGATGGCTTCTGATCACTCGTCCGAGATGAATCCGGGTTCGAATCCCGATGAGGCATGGATGTTGTGTTTGTCTTTCGGCGCTGGCGCTTTCCTTTTCCTGGAACCAGTGGCCCTAAATTGGGGGCGGGCGACTGCTTATAGCTCACCGAGTTGCTCACGGCGATCGTTAAACTCCCAATCAAAAAAAAAGGCTATCCCACACTCACCAACACGCTTGGTCAGGCGTGGTGAGTTATGGTCAACCCCCTTCCAAAGACAAAAAGAGATCATTTCACAACTTAAATCTTAGCTCTCAGTCTCCGGCAGTTGGACTGTACCTGGCCAAGGCAGCGGCCAGGGCGATATGAAGGCAGAGGGTACTAAGAATCACCGGAAGACCGGGCTAGGCTGCCATCCGATGCTGACCTTGGCTGTGTTTAACGGACGATCTCTATCTTCTGATTCAAGTCTCCTTCAATTGGAGAAGGAACTCCAAAGGATCAAGTGGGACATCGTCGGGCTGAATGAGGTACGAAGAAAAGGAGATCTCATTGAACTGAAAAGTGGGCATCTCTTCTACTATCGTGGGACAGCTACTGGCAGAACTAGTGGTGTTGGATTTAAGTTCCTCGAACAGAGCTGCGCGACCCGCTATCCAACTTTCAAAAAGATACCAGGCCCAGATTATTCAAGCTTACGCGCCCACCACAAGTCATCCTCAGGAAGAAGTTGAAGAATTTTACGAAGAAATTAGTGTGACGTACTACAGAGGTAAAGCAGGTGTCAAGACGACAAATTTGCAGCGATACATTCTGTCCGTGTGGCTTAGTTGGGAGAGCAACTTACTCCGGAGTGATGGGGCGCAAGTTCGATCCTCATCACGGACAAAATTGTTTTCACATTGGCGTACAAATGGATGCACTGGCCGTTGGGTTCTTCACAAAATGTGTGATGTTTGTTCCACACATGGTCTAGAATTAATGAAAAATTCGCTCTTTGCTTCAAAAAGAAAACAAGAAAGATGACACCGAATTTTCGGGTGTAATAAGCATGTCTTTTGAATCCGTTCTGACGCAAATTAAATTTATCAAAGCTGTTCAAAGTCAATGGAACCGGTATGGAAAACAATAGTATCTGACGGAAGAAAGAAGTTTTTCAATCGGGTTTTTAATTCCTCAGATATTGCTGTAAACGGAATCGTGAGCTTACGCCCTATAGTTGCAGACTTGTGCGTTAAGAAAAACATGAATTTATATGAGAAACATTTCACACCGGAAACGCTCTCCAACATAAAAAGAATTTTTCAAATCGGTCTCTTAGAAACAGAGATATCGACAAAAATAAGATGTGACTTTACTTCACCTGGTAGGAAAACCATGCATTATTTTAGGAAGAAAGTATTCTCAAAAGGTTTTTCCATATGAGCGGTATCGGTCCAAGAAAAAAAATCAGTCTAGTTTTCAGGAGCCCAGATTTTGCTACAAATACGTCAGAAGCAGAAATTAACACTTATGCCCCCTTGTGGCCAAACCATTATTTACTAAACATTAGGAATTATGTGAAAAATATTTTCCATAAGGTGTTGTATGCGATACAGGAAGATTTTTTCAAATCGGAGTTTTAGAAGCAGAAATAAAGCAGAAAACGCAATTTACCTTTGTGCTCCCTTTCCGAAAATCTATGATTTACTTGAAAATTTGGAATTTATGGGGAAATCATTTTACATCGGAAACACTATCCAACAAAGAAGGAATTTTTCAAATCGGACTCCTAGAAGTACAGATATTGACAAAAACAAGATATATATCTACGCCTCCTGGCGTAAAAACCGTGCATTATTGTAAAAATAAAATGTTCCTAAAAGGTTTGCAGACATGAGTAGTATCGGTCAACAAACGACTTTTTTTTTTTCAATCGAGATTTTAGAAGCCCATATTTTGCTGCAAATACATGAGAAGCGGAAATTAAGACTTACACCACCTAGTGGCCAAACCATTTTTTACAAAAATTAGAAATTATTTGCAAAGGATTTTCCATCAGGAGCTGTATCCGGTGCAGAAAGAATTTTTCAAATCAGAGATTTAGAAGCAGAGATATAGGGGAGAAAGCAATTTACCTTTACGCCCCCTAGCGGAAAGTCTATGAATTACTTGGAAATTTTGAAATTATATGAAAAACATGTCACAATGCAAACACAATCCAACAGAGAAAGAATTTTTCAAATCGGACTTCTAGAAGTAGAGATATTCACAAAAATAAGATATACATCTACGCCCCCTGGCGTAGAAACCATGCATTATTATAAGAATAAAATGTTTCTAAAAGGTTTGTCGACATAAGTACTATCGGTCTACAAACGACGTTTTTTTCAATCGAGAATTTAGAAGCTCATATTTTGCTGCAAATGTATCAGAAGCGGAAATGAAGCTTTACGCCCCCTGGTGACCAAATCATTTTTTTTTTTTTACAAAAATTAGAAATTTTGGGAAAACGATTTCTCATCAGGAGCTGTATCCGGTGCAGAAAGAATTTTTCAAATCGGATATTTAGAAGCAGAGATATAGGAGAAATGCAATTTACCTCTACGCCCCTAGCGGAAAGTCTGTGAATTTCTTGAAAATTTTGAAATTATATGAAAAATGTGTCACACTGAAAACACTACCCAACAAAGAAAGAATTTTTCAAATCGGACTCCTAGAAGTAGAGATATTGACAAAAGTAAAATATACATCTACGCCCCCTGGCGGCGAAAATGTTAAATATTTTAAGAAAATATTCCGAAAAGGTTTATCGATGTGAGTGGCATCTGTCCACGAAAGAATTTTTTCAATTGATATTTTAGAAGCTCAGATTTTATGGTAAATATATCAGAAGCCAAAATTAACACTTACGCCCCCTGGTGGCTTAAGTATTCTTTACCAAAAATTTGAAATTATATGCAAAAGAGTTTCATAAAAAGTTGTATCCGCGGAAGAAAAGATTTTTCAAATCGGAGTTTTAGAAGGAGAGTTATCAGGGAAAATGTAATTTACTTTTACGCTGTAACGTACCAGGAGATGTGACGTACCTGCCAGCAGGACGCACATGACATAAAGGCAGATAGGAATCAGAATACATGTCCGCGTAGCTTAATTGGTAGAGCAACTTATTCCGGAATGAGTGGACCCGGGTTCGAATCCCGGCGCGGATAAAAATGACGGAGAAATTCACTTCGTTATAATGGCGCCCGAACTATCCGGATGACCCGGCCGTTCAAAATCTCGCATTGGTGTGATGTTATTTCCACACCGCGAGATAGGAAAAATATGAGCAGCACTTCGAAAGAAAAAAGAAAAATAAGGGGGAGATGATGTAACGTACCAGGAGATGTGACGTACCTGCCAGCAGGACGCACATGACATAAAGGCAGATAGGAATCAGAATACATGTCCGCGTAGCTTAATTGGTAGAGCAACTTATTCCGGAATGAGTGGACCCGGGTTCGAATCCCGGCGTAGACCAAAAATGACGGAGAAATTCACTTCGTTATAACGCCCCCTAGCGAAAAATCTGTGCGTAATTTGAAAAAGTAACTATATCTAACATACTCTTCGACATAAATGGAATCGAAAGATCAAGGAATTTTTTCAATCGGATGTTTAGGAGCAAACATGTTGAATAAAACGTATTTTTGAATTCGACATCATCTGCATTTGCGCCCTCTAGCGGCAAAATTGTACATTGTAAAAAAAAACGAAATAAAGGATCATCATTCGCATATTTCAATCTTCCCAATGCAAAAAGAATTTTTCAAATCGGACTAATTGTTGCAGAGCTATCGTGGTACAGACGGACGGACGGACAAACCGGTAACATAAGCACGATCTTTTTTTACATAAGACGTGCTAAAAAGAGGAAGATGATCTAACGTACTACACAGGTAAAGCACGTGTCAAGACGACAAATCTGCAGCAATACATTTTGTCCGTGTAGCTTAGTTGGGAGAGCACTTCATTCCAGAGCGAGGGGACATGGAATCGATCACTGACGAACTTGTGTAAATTGAGTGGTGCTATAGTTCTAACATTAGAACTATAGCACAACTCAACAGACAGTGAGACGAAAGGAAGCTAACATAAGAGGAATTTTGTTTTTCATGTTTTTATAAGTCGCTGAGATCATTGCGTAGTCTCTCTCTCTCTCGCTCTGTCTTTAAGATAGCCCGTTACGTAACTCAGTTCGTAAAAAAATGTACAGTAAAGGCGTTATTAAAATTCATCACAATCATTTTCAGTTTTTTTAATGGAAATAATCTTCCATTAAGTTATTTTTATAAATTTCTGAACTTCAATCGAATTTTTTTTTCCTTTTGATTAAGCATCGTATATTTCCTGAGAAACAAATTTGTGTTTAATTTTTGCATATATAGGTACATAGTTCATAGCATCGTAAATTTAAAACCGTACTTATTTGAACATGCTTTTAGAACGTTAAAAGCGGATTCCCTCAATATACGGGTTACAAATGCGTCGATCGGGGTATTTATCCAAAAAAACTATTCGCGCCAATTCAATCAAAACCACTCAAATGACTACCGTCTGTGCACGAATAAAAGAAGAGTAAAAACCTATAAAACCTTTTATGGCTATAGATAAAACCTTACATAAGACTTTCCGATCGTAAAATACGAACCATCATCAGATGTTACAAGTGCTGGCAATACACAAAAAATATATATACGCAACAGAAACAGCCCTCAACATAATTGGCGTGATCGCTGGGAGGAGTCAACATAATCCAAATTTTTCTTTTGATTGGATATTGTAGTTGTTGAAGTCATAGAGTTGTTTGTACAGGAATACCACCGGGAACAATGGTGGGTATAATCAGGAAGTGCCGATTTCCAGGGAAGCGGTATGAGTTCCGGTGTGTTATCGTTGCACACCCTATCCCCGAAAGAATGAATGAAAATGCTTTCTGTAAACCTGAGGTGTGATCTGGACATCGGAACGTTCAGTACAGAAACATGATTTCAAACTGCAACGTGGGAGCCCTGTCTGACTAAACGTGACATCGCGGTCGAATTTGCTTTCATTCTTATGTCAAACTTATGTTCAGCCAACCTAGTCCTGAGAGTCCGAAAAGTAGATCCTATGTATACATTTTCTGTTTCCGTGGGCAGCACAGGCTCCAACCGTATCAGGCATACACCATGCTTATGTGTTAAGTCCACTGAATCGCGGTCGCTCTTGATGGAAGAGAGCAAGTTAATAGTTCTTTCCCCAAAATTAATGAGATGTCTTTTACAGGTCCTTTTTAGGGCAAACGTTATTCTAGGATCATACATGACTGATCCTACAAATGTCTTTGGTCGCTTATTGACTGGTTGTAATGTCTTCTGTAGTCTACTAAGCAGTCCATACACCACCTGTGCAGTATATCCATGTTCCTCAGCAATACCAACTATCTTGCCGATTTCTTGACGGCGTAGGAACTGGATTGCCAAGTGGGTAGAGGCGCGTCTCAAAAAATAGGTGATGGCCGATGTTTTTTGACACCAGGAATGAGCCGATGAATATGGAATAATCGACGTACACGAATCCGATTTCCTGAATACTGAATAAGTCACTTGGTTAGAACGAGGGTTACGGACCAACCATAAAACTAAAAAAGCTAAAGTGTTGTTGTCCTCAATTTCAACTGTAAAATCAATTGACTCATATGACTGGACATTTGAGAAACGAATACGTCAAGGTCCTCCCTTGAATGGGGCCAAAACATTAGCACATCGTCTATGTACCTCGTATAGACAGTGCGTCAAAGAATTTTTAAGACTGGGTCTGTAAAATGAAATAGAAACAAGAAATTATAATTTGTTTTGGTTTGTTATTCAAAATACGTCCCTCCGGCTTCAATACACTTGTTACGGCGATTTAATAATGATTCGAATGCCTGTTCCAGTTCACTTTGCGGAATTGCTTCCAAGGCACGCGTCGAAGTTGTTTGTATGGTCGAAATATCATCAAAACAACACCCTTTTAACGTCATTTTAAGTTTTGGGAACAAAGAATAGTCGCATGGTGCTAAATCAGGCGAACACAGTGGATGATTCAACACACAGACGTTATTTTTCGCCACAAATCTACGAACAAGAAGTGAGGTGTGACTGGGTCCATTATCGTGCAACAAACAGCAACTGTTTTCATCCCGATATTCTGGACGAATGGGACGAATTCTTCCCATCAAACGCCTCAAAACATTTAAATAAATCGCATCAGTAATTGTTTGTCCACTTGGAACAAATTATTTGTGGATAATACCCTTACTATCGAAGAATGTAATGAGCATTGTTTTGATTTTCGATGGAACTTTTCTTGTTTTTTTGGCTTGTGGCAAGTTTTTTACTTCCATTCCGCACTTTGTCGCTTTATTTTAGGATCATATTGAAAACGCCATGTTTCATCACCAGTAACAATCGATTTTAAGAAGTTTGGATCATTTTCAGCGGCAAAAATGATGTCTCTGCATTGTGCACTTCTCCTTGATTTTTGTTCATTGGTTAACGTGTGTGGAACAAATTTAGCACAGACCTTTGTTTTGCCCAAATCTTCATGCAGGATGGTTCGAATCGTTTTTTTGTTGATGTTTAAAGACTCTTCCATCATTCTTAGTGACGCACATCGATTGTTTGCCACGAAATCACGCACTTTTTCAATAATCTCAAGTGTCCTAGATGAACTTGGTCTTCCGGTATGCTTATCATCTTCTAGCGTTCCTCTTCCGTCCAAAAACGTTTGTGCCACAGGAAAACATTTGATCTACTTAAACAAAACTCACCGTAAACTTGTTTCATGATTTGGTACGTTTCTGAGGCACTTTTACTAAGTTTTGCGTTACATTTTATAACAGCCCTTTGTTCCATCTTAATAATTCAACATGAAAAAAATTTTACTTCTCTAATGAACGCTTGTTTCGTTTGAGTTACTTTAACAACTGCGCAGTACTTTTGGCAGAAAGCAAGTAGATGGTCACGGTTTATAACGCATTCGCGCTTACACTGGTGGTGCCACCGTAGGCTGAAATCTAGCGCCAGTCTTAAAAATTCTTTGACGCACTGTGTATAGTAATGGTCTGTAGTCAGATTCTCTTAGGACCTTTGTAACGTACCAGGAGATGTGACGTACCTGCCAGAAGGACGCACACGACATAAAGGCAGATAGGAATCAGAATAAAATGTCCGCGTAGCTTAATTGGTAGAGCAACTTATTCCGGAATGAGTGGACCCGGGTTCGAACCCCGGCGCGGATAAAAATGACGGAGAAATTCACTTCGTTATAATGGCGCCCGAACTATCCGGATGACCCGACCGTTCACAATCTCGCAATGGTGTGATGTTATTTCCACACCGCGAGATAGGAAAAATAAGAGCAGCACTTCGAAAAAAATAAATAAGGGGGAGATGATGTAACGTACCAGGAGATGTGATGTACCTGCCAGAAGGACGCACACGACATAAAGGCAGATAGGAATCAGAATAAAATGTCCGCGTAGCTTAATTGGTAGAGCAACTTATTCCGGAATGAGTGGACCCGGGTTCGAACCCCGGCGCGGATAAAAATGACGGAGAAATTCACTTCGTTATACCTTTTCTTCTAAATTCTGCATAATAACTTCTCCAAGAATTGGGGACAGGGGTTATCCCATCGGAGCCCCTCCTGTTTGTCTGTAAAGAACGTGATTGTACTTGAAATAGGCCCTCCTGTATATTAGCTTAAGAGCCTCCATTACAGCATTTATCTCCAAATTAGACGCTATCCCCATAGAGGTTAGCTTGTCTCTTATAATATCGTGAACCAACTCGACCGGAACACTGGGAAAGAGAAGTGACGTCCAATGATACTAATATGTAACTTAGGTTCATGTCATTAACAAATTTGATTCTGTCGATTACATGTTGAGTACTGGACACTGAATAGACCGCTGTTAATGGTTTTAAATATTTAGCTATGGTACTTTCTAGAGGCCTAGTTGGACTTGTTCTGGCCGATACCAAGGGGCGGATTGGGTAGCCGTCTTTGTGTAACTTAAATTGCCCAAATAGTTCAGGGACTGTTGGCCCAGAAACCGAAGTTAGGCTTGATTTTATACTGGTGGGAAGGGCTGAATGATTTTTATATGGCTAACTGCTGTTATAGTTGCTGCAGTGGGATCCTTGCAAATAACCTGGTGTGGTATCTTTTGAAACGCAAGTAGCATTTTGTTGACATACTCTTCTCGATTCAAAATAATTATGCTGGATGATTTATCTGCAGATATTATGGCAATGTTCTTGTTCTTGCGCAATAATTGTAGTTGTTCTTGCTCAATCTCAAAGTTCGTTTTAACCCGGTGCTTTTTAGCAGATTAGGTTGCTTTTATGATATTACTCACTTCGTACATAGATTGTTCCTGTTCGTCTAGGGAAGGTTTTTAGCAATATTTTCTACCTGCGGTATGAGATTAAACTTGTTAAGCTTAGATGCCGGATAAGCAAATT